>CM019066.1:117112189-117712189 GCA_009667805.1 Leptobrachium leishanense
ACTTGAATGTTTGAAAAGTGAAACGCTGTTTGCAAAGAAACTACAGAACGAAAATGTCTGAAATTTACATATAAGATCCAATGAATGATAATAAAAAGGGCTGTTACAGAAAAACCTAAAAAATTATTTAAAAAAACAGAAAATAAATTTTCGCAAAAAAATCCCGAAAAATGCCTAAAAGATCCTAAAAAATATATAAAGAGACTGTTTACTGCAGAATATTATAATAAACGGTTCATTAGATATTGAATTAAAACGGGAATATTTTTAACATTGAAGCCTATGGGATTCGTCTGAACAAGCCTGTCAAATGAAACCACCGAACAGCAGGGCAATTCGGCAACTTTTCACTGCTGGTTTTGATTCTCTGAATAAGGCTAGGGTCAGACGAGCGTGATTTCTACGGACTGTACGTCCGTGCAGTACGGACATCATCAGTACGGATGACGCAGTAGTGGTCACACAGTCCGTTTTTTCACTGAAGTTATTTTTGACGGATGTAGGAGGGAAAAATAAATTACAATGAAAAAACATTCTGTCCGTCAAAAATGCTGGACGTATAAATGCAGTCCGTCTGACCATGCTCCATCACTCACACACAAAGCTATGCAGACGTTGTGGACGTGGCGCACTCCGCACGTCCGTTCTAGCAGTATTACGTTCTTGCCTAACCTGCGTCCGTTTGCAGCATCCGTCATGCGTCCGCAGTTCAGTGCGGACGTACTTCTTGTGTCAGGCTCCAATGGACTTTCTTTCATGCTATCACGGACGTACTTTTAGGCGCAATCACGGACGTGAACACTACGCTCGTCTGACAGCAGCCTAAACAAAGCATTGCTTCTCTATGGGGATTTCACTGGCAACGAACAGGCACCGTATGTGCAGGCAATTCGCCAACATTTGGCGAACTGCCTGCTCTTTGGATAGCCGAATGGCCAGGAAAGGTAACCGTACCCTGAATTTCACTGGTCGGTTAACTTTCAGCCACAATTTGGATCTCTTTGAATAACCTTGATAGTTGCTGTGTTACAATGAAGCAAGAGTTTGCAGTTTTAAAATCATGATTTCACTTTGCTGTTGAATACCATTATAGTTTACTACCACTCTGTATCCATTGCTTTGAATGATGTTCCCCTTTCAGGGTGAAGTTGTGTAGACCTCCTACAGACCCATATGAAGAAGGAGACTAGACTAGCTCGATGTTAAAGAGATGAGTTCTTGGCTGTTGATGAAATAGAATTAAGATTTTGTAGACCGTGGGGTTAGCAAACGTGTCTCTCCAGATGTTCTGGAACTACATTTTCCACGATGCTCAGCCACTCATCAGGTTAGAGTAGACTCATGGGAAATGTAGTTCCAAAACATATGTAGAGCCAAGGTTGCCGACCCCTGTTGTAGACCGTAAAGAGATTCAGTTGTAAAATAGGGATGTGCGTTTCGGGTTTCGGAATTTCAGAATTTTCACGAAATTTCCCGATACGTGTCTTCGGATTTGGCCGAATTTCCGAATTGGGTCGGACCCGAAAACCGACAGATTCGAAAAGTTTTCCGAGCCGAAACGAAAATTTTTCAGATTTTTCGAATGTGTCAAATCGAAATTTATTTTTGCTCTATTCATGATTTCGGTTCCATTCGTGATTTCGGTTCCATTTCGGTAATTCTGGACATCGTATATTTAACTATTATCAGTTATATCACTGATTCTGTAAATTTTGTATTTGTAAATGCGTATCACTTGTTTCTTGTGGCATTCGGGTCAGTTTAGCGTTTTTTAAATCGTTTTGTTAATTTTTTTTGTTCCTTGGCTTTCATACCATTTTAATATGATTAAATAAAGTTGTGAAATGTATATTCATAAGAAAAAAAGGATCTTTATTTAATAAAAAAAACACGATAGAATCGCCAGAATTATCGTAGACACTTTGAAACGAGGAGAACAGACGTTCCGAAAAAACGAAAATTTCCGAAATTTCCGAAAAGTCGATACAAAAAACGAGCAAAGTGACCCAAAAACATGAAAAATGGTCGATATTCCGAAAAAAAATGTACACGAAAAACGAGCCGAACCGAACCGATACAGAAATCGGTCGAAACAAGCCGAATCGAAAATTTTAAACATCTGAACCGAATCGAACCGAATCGAACCGAAAAAAAAATCGGTGCACAAGCCTATTGTAAAACAATACTAAATCTCTTCAACCTTACACTTCTTTGGGGTTTATCTGCGTAACTAGGAGCAGTATACAGTTGACTAGGCTAATAATGTGTTAGTTGAACTTGCTGAAAGAACATTATTACATGTTACTGGTTTACACAAGCACAGGATCAGAACAAGATAGCAAACTAGCAAAATGAATCATGGAAAAGCAAACAAAAAGCATGGGAAAAGAAAAAACCTCTAATATCTTGCTTCAACTTTGCCTTTTGTACATTATGGCAAAGTCAGACACACTTAATATATAAAATGAATGATGTTACAAACCCCAGCAACCCTTACTATATCATGTCAATGGTTATAGAAAACACAATTTTTTCTATGTTTTCTTGGTTGCCACCCAAGGGAACTGATAATTGCTCTTGTGTAACCCATTTTCTGCCTTGGTATTTCCTGATGTCTCTCATTGTTACATTATTTGATGAGCAGGTAATACATAATGGCCAGGTTTTGGTTGAACAGTTACTTATCTTGTCTCATGTATCACTCCTCAGACTATTGCTCTCATTACTTACTCAGGCAGCCATCACCTTACGCAGATTGCTTCTTTTTTCCGTTTGCTGGCTTGTGTATTCAAATATGTAGGATGCCATGTGTCGTGGCAGCACATGGAAATATCTTTGAATCTATCACTGTCAATCTTCAAACTTCTATGTTTTATTACATCTTTATTGGGCCAGTAGGTACAATTTTCCCCTAGGTTTTCAGAGGATTTGCTGGTAATTTCCAGGGTTACGTCAGCAGGGTTGTGTATCCATTACAGTGGTAATAGATAATTATTACTTATTGTATGGATCTGTCATCGGATACAGAACATTGTTTAAAGACACTAAGCAACAGATTTGAATCCAAACACTATGGTCTATGCGGAGTCATACCTAATCTTGCAGGGGAAGTTTATAGGTGTTTGATGCCTAAAGCAGGTTAGTATTCTAGTTTATCCTCTGTCTGTGGTGGGTAAGCCAACAATTGACAGCACACACACCATCATACGGCTACCCATTTAAAAAAAATAATTCTACCATTCACTGCTGTTAAAGAGAGTTTGACAGGAATGGATACTAGTGTTTCCAAATTTTCCTCCCCATTTGTATCTGTGGATTATTTACAATTTGCATTCTTATATAGATAGTTATAATTGCAAACACGTGAAGCTGTTATTGATGCTGGAAACGTACACAAATTCTATACTAATCCTTGCTACTAGAAGCAGGCCAACTGAGGACCCCATTCTTCTCGTGCCGCTTTCAAGGAGTCCGTATCTGTATCTGCTCCCTGTTACTGACTGTATTCTGATTTAGCAGCATATTTTATGGGAGCCACTAATCGATACTCACAGCCCTGTAGGAGTCACCCCTATTATTGTCTACTCGAGTCCATAGAACGCCAGCGCTGCGGAATATGCTGGCGCTTTATAAATAAAGAATAATAATAATAATAACTCCATAAAGGCCAAAGGCTACCCTGTGCGATCTCTCGCACATGGGGTCACACTGAGACAGCGGAGGGAGACTGTAAAATATTTGTTCCCGCTGTTCTGCTGCTTGTGGCCAGAGGGCATGGTGGGTGGTGCGGATTGTCTGCATCGTGGGATGAGGTGAGGAATTTTTTAGTGGGTTGACTTTTTTTTGTTTGCTGTTATGCGAGATGCATAAGCAAAATCATTTAACACAAGGCTCTGAGAGATGCCGTTGTTTCAAAAAATATCATCTCAAGCCACGAACAGCAAACTACATTGGCATAGATGGCTGGGCTGTTTCTGAGCCTTTTGGGGTTTTTTTTAACGACATTATTTTTGAGTAATAAGATAATTACCATCGCACATAGCTCAGTGTGCAACAGTGACACCACATTTTAAATAAAAAAAAACATAGAAAAATGTCGGCAGATAAGAACCTTTCGGCCCATCTAGTCTGCCCAATTACATGGATACTTTACCTGGATTTATCTTTTGTTTAGGATAGCCTTATGCCTATCCCATGCTTGCTTAAATTCAATTACTGTTTTGGCCTCTACCACTTCTACTGGAAGGCTGTTCCATGTATCCACCACCCTCTCAGTAAAATAATGCTTCCTGATGTTACTTTTAAACCTTTGCCCCTCTAATCTAAGACTATGTCCTCTTGTTTTGCTATTTCGTTTCCTTTTAAATATACTCCCTTCCTCTACCTTGTGGATTCCCTTTACGTATTTAAATGTTTCTATCATATCTCCTCTGTCTCGTCTTTTTTCCAAGCTGTACATAGAAACATAGAAAAATGATAGTATCAATAAAACAACCAATAGGCCAACAAGAAATATGTGCTAAACCCTAAGGCCTCGAAGGTGAGCAGAGAACAGAAGCCAGCTAACAGTAATGAAAAAGAAGGTAAAAGGAGGTAGAACAAAAATGGGGCAAGGGTAGGGGGAGGGGGAATGTAAGGGAAAACTAGATCCTCCTCGATTTGTGCTTAGAAACGTGCCACTAATTCTGTGCTGCAAGCAAAACTCACACTGAAATCATCAATAAAGACACATCATAAAAATGAAAAATATGAATACCTACCTAATAGCCAATTGTTCCACAGCAAGTACTAACAATAACAAACATATGCTACATAAATAACTCCATCGTATGATTCCAAAATTGTGCATAAAAGTTAACTTTTTTTAAGCATGGAACATTTTGCTATATTTATTTAAAGAACAAAAAACAAACTTAAAACAACTTTTGTTAGACTGTGTATTTGTATCTTATAACTCACTTAATGGCATTGAGCATTTCATGAAATCACTGTTGGTTGTTGGGATGCTTTACTAAAAGCACAGAGTGCAAATCATTTTGAGATGTAAGGGGTTTTTCACTAAGCACCGAACCTCACACTGAACGGCACCAAACGATGAATTTTACCGTACATGCACTTTCGGGGCAGTTTGTCTATTTATTAAGCTGTCAATTCACCAAATACAGGGAAAGAAAAGCAGCCCCTGGAACATTCAGGAAGGGGGGGGCATGACTGCTGGCCTGGGACTAATTAGGACAGGTGTGGTAGATAACGATTGGCAGATTGAAAGGATTATGCTAATGAGGGGCCTAATTTAAGGGAGGGGAATTCTCACCTGTGCACTCCTGTCCTGGACAAGGAGGGAGTCATCACGTTCCCGCCCCTTTTGTTTTGTTTTTTATGTCGTGGTGTCACAGCTTGCGTAAACCTGGGCCAGCGAGGAAGCCCTAAGGATAAGCCGCCGGAATAGGTGGGCGCTGGGAGAGATGTCCTCGGTCCTGTGTAAGCCAGGAGAGTGACGAGCTCTTGTTGGTGGTGATAACGGACTACTGTTCATTCTTGCAGTAGGATCAGAATTGACATTTTGGGTACTGTTGGGTGTGAATTTTAGTTGAATGTTAAAATAATTTAATAAAGCTGTGGCCTGTGCCCTTTCCATTATATATATAGTGTGTTGTGTGTTTATTGGAGGGCATGGGCAAAGTCAAGGATCCAGGTTAAAGCAGTCAAGATATTTAAATTATGATTAAGCGCTAAACGTGCCTCTAAGAGTTTGTATGTGTCATGAACATGCACAGTGTTTGAGAAAAGTCTCTGCAGGTCTAAGCAGGGGTTCAGATTGTTTACTCAGGTGTAACTAACCATCTAGATTGTAAATTCCCAAGGGAATAGGGTCCTCATATCCTCATGTATCTGTAGGCAGTAATACTGACCTGTCTCCTGTATGTATTGTAGAATTCTCCTGTCTTTACCCATTACACCTTGTACAGCGCTGCGGAATGTGTTGGCTTAATAAATAATAATAATAACAATAATAATAAATAGCAGGGTAAGGGGTGCTGGTATAGGTGGGGCATGACTTGCTTTGGGGAGAAAGCTCTGGAGATTTTTTGAACCTAGCAATGCCCCTGTATTCTGCTTTCTATTGCAGTCTAAATAGGCAACACCTTCATAAGGCATTCTCCTCTATTGAATCCATGCTCCCACAATGGCAACACCTCTTAACCTGCCCTTTGCGTCTGAATAAAATACATTGAGCACACCTGTACATGGTCGTAACATCGCTAAGAAAGTAACATCAATATTAAAAACACAGAAATGTGTATTGCGGTAAAATTCTGTCTAAACTAGGACTATTCGTTTTCAGCCCCAGGTCATGTAGAAAACTAACCAAAAAATGCCACCTGTGCACCTATATCACAAGTCCCAAAATATAATAAATATTAGCAACACACTGCTGTAATCTAAATGGGCGACACCTTCCTAGGTGATTTCCCTTACCTGAACTTAATCCGTTATCTGTAAGAAAGCAACATGTGTGTGTTATTTTTCCAGTACATTGACTCACTACATTAATACTGATTGCAAGTTCATTTCAGCTTATGCATTCTTCCCTACAGACACACACTGAGGTTTGATGTATAATAGTAGCCAGTCATTTGACGATACACATATTCAGAGGCGGCTCTATAATTAGGAATGATAGGCTACTGTTTTAGGCCTTGCTCCCACTCGGACGTCATATTGTGGGATTTATGTAGAATGTCATAATATACACAATCACATCCACATGTCTACCAAGGGAGCTGTGTTAGCCTTCTTTATTGATACTTATTGGGTTATTTTGTAAATTTTTTGAAGGATGGTCTCATGTTTTAGCTTGGTCTAAGGCCGGTGTCAACAACCTTGGCCCCCAGATGTTTCGGAAATACATTTCCCATGATATTTTTTTTTTGCGAAACGATGTTACCAGGAAGGATACATTGAGATTTCTCTCGTTTTGAAGTATGTCTTGGGTGGCGAGTATGTACCGTTGGGTGTCTTGTCCAGGGACACTTAGTGGAGAGGTGCTCGTCGGGATCGAACCCACGTCTCCACAGGCTCTCTCCACGCAGAGCAGTGATGTTACCTCTACTCCACCCAGCCGGTACATTCAACTACTTGTTCTGTTGGCAGAACCTCATGGGAGATGTAGTTCCGAAACATCTGGAGGGCTAAGGTTGCTGACCCTGCCTTAGATCAAGCTGAACTATGAGGCCCTTCTTCCTATGCTTAAAATTTATAAATTATCCAGTAAGGCCTCACTAACCCTAGAGCTGCCCAGACTTGTACATATTTGAAGATAGTACATGAAAAAAAAAGCCATGTTCAGCAATATAACTGTTTAAGATATTTAACTTTATTAATTAATAATAATAAAGAAATTGAGGTATCGTTCCTTTCGGGTTCAAAAATAAAAAGCAAAGACTGCAGTGAAAAGATTTATAACAACTTATTTCAACGCATAACTCACATTATTTTTTTTTTATTTCCAATCTTAAGAAGAAAATATTTTTTTCATGACATCCCTTTTTTTTTCTTTCCATAAACTGAATTAGCAGGCAGGACATGGGATAGAAAGAGATGAAGAAGATTAATTTGGTATTTGCAAGTGACAGTTTATGCTACCATCTGTGGCTTGACCTGTTGTAGCTGCAGTTTTACCAAATGCAAGATTTTACAAAAAAACTGACACTTATTAATATCAAGGTCAAATGAAGCACAATGGAAACTGTTGACAAGTCGATCTTGAGAAATTAAATCTGAACAGGAGCTGGCATTCCTCAAAGAATGAAGCTGAGACACATTTCAGAAATGTCAGAAATTCTAAACAAATCAAGATATTTCATACAAAATCATAAACTATGAAAAAAGCAATGTTGACAGGTCGTTTAAAAGCACAGACATGTAAGAAATAATTACCCATGAGTATTGGATAAAATAGAAATTATATATATACTGTAATGTGAAAATGAAGGTACACCCTCTTTGAATTCTATGGTCTCCCGTATCAGGACAGAAAAAAAACCTGTTAAAATTTGGTAACCACAACCTCAGATGAACAACAACACATGACATACTGTATTACACTGTCTACTTTTTTCACATGACATGCACAGCTATAGCTGTAGGGTGAATATTAAGCAAGCAATGTAAAGTCACATTCGGTACGAGTGGGCCATGACAATATTATACTGTATGTATGCTTGCTAATGCAAGAAGCCTTAACCCCTTAGTGACTGGGCGGTTTTACACAAATCCGTCCTTTAGTGACCGCTGCTGTTTTTACGTTTCTGCGCTGTTAGTGTTTAGGTCAAATTTTCCTCTTACTCGTTTATTCAACCCACACATATTATACACCCTTTTTCCCGCCATTAAATGGACTTTCTAGAAATACCATTACTTCCATCATATCCAATAATTTACTATAAAAATAATATGAAATATGATGAAAAAATGGTAAAAACACACTTTTTCGTAATATAATCCCCAAAATCTACAACCACCAATAAAGACCCCGGCTAAATAGTTTCAAAATTTTATCCCGAGAATAGAAATACCCAATTTTTACATGTTTTGCCTTTTGACCCTTTCACTGCTGAGCCAGTTCACCTATGTGCGCTGCGCTCATTCTGACCATTTTGTGCTAATTATTTTGAGATGACAGCCTAGGTCCTATTTAATTAAACCCCCCCCAGACAAAAAAAACTTTAAAAAAAACACATTTATTTTATTTAATTTTTTTATTATTTTTTTTAAAAATTTTTTTTTTAAAAAAATTTTTTTAAACCAAACCTGGTCATGTTGGTATCATTGGAAAGGCCATGATCAGGCCTTTCAAATTGATGTCAAATATGACCATCTAGTTGCCATGGATCGGGAGATAAGGGGATCCTTAGGATCCCCTTATCTCTACATGGCAGCTACTGTAGATGGTTAACTGGCCCACTGACATCCTCACACATATGGTGAGGTTGTCAGTGGGTGGGGGGGACCTGGAGGCTTGGCTGACATCCAAGATGTCAGCCCCCCTCCAGGTTCGAATTGCGTTTTTGGCGCCAATTTGCGCCGAAACGTGATTCGGAGGCGAAACGGTTAATGCCATACACCGCTGAAAAGGGGAGACTCTCCCCTTTTCAGCGGTGCAAAAAGCATCTCCCTAGCTTCAATGGTTGGGGAGATAGAGGGCTCCGAAGGAGCCCCCCCTCCCCTCCGTTGATTTGCATGGGGACGCCTGCTGATGACGTCACCACGCAGCATGGCGACGTCATCAGCCTCGCCTGCCCATGTAAATCACATGGGCAGGCTTCCTCCCTGCCAGATCGCCGAGGGATCCAGCGAGGGAGGTGAGTATCGGGCGGGAGGGGGATTAGGCGCCGCTGACGTACCCTGTACGTCCGCGGGTCTAAGGGAGACCCGTGGACATGACGTACAGGGTACGTCAGCGGTCCTTAAGGGGTTAATAAGAAGTTGGGAGAACTAAAGTCAATACAACATAATAAAGTGGATAGCAAAAGTCTACACACCCCTGTTAAAATATATGGGGCCACATTACATACTTGGTGCTAACGTTTGCGCTTACCTGAGTGAGCATTAACGTTAGCCCAAGTATTTAATGCAAATTACAATCCAAACGCTAACGGGTTAAGTAACCCGTTAGCGTTTGGTATCTTGCGCTTTTTAGCGCGAGGTTACTGTACTTTGCGCTCCCTATACTTAACATGGGGAGCACAAAGTGTTAATCAGCGTTAGAATTACAAAGTCCTAATGCTGATTACCGTCCAGCCGCGGTTAACAAAATGTTAACCAGAGCCACGACTTGGTGTTAACGGATTCTGCAGAAGCGGAATCCGTTAACACCAGCCAAAAAAATAAAAAAAATAATCTTATTCTCACCTCCTGTCCCGTGGTGAGGACCGCGGCTCTGCTTCCTCAGTCCGGCGGGAGCAGGGAAAGACTGGGGGAAAAAGTCCCCCCAGTCTCCCCCTACGTATCACTATGCTGACCGGAAAGGGCAAGGCGAGATCCGGCTGGTCATGTGACCGCCGGCGTCTGCTTCAATGGAGTCTTCTTCACTGAGTTCCATGGTTTATCTAATGCCTTGGAAATTCTTTTGTACCTTCTCCTGATTGATACCTTGTAACAATGAGATCCCTCTGATCATGGCCGTCTTTAGCGCAGGGCAAAAGGGGCAGCTGCCCTGGGCCCAGTCAGTGTTATGGGGCCCAAAGCAGCTGCTCTTGAGCCCGCAAAAATCGTGGTGTCACAGGCTGCCTCCCCTCCGTGGTGATGGTGACAAGTGACCACAGCGAGGAGGTGAGGCCGCACGAGAGAGGGATGCATCTTGGGAGCTGCGTTTGGCTCCTCCCCTTCTCTTCAACATGCAGTTCCCCCGCAAGAAGATCCTGGATTCAGGAAGTAGTCAGTGCTCTGCCCTGCCAGGCCAGCCTGTCTGAGAGACTACAGCAGCATGAAGTAAGAAGCAGGGCTCTGCTTACAAGACCCTCTGTTCCCCCACCCCTCCAGCTTGTCTATGTCACATGTTAATTTGTATATAGATGGTGTGTGTGTGTTGTGTAAATTATGTATATATGTGTGATGTGTAAATTATGTATATATATGTGTGTGTGTGATGTGTAGATTATGTATATATGTGTGTGTGTGATGTGTAGATTATGTATATATGTGTGTGTGTGTGTGTGATGTGTAGATTATGTATATATATATGTGTGTGTGTGTGATGTGTAGATTATGTATATATGTGTGTGTGTGTGATGTGTAGATTATGTATATATATGTGTGTGTGTGTGATGTGTAGATTATGTATATGTGTGTGTGTGTGTGATGTGTAGATTATGTATATATGTGTGTGTGTGATGTGTAGATTATGTATATATGTGTGTGTGTGATGTGTAGATTATGTATATATGTGTGTGTGTGATGTGTAGATTATGTATATATGTGTGTGTGTGATGTGTAGATTATGTATATATGTGTGTGTGTGATGTGTAGATTATGTATATATGTGTGTGTGTGATGTGTAGATTATGTATATATGTGTGTGTGATGTGTAGATTATGTATATATATGTGTGTGTGTGTGTGATGTGTAGATTATGTATATATATGTGTGTGTGTGTGTGTGATGTGTAGATTATGTATATATGTGTGTGTGTGATGTGTAGATTATGTATATATGTGTGTGTGTGTGATGTGTAGATTATGTATATATGTGTGTCTGTGTGATGTGGTTTATGTATATATAATGTGTGTTAGTGTAAATTGTGCATATATGATGTGTGTGATGTGTAGATTATGTATGTGTGTATGTGTGATGTGGTTTATGTATATATAATGTGTGTTAGTGTAAATTGTGCATATATGATGTGTGTGATGTGTAGATTATGTGTGTATATATGGTGTGGAAATGTGTGTGATGTAAATATCAAGTGTATATTATGCGTAAGTGTATATATATAATGTGGAAACGTGTATATGATGCAAGTCTGTATATGATGTATATATTATGTGTACATGTACAGTATATAGAATGTGTACATTGGATGTGTACGTGCACAAAGGATGTATATACACAATAGTGTATATGTATATATATATATATATATATATATATATTGTGCATGATGTGTACACACAGAGATATTGTGTTTTTCTCACAGTGTGTATTTAGGATGTGTAATTGTAAAAAAAATTTATAAAACAAATAAATAGGCTTGTTTCATAAAATGTAATCTGTGTGTTTTTTTTTTTTTTTAAGGATGGGATGGAGAGTAAAATTCCTATGGGGGGGCCCAAGAAAATGGTTGCCCAGGATCCAGTCAATATTAAAGACGGCCCTGCCTCTGATGCTTTGGAAGTTCTCTGCGGACCATGGTTTTTTCTGTAGGATGCTACTAACAAAATGTCAGGAAAGACCTACTAGAACAGCTGAACTTTATTTGCGGTTATTCAGAGGCACTTTAAACGATGGGAGGTGTGTAGTAAATTAATGTGCTCATTGTGCTGTAATGATATGTATGTAATCTGTAAATAAAATGTTATTTATTGAAAAAAGTTCTCATACTCACCTCTCCACGCTCCCTCGCTGTGCTTCTCCGTCCTCCGCTTTTTTCCCCGTACTTTCAGTTTGCTGGCTGGTGTGTGTGTGAGTGTGTGTGTGTAATTCACTACACAGACAGCAGGGGCAGCACTGAGCCAACATAGCCTACGCAATTTGCGCAGCTGAATGCTACGCTAATTGCGTATCTCAAGCTGACTTTTTGGTTCTACGCTCTTCAGTGCCTCCGGAGGCACTGAGAGCAATTGAAAGCTTGAGCCAATGGGAAAGCTCCATTGGTCTCAAGCAATTGTTTTCTTTTTTTTAAAAATGCCCCCCATAGGAGGCAGAGCTCCCGATGGATTGATGACGCAGGATAGTCATGTGACTGTCCTCATCAGTCGTGGGGGGGGGGTGGGCAGGCAGAGCTCAGCAGTCAGCATGTGTATAATAGCGCCCTCTATTAGTCAGTATTGTAAGTGCATGCTCTTAGGACTAAAACAATATGCAAACTTTAAAGTAGAAGGTGTAATAGTGCCCTCTATTAGTCAGTATTGTAAGTGCATGCTCTTCGAACTGTAAAAAAAAAATGCGAACTTTACTTTATAAATAGTGAAACTCTATTCTCCTATATAAAGATAATCAAATGCGTAAATTGTGACTGCGTAACCCTGTGTATATCTGGCTCTGATACTAGCCAGTGCCTCACCAGCCACTGACCTCACCGCACGTCACTGGTGTGTGCTGACTCCTATTTAACATGATTTTGAATGTGATTGCTTCAGTTTGAGCACAGCTACATCCCCAGTTATAAGGCTAGGGTCAGGCGAACGCATTTTTCACGTGCGTTTAGCCGCACGAAATCACGGCCGTGCTAGCAGCAAATGACGTCCAATGCCGGGGAACATACGACGAACGGCCGCACGAAAGTTCGTCCGTGCAACGCAAGTGGCCAACGAACGCATTTTTTCGAGAACGTCAAACCGCTACTACTGACGTACAGAGTGCGCTGCGGCCGCATAGCGGCGTGTTTGCATGATTAGGAGACGTCAGACGCTGCTAATGTCCGGCTAACATAACGTCCAGACACAAAAAGTGTTTTATTGATGATCCGTACAAAATCACGGACGAAAAGGCGCATCGTATGACCGCTATCGCGTATTCTGTGAAAAAATACGTACGTTCGTTCGAACGCACTTTTTCACGGGCAACGTGAAAAATGCGTTCGTCTGACCCTAGCCTAAGAGGGTGTGCACGCTTATGCAAACATATTTTAGTTTTTTTATTTTCCCTCCCTCCACCTAAAAGATTTCAGTTTGTTTTCAATAGAGTTGTACAGTTTATAGGTCACAATAAATTGTGGAAGTAGTACTGAAATTATTTATCTTTGTCTTGTTTTTTCTCATCACAGAAACCTGGGGCTAAATTACATTCCTAGCGTTAAAACGCGGCGCTAGGGAGGAAAATCTGCGCCCGCTGTTTTCTCCCTAGCGCCCGCATTTTAACGCTAGAATACAATGCAGGCGCAAAAAATGCTCCCTGCATTGTTACCTGGCGTTAACCCCCGGGATGCATGTACTTCGTGTGTTGGTCTCTGTTGATCACAAATCAATGCTACGACGGACACGGACGTGATGACTGCGTTCGTCTGATGCTAGCCTTAAACTGTTGAAGATTGAATGGCAACATTTTAAATGAATATGCATCACCCATGAAAGTAGAGTCTATGGTACCATGGAGCGAAAACAGAGAGAAGGGGTTTATTGAAATACCCTAAACGACACAAAATAAACAATATATAGCCGGTAATACAATCCAAAATTCAGCTTGTCCCGAACTGTTAGGCTGGGGTCAGACCAGCGCACTTTTAACGTGCGTACTGGCGCACATAATTACGGCCGCACTAGCAGCAGATGACGGGCAATGACGGCCAATATACGATGTACGGCGCACAAAAGTCCGGCCGTGCAACGCAAGTGGAATTTGAACGCATTTTTCTGAGAACGCTGAACCGCTAGTACTGATGTACTGAGTGCGCAGCTGCGGCATAGCGGCGTGTTTGCGTGATTAGGAGATGTCAGACGCTGCTAATGTCCAGCCTACATAACGTCCAGACGCAAAAAGAGTTTTATTGACGATCCGTACAAAATCACGCCCAAAAATGCGCGTCGTCTGACTGTTTTTGCGCATTCCGTGAAAAAATACGTCAATGCGTTCGGACGCACTTTTTCACGTTCGCGGGAAAAAATGCTTTCGTCTGACCCTAGCCTAAGTGCTCATGAACATATGCATAGAAAACAACTACAGGAACCAAACCGTGTCAGGGGGTATGCGCTAAGCACAACGAAACAGTAGCTGACTTATACTATGAATAATAACATTGATTTTCTCCATTAAACATTGTTCCACTGTTGTTGCAATAACGATGAAAATGCGAAACCTATTTTAAAGCGGCAATGTCATTGAAGTTTGATAGAAACTACGTTGAAAACAATGGTAAAAGCAATGCTTGTCAACTTCAACTTAAGCAATAGTGACATATACACTGAACTACTTTGGCAGAAACTATGGTGGAAAGAGCTTCCCAAAATAGAGAAGTCACTGTCGTTTTACCATAGTTGACCCATCGTAGTTGGCTCTCGAAAAAGTAATAAAAATTCAACGTACAAAAAAATAAAAATGAAACCGATATGTGAAGGGCAAGTTACATTAAAAAAAGTAGACTTTTGGGCTCAAGACGCCTGTTTTTTACCTGCTTGTCCTTAAAATGTTTTGGTTGCATGAGTGAACTGCTATGACACAGGGTATCTGGTTCCTGTTATTACTATGCGTATTAAAGTAAAATCTGAAGGTGCATATGTGAGTGAATCTTGTTCTGTAGAAATCAATTCGTCATAACTTTAAAACCTTGTGATTTCATTGTAATGAACATTTCTAATCACTAAGTATAATCACATTTTTGGTGGGTAGACTGTATATTTGATGGTTGGCAGATAACTTACCCAATATTTTACACTAAAAGTGTGTTTTTATAAAATTCATGTGGGAGTGAAGATTTGGGAGTGAAACGATGGGAGATAAAAAGGAAAAAGCAGCCAATTTTTCCTAGAAGCTAGGTTTGTTGGTGCGTTGTTAAGGCTAACCTCCAAATGCATCAAACAAATTAACCACCAGAGGCAAAAAGGGAGTAAATGGAGTACATACGTTAAGTTAACATGATTAAATGTCATCAAGGTTGTTTTTTTTAAGCTGTTTACATGCTTATGACATGAACAACGTTTAAAAAAAAAGGGGGCATTTTAGAAGTCTGAAATCTGTTTCTCTGTTTTCCTACATTCTTGTTTTCAAAAGGCTTTTAACAGGGTAAATGTAACCATGGAAACACTAAACTGTTACTATTTGTGCCATCCCCGCACTGTATTTATTTATACATAAAATGAATGCGACTCATTATCATGCAAAGTTGAGTAATCACTGGCAATGTGACTGGATGGAGCAATGAATAGTGTCCCCTCTGGCAATGGAAATATGAAGATTCGAGCTACTCCTATTTATTATACAAAGTAGTCTATAATCTCGCTAGATATGCGGAAAAGATATTAGAAGTCTGAAAGTCTACTGCACTTGCGACAGTCGCATTAGTATCTGTTGCTCGGAGCTCAAATACAAGTGGTTGTTATTGATTAACATTCATCTCAACAAGCAAAATAAGCTGATTGCCTACATTTTGGCAAAACGATGCAAGATAAGCAAACAAAAAAATACATTGGAGTGCCAGATTTGTAAAAGCTTATAATTATTGTCTCTATCTCACATAGAAAAGCAGTAATCAGGCTGCTTTTTGTTATCTGGGATACAGGTTATTTCATCCAGTCTAAATTCTGCAAAAGAACATTTACTAGACCGTGAGATCACCACAACAGAGCTGCTTGCAGAAGGAAGGAACCTGCCATTAACAGGCAGGTGGTCCATCAAAACCGTATTGCCTACCACAAACAACCTTTAAAGAAGTGCCCTGCAATGTGTATCTAAAGGTCTATGACATTTTCAGAAGGAGCATTTACATGAGTGTTTTTAAATCCAACAGGGAGTTAGTGGGGAGCACTTTTAGCCAATGGGAGATGGGTAACATTTTTAGTCAATGATTGAGTTCCTGTACAGAGATGAAAAGTTGAATGTATTAGGAATAGACAAATATACTTAAAAAGAAAAGTGTATGAAAAATAAACATGTTAAATAATTGTGTAGACCCTTTTCTCACTCATTATTGGGCTGATCCTGCTCCTCAGCTCAGGGCTTCCAAAATGTGTTACGTCCCTCTAGGTCAGGGATGTCCAAACTCCGGCCCCCCAGATGTTCCTGAACTACAACTCCCAGAAATCTCTTATTGCATTAGATGGATGGAGAAGCATGGGAGTTGTAGTTCAGGGACATCTGGGGGGGGCAGAGTTTGGACATCCCTGCTCTAGGTTCTCACTCAATTTCTGTAGCATACGTATCCTACGGAGCATACAGCACGCAAATTGCGCATCTCGTGGAACTTGCACATATTTGTACGCAAGTTATGCAGCGCTAGCACACAACCATGTGTAAATGCTGCACAAGTCCTTGTCTGCTGTCTCCCATGATGCTTCCTGTTGTGAGCATTCAAAGACGGAATTTATTTATAACGTTTTTTGAAAGGAAAGATACATTGAGATTTCTCTCATTTTCAATTATGTCCTGTGTTCAGGAACATTGAATCTTTACAGTAGGTACAGAAATACAAAGTAATAAAATGCAAGCTATAACAAATAATACACAAATATACAGATTAACACAGAAAATAAATATGTAGGAAATATGTACCGGCTGGATGGATTAGAGGTAACATCACTGCTCTATAACCGTGGAGACCCAGGTTCAAATCCCAGCCAGAGCACCTCTCCAGTAAGTCCTTGGGCAAGACACCTAACGGTACATACCTGCCTAACACACAATATCAGCTGTGGAGTCCAGTGGTAGTGTCTCTACCCTTCGACCGTGGAGAAGCAAGTCAAGGACCCGTTCGGCACATCCCTCCGGTACAACTGTGGAGAAGTCTCGACTATACAAGAAATGGGTTCAACCTAACCACCAGGTCACTGATCATCGCTACAATCATGGAAAGATGACTCGATCCCATTTAGAAGACGCCACCAACGACTGTCCTGGGGCAAGACACCTAACGATATGGATGCGCCTACCTCTCAAAAATACTTGTACATCTCATAGATTGTAAATTCCCTTGGGAACAGGGTCCCCCTATATCGGGTCATTACCCATGTGTGGTATTCCAATGTATCAACCTCTTGTACACTGATCTTGTAAAGCGCTGCGAAACATGTGGCACTATAAAAATAAAGGATAATAATAATAATAAAATATACTCACTCTATTACATGCAAAGCATTCTAACATGATCGGTCCCAGAGTTGGTAACCAGCATATGGGATGTTCAAAATCCGGTTTCCCAAGTTACAGCTGTGTGGGTGCGAAACACGTCTCCACTTCACACAGCGATATCGGAGAAACAGGACAGGATTGATGGCTGGCACTCCATGCAACCTGACTGCTTTAACAGGGCCGGATTATCATAGGGGTGGATGGAGCGGCCGCTCCAGGCCCCGTTTTGAAAATAGGCCCACAGCCAGCCGCAGGCCGGCCTGCCCCACACTGAAGTCGAGGCCGGGCAGGGCCTCCGGCCTTTGATTGCTGTTTGGCGGCGGATGATTAATAAACAGGTCGGGAAGAGAATGCAGCTGCCTGCGGAGGAGCGGAAGGAGGACCAGTCACGTGCCCGCCTCACAAACAGCTCTCACATGTGCTGGCCCACGTGATATCGTGAAGGCAAGCACGAGCAGGAAGTGCAGAGTGCAGAGCCTGGGCACCGGGAGAGCAGAGCGGCGGCACCGGCAGTGACTCAGGTGAGCGGGGTCTCGTGCCTTTACCCTGGGCTTATTTCCATGGCCAGGCATTTCATCCTTCACCTGGAGGCGGGCATCCTCTATGACGTCTCATGGAGTTACTGCCGCAACTGTTGCAGAGAGAAGACGTAGCTCTGCAAAGTGTGACGTCAGAGGGCTTTAAATCAGTTGGGGACACGTGGTTCTGAAATTGTGTGTAATTAAGCTATAATATTATGTACATCTCTATCCCCTTTTATTTCTCTCCTTTTGGCTGGTAGGGAGTTGGGAATGATATTTCCTGCCTGTGTTCCCCATCATACAGTCCCCCTCATCTCCACACAGGACTAGTGACAGGCTCCATCACCAAGGGGCCCCTATCTAAGCAGGATCTGGGAGGGGGATAAGCCACTCCTAGGTTTTGAAGATTGTATTTTTTTTGCCTAAAATTTTTATAACTTCATTATTTTTTACTCCCCCCCCCCATCCTACTGAAAATTCCAGACTTTCCCTTCTGACCTAAACTGGTCACACCACATGAACTGATTAGGAAAATGCTTGTTAAGTCATGCTGCAAATATTTATAGAAAGTTTTATAAAAATTATTTTTATAGTAAAATACATATAACTCATTTTAATTAAAAATAAATCTCCTGAGGGCTTTACGGCTCGTCGGTGTGGAGCTGCCGGGGTTCTATTATGGAATGTGATACGCAGCGAGAGCAGCATCACTTTATAATGCTAGTATGCCAACGTAATCCATAGCGCAGCATCGCAGATCATTTAAAATGCAGCAGGTGCAGAGGGCCTGACTCTCGGGGCTTTAAATCCCCCAGGCTGATACTGTGGGGCAAATCAACCCCCTCCCACAAAAATGATCTAATTTAATATATAAAAAGCTTTATTCAGTGCAGTCAATTTTTTTTAAAACTATATTAATCTGGGGAATAAAATGAAGATTTGGGTAAAAGAACCTTACATTGGATGAGTCTACCACAACCTCAATAAATCCCATCTCAGCAGGTCCTGTCCCGCCTAACCATGCGACTGCTCTTATAAGGTGACCCCACTTACACGGGACATACAGGAGCTATATATAACCCTTGCACTGTAGAGAGCTCCACGAGCATGTAGGTGAATGTCAGCTTCACAATGTTCAATATTATCAGGTAGTGGCAGGGCCGAATTAACAGAGGGGCTGATGGAGCAGCAGCTCCAGGCCCATGCCCCATAATATGTCCAGAGGATGGATAACTATCAGGTCTATTCAAAGAAAGGTGAAACTCTAGAGAACCGTTTGAAGTGAAATTCTAGGTCAAAATAGCCAAACCAGAAAAATTCTCCCATTTATCTCACTTTCCAAATCGGCTATTTGGTCTAGATTTTTCTCTTCTCCTGCCAGGTCTCCTGAGGTTCACCTTTCTTTGAATAGACCTGTATGTCTGCATTGATGGACATTTGGACCCCTGTATCTCCGACTCCATAGTAGCTATAGGGTCTTGTGAGAGCATGACCTTTCCAATGATACCAAACATGACCAGGATTTATGTAAATAAATATATATATTAATAAAGCAATATTCACTTTACAATTATGAAGGGAACAATGACACTGCACTAACTCTCAATCTCAATTCAAATGTCACCAACAAGTGTGGAGGCGATGGCAGAATCCATTATTGCGCATTGTTCCATCAAAAACCTAAACCGTTGCACTGCAGCGACGAGCACTGGGGGGGACTTTAGAACCCTGCGTTTCTCTAGTCTTTACATCGCACAAGGTCAAGCGAGGGGTCGTTGTAAAGGTCATAGTCGGTCATGTTTGGCATCAATGCAAAGGACAATGTAAAACCTAAGAGGGAAGGCTTTTTTAAAAAATGTATTTACTTTTAGTTCCAAAGCGATGGTATTGTCCATTTGTTATATATAAAGTGAGCAATACCACTGCTATTACTCACCTTCACATTTCCCAGGGTGGGAGCAATTTCAGTATTTTATACATGGTCAAATTATTTATAAAACACCATCCTCCAAAACTAGGGATGTACCGATAATTTTACACGCTGTAATTGATTGAAATCTGAAAGGATATTTCCTCACACAGTATCTGCCTGGTTAGATATACCCGTATCTGCACTATCAGATAACCTAAAATGTTTTAATTTCACTGAATTCCAAAAAAGCCCACCAAAATCTTCAGCTCCAGGCCCATAGAGATCTTAATCCAGCCCTGTGCTTTAATATGCTAAAGTGGTCAGGGTGCATATAGTGTTACTTTAATAATAAAAGCCACACGCATGGTATTATTAAAGTTCTGGCATCCATTATGACAGTTATTTTGATTCAGAGTCTTTCCCCATTGGTTGTATCTCTGCTGATGATTTTGGGAGATTTAAAGCCAAAAGGAACATGTTTCATGTTCTAGCCACAAGACAGCCTGGAGCTTGCCACCAATATCTTAATAAATAATATAATAATATGAGCAAGGTGATTTTTGATTTGCAAATGATTTGCAATGCTGGCAGGTTGTGACAAAAAAAAACACGATATACGGTTTCAACAGTTAATCTTTTTAAATGATTTCTTAAATGAAGGATAACTGAATGAACTGACCAATCGATTACTGGAAATGTAGTTACATTTATTCCAGTTTTCTTCTGGTACGTTGAGTAACAGAAAGTGAGTCAGGCATATTGTAAATCTACGTAATAATGTGCACTTCACTTTCTGGTTTTCCCCTTCTACCTTCACACTCCCAATGCAAACAAAGAGCTGCTGTTTGTTTTGTCGCGTTTTATGGTCTTTAATATTTTATTGCTGTTTATTTCTCTTTTTCTGAACGTAAGGAACGCTGCCTAAGTACAGTAAGGTGAAACAACCTTATTTTTACAAGAGCTGTCTCTCTGAGCTGAGGCATGTTTATTGCCCTAGACAGAATGGAAAGGATGTGATATATACAGAGGAATCCTAACACGCGTTTTTCACCTGACCTGTCGTATGTTTAAGCCTTTAAAGATTATTAGTGTTTGTGGATTCAGGGAATTATACGAGCGGTTTCTGAAAATGTGCAATCTTTGTCACCTTACTTTCAGCAAACATCAACTTCCACAAATCTTTATTGATTTACATTGGCCTATAGGCAGTAGCAATAGTGTATCTTATATTATGGTGATCAAATGCAGCCGTCTTTGTCATATTCTCAAGCGCAGCTTTGGTTATAGTAATCAATGTGTCTTGGGCATTTTCTTAATGATCAAATATTTATCAAATAATATGTCTATAAACACAAATAAAACAGCCAAGCTGTAGTTGTCATCTGTGGCTCAGCAAATCGTATAGTGAAACCTCAGGTAATGCTTTTAAAGCTACTCGCCAAGCAAACACCAGCAAGAACAATGCACTCATATAAGTAGAGCAGCTTTTATAAACCTCAATAAAAACAAAAAAATACACAATAGTGCAACAAAGTTCATGTATATAGAGTCCAGATATTCAGAAAATCTGTGAAAAACTCACTCACACAGTCCAGAGCTTCCCAGCTGTGTATATTCACAGTAGGGTAGTAGGGATGGGCGTTCGGTTCGATTTGAATGTGAGTTTGAAACGAATATCGGCCGTTCGGGTGTTCGGCGAATGCCGAACATTATGGGATGTTCGTGGTTTGTTCGACCGCGGACATTCCATAATAAAAAATGTGTCCACAGGTCTCCTAAATGTACCGGCAGCTGCCGGTACATTTAGGAGACCTGTGGCTGCGGCCCCCAGCCCTCGTAACTCACCTGTCCTGCACCTGTCCCGCCCTCCTGTTCCCCGGTCCGTCAGCTCCTCCGGTCCGTCTGGTTGTGGGTCCTCTGCCCCACGTCATCATGCTGAATGATCTGATTGGGCAAAGGGTGTTCGGCTCATCACTGTAGGGTAGTTATTCAGGCCTACCCGTAAGCAGCACTCCTCCCGGTATATACAACCTCAAAAAGAGCAGAGACACAGTATCACCACGTTCAACAGGAATGTGTTGTTAAACGGTCCTTCTCACCCTTTTCTGGACCTATAGTGAGACCCCCACATATCCACATAGGAGTTGTTAATTGTGGCACAACCCTTCAAAAGCCTTCCAACGATCCAAGGTTTATTGACTAAAAAGCTCTTTGTCTCATAAAAAAAAATCGCAATTGACCCTTTCGCTGCTGAGGCGTTTCACGCCTCTGTGCTGAGGTCATATTTACCGGTTTTGCTCATCATGTTTAAACGTGTTTTGAAGGCTTATTTTAGTATATGACCCAGACATATTATATATTGTTCTTTCCGTCAGACTCGGTAGATTCATAATATGTCATTATTATATGTATACGTTATGTCATGTCTGTATATTATAACAAAAAATGCAATAAAATATGTATTTTCAATAATTTACAACGTGTAAAGTGTTTTTTTTCACATTTTAACATGCGAGCAATTGCGGTTATATTTTGTATGGGGTGCGCTTGTTAAAAAAATTAGAGATGGGGTCTCGTTACATTTTTTTTAGGGAAAATTACACGATTTTTAACGCACCGCATACAAAAATCGTTAGTGCAGCATCATTGTTCACATTATAATTGAAATGGGAACAATATTGCTGCATTAACAAACCAAAAAAAAGAAAAAAAAATGTTTATTTTTTTTTTTATAATATTTTTTTTATTTTTAATTTTTATTTTTTTTAAAAAACTTTTTTCACTGTAGTGTTTGGTATCGTTGGAACGGCCATGCTCTGGCCGATCCAACCATACCAAACTTTAACCCCTAGCTGCCACGGATCGGGAGATAGGGAGTTCATTGGAACTCCCTATCTCCACCGTTGGTGGCAGTTAGGGGTTAACTCTAGGACTGGCGTCATCGTGCTATGCACGATGACGCCAGTCCTCAGGGGGAGTTCCCGGAGGCTTGGCCGACATCCAAGATGTCGGCCAGCTCCGGGAAAGGTTCACGAACCGGCGCTTTTCAGCGCCGATTCGCGATCCAGCTCCCCAGGGGTTAATGCCAGGCACCATTTGGAAGGGCAGGCTGTGCCCTTCCAAATGGTGCCTGGTTTAACCCCACAACGCCGCCGATCGGGAGGGAGAGAGGTCTGAAGGACCTCCCCCCCTCCCTTTCAGGCGCCTCCTCCGCACATGCGGGGGGGGGCGCCTGAATTAGGTGTCATCGCGCTGTCGCGATGACACCTAATTTTACCGGCGGCAGTTCCGGATGCTGGGCTGACATCGAGGATGTCAGCCCGCACCGGGGGGGCCAGCGATCGGCCGGAACCCGGCCGAACGCTGACCCCAAAGGGAGAACGCGCTCAGCGCGTCCTCCGCACACCAGCAGCCATGCGGAGGACGCGCTGAGCGCGTCCTCCGCATCGAAGTGGTTAAAAGAAGCCAAACACGTTTCACTGGTTAAGGCTTCATCAGTAGCAATATTATACATTATAACTCCTATAACAACTTTATACCCATCTTCCGGGATGATCACGATGGCAGACATGTTCCTCCTTCAATCACGAGCACTGGTATGTCGAGCCCGATCCACATCCTCATGTCGCGTGGTATTCCAGCGGTTCCTCCCCATCTCATACGGCAATAGCTGTGCAGTGTTCCAACGGCTCTTCCTCATTTTGTACGGCAATTGCTGCGATCCCCGGAAGTGAAACCTCAGGTAATGCTCTTGAAGCTATTCACCAAGCAAACACTGGCAAGAACAACGCTCTCATATAAGTAGAGCAGTGTATGTTGATGTCTACTCGGCACTTGATGAATGGCGCCCTCAGTTATTTTAGGCTTACGAAGCCATTGTGCAATGTTTGATAAACTAGATGCATGTTTAACATATACTATATAATGATAATATCTTAAAACTTGTGAAATATGATGCTGAGGTATAGAAAAAAACTCTTCTTACTTTTGCAACCACATTGGAAGCCTGAAAGAGGAGTGACACTGTCAGGTCCTAGAGGCCCTGACACCCCTGGCGCCCCCTTTCTATGCCACATCCTGCATGCCCTATGCACGTTCCAGGACTTTATATCAGACTATACACATTTCTGGACTCTGACATTCTAACCCTGGAACCTCACCTGCCCTTCATCCTCCCTAATCAGTCCTGCATTTAAGGAAGTCACACCCTCTACCCTGGACTTCCTCATTGAAGTCCCAGACTGTATTGCAGTGCAGAGCTGATCCAAAGCCTTTCCTGAGGACCCTCTATTTCCTGGACATTTACCCTTCAAGCCGGTAACCCCCCCGTGCATCCTGATTCCCCCCATTCTGAACCCCTGGCTACCAGACCCCCTTGATTTTGGACTTTGACCACCCTGATTGCCGCCTTGCCTAGACCCCCTGCTTTGCCCACGACCATTCTATTGCCTGCCCCCTGCCTGATACCGTTGCTTCTATAATCCTGTGTTTATGTATATATCCGTTTACTGTATTATTGTTTATTCATTGCTTGCCCCATGTGCTGTTAAGTTCCCTTTGTGTCTCTTTCTACTCACTTCTCCAGTATCTTAGTCTCCTCTTGCTATCCCTCATTTCTCCTGCTTTCTAACTGCTCTCATATTCCGTTCTCCCTAACCTCCCTTCCCACTACTCTCAGCCATCCCTTTGGCCTCAACCTCCTTTTACTGCATCTCCTCTCCTCCTCCTCCTCTAGCTATTCCCCATTGTGCCCAGTCTCCTCTATTGTCCTGTTCAGATCTCTTGTATCTTTTATGTTCTGGTGTTTATTATATAATAAACTCTGTTTATTCTACAAACCTGCCTCACTGCATCCTGGGCTCACTACCACACCTGCTGCATCAATCAGTCTGAACTCTGACAGACACACTTACTAATAACATCTGAGTAGCAAACAAAATAGAAAACCTAAACTGCAGCAAAAATACAGAATATAAACAGATCTGAAATGAAAAATAATCAAAACAAAAAATGGATAGACTTTTTGAGCACTCCATTTGAATAATTTGAGAGCTACATGGCTCTCTGATCTTTCTCCTGCCTGTGTTTACCGGGTTGTACATATGTGTTAAAGGAGGGAGAGCTCTCTAAAAGCTACTGGAATTCAGTGATAGTATAGTAACTGTTCCATACACAATGATCCATGACCCTTGAAAATTGACCATGAAAGTTATTAGTAGGGTTGTACCGATACTAGTACTGGTGCCGATACTTGGTACTGCAGGAGTACTTGGTACTCGTGCAGTACCCCTGATATTTCCCCCGATACTGGAAGCCGGCATTGAGCCGGCATTCGAGGGGCTGGGGCGGCTGTCCGAATGTTCTATCGGCATTCGGACAGGCCCTGCAGCTGCTCTCCGCGTTCTTTCATACTTACCTTCCTGAGTGACACCGGGAAAGTCTTCGCGTGTGCACTCGTTGGAAGGCCCCCAGCCGCGATCACGTGGTCCTACGTGATCGCGGCTGGGGGTCTTCCAATGAGCGCACACACGGAAACTTTACCGGCGTCGCTCAGGAAGGTAAGTATTAAAGAACGCGGAGAGCTCCAGGTGCCTGTCCGAATGCCGATAGAGCATTCGGACAGCCGCCATCAGCATTCGGACAGGCACCTGGAGCTCTCCGCGATCATACTTGCCTTCCTGAGCGAGGCCGGTTAAGTTTCCGCACATGCGCTCGTTGGAAGGCCCCCAGCCGCGATCACGTTGGACCACGTGATTGCGGCTGGGGACCTTCCAACAAGTGCACGCGCAAAGACTTTACCTGCGTCGCTCAGGAAGGTAAGTATGATCACGGAGAGCTCCAGGTGCCAGGTGAGCTGGGGGGCATATCCATGAGAGCTGGGGCATAATCCATGAAAGCTGGGGGCATTTTTATATGAGGTCTGTTCTTATTGGAAAGCGTCAAATGACATAAAATTAAAGTATCGGTACTCGGTATCGGTGAGTACTTGATAAAAGTATCGGTACTCGTACTCAGTCTTAAAGTGGTATCGGTGCATCCCTAGTTATTAGTATTTCAGAATGAGGCGTCAATTCTTACAGCTCAACTTGCACATACTAATGACTGAGCTGCAAATTCAAGTTGAGCCATAACTCTTGTTATCTGGTGTCTAACACAGTGCAATCCTGCATGACACCTATAGACTCCAGGATTGGTTAACCTATCAATTTTATACCCTTCAGTGCTTTATCTGTGGCATGCAGGAGTTTGTGTGTATGCCAGAAGAAGCAGGGAAACTTGCTAGTTTGACAAAGGCCATACCAATGCCAAAAGGTCCTATCACGTTCGTTCAAATAAAAATGTTGTATTGATTCTGTGAATGGAGTGCCAGGATCTCTTTCTATATTCTTTACTCACCAAAGCCTAGCGAGATTTTTACCAAGTTCACTGGTCACTCTGCTTCAGATGGCATTTTGCAACATGGCCCACACTGTAGCCTTATTTTGGCCCTGTAATCTATCCAGTCATTCTGGTTTTAAGTTGTACTTGCTTTGCTTTTTTAATAAATAATTAAAATAAAAACATTTATGAAATGAATCATGTTGACGTTTATCAAATTTATACTTACATCATTGAAACAAAAAGACAGTGCCTGAATATGTAACAGCCGTGTGTTCGATCACGGTTATTTTACGTCACCTCTATTTAATAGCTGCCTGTTCAGTCTCTCACTGGTCTCTGATCATGGGCTATGAGAGGTATGAGCACAGAGGGCATGCTCAATCATAAATGAGAATAGTATCGGAGACCAATAGTTCAATATATGAAATCAATAACTAGGATAGGAAATAAATGACCATATAGATCATTGACATATGATCTGTGTAAGAAGACAAAGAATCTGTTTATGTGACACTTGGAATGAGTCATTCCACTGTGTATAGACTAAAACTTGCCACTGCATTGCACCAGAAAGAACAAGATCACCTATAGAGACATCACCCAGGGGAAGATCTTTAAATTTACAAAGTTGCAGAGCAGATTAATAAGATGCTGTTTTTAATATAACACCTTCAGTCCTAAATTCTTAGTTCATAATTATAGTGAATGTTTCCTATTATTTTTCTTATGAGAACATAACCATCAGGTAACACTACTGTATAATGCCAGACATGGGCTAGATGGATAAATGGTATACTGATATACATTGCACATACTGAGCACAATACACATACAAAAGGGGGTCAGAATGACACATACCAAGACAGAATGACCCCCAACAAACAGGTTGATGAGATGGATACACATATTGACACACTAGCTGAAAAATACATACTACTGGTTTACACACAAAAGGCATAACCAGATATCTAATGTTCCACAACATTACGGATGCTTCTTCTTCATGCATATAATACAATAAAAGATTGTAGACTGAAGGTACTAGGCTCATCTCAGATTCTTGGACTGCCTGGTCTTGGGTAGAAATGGCTTTGTTATGCATTGCTGCTTTGAATTTGTGAGTATTGAGAGACTATTTTTTTTCTTTTGACCATCCTGATCTCTCCATTTCATTTCCTTCTAACTGTATTCCTCTCTTGCCCTCTTCTTATCATCTACTTTAATTTAACTACCTTTATTCCCTAATTGATGACTGTTTCTGGGCTTTCCCCCAATATTTATATATCTCATAGACATTCAGGGTTATTCAAAGAGATCCGAAAAGTCGCCGCATGTTCGGTGACTTTTCGTTCCCCGCACTTCAGGGCATTTCGGGGACTCCTAGTTCGCCGACCCTGCGCTGTATTCAGCAAGCACCGCAGGGCCCCCGTAGTCCAGGGAATACTCGTTGCCTACCCGCAGAACACGCGCCAGAACACTCACTAAGTACTCACCAAAAACCTGCAAAAACCAAGCCAAACATGCCATGGCGTAGCGCAGCGTGGTGCAGCATCTTACTTCAATTTTGATATATAAGTAGAAACTTGAAAAAGGTTTATGGCATTCCTAAATATATGGTAATTATATTAGAATATTTAAAATTTAACAGTTGGTGCCAGAAATGGGATCTAATAATTCAATTGTCTGATATGATTTATTTCATGTTAAACAATTGCCTATGTCATGGAGCTGATGTAACGCTCCATGCTTCAAACCCCAAGAGACTTTATGTTCATTTATATCGTGTGTTTTTAAATATATTTTACATCGTTTGGTTTTAGTTTAATTTAGTTTAGTGTAAAATGGCGTAGCTTTGGTTTTAAAAATACTTATATTCCTGTAGGTAAATGTGTTTTTGTGTAAAACAGTAAACAAGCTTTACTGCTGTGTAATTTATGCACCAGGGCTTTTCCCATTTATCTAGCTGCATGTTTAATTCAAGGGATCTCTGATAGTGTGTGTTTAATCTGATGTGTTAGAACAATGGATACAAATGTTGTGTGAGCTGAAAGGCTAGAGAATGTAAAGAATGTTTATTGTAAATAACTGACCTAATGTAATTAGTATGGGTATGCAAATTATGACTGTTGGACTTCAGCATAAATGGTGGTTGTTCATTAAAAAGGTCAGAGAACTCTCAGAGCTCAGAGAGAGAGGATCCTGTTTTAAAGCATACAGCCGCGCCTGGTGTCTTTATTACAAACTACGCTACACTCCACACTCACCCTCAGAAGGCAGAGAGCGGCCTTCTGGAGATTCCTAACGGATCCAGGGCAGAAGAACAGAAGCAGGCAGGTCAAGCTGCTCGAGGCGCTGAGGACAGCGCTCCCAGTAGCCGGGCTGACCACAACGAAGGGGTGTCTGGAGAGCCCGGACAGACGGAAGGGAACGGTTCCTTCACAGCCTATATAGATAAAATAATCTTTGCTTCCATGGCTGTGAGAGTTATTGTGTTTTTGTAGGACACTTTGTTGGATTTTCTTTGTTTACACTTGCTGTTATGTTATGCTTGTTTGCTTATCTCAACCCGCCTGATGGAGAGCTGTTAATGAGCGGTGACTCACTCGTTATATTGATGTACCCTGAGCTCTAGTGCTGAGTATTCGTTATGTCACTCACCCGGGAAACTGAAAGACGTTTCTAGCGTTTGAGTAAATGTGTTTGTCTTTGTATCCGTATTGTAGCTCCTTTGTGTTCTGGAGTTTCTGTCTCGTCCATATCTGCTTGTAATTGTGAGCATTTTATTTTAATTAATTAGATTTGTCTAATTTCTTCTTATATAGCAAAATGGTTTCCTGTGCTCTCATTAAGAGCAATTTTCTTTTACATGCTATTACAATTTTTTTTGCATTCTTGCCATTTTTTGCGTGCGTTGCTGTATGTTTGCGCGCTGTTTTATTTTATAACCTAACTGATTCTAAAGGATTTCCAAACTGTTTTTTTTCTTTCAGATTGCATGTTTGCCTTTCTTTTATTTTGTTTTATTGTTTCTTGCCATTGATTACGTCTGTTTATTTCACTGTTTGTCTTTACTAATTAATGTATGTGTTTATCTCTGTTTTGTATTTTATTACATTGTACAGCTGTCTGTGTTTCTGTGTGTATAGGGACTGATTTCCTTTGGAATGTGTCGCTTTGCTAGTATCCGTGTGTCCTTTTTTCCCCCTCAGCAGCTGTAAAAGAAATAGCCCTCCCTTAATTCAGGCTTGCGATAAGTTTTTATTTTTTTCTCTTATCTCTCTTCCTGATCTAAATGTGAGGTTTTTTTTTGGAATGCAAGTTGGATAATGGAATGTGTAGTGCGGTTTAGCAATGCAAGTTGGATAATTGAATTGTGGAACTGTTACTGCATTATAAAATGTAACTATGTACATATGTGGAATAAAGAAAGAAGTTGTGGGAGCTGGATTTACTGTGAATGAATCTGTGAATAAAAAAAATAGTGTATCAAGGTGATGGGCGTCGTCAATCTGCCTTAATATAAGTTATACATTTTCCAAAAAGAGGCGTGGTCGGTTATTTTTTTTCCTCTGGTCTATGTTTGAGTCCAGCACAAAGGGTTTGACCACACCTTAATATAGGTTATATGTTTTGTATAAGAGACAAACATGCCTGTGTAGTTTCTTTGTTGCTGAACGACTGATAATCTCTACTAAAGATATAATTATAGTAATATTTGAGTCCCCTATTGTATAATTGCTAAAATGGCTGGCTGGGGTCATTTACAGGTTTTGTAACCTGTATAATAGAATATATATGTAGGTTCATCATAATACAGTAAGCAAAGAGATCCTGTTTAAGGACTTGCAATCTAAGAGGATGGAGTGATATTGAAGGATTAAAGTTTATATGGAAAGAGCCTACAGGTTTTGTAGCGCTGTACAAAGGAATGTTAAAGTATGTGTATAAGGTGATGAGTGGGGATAGAAAGTTGTTTTTGTGACAAAAGGAGATAAAAGATTGTAATTTAATATCTTGAGTATTGTTGGTTTTCTTTTCAGGAAAACATTTGATTAATGTAATATTGCTAATTGGGGATCTGTGCACATAAATAATTGATAATTATCTTTAGTCTCAATTTTTAACATGCCATTCTATACTTTCTTTCCCAGTTTATGATATTTTTGTTATGTGTTTTTTTTATTTGAATTGAAGAGCATTTTAAGAAAATTGGTGACCGTTGCAAAAGTAAAAAAAATCACATTCTTCTCCTAGCCCCCTCCATATTGTCTCTCTCATGACCACTCCTTTTTCTTTGTGCCCAAAAATGTGTTACATTTTTTTTCTCCATTTTTAAAGTATTTTAACCATGTAAATTTTAAAGTTTTTGACAGGTTAATAATACATTTTTTTCCCAAAGTTTTTTACTTTAGGTGAAAATCACCCATGCATGTCAACTTTGATCAAGCTAGATGGAAGATTATTGAATACCAATATTAATAAAGCTGTTGGAATTGAAGGAAATTTACTCAAACACATTATCATTTCACATTACAATGTTACATCAACCGGATAATAAGGAATTATCAGACACCAGGCAATAAAACATTCTAATTTATCAACAACTCATCGATAAATCATGGGATTAAAGAAGATCATTGATTTGGAAATAAAATTTAAGATATGTCAGTTTAACAAAACAGTTATTTTCAACCAACAAGACAGAAGACAAAGAAAGAAGAAGATAATGTATTTTTTATATGCTGATGGATTTCCATTGTGTTAAGTGATAATTATTTTGTGTCTTTTATTATTTTATTTTTGTTGTTTGGTTACAATCAATATTGTTCAAATTCCCTGACATTTAGGATTATTGAAGATCACATCCAATTAAAATTAGAGTTAATTAATGTATTTAGGAACATATAATTTAATGCATTTGCATAAATACGTTTCATGACATATGTAGTGGTAAATGGAAAGTTTTAATTCAGTAAAATTAAAGTTGTTTTTATTTTTTTGATTTTATTTGAGGATTGGTGTGTTTTATAAACACCAGGTTTGTTTCAAAACATCGAAAAAGACTGAATAGGATAGTAATTAAATATTTTTTGATATTTAAATGGGTGGAATATGCACTTCGGCTATTTTCCTTTTGAGCCAAAGTTGTGTATATATATTTTTCTCTAAATGCATTGAGTCAGCTGTAGTATGATTTTTCTTTTTTTTGTTGCGTGAGGCCCATAGGCTTTGCGGGGAAATTTTAAAATTTATTATCTGTGTCTCTTCTTGTGTAAATTAACATTTTTATTGTTTTTGTGCACTTGAGAGTGGCAATGTATATGATTAGCAGGGTATACCATATTTTATTTTATTTTTTATTTTCTTTAGTGCGTCTCAAGCTGGGATGTTGAAAAAGACCAAACCTTGAACTCGGACTTTGGACTTCAGTATTAGGTTATGGAATATTTTTTTTTATTTAATCCCCTAGATAAGTGTGAGAAAGGATTGGATTTGTGAAAATGAGAATGTATTTCTTGAGTGTGTGTGTGAATGCAGGTGTGTATGCGTTTTTTGGAGTGAAGATGAACATAAGAAAACACACAGATATAGATCTGACTCATGTTGATAATTAGATAAATGAACTTTTACATTCAAGTTATTATATTTTTCTTGTTCGGTGAATTATATTTTGGGAAATGGGAATAAATAGTTATTTAATGTCTAGATTAGGTATTTTGGCCTAGGTTCCAAGTGTGGTTCGCTGGTAGAGTGAATCTAGATAGATAAGTGTATTTTATGCTCATAAAGGGCCTCCTTGGGGAATCCCTTTAGTACATTATAAAGGAATTGAGGTATTTTAGGAGTAATTACCAGATATTTTTCTCTGAGCATCTAGAATGATCTAGAGGTATTAGGCTAGGATACTATGGCCCCAAGTATAATTAGTTTAATTGCCTAGTTTGTTTTATCCATTTTAGTGATCACGAATATATATGTGATCAATGAGACGATAGAAAGGTATTTTAATATGATAGGTAGTTTTTTTCATTCACTGTAGGATTATAAATGTCCTGTAATTGAAATACGTGCCATATTTCAATATGCATTAGTGTGAAATTCCCCCCTCCCATTTTGAGTGTCAAATTCTATATGTCTTTTTCTTGCATAGGATGTTGGCCTGTGGAATTTAGCCGATTTCCTGTCTGCACAGGAAAGGGCGTGCGGACAGTGTAAGCTAGAGAAAAGCCATCTCTGAATCATATGTAGTAATCTTTGTCTCACTGTTGGTTAAGCTCTGACGTAGAAATGTATCTGTATTCTGATTCTGATCATTATAAGTTCTTTGAAATCTAATAAAACAGTCTGTCTAACAAAAGATATTTAGACATGACCTGAAGTTGCATTGCTTTGACTGATTTTGGTGTCTCTCGCCATGGCGTAACGCAGCATCTTACTTCAATTTTGATATATAAGAAGAAACTTGAAAAAGGTTTATGGCATTCCTAAATATATGGTAATTATATTAGAATATGTAAAACTTAACACTGCCGATCACAGCGCAGAGCAGCCGCCGGAAAAAGCTGACACGCAGATGAATGGGGTGAAAAAAAACAACTGTTCGCTTTAAAGTTTAAAATTTGAAATGCTGTTTGCAAAAAAACTACTGAATGAAAATGCCTGGAATTTACATATAAGATCCAATGAATGTTAATAAAAAGGTCTGTTACAGAAAAATGAAAAACGATTTAAAAAAACCGGAAAAAAATTTTAACAAAAAAATCCACAAAAAATGCTTAAAAGATCCCAAAAAAATCTTAAAATACAAAGACTTTTTACTGCAGAATAAAATGATAAACGGTTTATTAGATATTGAATTAAACCTGGAATATTTTTAACATTGAAGCCTATGGGATTCAACTGAAGAAACATGAGGAATGAAACCACCAAACGGCAGGGCACTTCACTGACATTTCTCAGCTGTTTGGTGTTCTCTGAATAGATTAACCATTGCTTCTCTATGGGGGATTTCACTGCCCTCAAACAGGCACCGTACATGCAGGCAATTCGCCAAAATTTGGCGAATTGCCTGCTTTCTGAATAGCCAAATGGCCCCGAAATGACCCCGTTCGCTGAAATTCAGTGTTCGGTAACATTTCGGGGCCAGATCGTCTCTCTCTCTGAATAACCATGTAAGACTCTCTCATGGTGTTAATTACTTATCACCATAATTTGCGTTTGTTGCAACAATGATAAACTTTGTCGATTGTGAGAGTGATTGCTTCTCCTGCTCTTGTGTGATTTTTCCTTTTGGAAAATACTGATGGTTACTGTCTTTGCAACTATGGTAAGCTACAGTGGTTGGTGGGGAACCCATTAGGTATCCATGACCTTATTCCAGTGGATATTTCCACTTTCTTTTGTTATGCTTTTTCTGTGGAATAAAGGGACAGAGTTCCCAAATCTACACACATTTCCATGAAATTCTACTGAAAATATAGGACAGTATCTCACACCAATGATCTCTCAACACAAGTTGACTTACGAAGACGTTCTTCAGTTACAACCCCATTTTAGCACACAAGACGATACATTTGTTTGCAGCTATTTTCTAGCTATATATTCATGAAATCAACCATTCCAATGAGAATTCTCTTCTGCCTTAAGGAAATATGAAAAAATGCTAGCAACAAAAATACCACACAAACAAACATAAGATTAAAATACCTTTTGAAATTAGGCCTTTGGTGAGATACTGAAACCTTGCTTTGATTAGCTATCTCACTGTACAGCGCTACGGAACTTGTTAGCGCTTTATAAAAACTTGTAACTGTAACTATTACAGTTACCCTTCTTTACATTACTAATGAATGTGTAACATATGACCAGTAAGGGAGGAGAAGTTGGTAAACTTCACAAGAGTTCTCACAGTGTTCCTAAATGAGTTTCCTCCCACCCATGTTTGACTTTCTCATGCGAAGTGAAGGAGTAAGCTCAACAAACAATTGGTTTTTTTGTTGTTGTTGTTGCATTTGGATCAGTTTGAAGTACTTCCAACATCTCACAAAAGACCTAGACTAGATGGATGTCATACATCCACCAGTTTTAAACCTGAATGTAATACACTAACACAAAATAACCAGAGGATGAAAATACATATTACAAAATAAATTATGATTTTAATAGGGTTGGAAGGAAAACCAAAAGTCAACTGTTAAAGTACCGACTGGATGGAGTAGAGGTAACAGAGCACCACTCCAGTAAGTGTCCTTGGGCAAAACATCTAAAGGTACATACTTGCCTACCACCCAGTATTGGCTGTGGAATCCAGTGGTAGCTTTTCTACCCTCCGACCATGGTGAAGCAAGTCAAAAAATCCAGTTCAGCATATCTCTCCAATACAAATGAGAAGAACGCTCGACTTTACGAGAATCGGGATCAACCTAACCACCAAGTTGCTGCTTTGAAACCATGGAAAAATGACCAGTTCTCACTCAGAAAACGCCACCAACGAGTGTCTTTGGGCAAGACACCTAACGATATGGATGCACCTAACTTTCAAAATACTTGTACATCTCATAGATTGTAAATTCTCTTGGAAACAGGGTCCCCCTGAATTAGGTCATTATCCATGTGTGGTATTCTAATGTATCCTCCTTGTACACTGATCTTCTAAAACGCTGCAGAATTTGTAGCGCTATATAAATAAAGCATAATAAGAATAAGAATAAAGGATTCGCATTTGTATATTTGTCCATTCATCCATTAAATGTGAAGAACCACTGTTTTCTCATATGTATGTACATAGAAACATAGAAAATGTCGGCAGATAAGAACCTTTCAGCCCATCTAGTCTGCCTAATTACATGGATACTTTACCTGGATTTATCTTTTGTTTAGGATAGCCTTATGCCTATCCCATGCCTGCTTAAATTCTTTTACTGTTTTGGGCTCTACCACTTCTACTGGAAGGCTGTTCCATGTATCCACCACCCTCTCAGTAAAATAATGCTTCCTGATGATACTTTTAAACCTTTGCCCCTCTAATCTAAGACTATGTCCTCTTGTTTTGCTACTTTGTTTCCTTTTAAATATACTCCCTTCCTCTACCTTGTGGATTCCCTTTACGTATTTAAATGTTTCCATCATATCTCCTCTGTCTCATATTTTTTCTAAGCTATACATGTTAAGATCATTAAGCCTTTCCTGGTAACTTTTCTCCTTCAAGCCGTACACCATTTTAGTAGCCCTTCTCTGAACTCTCTCTAAGATGTCTATATCCTTCTGGAGATACGGTCTCCAGTACTGCACACAGTACTCCAAGTGAGGTCTCACCAGTGCTCTGTACAGTGGCATGAGCACTTCCCTTTTCCTACACAACCAAGCATTCTGCTAGCATTTCCTGCTGCTCTATTACATTGACTACTTAACCTTAGATCCTCTGCAATAATAACCCCTAAATCCCTTTCCTCAGATGTTGAGGTTAGGACTGTATCAAATATTCTATATTCAGCCCTTGGATTTTTACGCCCCAGGTGCATTATCTTGCTCTTTTCCACATTAAAACTCAATTGCCACAGCTCCGACCATTTATTTAGTTTACCTAAATCATTTGTCATTTGGCTGATCCCTCCAGGAATGTCAACTCTGTTGCAAATCTTTGTGTCATCAGCAAAAATACATACTTTACCATTAATACCTTCTGCAATATCACTAATAAAAATATTAAAGAGAATGGGTCCAAGTACTGACCCCTGAGGTACCCCACTGGTAACAAGACCTTGCGCCGAATAAACTCCATTTATCACAACCGTCTGTTGCCTGTCACTCAGCCACTGCTGAGTATTGCATTCAACAATATTGGAATCCAAGATCAAAGATTGCAATTTATTGATAAGCCTTCTATGAGGAACAGTATCAAAAGCCTTACTGAAATCTAAATAAGCATTGTCTACTGCACCACCTTTGTCTATTATTTTTGTTACCCAATCAAAAAACTCAATAAGACTAGTTTGGCATGATCTCCATGAGCTAAACCCATGTTGTTTCTGATCCTGTAATCTATGTGTAATCTATGTACAGTATGTTCTTAAGTATGTATATTTTATGCAGTGTTCTTTTTTCAGCCGGTACTTGCCGATACGGAGTACCGGCACCTACTGGCTGAGTACCGGCACTTTTTTAAAAAAATATGTTGCGGGAAAGCAGGTTCCCGCTGTGGGCAGCTGGGGCTGCTAGCGGAATGCATTAACAGCATTCCGCTAGCAGCCGCTCGACTGGCTGCGTTACCCCAAGTGCCGCGTGTGCCATAATGTTCCTCCTCGTACGGCCGCTTCCTCAGTCCTCTGAAGGCTGTGACGCAGCCTATGCGGAGATCTCATGAGAGCGTGTCCCAGCCTTCAGAAGGCTGAGGAGGCGGCCACGTGCAGCAGCTCTCATGAGCTGCTCGGAGGAACACACGGTCCTGAGGCTAGGTAAGTATAATTCTGGGGTCCTTGTCTGGCTATAATTAATTATGGGGGCATGTGTCTGGCTATAATTAATTCTGGGGGTCCCTGCCTGGCTAGAATTAATTCTGGGGTCATGTGTCTGGCTATAATTAATTCTGGGGGTCCCTGTCTGGCTATAATTAATTCTGGGGGTCCCTGTCTGGCTATAATTAATTCTGGGGGCATGTTTCTGGCTATAATTAATTCTGGGGGTCCCTGCCTGGCTATAATTAATTTTGGAGGCATGTGTCTGGCTATAATTAATTCTGGGCATCCCTGCCTGGCTATAATTAATTCTGGGGGTCCCTGCCTGGCAATAATTAATTCTGGGGGCATGTGTCTGGCTATAATTAATTCTGGGCGTCCCTGCCTGGCTATAATTAATTCTGGGGGCATTTGTCTAGCTATAATTAAATCTGGGAGTCCCTGCCTAGCTATAATTAATTCTGAGGGTCCCTGCCTGGCTATAATTCATTCTGTGGGTCCCTGCATGGCTATAATTAATTCTGAGGGCATGTGCCTGGTTATAATTAATTCTGGGGGTCTGTGCCTGGTTATACATGATTCTCGGGGGGTGCATGTACTGTATATAAATATATATAACAGCGTGTGTAAATGCATGTATTTGTCTTTAAACAGGCTGCTGTGTGTAAAAGTCTGCATCTGTGTTCTCGTCGCAGTCCGGCGTTGCCCCCTTGCCCTGTACCCAAAAGGCTGGTATTGCTCTTAGAATCGCCACATTATCTGTTGCCTGCAAGTAAGAATGAATTGTAAAATTGCCTCTGTCCTTAAAGGGCTAATAAAAGAGTATTTTATTAGGACACAAAAAATAGTCGTAATAATCACTGCTTTTCCCTGGGCATGAGAGTACCCCCACCTATTTTTACAGAAAAAAAAGCACTGATTTTACGTATGTATTAATCAGTTTTTTCTCTTTGTAGAACAGATGACGTTTTCCTCTTTGCAGTCTTTCAGTGCCTTTTCCTTGGATTATGAGATTACAACGGACCCATCATCAATACCATGTCTTCTTCATGGTAATATTCCTAATAGAAACTAATGACTTTGTCTGAGAAAATAAATGGGCTGATGTTTGACCTCAGTAAAACGTACAACACAAAGTTACACATATTCCTGTTATGGCTTTATTGCAGAAAAAAATTGCTTATTTAATCATTTTAAACAGAGTCTCTGATTTATATTAAGTATAAGGCTCCTTTTGTTCTGGTTTCTAGATTAGTAAATCTAACTTGAGAGACAAGCTATAATCGTATACAAGATGTGATGCAAGCCCTGTGTTGACCTGTGCTTTGAAGATATGTGCCCTGAATGAAATAATCATGCATTCATCTATTTACCATTGTGCTTTCTAAATAGACCCGATCATTAGACACACACAGGCTGCACAGAAAAGATGCAAAGCTTTGTAATTATTGCCAGTTATGATTTGTATTCTGCCCGCATTATCCATGCACAGGATATTGTTAGCATATCCAATAAACAGCACTTCTTTTAAAAAAAATGCAAAATGAAGGTATTTATTATAACAGCTCTAATTTTAATGGTTTTAATTATCTCCAATCATCAAATTATTTCTATATTTAATAGCCTAATTTATTCTACATCTCAATTTGTGCAGGTCTTGTTAATTTGAGCTGCGCTCTCGTTCTATCTTTATGATCTGTGCAAACCTTGAATGTTATTTCAGCCCTAAAATAAAGTACATACAGAAAGAATGGCGTCGCGCCTGTACTCACCAGAGCGGCTGCAACAGCCAGGATTAACAACCCAGTTCATGTATAAAACCTAACAAGAAAAAAAATATGTCATCTGCGCTCATTTCTATATATTTCCATGTGCAACAAAATACTGTCAGAGGTTTTAGTTTGCTTAAATGGCCATTGAAGCGTAAGCTCACTCGCTCCATCAAGGCACCTCTCAGTAGAGTGAGTCCTAACCAATGTACCAAAAGCTGCTCCTCTGAGCAACTGCATGGGGCGAGGGAGATTACGCTTTAATGGCCATTTAAGCAAAATAAAACCCTCTGACAGTGTTTTGTTGCACATGGAAATATATAGAAACTAGCGCAGATGACATCTTTTTTTCCTAAAATTAAGTGGCTGCATTAGAAAAGCTAGAACTAGCCGTGAATGTATTATGGGTAACACCAAAATACATGGGCAAGGTTCAGTAATGTTACAGGCGCCGGAGGGGGTGGTAATTTAGGTGAATATGTGGAAATGTAATGGTTGTGGTGCCAATGTGTGTCAGTTGCAGGCCCTTAGGGATATGTCCGACACCCGACAGAGATAGAAAAGGATACAGTATTGATGCAATCCCTTAGGCGCAAGGTGGTACTCTTATATACAGTGGATTTCAGTTAAATCTATAGTTTTATAGTTCTGTACTGTAAAAAATATATTGTAATAATAGATGGCATAGATGTTATGTGTGTATAAAAACTGTACTCGCAGTCCATAAAATTAATAACTCTGGAATTTCGGTATGTGTTAGATCTCCCAAGGTGGTTCCTGGAGGGGAAACATAAGCCAGAAAAAGCAAAACGATTGTGCAGTACTCGGAGGTAATGATGAAGCCAGATTGCACTGGCGAAACGCGTTTCAGGATCTTAATATATTTTATTCTTGAATTTTGACCGCCTTTTAATTGTAGATCTTTAAATAAATTAAGATATTTTAAGATTTCGGATCCAGGGTGTTCACTTGCAATTCCCCTTGCACCACCCGCACTGGAGTCTGGAAATTGTATGCGGTAAAAGGAGGTTGGAGGCCACCTCAAGGACCTCATACGCTATTCATCCTCAGAGCCGAGCAAAGAGGCTCTGAGTCTAGTAAGTACCCATAGGGATAAGAAGGGGCAAGTTACACCGAGTACTGCACAATCGTTTTGCTTTTTCTTTCTTATGTTTCACCTCCAGGAACCACCTTGGGAGATCTAACACATACCGAAATTCCAGAGTTATTAATTTTATGGACTGCGAGTACAGTTTATATACACACATAACATTTGTGCCATGTATTACAATATATTTTTTACAGTACAGAACTATAAAACTATAGATTTAACTGAAATCCACTGTATATAAGAGTACCACCTTGCGCCTAAGGGATTCCATCAATACAACACCAAAATACATTCCTGTTTGTGTGACGGTCATGTTTACTATATGTCGCTATTAAACACTTTATAATCACATGTTAATCTCTAGTAGAGCAAGTTCTACACCATATCTGTTGGTAAAAATTCAAACCCATTCATTAACAAATTTATTAGTAAGAGATAGGCAAAAGGTAACATTTTATTTCCAAGAACGTTCTTGAATAATAGGGTAATATTTTCACATAAGAGAAAATACCACCAAGAACTATACCCCATGCATCCCTATTTAATAGTGATGTTTATCTTACTCCCTGGCTGCCTGTAATACAATCATGGGTTTTGGGAGGGGGAGCAAAACTATTGTGGAGTTGCTCTTACACAGGGCCAGATTACCATAGAGGCTGATGGAGCAGCAGCTCCAGGCCCATGCCCCAGAATAGGCCCAGAGAAAGGATAACTATGTCTGCATTGATGGACATTTGGACGCATGTTTCTCTGACTCTATAGCAGCTGCAGGGTCATGTGAGGTATCACTTGAAACGCCTGAGCATGGCCTTTCCAATTATGCCAAACATGACCAGGTTTTATGTAAAAATAAGAATAAATTAATAAATATTTCTTAATTTTTCTTTTTCCTTCTAACACAGCAATATCTTTCACTTTTCAATTATAAAGTGAACAATGATGCTGCACTAACTCGCCATCACATTTCTCATGTCTCCATTCCAACAAGTGTGGAGGTGATGGCACAGTCCGTTGTTGCGAACTGTTACATTAAAAACCTAAACTGCCGCACTGCAGCGAAGAGCACTGGGGAGGGGGCCTTTGGACCCCTGCGTCATTAATCTTTACACCTCACAAGGTCAAGTAAGGCATCATAGGACAGGTCAGAGTCTGGCCTTTGCATTAATACCAAACGGGATCATGTAAAACAAAACAAAATAAACCTATTTTATTTATTTTTAGTTTCACAGCGATGGTATTGTCCATTTATCACGTATAAGGCTGCTGTCAGACGAGCGTAGTGTTCACGTCCGTGATTGCGCCTAAAAGTACGTCCGTGATAGCATGACAGGAAGCCCATCGGAGCCCGTTACACGAAGTACGTCCGCACTGAACTGCGGACGCACAACGGCCGTGGCCCAGGGACGCAAGGCAGGCAAGAACGTACAACCGCTAGAACGGCCGCACAAAGTGCGCTGCGTCCGCAACGTCTGCATAGCTTTGTGTGTGAGTGATGGAACGTGGTCAGACGGACTGCATTTATACGTCCAGCATTTTTCACGGACAAAATGGTTTTGCTTTTTAATTTATTTTTCCTCCTACATCCGTCAAAAAATAAACGTCAGTGAAAAAAACGGACTGTGTGACCACTACTGTGTCTTCCGTACTGACGTACGTCCGTGTGCAAGGACGTACAGTCCGTAGAAATCACGCTCGTCTGACCCTAGCCTTAAATGAGCAATACCACTGCCATTACTCACCTTTTAATTTCCCACACTAGGAGCAAGGTCAGCATTTTTTAAATAGTCATATTATTCATAAAACATCATCCTCTAAAACACAAGCGAAATATTTCATTTGTTTTTAAAAAAATGTTAAAATTGGATATTTTCTCAGAAAAATGCAGTAACAGGTTTCCATTTGACTTTTTTTACACAAGAATTCCCTAGAGTATGTAACTACAAGGTTTGGATGATAAAATGTGAAAAAATTATTTTACACACTTTAAATGATTGAAATCTAAATGAAAAATTAGTCACACAGTATCTGCCTCATTAGATATACCCGTATCTGCAATATTAAATAACCTAAAATATTTTTCATTTCACTAAATTCCAAAAAAAACCCAGCAAAATATTCAACTCCAGGCCCATAGAGATCTTAATCCGGCCCTGCTCTTACAGAACAGTGGGATCTTGCCAGTGGCCCCTTTTTTGCCAGTGGCCTCATCTTTTGCCAGTGGCCTCATCTTATATTGTTCCCATTTCAATTATAATGTGAACAATGATGCTGCACTAACGATTTTTGTATGCGGTGCGTTTATTAAAAATCGTGTAATTTTCCACACAAAAAAATGTAACGAGACCCCATCTCTAATTTTTTTAACATGCGCACCCCATACAAAATATAACCGCAATTGCTCGCATGTTAAAATGTGAAAAAAAAACACTTTACACGTTGTAAATTATTGAAATTCATATTTTATTGCATTTTTTGTTATAATATATAGACAGGTCATGACGTATACATATAATAATGACATATTATGAATCTGCCGAGTCTGGCGGAAAGAACGATATATAATATGTCTGGGTCATATACTAAAATAAGCCTTCAAAACACGTTTAAACATGATGAGCAAAATCGGTAAAAATGAGCTCAGCACAGAGGCGGGAAATGCCTCAGCAGCGAAAGGGTTAATGCCAAGTTAGTTCACCTCAATCCCATTTACTTGAAGTGGTGGACTGGCATCTCAAGCACTCGATGCAGACAATTCATTGATTGTTATGGGGTAGAATTAATGGTATCTGTCGTAACCAAAACCTATGGAAAGCATCCACTGGTTCCTCCCTTTTTAGGAACAATCTCATGGGTCCTGGATACATTTAAATTCTTAGTTTTAATAATATTTAGTCCTGAAGGAAAATGATATCAAAGACTCTATAAAGAGAATATTTTGCTCAAACTAGTTTAAGGCACATAGATTCCCATGATAGAAAAATCTCAGTTTTTTTTCAAATAAATTCCAGTTGAAATATCCACTAGAATAAATGGACACATTATCTTGTATCTTGGACTTCTTAAACAATACATCTTTTTTATTAAAAGGAAATTATAAGTCTCTTTAAATGTGTGACTGAAAGTAACATAAATTGTCCTTTTTTAGTCGTTAAAGAATGTGGTTCCTTCAGGCTTCAATGGGCTTTTAATACAAATTATCCTCCTGCCATGTTCTGAACTAAGCGACACTGTAGGAAATACGTGGTCTCTTGAGAAACATTTTATTGGTTCATTTGCATATAAAGCCATGTGAGGCATAAAAAAGCACCTTTCTTTGACACCTTGTTACTTCAACTTGTGAATAAATTAATTGGGATATATATATATACATATATATATACAGCCCTATAGAAATATATTTGATAATTGTGTTTTTAAAATGGGTTCTCTAGACAAAAAAAATTAGGAAAGCAAATCAGGTTATTTATAAAAAATCTCTTGAATCCCACACAATGTCTTTTATTTTGTGCCTAGAACAGTAATTCCTGCCTTTTTTCCACGGTGCTCTTGTGGCTCACAGTCATCTTGCTACAGCAAGCAGCTTGGATGATGGCCGCTGACAATTGTTACATGGCAAAGTAGTGTGCACACAGACAGGATTGGATTTCCATCTCAGAAGCCTGTAGGCACAAAATTCTGGAGTGCCCCCCCTCCAAAATAGTGCCAAAACTGGGGGAAATAGTGGTTTAATCTTTGCTTTGGAGAAATGTGGGAAACAAAAAACAAAGTTTTTCAGTTTTTAAAAACCATAATTGTTTCTCACCGTGCTCACATCAAAAGAAGGGGCAGAGTCTTAAAGTCAAGCAAAAATGAAGCAGAATGTTAGAACTACGGTAAACTCTAAGACGGAAACATTTACAAATAGTATCAGATTGGGTAAGTAGAGTGCAGCGCTTACCAGACATTAGTTACCTTAACCACTTGGCTGCTATGGACGCGCTCAGCGCGTCCAGCCAAGTGGTTCTCCTGTGCTACGGACGCGCTCAGCGTGTCCGAGCACAGGAGGCAGCAATCCGCCGGATTCCAGCGGATTGCTGCGCCCCCCCGGTGCGGGCTGACATCTTGGATGTCAGCCCGTCAATCCGGGACCCAGGCGGGGACATTAGATGTCATCGCGGCGACACGATGACATCTAATGCAGGCGCCCCCCCCGCATGTGCGGAGGAGGCGCCTGAAAGGGAGGGGGGGAGGTCCTTTGGACCTCTCTCCCTCCCGATCACCGGGGAGTAGCGAGTTAAAACAGACACCGCTTGGAAGGGCACAGCCTGCCCTTCCAAACGGTGGCTGTGATTAACCCCTGGGGAGCCGGATCACGAATCACGAATTCGTGATCCTTTCCCGGAGCTGGCCGACATCTTGGATGTCGGCCAAGCCTCCGGGAACTCCCCCTGAGGACTGGCGTCATCGTGCTATGCACGATGACGCCAGTCCTGGAGTTAACCCCTAGCTGCCACCAACGGTGGAGATAGGGGGTTCCAATGAATCCCCTATCTCCCGATCCGTGACAGCTAGGGGTTAATGTTTGGTACTGTTGGATCGGCCAGAGCATGGCCGTTCCAACGATACCAAACACCACTGTGAAAAAAGTTTTTTAAAAAAATTAAAATTAAAAATAAAAAAATTAAAATATTAAAAAAATAAAAATTCTAAAAAAAAACAAACAAGTTTTTTTATTTTTTTTGTTTTGTTAATGCAGCAATATTGTTCCCATTTCAATTATAATGTGAACAATGATGCTGCACTAACGATTTTTGTATGCGGTGCGTTTGTTAAAAATCGCGTAATGTTCCCCAAAAAAAAATGTAACGAGACCCCATCTCTAATTTTTTTAACAAGCGCACCCCATACAAAATATAACCACAATTGCTCGCATGTTAAAATGTGAAAAAAAAACACTTTACACGTTGTAAATTATTGAAAATTCATATTTTATTGCATTTTTTGTTATAATATACAGACAGGACATGACGTATACATATAATAATGACATATTATGAATCTGCCGAGTCTGACGGAAAGAACGATATATAATATGTCTGGGTCATATACTAAAATAAGCCTTCAAAACACGTTTAAACATGATGAGCAAAACCGGTAAAAATGACCTCAGCACAGAGGCGGGAAATGCCTCAGCAGCGAAAGGGTTAAATGAAATGTGTTCAATCACCATTGATCGTGTATTTAATTTACATCATATGTTTTCAACGTTAGTCCCATATTTTCTAAAAAACATAATGCAAAATCTTTTTAGTGCAACACTGTTTTACAAAGAGTATTTTCCTTTAGAAAAGAGACGTAACAAAATCACAAAGAGCTGCCCTGGCTCTATATTGAAAGTGGATGGACTTTTTATCGGCCATCCTCAGCCTTCTATCGGAATCGAATCTTCGTAGTAGTTCTTAAAGAGAAGATGTGGACATAGTGCAAAACCAATAGACCATGTATAATATACAGCGTGTATATGGTTCAACTCACATGGTTATGAGCATAGAAAAGGCTCTCCTTTAACAGCAAGCGGTTGTTAGTGGGTGCACCAAACCCCAAGGATGACTGGTAGGCAGGTGTTCTTGTTGAAAAACGATTTATTAAAAAATCCGAGATGCGTTTTGGTGTTGCACAGATCACTTTTTTCAATCGGCATAAAAGCTTGATACTATTCCTCCCCTTTTTATTAAAATCACAAGCCCACCACAGCCAATAAAAGTTCTCTATTCTCCCCACATGCTCGCATGACGTATTCCAGATTTTAATTTAATTCTTCTCTTTCTAATTGTCCGCAGGTTGCGTGATTGATGTTCCCTTGTGTTTCATTTAGATTTCGTCATGCGTAGTTGTCTCTGTTGTTGCGGGGCATTTATCGCACTCCTGTGTATTCATAATACAGTACTCCACAGTGGGGTTATATGATTAAATACAAATAGTAACCTAACCTTCACCCAAATTTCTAAGCCTACCCCTATTTATTTTTACACATTACATGGTCATATTTGGCATCATTGGAAAGGCAAGACTCTGACCTTTCCGTTTATACCTTATGTGACCTGGGCGGTGTAAAATTCAGAGATGTAGGGATCCAAAGGACTCTCCTCACTGCAGGGCGGCAGTTTAGGTTTTGCGTAATGATGTATTTAGCCATCACCTCCACACTTGCTGTTTATGTGGTAAATGTAAATGTGAGTTAGTGCAGGATCATTGTTCACTTTATAATTGACACATGAACAACAGTGCTGCGTTAGGAAAAAAATATTATTTGTATTTTATTTATTTGTTATATAATTTTATAAAACAGCTAGTAATACTTAAGATTTTTGGAATGACCATATCCTGGCCTTTCCAATGATACTTCATATGATCCTCTAGCAGGTATGGTTCTGGAGATATAGGAGTCCAAATGATTTTAAACTGTAAAAAAAAAAGGTTTACAGAGAAACACGCCCCCCCCCTTTGGTAGGTACCTGTAGGCACATGCCTACTTTGTCTAATTATAAATCCGGCCCTGCACACAGGCACAGTCAGATGCCTTCAGTTTTTCTGCATGGAGAGGCATTATGGGGTTGTCTGGTTCATGCACCTCACTCCTCCATAACTTATGCCAGTACTTTTACTGAGCACCCAGCTCTTCTAAGGCTGTCCAGTGGCCACAGATTGCAACTTGTGCAAGGTTTTCTGCTTTGAAGGCTTTTAACAAGCAGGGACCATAGTCAACCTGGGTTAACACGCACTTTTAAATTAGTGGTCCACTCTAGGAACTAAGACCACTAAGTATTATAAAAAAAATATCAAATGTGCTAATAGTTGGAGCTGGAATAAGTCTGCTAATTCTGTTACCCTTTCAATAACGAATAAGAAAAATCATAATTAGCATGCTAATATCAATAAATCAAATATTGTAATCTCTAATAGATGGATATTGTAACCTTTTAATGGGATGAAACACTATGCTACACACCACAAGATTTTAAAGAGCACATTTAGTGCCTACTTTTTGTAATAGAATTTACAGATGTTTGTCGTTTGACCATAGTTATACTTCCATGTCTATGTTCCCATGACCCCATCATTATAACTAGTATCACTTGATCACCCTTTTAAATTCTAAATTTTGGCCAATAATGGTTAACATTTAATTGCAATGAGCTTCAGAAAGCAGATGCATCTTGTCAACAGTTGCATTTGTTTGTAAGGACTTCATTGGCTCAAGAAAGGGGTAGGCTTGAGATGATCCATGGTGGACCTCTGGTCCACTTCTTGTGAGTCTTGCAAAAAGGTAAACCTGACAGAGTTGCATAGAGTTCACAAAGATCAATAATATAGTGTTCTTATTGTTATAAGCATTGAACGTACTATATATATGAGATGCAAAACCATATATTGTAAAAAAAGTCGATTAGTTTACCTGGAAATCCTAATCTGTATAATTTTTTTTCTTGATTCCCAGTCTTTAGATTTCCAATTAAAATATCACAAAGAACTCCACGAACCTGTAATTGTTTCCCGTCCAGTTCACCACCAGAGTTACTTTTAACTGGCACGCTATAGGAAGATAAAGATATACTTAAAGCATATGAACGTCTGTGAAACATATAGGTATTTAATATGGTTATATAATTGATAGCTAGCAGATTGCTTTTTACAGTTTCCTGGAAAATTATACGCTTTTCATTCAGTACAACAAGGAGCATTTTCAGTACTAATGGAAGAGTATTAATAGATCTCTAATATCAGAGCAGGGTACTAAGCAATAACAAGTAGATGGGTTACATTCCAGCTATAGACGCTTACTTCAGAGGTTTTCTTAAATATTGTTATTATATTTATATCAAGCAGTCAGAGAGGCATTGGTTTGATTGCAGACTACAAAAAAGGTCTTTGTTCCTCATCTTGTACTTAATGGCCTTCACCCCAGTGCACATTTTCACAAAGACCAAACGTTCTATTGGGATGTCCCACACTTTCTTTTCTTCTTTCAGGTAAATACATTTTATGAAGGTCAACGGTTATTTGATGTACAACCAATGAAGGGAAATAAGTATTCAAACTTAGATTCTTCTTAAATTATTAGTTAAGTTTTTTAATATTTCTATTTGTAAATTCTTACTTCTTGAAAGGCATTATAAACTGGAAAATCTTGATTTTTAGGCAGCATATTTTTTCTTTGAAATGAGGGTTTATGAGAGTGTTTGTCATTTTATGGTTTTTGCTTACTCTGGTATAGTTTTATTTTATTCACGTTATATTCTATGTGTGTTGTTGCTATTGTATGTTAAAGGATTTTAATTGTTATGTTATACATAAACCACATGGACTATGTTTATTTGGCAAATAAAACACGATATTGTGTGCATGTTGATAGACATCTGAATTAAATTTGGGGTTGAGTTGTATGTTTTTTTACTCTTACTGAAGTTTTCCTTGAGTCAGAGAACATATCCTTTATTACTTTTATTTGATATCGAGTTAATGTACCAAAGAACATGCTTGTAATATTTCCCATATATATATATAGTAGTAGGGTGCAATTACAGACAAAGCAGTCCTACTGATCTCCAGTGCCACCAGCATTAAGCACTCCATCCCGAAAATAGAGGATTCCAGGCTTGAGTGTGGAAATTGTGGCCATATACCTAGTTATTGGGTCTCAAAGAGATAGTCACTAACCTGGAAATTTACCAGGGAATTGAAGGGTCTAGGTCAAAATTATCAAACTGTAACAATAAATGCATTTAAAGTTAATATAGCAGAACTGGAATTCTTATATTCAAATTTTTTAATTTCAAATTGCAAAGAATTTAACCCAGGACACTATATATGAACCTGAAAAGGCACTGTAATATGTATGCTACATTTCTGCTGAAACTGCAGCCTTTCTCAAGCTTCAGACAGGCTGTGTTTGCAGCCAAAATGTTTCCAATGTAATAAAGTGCCTTTTGTGATGCATATACACTATGGGCCATATTACATAGTTGGTGCTAACTTAACCAGAGCTGTTGTGAACTTAAAACCTCCATAGGCTAAAATGGCTCTGGTAAGTTTAGAACTGTTCGGGTTAAGTTAGCACCAACTATGAAATATAGCCCTATATTGCCAAAAGTATTCACTCGCCTGCCTTCACTCGCATATGAATTTAAGTGACATCCCATTCCTAATCCATAGGGTTCAATATGACGTCGGTCCACCCTTTGCAGCTATAACAGCTTCAACTCTTCTGGGAAGGCTGTCCACAAGGTTTAGGAGTGTGTTTATGGGAATTTTAGACCATTCTTCCAGAAGCGCATTTTTGAGGTCACACACTGATGTTGGACGAGAAGGCCTGGCTCTCAGTCTCCGCTCTAAGTCATCCGAAAGGTGTTCTATCGGATTGAGGTCAGGACTCTGTGCAGGCTAGTCAAGTTCATCCACACCAGACTCTGTCATCCATGTCTTTATGGACCTTGCTTTGTGCACTGGTGCACAGTCATGTTGGAAGAGGAAGGGGCCAGCTCCAAACTGTTCCCACAAAGTTGGGAGCATGGAATTGTCCAAAATGTCTTGGTGTGCTGAAGCATTCAGAGTTCCTTTCACTGGAACTAAGGGGCCAAGCCCAGCTCCTGAAAAACAACCCCACACCATAATCCCCCCTCCACCAAACTTTACACTTGGCACAATGCAGTCAGACAAGTACCGCTCTCCTGGCAACCGCCAAACCCAGACTCGTCCATCAGATTGCCAGATGGAGAAGCGTGATTTGTCACTCCAGAGAACGCGTCTCCACTGGTCTAGAGTCCAGTGGCGGCGAGCTTTACACCACTGCAGCTAACGCTTTGCATTGCACTTGGTGATGTATGGCTTGGATGCAGCTGCTCGGCCATGGAAACCCATTCCATGAAGCTCTCTGTGCACTGTTCTTGAGCTAATCTGAATGCCACATGAAGTTTGGAGGTCTGTAGCGATTGACTCTGCAGAAAGTTGGCGACCTCTTCGCACTACGTGCCTCAGCATCCGCTGACCCTGCTCCGTCAGTTTACGTGGCCTACCACTTCGTGACTGAGTTGCTGTCGCTCCCAAACTCTTCCACGTTCTTATAATACAGCTGACAGTTGACTGTGGACTATTTAGGAGCGAGGAAATTTCACGACTGGATTTGTTGCACAGGTGGCATCCTATCACAGTTCCACGCTGGAATTCACTGAGCTCCTGAGAGTGACCCATTCTTTCACAAATATTTGTAAAAACAGTCTGCATGCCTAGGTGCTTGATTTTATATACCTGTGGCCATGGAAGTGATTGGAACACCTGATTCTGATTATTTGGATGGGTGAACGAATACTTTTGGCAATATAGTGTATGTAAGGTTAAATATAGCCACTATGTTTTGATGACAAGCATTAGACTACACATTCTGCTAATTAAATCTGTGCACATTTATTATCTCTTATGTACTATACTTGTGTATAACTTATTCCGAGAAGGTCCATTATTTCAGCATGACCGAATCTTCTTTCTTTTCTAAATTACAGGTATGCCTTCCACATCATAGTTAAAAATACTGCATGGCAGCTTGCAGAGTGCATAGCAAACATCTGCTATCTTAAAAAAAGTGTAAATAAAACTTATTTTTCTTTTTAAATTACAGGTATGCTGTCAAGTTCAACACTGTTAGCGATAATAATGCTCTGCAGCTTGTGGGGAGCTGAGAGAACGTCTGCTATTTTTAGACTGACATCAAGCCCGCTTCTTACAATGGATACAGAGAATGGTGCCGGGGCTGAGGATGTTGAACAAACAACCACTGTTCTTCTTGATCTAGACACTGGGACAACTGAAACTGATCCCGTCACAGATGGTGGGATTGAAGAAAGTTCCCAGACTGTTGTAATATCCACAGTAACCTCTGCTTTGAACAATGTGGCAGATGGAATGGAAAATAATGTTACACCAAAGGAGCTAACTCCAACCAGTATTGATCCCAAGCAACCAATTAGCTTAGATGTATTCAATGTAACCAACGACGAGAATGCTTTTCCTGTACTAGATAGTGCGTCCAAAGAAACTACAAACAATGTTACTCTAATTCCTTTGCAACATTTGAGCGATGTGTATCCGTACGATGATCAGTCAGGTTCTATCATGGAACTACCCAACAATGAAACAGAAAAACAGTGCTTCTGTAATATTCCAGGACCTGAAGGACAAAAGGGAGACAAAGGTGAAAGAGGGGTTGCAGGTAATTTTACCAGTTAATGGCTTGTGTTCATTCACTGTCAGCTGGTGGGAGATAATATTTGCTTTTTGTCCCAGCTATCTGATCGGTGTGTGCTCATGGGTCATAATTAGTAAAGGTGGGCATCCTTAAAAAGAAGTCTAAAATGTTTAAATACATCCTTTGAAATTCTATATATTTTTTGTCACTGGCATTTGATATTAAAATTTCAAATACATTATGTCATGATGGACATGGAGTCTGTAACAATATAATGTGGAAGGTCCTATCTTCTTTAATGACATCTATTGATTATTATAAATTACTGTAAACATTCCAAAGTTGCCGTTAAGCTAAGCGCTCAAGCCATACTGCATAATGTCTCGAGAATTTAGCTTAGTTTTTCATGTCCTATTCCAACTGTGCCGCATTCTCTGCTTGAGTCTAGGAGCTGTTAATGTGCATTGAGCAGATGAAAAATGCGCTATTCCGACCTTGCTAGGTTTTTTTGCACCTGTGACAGCCATGATTTAGCAATGAATAATGACTTCTAAACCTTGGGGTTAAGTGTTTTCACATTTGCAACATCTCTTAACCCATTAATTTAAAAACACCAATAAATTCCTCATTCATCTCTTTTTCTTCGGTGAAGAGAGCAGCGAGATCGCCATCTTCCTCTCTACGTTTGCTGCTGAACAATGAGAACAAATAGTTCCTAGTGTTCTTCTGCGAATCTGTGTGCCATCTGAGCATGAGTCCACTCGCGTGAGCTCCTGCAGGGCTCAAGCAGGTCATGCCTGGCTCCATGAAGTCCTATGGACTCCAAGAGCAGACAACAGTGGCATTGTGCAGCTTCAAAGTATTGTGACTTGAGCTGTTGACACAGAGGCTCGGTCGGAATATGGGTGTTAATGGCGATCTGCAAATGGAAAACAGCAAGCACACGATTTTACCATTTCTGATTGTCTGTTAACGTCTCCACTGGAATAGGGCTCTTAGTATGCAGATTACACCCCACTAGATGGCACACAATTACACTGTAATGGTAGAAATGCATAAAATTTCATAAAAATGAGTATAACAATCTCAGGACATGTCAAAACTAAAGTCCTCGCTCTGTCATGCATTGTATTGTGGAACCATGACCCAGTTTCTGGCCACAGATGCTACAAGTGACTCCTTCACCAGATCTACTGAGCATCACTTTCATTAGTGAAATATAGGGTACCGTTAGAGAGTGAATGGTTTCCACAAAATATTGTTTCACAGAGAATTATGAGGCAAATGCAGTCGGGCAATAAACAAGTTTATAGTCATTATGTCCTCAGTTTAATTGCACATCATGTTTAAACCTTACATTGACTTTACACTAACCGTAAAAGGATTATTAAAATAATTAATAATTGTAATACAATGGGGGTGAACATTTTTTTTTTAGCTTTCATTTCCATGTAAGAACTCAGATTTTGATTTTAGCAAAGACAAATATTGAATCAAGGTCCTTAATCTCTGCTAATACTATTGTAGGAGACTCTACACATAATCCTTACAATTATTTCTCAGTCAAAACTGGGTATTTCTGTGGTGCGGGTCAACTAAAAATTGAATAATCCTTATGTGACCAAATGGATTTTTTCCCCCAGATAATATTGTATATGTTTTCACGTACATGAATGAATATATAGAGTGTGGGTATACTTATTGTGTATAAGCGCACACACAAAGGTGGTTGAGTCTATAGGAAGAGATAACAAAGGACTGCTCAAAAGAGTTAAAGAGTTTGTAATGTAAATGGGGACACACCAGACATATTGGGCCTTATGTTGACCTTGGTAACAAGGAGCCGGTAAGGAAAATATTCTAATCAATAACTCTTCGTGGCTCCCTGTTACCGACATTATTCCAACTCAGCCACTGTATCAGTAGCTCAAATCAGAATATTTGGGAGAACACTATCAGGGTTATTCAAAGAGATCCGAATTGCTTGAGAAAGGTAAACGAATGCTGAAAATCAGCGTTCGTTACCTTTCTTGACCATTTGGCTATCCAGAGAGCAGGCAATTCGCCAAATCCTAGCGAATTGCCTGAACATACGGTGCCTGTTCGGTGCCTGTTCGAGGGCAGTGAAATCCCCATGAAAAAGCACTGCTTCGGCTATTCAGAGAACACAAACCAGCAGTGAAAGGTTCCCCTAATGCCCTGCCATTCGGTGGTTTAATTCGGCAAATTTATTCAGGAGAATCCCATAGGCTTCCATGTTAAAAATATTCCCGTTTTAATTCAATATCTAATAAACCGTTCATTATAAAATTCTGCAGTAAAGAATCTCTTTATTTATTGATTATTTAGGATATTTTAAGCATTTTTCAGAATTTTTTTTTAAAGTCCGATTTGTTTTATTATTTTTTTTTTAAGTTTACTTATTTTTTCTGTAACAGCCCTCTTTATTATCATTCCCTGGACCTCATATGCAAATTTCAGAGATTTTCGCTCAGTAGTTTCTTTGCAAACAGCGTTTCACTTTTCAATCATTCATGCAAACTGTTTTTCTAATTTATTCACTTCACTCTGTCTCCGGTCTCTGCTTTCTCCGGAGGCTTCGCTGCGGGTGATCGGCTCCTGCTCGGGTTTTTCGTGGTTTTCGGCAGGTTAATCCAGATGTTTTTGAGGGTTTTCGGCGTGCATTCGGTGGGTTTTGCGGTTAGTTTTCGGCAGCTTTTCCCTGCAATTCGGGGACCCTGTGGTGTTTGCTGAAGGAACCGAATTGAAGAGAACGAAAAGTCACGAACATGCGGTGACTTTCGAATCTCTTTGAATAACACTGTCAGGGTTATCCAAAGAGATCCGAATTGCTTGAGAAAGGTAACCGAACGCTGAAAATCAGCATTCGGTTACCTTTCCTGGCCATTCGGCTATCCAGAGAGCAGGCAATTCGCCAAATCCTGGCGAATTGCCTGCACATACGGTGCCTGTTCGGTGCCTGTTCGAGGACAGTGAAATCCCCATAGAGAAGCACTGCTTCGGCTATTCAGAGAAAACAAACCAGCAGTGAAAGGTTCCCCTAATGCCCTGCCATTCGGTGGTTTAATTCGGCAAATTTATTCAGGAGAATCCCATAGGCTTCAATGTTAAAAATATTCCCGTTTTAATTCAATATCTAATAAACCGTTCATTATAAAATTCTGCAGCAAAAAGTCTCTTTATTTATAGATTTTTTAGGATACTTTAAGCATTTTTCAGATTTTTTTTTTTTTTTTAAAGTCCGATTTTTTTTTTTTTTTTTTTTTTTCAGTTTACTTATTTTTTTTGTAACAGCCCTCTTTATTATCATTCCCTGGACCTCCTGTGAAAATTTCAGACATTTTCGCTCAGTAGTTTCTTTGCAAACAGCGTTTCATTTTCCCAGATTCATACAAATGGTTTTTCTAATTTATTCACTGCCTCCTCTACGTCACAGCTGCTTCGGCTCTGTGTGATTCGGCTCCTGTTCGGCTCCTGTTCGGCTCATGTTCGGCTTTTTCGAAGGTTAATCCAGATGTTTTTGCTTGTTTTCAGCGTGCATTCGGTTAGTTTTCGTCAGGTTTGCGGCAGCTTTTCCCTGCAATTCGGGGGCCCTGTGCTGTTTGCTGAATACACCGCAGGGTCACCGAAATGCAATCGGCAAAAGGAACCGAATTGAAGAGAACGAAAAGTCACCGAACGTGCGGTGACTTTTCGAATCTCTTTGGATAACCCTGTGTATATACTGGCAGTGGTGATGAAGGACTCCATGGAGCCCAGCGTGACCCTGTGTAAGCTCTGCACGATCTTGCACATGCAAGGTCGAAATTATGTAATGGAAAGACTCTTCAAACTATTTGTTCCAAGTGATCCATTCCTTGTGGCCAGGGGACGTGGCAGACTACAATGCCCTCAGCACTGCAGGATCAAAAGAAACTATAGAATTTTTTTGTCTTTTTATTAGACATGTGCACGACAAAAAAATTTGTTTAGTTTATTTTCGGTTCGATTTGTTCTGTTTCTTTTTCTTTACGTTTCATTCGCTATGTTACCGTGATTTTGTATTTCAGATTAATTCGTTGGTTCGGACAATTGGTAAATTGGATTGTTAGTTGATTCGTTATTTCGTTTTTATTGGTATTTCGTTTTTCAGATCCCTAATGTCTAACCCTAATTTCTAACCCTGAATTTCTGTGGTTTGTCCGACAGGTTTAATCAGGTGAATCCTAAAGGTTTCAATGTAAAGAAAAAAAAATCCCCGTATTTATTAAATATTTATTCAACCGTTTATTCTCACTTGCAGCAAAAAGTCTCTTTTTTTAGTAATCTTTAGGCATTTTTGGGGTTTTTTTGGGCAAAATTGCTGAACAATTTTGGAGTGAACCACGAAATACAACAAATTAATTCTGAAAAATAGAATTAATTTGTTGTATTTTGTTTCATTTCGTTTTCTTTTAGTTTCGGATGGAACCTATAAATATTTCGGAAGTGCTTCCGAAATACGAATTGGGTAAATTGAAGCCGAATTTTGATTCGGAACAAACAAAATGCACATGTCTACTATTTATTAGTGTTTAGTGCAAAAGCAAAATCACTTAATGCCAAACTCTGAGAGATGGCATTCTTTCAGAATTCAACTTCATTCGAGAACAGCAAGCTACCATGGAATCACTGTTCTTGAGTTGAGTCTTTATTGACATCTCCTGTTCTGACCTGTAAACTTTGTTTGAGAGGTCAGTATAATGGCTTGAGTTGTAATTGGCTGGACTTGATACGCATAATAGCTCCAGTCATTTTCTTAAAGGCAGGATTGGAATAAGTCTGCATCTCATTGATTTTTCTTTGTAGCTGCTTGGTTATGAAGCATTGGCATACGATTATCAAATAATATTTATTAGATCCAAATAAATGAAGTACATCCTTTAAAAACATGATATTTCTAAAAATGTGCATATTTAACCAAAATCGATACCACACATATTACATTATGCAATAATATAATTGTATTAAATGTTGCATGTTGAGCAAACAGCATTCACATTACCAGTTACATATTGAAAAAGATGTGTTTGAACAAATAAGCATTGTAGAGAAGGTATGAAATACATACAAAATAAATAACTGCTTGCAATGTTTATATGAAATGTTTTTAAATATTTTACATTACAGGTTCTTAAAGGGGGTTTTAACACCTATATAAGGATAGGAACTTAAGTTGCATAGTATGACTTTTTTTGGAATATAATGACCACATATTAGAATGGAGCAATAGCATGTAAGATCTTGCAGTGACAATATAGCATGAATTAACTTGTAAATGTACTAAAGCATTAATATATATTAAATTGTAACTCATGCCATGTTTATTTATTATTTTAATATTGATTTGTGTTGAATAATATAATATTCTATTATTTTAGGTGACCCTGGGATACCTGGTGATAGAGGGCTGCAGGGACTAAAAGGAAATACGGGAGAGCCCGGACATGAAGGAACCAAAGGAGATAAAGGTGACAAAGGCGAACCAGGAGTCATGGGTCCTGTTGGGCTAAAAGGTGAGCCAGGGGACCTCTGTACTATGTGTGCTAAAGGTGACCAGGAAGTCAGAGGCATTCTTGGTGGTGATTTTCCTGCAGAACAGAAGGGTGAAAAAGGTGAACCTGGGGATGAAGGCATGGATGGAGAAAAGGGAGCTAAAGGAAGTCCTGGAGAAAAGGGTGCAGAAGGCTCTCAAGGAAAGACTGGTGAAACAGGACTAAAGGGATCTGTTGGACTTCATGGTTCAGTAGGCCCAAAAGGTGATAAAGGAAATCAAGGAAGTATGGGTCCACCGGGATTCCAAGGATTACCAGGGATGCCAGGAAGAAAGGGAGAAAAGGGTCGACCGGGAGGACACACAGAGCATGATAACATTGCATTCTCAGTTGGGCTACAACTGCAGAGAAATGTTTGGAGTCCGGGACTGCCTGTGAGATTCAATAAGGTGTTCGTTAATGAAAATAATGTATACAATGTTAAGTCCGGTATATTTGTTGCCAGTATTGATGGGGTTTACTTCTTCACATACCAGTTAAGTATAGCACAAAGGTCTTTTAGTGCTGGACTAATTCAAAATGGCAATGTAGTTCTGCAAACACAAGCTAGGCAACACGATCAACATTTTTGTCAATCATCTGGTTCTATGCTACTTCGTCTATATGAAGATGATGAAATTTGGATTCAACTTTTAAGTGACACCGAAAGCTTGTTGGTAACAGAGGGATTATCAGATTCTGCATTTACAGGGATTTTACTATATCCTTTAGAAGATTAGACTTTTTTTCTACCACCAAGTAAATACTATTGCTCTGGGTTGTTCACTGCTACATTAATTAAACTACATGAATGATACAAATCATTGTGCTGTTAAAGGGGCTCTGACAGTGATACCCCAGTGGTAATTATTTGGATTTTGCTTGAGGGAAGCATTTAAGCTGTCAACAGAGTATGATATAATTCCTAAAATAATGCGTGGAAATAAGCACTGCAGAGCGTGCCTGGAGGAAATCCCGCACTGAAGTGGCATTCATTCATTTCAAGTTTATTCTATGGTCATACAACTCTTCCCTTCACTTGGCCAAATAAGCCTTCTTCTCCTCCCTTATATCTACTCTGTCCTGCAACCCTAAACAACTCTGGTCCACTTTTAAGTCACTCCTCTAACCACCCGAACCTCCTCCCTCATCTACCTTTAGTGCTCGGGACCTGACAGATAACTTCTTAAATATAACTCTCACTATCAGAAGCTGCATCCTGACACAAACCAGTAATCCATCATCTGCACTCCAAGACGCCCCCTGCTACCATCTGCCGCTTCCTCCCAGCCACTGAGGAGGAAGTCAATTCCTTGCTGTCCTCCTCACATCTCACTACGTGCTCCCCTGCTATCAGACTTCCGTCCCCATACTCAACGGAAACTGCCCTCAAAGTCACCAATGACCTCCTCACTGCAAAAAAACACAGCCACTATTCTATTCTTATCCTGCTTGACCTCTCAGCTGCTTTTGACACTGTTGTCTAACCCCTTCTTCTAGACTCTCAGCTCTCTCGATCTCTGCGACACTGCACTCTCTTGGATTGACTCCTATCTGTCTAACAGGTCTTTCTCTATATAATTTGCTGGTAACTCCTCCTCTTCAATGCCTCTATCAGTTGGTGTACCTCAAGGCTCTGTCCTAGGTCCTCTGCTCTTCCCTATCTACACCTCCTCCCTGGGCAAAATCATTAACAGCTTTGGCTTTAATTACCACCTCAGTGCTGAGGATACTCAGATCTACCTCTCTACCCCTGATCTCTCTCCTAATGTCCTTTCCAAAGTCAGCAACTGTTTATCTGGCATCTCCTCCTGGATGGCTTCTCACCACCGAAAGATTAACATGTCGAAGACTGAGCTTCTACTTATTCTTCACTCTAATGCAGTGTTTTCAAAACCTGTCCTCAGGACCCGCTGACAAGCCAGCTTTGACAGATATCTGAAGCACAGTACAGGTGATATAATTTGCTTTTCATTTATTGCAGTATTCAGCCTGCATTTCCCTAAGTGATCTGCAAAATCTGGCCTGGTTGACGGTCCAGAGGATAGGTTTGGGAAACACTGCTCTAATGCCTCCTCACCTCTTGACTTCTCTATCTTGGTCAATGGTATCACTATCTTCCCATCAAACTAGGTTCGCTGTCTTGGAGTTACACTTGACTCTGCTCTTTCCTTCATCCCCCACATCCAGTCTCTTTCTTCCTTCTGTCACTACGAAATACGTAATATTTCCTGAATTCGCCCATTTCTTACTGCTGACACCACAAAGCAACTCATCCACACCCTTGCAATATCCTGTCTTCACTATTGTAAAAATCTTCAAGACGGCCTTCCTCTCTCCCGCTTCTATACCCTTACAATTCATTCTGAATGCCTCTGCCAGGCTTATCTACCTCACCCGCCGCTCTATCTCTGCCGCTTCTCTCTGCGAATCCCTTCACTGACTCCCCATCCACTGTAGAAGTAAATTCAGAATCCTTGCCCTGACCTATAAAGCTCTCACTAACTCAGCTCCCCACTACCTGTCCTCACTAATCACCAAATACACCCCAGCCTGCTCCCTAAGATCAAACAGTGACCTGCGCCTAGGTTTTCCCTGCATCACCTCTTCCCATGATAGACTGCAGGATTTCTCAAGTGCAGCCAAACTTTCCTCTAGTTTCCCTTCCTTCAAAGGCTCCCTTAAGACCTATTTAGGGAAGCCTACCACCGACTCACTAATACACCTCACTGCCCCAACCAGTCCATCACTTTCACCTTGCAGTCCTCTCCTCCCGTTTCTGCCCCCACCCCTTCTAGATTGTAAGTTTCCATGGGAAAAGGGCCTTCATTTCCTCCTCTACTGGGTTATCAATATGTTATTCAGTATCAATGTATTGTAACCCTGTCTATATTGTGCCCATTATTCAGCACTGCGGAATATGCTGGCGCTATTTAAATAAAGAATAATAATAATAATAACTATAATAATAATAACAGCTGATTTGTGAATTCCATTAGGCCTTGCAATGCAAGAGCTAATGTGATGTGCTAGGTCTCCATAGGCCAGAAGGTGTATCTGATAGAGTCAGACGAAGCCCTTTTTCACAGCATATGCTGGAGGCGTTAAAGGTGAGCATGAACTAATTTCATTTGTAAATTTAATTGTTTATTTACATCCTTTGCATAGTTGTATATTATATTCAATAGATATAAACCAATATGATTAATTAGCATTAGAGCAGTTCTCAGAACAATAAGAAATGTGCACGTAATAAAATTAATTGGCAGAATGGAAACAATTAATACAATATTCCTGTCAAAGTCAGCTTTCACACGGTTAGATCAGTATCTCTCTCTCTCATATATATATATATACATAAATAAATCATAGGTTATCTTTAAAAGATTAAATAGGATGTCAAATAAAATTCAATGGTGCAAAATACTGTATATTTGCATGTATCTACTACCCATACGTATTTGTCTATTGCATTAGAAAATAATAAATGTGATTTTCATGGGATCAGATCATTCTTGCTCCTGGCTATAGTAAGGGGCAGGTGTGACCTTTTCTTTATAATAGAATTTCATGTAAACCTAGTGTATCAGTAATTCATTTGTCACTGCTGTATTGGCTGCTTATTTAGTTCACTCCAGTGCTCTTCAGCATTCTCCTACAGAGTCTGTATGAATCACTTGCAGAATATATGCTCTTCTGAAATGACGGCACAGTTCGTGATGACCAGCAGTGCTCCGAGTAGATAAGATCCATGCTGTTTTTAAAACACAGTGGTCTGTGAACTATATTCTGCCTGTCATTTCAAAAGTAAAGAGAGAAAGTAGTCTGGTGGCACATTTGACCGGATGGTGAGAAATGCACAAACACCTATTTAAAAGTTTTATTTTAAATGTCAGGTAATATACTTTCAAACAAAATTATGCTTTATTAGAATGTGCCTTGAGAAACTCAATTATTATCATACTTTATCATACAAGCTGCAGGCTTATACGCATCCTTGCAATGTATTCGGTATCTGAAAGTCAACAAGTATATTTTGTTGTAAATAAATCTAAATTTTTATCCTTTTCATCAAACCCTAGACTAATGCAATATGAACATTTCTTTCTTAGAAATACAATGATAAACAAATCTATTGATTATCAGGGTTATTCAGAAAAAGGTGAAACTCTGTAGAACGTTTGGGGAAGTGAAAATTCTAGGTCAAAATAGCCAAACCAGAAAAATTCTCACTTTCCAAATCAGCTATTTTGACCTTGAATTTTCACTTCTCCAAAAGTTCTCCAGAGTTTCACCTTTTAGTGAATAGACCCTTATGTGTTTTGTTTGTACTTGAGCCAGGTCAGCAAACCAGCATTTCTATCCCCTTCACTAATAATGTTGAGTATACTCAATCTTCAAAAGCACCTACTGTTGCCCTGCATTGAGTAAACTCAGTTTGTTATTTCTGGAGAAATACAACAGAATATCATTTATTGCAACTGAAAGTGTTTAAAAATGGGCTCTAGAATGTGCCCCAAAAGTTTCAGCGCTTTGGACTTGACAGCTGAGGTTGTAAAGCAGGTTGATCGACTTGCAGTTTTATTTTTTCCTTCAAGGAACGACTGAGTCCAAACTGTATTATAAAGATGTTGTAGACACCTAGGGCACTATTAAATAGTTAACACTAACATTAGCGCCTGGATGTGTAAGCGATACCGCCAGGATAAGTGTGTTTAACGCATGCCCCCCATATTACATTTCTGATGCTACACCCGTTAGTGCATCGGTTTTTTTCCCGCAAGCTTACTGTACTTTGTGCATCCTATACTTCTAAAAGCTGATGCTAAATGATAATGCAAAGGCAAAATCATTTACCACCCCTTAAAAAACGACAAAAATGCTGCTGGAGGGACTAAGCAATGTAGTCATACTAGATAAACCAATAAAAGATGAAACATAACCTTTAATAAAGATATGCTAAAACCCAATCATGTGGCATACTGAACCAAAAAGATGCCATACATTTAGAACACTTATACACAAAACATGAGAAACAGAATATTGAAAAAAATAATAATGATAAAAAATACATAAAAGACAACAGGCTATATTACAAAGTTGGTGCTAACTTAACCAGAGCTGTTGTAAACTTACCAGAGCCAGTTATAAGTTGTAAACTTACCTAGATGTAAGTGGCTATGAAACTCGCCAATACCTGAAGAGTGCCAAGTACCAAACCAAAAGATTTACAAATGGATAGATGAAGAAGGATGGCAGCAGGAAAGAAGCTAAATCTGTTCTGTTATTCAACTAAAAGGCATAACATTTTATTAATTGGCAGGACTCATCAAGAATTTAAAGCAGGGGTCAGCATCCTTGGTGCATCGGCCATGATGCTCTTGCTTTAAATTCTTGATGAGCCCTGCCAATTAATAAAATGTTCTGCCTTTTAGTTGAATAACAGAACAGATTTAGCTTCGGCCATAGGACTCCATTGAGGCTTCCACTGCCGGCTTCCACATGACCTGCAGGATCTCGCCTCGCTAAGTAATTTGCAGAGGGAGACTGGAGGACTTTTTTCCCCAAGTCTCACACTGTTCCCAACAGGCAAGAAGAAATGGATCGAGCCGCCGTTCCCGCCGCGGGATGAGAGGTATGTGATTTTCTTCCTTTTTTTGGGGAGGGGGGGGGTTCTGGTGCTGACTGATTCTGGGAATCAGTCAGCACCAGGTCCTAGCTGTGGTTAACTTTTCAGCTAGTTGCAGCAGGACGGTAATTAGCGGTAGGGCTTTGTAATCCTGATGCTAATTAACACTTTGCGCTTCCCATGTTAAGCATAGGGACCGCAAAGTACAGTAAGCTCGTGCTGAAAAGCGCAAGTTCCGAATCGCTAAAGTTTTTTTTAACCCATTAGCGTTTGGAATGTAATAAGGGCGGCCCGCGCTAGGGCCACCAAAGCTAAAGTTAACGCTCACACAGCTGAGCGCTAATGTTAGCGTAAAGAACGTAATATGGCCTTAAGTGTGTTTCTGAAAATATCCAACTATACGTAAATAAACTATGGTGTAATAAAACATGTACTGTCATGTGATCCAAAACAGGCAATAATATTAGGGAAAGAAGATTTGCTTGTTTACAAAAGCTTTACATGATACCAATACATATATACAGTATATACTGTATGCAAGAATAATTTATACTATATTTTGTATATATAAATATAAGAAAAAAAACTATATACAGTGAGGGAAAAAATTATTTGATTCTCTGCTGATTTTGTACCTTTGCCCACTGACAAAGAAATGATCAGTCTATAATTTTATTGGTGGGTTTATTTTAACAGAGAGACAGAATAACAACAAAAACATCGAGAAAAACGAATTTCAAATAAGATAGTAATTGATTTGCATTTTAATGAGTGAAAGAAGTATTTGACCCCTTCGCAAAACATAACTTAGTGGCAAAACCGTTGTTGGCAATCACAGAGGTCAGACGTTTCATGTAGTTGGCCATTAGGTTTGCACATCTCAGGAGGGATTTTGTCCCACTCCTCTTTGCAGATCCTCCTCAAGTCATTCAGGGCTATTCAGAGAAAGGTTAAAACCAGGAGAACTGGCACTAGAAGAGAACAAAGTAGACCAAATAGCTTATTTGGAAAGTGAGATAAATGGAAGAATTTTTTTGGTTTGGCTATTTTGACCTAGAATTTTCACTTCTCCAGTCATTCTCCTGGTTTTCACCTCTCTCTGAATAACCCTGATTAAGGTTTCGAGGCTGAGGTTTGGCAGCTCGGACCTTCAGTTCTCTCCACATATTTTCTATGGATTAAGGTCTGTCGACTGGCCAGGCCACTCCAGGACCTAAATGTGCTACTTCTTGAGCCACTCCTTTGTTGCCTTGGCCGTGTGTTTTGGGTCATTGTCATGCTGGAATACCCATCAATGACCCATTTACAATGCCATGGCTAATGGAAGAAGGTTCTCACCCAAGATTTGATGGTACAGGGCCCCATCCATCGTCCCTTTCATGGGGTGAAGTTGTGCTGTACCCTTAGCAGCAAAACACCCAAAAAGACTAATGTTTTCACCTACATGTTTGACAGTGGGGGTGGTGTTCTTGGGGTCATAGGCAGCATTCCTCCTCCTCCAAACACGACGAGTTGAGTTGATGCCAAAGAGCTTGATTTTGGCCTCATCTGACCACAACACTTTCACCCAGTTCTCCTCTGAATTATTCAGATGTTCATTGGCAAATGTCAGACGGGCCTGTACATGTACTTTCCTGAGCAGGGGGATGCTGCAGGATTTCAGTCCTTCACGGCATAGTGTGTTATCTATTGTTTTCTTGGCGACTATGGTCCCAGCTGGCTTGAGATCATTGACAAGATCCTCCCTTGTAGTTCTTTGCTGATTCTTCACTGTTCTCATGATCATTGAAATTCCCCAAGGTGAGGTCTTGCATGGAGCTCCAGACTGAGGTTGACAGTTATTTTGTGTTTCTTACATTTGCAAATAACCACAGCAACTGTTGTCACCTTCTCACCAAGCTGTTTGGCGATGGTCTTGTAGCCCATTTCAGCCTTGTGTAAGTCTGCAATCTTGTCCCTGACATCTTTGGACAGGCCTTTGGTCTTGGCCATGGCGGAGAGTTTGGAATCTGATTCATCGCTTCTATGGACAGGTGTCTTTTATACAGGTAACGAGCTGAGATTAGAAGCGCTCCCTTTAAGAGAGTGCTCCTAATCTCAGCTCATTATCTGTATAAAAGACACCTGAGAGCCAGAAATCTTGCTGATTGATAGGGGATCAAATACTTGTTTCACTCATTAAAATCCAAATCAATTTATAACTTTTTTGAAATGCGTTTTTCCGGATTTTGTTGTTGTTGTTATTCTGTCTCTCACTGTTAGAATAAACCTACCATTAAGATTATAGACTGATCATTTCTTTGTCAGTGGGCAAACGTACAATATGAGCAGAGGATCAAATCGTTTTTTCCCCTCACTGTATTTCTATTATTTTTCATTTTATGAAATTTATTAAGCTATCATATTGACTTTCAAGAAAAATGAATTGAAGTGAGAGTGTTTTAATATGCTGTGGGCTTTCTCTGTTTATATTATTTGCTGGGGGCCAAGCCTATATGATTATTATGTGCTGCATGATTGATAATCGTGGTTAAAGTGTTTCCTCTAGATTGTAAGCTCATCTGAGCAGGTCCTTATATACCTATTGTCTCTGACTCCTAAATTTGTAAATTTTGTTTAATTCCCCATTCTTCATTGTAATCACTGCAAAAACTGTCGGACCTTTATAAATGATGATGATGATGATCATAATAAAGTTAAATACACACACGGCGTATTCTCATTTTCCAGAAAATTATGCCCGTAGGATATGGATGTGGAAAAGACGTCTTCGGATACCAAATAGGCATTGTCTCTCCAGATTATAGATGCTTGTTAAAAATACCTCTGCTTGGTTAAATCTCATTTTGAACAGATACGAGCCATCACATTCCGTATAGGAGCGCTCCGACACAGCTAATATATCTACAAGCATTTGATTTGGCATTAGTGAAGACTATTTGGTCTGATGCAATCCTGTATTAGATGACTAAACATCGCATTTTACAAGAAAGAATCATCCATCACCGCAATTCACTTACTTCAAATAAAACTGATATCCGCGGTATGCTCCTTGTATTGAATTGAAATGTATAATTGTTTGGATGATTTTATGAGAGCATAAACTTAGGCAATCAGATATACAGGAGTAACGCATGCAATCTGCAGTAATCGTATGTCTATCATCATTATTATGGCACTGAACATTCATCTTCAAGCCTTCATGTTGAGGATAGTCTGTTATTCTCAACTTTCTGTTTAACCCTCTATCACTTGCAAACAATTGCAATAGATGAAAATAAACAATAAAAAGAAAGTTCCTATTTTATATCCACAAAGGAGTTGTGCAACAATTTTATTTTTACATACTGATTTTATGAAGTGATAAATTAAGCAGGCAGACTATTGATATGCTTTAATGTCCAATTCCAGAGGAGATCCCTTTAAAAGAGCAGTTGGAGCAGACCCCACCAGAAAATATTGCAAAGTGGCTGGATAGAGTAGGGCTACTTTCACTGCTTTACGACTGTTCAAACACAGGGTCACCTCTAGGGTCGCCATCAGGAGGGTGACAGCCAGTGATATGTTCAGGGGCCCAGTGGTTGCAGGGGGCCCTGGCCTTTGTCAAATAGTGATGAGCCGAACACCCCCGTGTTCGGTTCGCATTCGAACTCGAACAATTTTAAAAGTTCGAGTTCGAACTCGAACATGAACCGAACTCAATGCAAGTCAATGGGACTCGAAAGTTTGATTTTTAGAGTGCCCTCCAAGAGGGCATATATGCAAGATATTTGCCATAAAAGGTGTATGGGGGTCCGGGTAGTGCCCTGGGGGACAGGAAACAAGGACAAAAAGTAAAAAAAAAACGTTTTTAAAGGAGCAGTGAGTTTTCCATGAAATAAAGGTTAGGAAATAAAAACAAAAAATTCCTTCAAATATTGTGCTTAGGAGGTCCCCATAACCTGCCCGTGAAGTGGCGGATTTGTAGGATGTATAGAAACATTTAAAAACAAAAAAATGACATTTCAAATTACGGTAAATCCTTTAATCTATTCATAACAACTGCTTGGGGTGGCAGCCTGTATGAAAAGAGGAGACATTTTAGGACACGCAGAACAAGTTTAGTGATTTTTTGGCTAAATTATGGTGAAACTTATGCAGGCTTTGGATGAAAGTAGCAATAGGTGCTTTAAAATTGGGCCTTTAGTGTCGGCAACAGTGCTGTCACACCGTAACCCCTCTGTGGTATTGTGGAAGAGTGCAGGGTTGGACCCTGCGGTCAAATATTAAAATGATATGAATCTGGTATAGGCATCAGTGCTCCCAAATATTCTGCCTTTGGTAGCAGCAAGTGCCTTCACACTGTAACCCCTCTAAGGTATTGTGGAAGCGTGCAGTGGTGGAGGTTTTGGTAATGCAGAAGAGATCCCCGATCTATTCAGTTACATCAGCAGCTATAACAAAACCGGGTCAGCAATGTTTAGACACTTGTACTGTGCTACTGTATATGGTGAGAATCGGCGCACACCAGTAGCAACAGGAAGCAAACAGAAGAGGCAGGGAATACACAGAGAGAATAGTAAAATGGCAGGCAAAGTCAGCAACAGATCGGGTCCTCAGAACAAGCAGGGTCAGTAACAAGTATACAAACTGATTCGGTAAGCTAGCAATGCGAGAATAAAGGCTGAGACACACTGAGCGTGTAGTGACGCACAGCGTAGCGAAGTGAAGAAAAGCAAACATTTTGCAGGCTTGACTTCACTCCGCTCCGCCTCACAGCGTGTCTACACTACATTACGTTTGCTTCTCACCGCACTGGACAGGAATCCACTAACTAAATTAAAATGTAAAACCGTTTTATTTTCACAAAGCACATGTTATATAGGCAAAAAAAAGAATAAAATACATCAAAAATTACTGTTAATTTAATAGGAATAGTATAAAAATATAAAAAAAAGGTAACCCCTGATCATATATATTATAGGGACACGGAGCGCTGTGTATAGAGTAGGGATGCATGGATACCACACACAGATTGGTAGGTTCAACCTCAGCAGCACATGAGACTCTGCTCTACAACCATGGAAAGCAGTTTCAGATCCTAGTCAGAACACCTCACCACAGTCACCAGCTGGTGTTTTTGGGCAAAACACCTAATGATATGCACACTCCTACCACCCCAATGAATATATCCCATTTCATATTTGAAAAAAGGGGAAATCTTAATGTATCACTACCTGGTAAAATATTTCTAAATAAATAACAACATTAACAGCTAAATAGTACAGTAATAGTATATTATTGTCATATAAAACACAGTGTTGTATGATCTTTTGAAAATTGGGTGGGCTACATAAAATTCAGATGTCTGCAAGATTTTGAGCCAACCCCAGTCAGAAAGAAGTGACAGAGTTACCTCTTAACATGGGTTTATGAGGGAAATTTGTTTTGGTTTGATAACACATAAATGTATAAATACTTTCTATATTATCCATTATTATATGCTGGTTTAGAACCCATTATTTACATGCTGGAGAAGAACTTGTGTAAAATTGTGCTTGTAAAAAATGGTGATCTGTCTATGTAACACATTATATGCTTAGAGGTTTAATCCAATCTGTTTTCAAATTAATAAATCATTTGTTATGTTGCCCAATATAAGCTAGCTCACATAAAACATGCCTTTTATATCACCGTATTCTGGTTTATGAAGCGTTTGCTAAACAACCTATTATATGATGGGTTAGAGGCAGACAGTGGTGTAGGAACTGATGTGCTTGGAATCAACTAACTGAGCACTTCCAAGCTATACGTCCATCCTCCAGCATTGCCTAATACTCACATTTGCAACCCTTGATTAGCTTTATATATTATGAATTTTGTGCTCTAAGCACTAAATGATCTATTGAACACAGTGTGTACTATGTTAAACGTAAAACCAAATGAGCATGTAAAGGGGTATTTGTTTATGCCATATGTCCATGTCAAGTTATGTCTACTACTGTACATTAAGGGCTTTATTCCATCCGAGCTGTTAACAGCGGCTTACAAATCAATAACTTGTGAGCGAGCCATTATCCATTTGTGGCTCGATACTAACAGCTCTATTTCGACCAAGCCGTTTTATCAGCAGCTGTAGTCAAAATATTTGGGAGTCTTTAATCAATACTGGCAGTAGGGATGAGCTGTTCGGTTCGATCAGTTCGGAGTTCGATTCGAACTTTGGCCGTTCGCAAGTTTGCAAACTTCGAACTTTTTGGCGTGTTCGGAAAAAAATAATAATTTTGAAAAAAGTATAAAAAATACTTAAAAAATACTAAAAAATCTACAAATAAAGAGACTCTTTACTGCAGAATATTATAAGCAACGGTTTATTAGATATTGAATTAAAAACTAATGTACGTGCAAAGATTCTCTCCTCTAATGACCTGTGTTCTCAAACGGTAAACAAACAGGTGTTTTTAGTCTGGTCTAATGAATTTGATACATTGTATGTATTGTAGAGGTCGGCAGGGCTGGGTCCTGGATGGACAATATGTTTCACCCCTATTTGGGTTGTGGACCCTTTAAGGGCAACCACAGGGTTAATCTTCCTGTCCAGGAAGAGTTTTAAAGCCAGCAGCCTCCCAGAGAGGATGGTGGGATTTCAGGAAAAGGAAAGTAATCAGTGGAAGCTGTGTGTTTGTGTTCCAAAAGCAGGAGACGTGCTGTGCCTTGCTGGAGAGGCTTCTACATACTGGGGAAAGGATTCCCTAGGTTTGGGACGGTTTAAAGCGTTGGTGAGCCACTATTATTTCTCTGTTTATTTGTGCTGAAGATCAGGATTTTGCTTTAATTTCGCTGAACCAAGCGTGTACTTATTATGTTGCCTTTTTGACTGCCCTGAAAGGGTGAATAAAACTGTTTTGTTTGTGAAAGACATTGTGCACGTGCTCTGTGGGCCCCAAACGTCACAACTGGTGTTTCGAATGCGGGCAATTTGCTACCCCTCACACGCCAAGCAAGAGGAATTTGTGAAAAGAAAAAAAAAAAAAACTGACATTTTTAAAGGACAGTGTTCTGATTGCATGTCCTGGGCTAAGGCTGCACTGAAGTCCACAGCTATGGAGGAGCTCGTTAAGCAGATGGTCTTTGTCAATGTGCAGCCCAGACTCGCCATGAAGAGGCGATGGCTCAGCAGCAACAAGCCCTGGCACAGGCTGTTGCTGCCCAACAAGAAAGCACCCATTTGCTGGCTGCACAACTTGCAGCACAGCAGGTAGCCACACAGACGCAGATCAATGCCCTGCGGGAGGCCATGCAGCAACTTGCACCTGGACGTGATCAAGCAGTGGTCACTACTGGTAACCATGTCTCCATAAGGGCCAGTCATTTCCTCCAAAAACTGTCTGCCAGTGATGATGTGGAAGTATTTCTTACCACGTTGAAAGGACTGCTGAGAGAGAGGGGTGGCCCCAAGACCAATGGGCCGGTCTCATTGCCCCGTTTCTGACAGGAGACCCTCAAAAGGCATATTTTGACCTGCCACTAGAAGATGCAAAGAATTATGACCGGCTGAAAGCTGAGGTTCTGGCCCGCCTTGGGGTAACTGTTGCTGTCCGGGCTCAACGTGTTCACTGCTGGAAGTACTGCCCTGACCAGCCACCCCGGTCCCAGATGCATGACTTAGGACAGCTGGTTAAAAAGTGGTTGCAGCCAGAGACCCTGACTAGAGAGCAAATGGTCGAAAGGGTTGTGATGGACCACTACCTGAGGTCTCTACCAAAGGATCTACAGCGCTGGGTCAGCCATGGGGACCCCAAGACTGCAGCACTGGTAGTCGAGATGGTGGAGAGATACACCGTGGTAGAGGACCTGCTCAGACCAACCAGTCGTCGAGGACCAGTCTTGCCACCACCTGTGAGGCCTGCTTCAGTTCCTCGGAGGGAAGCGTCACTGGATCCGGGAACCAGCACCCCAAAATCATCTTCCTCGGTTCTGCAGAGGCCTGTCGCTACCCGAACTGCTGGCGATATACAGTGTTGGAGGTGTCGCGCCTGGGGCCATACCCGGGCACAGTGTCCGCTACAGGAGGAGCCCATGGAGTGTGGATCCGCTTGGAGAGTGTCTTTCTACACCCTCACAACGTGCACTACCCACCTTGACCTAGAGGGGGTCAGTTTGAATGTACTGTGTGGGTGAATCACCGCCCAGCCAAAGCTCTCCTGGACTCTGGGAGTATGGTCACCCTGGTGCATGCCCGGTAGTCGGAAGGCTCGGTCCAGTACAAAGAACCCTCCGGGTTGTCTGTATCCATGGGGATACTCGGGAGTATCCGCTGATCCCTGTCACCATTTCCGCCAGGAACACTTCGGTCACCCAAGAGGTCGGGGTGGTGAGTACTCTGATACATGATGTGATTGTGGGACGGGACTGCCCCTTGTTTGCTGAACTGTGGTGCTTGGCACAAACTGAACTGCCCATCGAACTGGGGAACAATTCAGGGTCACCCCCACCAAACATGACTGTGGACACTGTTGATGAGGAGTTGCTCAAATGTGTTCAAAATAAGAATGTTGTAACTGATGTGAGTGTCCTAGCTCCTCAACCTGAGTTGACACCCAAGGAGAGGAATCCTCTCCCGTGCCGGTTATGGTAGGAGAGGATGAAGAGGAATTGTCCCCTGTTGATATTACACTTGGGGTGGATGAGGGGGAGGTTCTTCTTATCCAGTACACCCTGACTTAGATGTGTCCAGAGGTGCATTTGGCAGGGCTCAAATGGGTGACCCGATGTTGATAAATGCTCGCGAACAGGTAACTGTTGTCAGTGGGGTACCTCAAGCACCAGATGCAGAGAAAGATTTCCTCACTTTGCGGTCAATAATGATCTGTTCTACCGGGTATCAGAAATTCGGGGAGAAATTGTGGAACAATTACTAGTACCCCAGCCCTACCAGAGAATGGTGCTGGATCTGGCTCACAATGATGCTCTAGGTGGTCACCTGGGAGCTGAGAAAACCGAGGCCCGGATAACAGACCGGTTTTACTGGCCAGGGATTGGTGCCGCAGTTAAGAGGTACTGTTCCTCCTGCCCTGTTTGCCAGTTAACTGCCCCAGCACCCCATTATAGGAACCCCTTGGTGCCTCTGCCAATAATTGAGGTGCCCTTTGAGCGCATCGCTATGGATATAGTGGGTCCCTTAGAGAAGTCTGCTCGGGGACACCGCTATATCCTGGTGGTTCTTGATTATGCCACAAGGTATCCAGAGGCGGTTCCTTTAAGAAACCCTACATCAAAGGCCATTGCGCGGGAGTTGTTTTTTATGTTTTCGAGAACTGGCCTGCCAAGGGAAATTTTGACAGACCAGGGGACCCCATTTATGTCCCGGGTGATGGCAGATGTGTGCAAGTTGTTCCAAATCAAGCAGTTGCGAACATCTGTTTATCACCCTCAGACGGATGGTCTGGTAGAAAGATTCAACAAAACTCTGAAAATGATGCTTAAAAGGGTTGTGCAGAGAGATGGAAGAGACTGGGATCATTTGCTTCCCGCACTGCTGTTTGCTATTCGAGAGGTTCCTCAGGCCTCCATGGGGTTTTCACCTTTTGAGCTGGTGTATGGTCGCAGACCCCGGGGATTGCTAGATTGGTAAAGGAGACATGGGAAAGTGAGTCCTCTCCACACAAATCGCTCATTGAACATATCTCTCAGATGAGAGAGAGAATTTCTAAAGTGATGCCTTTGGTACAGGAACATTTGCAGAAAGCTCAGGAGGCCCAGAAAAGGGTGTACAACCGGTCAGCCAAGCTGCGGCAATTTCAGGTGGGGGGACCGGGTAGCAGTACTTATACCCACGGTGGAAAGTCGGTTCCTAGCCAAGTGGCAGGGACCATATGAGGTGGTTGAAAAAGTAGGGGAAGTAAACTACCGAGTGCATCAGCCTGGGAAAAGAAAACCATACCAGATCTACCACATAAATTTGTTAAAACCCTGGAGAGACCGAGAGGTGTCCGCCATGGTTGGGGTGGGTATAGAGTCTGATGGTGTTGACGCAGTACACATTGCTGCCACCCTGTCTAAACCCAAACCCAAGAAGTTAAGGAGTTTCTGCAAAGAAACAAAGGCATGTTTTCAGGACTACCGGGACACGCGTCCGGGATTAAACATGATATTGTGACGGAACCCCATGTAAAGGTTCGGGTAAAGCTGTACCGCATCCCAGAAGCCCATAGAAAGGCTGTTTCTGAAGAGGTTAAAAAAAATGCTTCAGCTTGATGTCATTGAGGAGTCACAGAGTGAATGGTCGAGCCCCGTCGTGTTGGTACCGAAGCCCAACGGCACTCTGCGATTCTGCAATGACTTCAGGAAACTTAACGAGGTGTCAAAATTTGACGCGTATCCCATGCCAAGGGTGGATGAATTAATAGAGAAATTGGGTCCGGCCCGTTATATCACCACCCTGGACCTTACTAAGGGATACTGGCAGATACCCCTGACTAAGGAAGCCAGGGAAAAGACTGCTTTTCCACTCCAGAGGGTCATTTTCATTATAAGCGGATGCCTTTTGGTTACACTCAGCCCCGGCCACCTTCCAACGAGCGATGGATAGGGTGCTCCGCCCCTACCTGAGATATACCTCGGTCTACCTGGATGACATTGTCATCTTCAGTCCAGATTGGGAGTCCCATCTTCCCCGGGTTCAGACAGTTTTGGACGGTTTGAGAAAAGCGGGCTTTACTGTTAACCCTGAGAAAAGTGCGGTAGGGATGGAAGAAGCTAAGTACCTGGGATATGTCGTAGGCAGGGGTCTGGTAAAGCCACAATTTAAAAAAGTAGAGGCTATCCAGAACTGGCCACGCCCCCTCACGAAAAAGCAGGTTCGTGCTTTTCTGGGTATAGTGGGGTATTACCGGCGGTTTGTCCCCAATTTTGCCTCTATTGCTGCACCATTGACTGACCTGACGAAAGGTAGAAGTCAGTGATGATTCCATGGAATGCCAATGCTGAAGATGCCTTCGAGAAGCTTAAAAATGCGTTGTGTCAGCACCCAGTGCTGGTAGTCCCTGATTTCATGAGGGAGTTCATTGTACAGACGGATGCCTCAAGTGAGGGTTTGGGGGCTGTGCTATCCCAAGAAGTCAATGGGGAAGAGCACCCCGTGGTTTTTCTTAGTAGGAAACTGACGGCAGCGGAGAAAAACTATGCTGTGGTGGAAAGAGAGGGCTTGGCCATAAAGTGGGCCTTGGATTCTTTGAGATACTTCCTGTTGGGCAGGAAGTTCCGTTTAGTGTCTGACCATGCCCCATTGACCTGGATGAGGCAGCACCGCCACGCTAATGCCAGGGTTACCAGGTGGTTCCTGTCTCTCCAGGAGTTTAACTTTGTGGTGGAACACAGGCCTGGGAAACAGCACCAAAATGCTGATGCCCTGTCCCGGATGCATTGTGGGCTGTCTACTGTTGCCTCAAACACCTCCGCGTTGAGACAGAGGGGGGGGATATGTAGAGGTCGGCAGGGCTGGGTCCTGGATGGACAATATGTTTCACCCCTATTTGGGTTGTGGACCCTTTAAGGGCAACCACAGGGTTAATCTTCCTGTCCAGGAAGAGTTTTAAAGCCAGCAGCTCCCAGAGAGGATGGTGGGATTTCAGGAAAAGGAAAGTAATCAGTGGAAGCTGTGTGTTTGTGTTCCAAAAGCAGGAGACGTGCTGTGCCTTGCTGGAGAGGCTTCTACATACTGGGGAAAGGATTCCCTAGGTTTGGGACGGTTTAAAGCGTTGGTGAGCCACTATTATTTCTCTGTTATTTGTGCTGAAGATCAGGATTTTGCTTTAATTTCGCTGAACCCAAGCGTGTACTTATTATGTTGCCTTTTTGACTGCCCTGAAAGGGTGAATAAAACTGTTTTGTTTGTGAAAGACATTGTGCACGTGCTCTGTGGGCCCCCAAACGTCACAGTATGTAGACTATACTGAGGGTGTGGTGTCTGCTTCTGAGAAGTGTTAATTTCTCTACTAAATCTTTCTGTAAATCTTCCATTTCACTGCTGTGTGCTCAGCTCATTTTTACCGCTTTCGCTTATCATGTTTAAACGCGATTTGAAGCCACATTTTATTAAATGACCCAGACATATTAGATATCGTTCTTTCCGGCAGACTCCGCAGATTCATAATATATCATTTTTATATGTATACGTCATGTTCTGGCTTATGACAAAAAATGCAATAAAAATTGAATTTTTAATCATCTGCAGTGTGTAAAGTGTTTTTTTCACATTTTAGCACATGAGCGTTTGCGGTTATGTTTTCTATGAGGTGCGCTTGCACAAAAATTAGAAATGGGGACTTGTTACATTTTGTGGGGGGAATTACGTGATTTATAGAAAACGCACCCCATAGAAAAAAATCATTGGTGCAGCATCACTGTTCACATTATAATTGAAATGTGAACAATATTGCTGCATTAATAAAAATAACACACAAAAAAATACAGTTTTTTTTTAACTTTATACCTGGTCATGTTGGGTATCATTCGAAAGGCCATGCTCAGGCCTTTCGATTGACAACCTCCATGACCCCCTAGCTGCTTGGAGATATCGGGGTTCAAATGAACCCCCTATTACCACCAGAAGATTCCGGGCAGCTAGGGGTTCCCCGGCTATCTGACGTCATCACGCTATGCGTGAGGACATCAGGCAGTGAGGGGGGACCTGGGGGTGGAGCCGCCATCCAAGATGGCGGCCCCCACCAGAGTTAGGCCGCACTTCGGCGCCGCAAGGCATCTCTATACACAGCCCCATCAGCATCTCTATACACAACCTCACAGCATCTCTATACACAACCCCATCAGCATCTATATACACAGCATCTCTATACACAACCCCAACAGCATCTCTATACACAACCCCTTCAGCATCTCTATACACAGCCTCACAGCATCTCTATACACAGCCTCACAGCATCTCTGTACACAACCTCACAGCATCTCTATACACAGCCTCACGGCATCTCTATACACAACCCCATCAGCATCTCTATACACAGCATCTCTATACACAGCCGCACAGCATCTCTATACACAACCCATCAGCATCTCTATACACAGCATCTCTATACACAACCCCATCAGCATCTCTATACACAAACAGCATCTCTATAAACAACCCCTTCAGCATCTCTAAACACCTCCTCACAGCATCTCTATACACAGCCTCACAGCATCTCTATACACAACCTCACAGCATCTCTATACACAACCTCACAGCATCTCTATACGCAGCCTCACAGCATCTCTATACACAGCCTCACAGCATCTCTATACACAACCCCATCAGCATCTCTATACACAACCTCACAGCATCTCTATACAAAACCTCACAGCATGATGAACCCCCTATCTCCACCAGGGGATTCCGGGCAGCTAGGGGTTCCCCGGCTATCTGACGTCCTCACGCTATGCGTGAGGACGTCAGGCAGTGAGGGGGACCCGGGGGTGGAGCCGCCATCCAAGATGGCGGCCCCACCGGAGCTAGGCCGAAGTGCGACCCGATGCCTAACGGGTTAAAGCCAGGCACCGCTTAAAGGGGAGACTCTCTCCTTTTAAGCGGTGCCTGGCTTTCTTTTGTGGGACCTCCCGATCGGGAGGGAGAGGGATCCGAACGATCCGAATTTACGTCGGGAGAAGCTTGACTTCAGCGTCTGAGGACGGTGAAGTCAGAACGCAGCGGGACCCCGGACAGAGAGGTGAGTATCTCCACTGGGGGTCCCGCAAAGCTGATGACGTGTGGAACACGTCCTGCTCAGCATACAGTGGGAGTAACTGAGCCCACACGTCGTCAGCAGTGAAGGGGTTAAAACGTCTTTTTTTTTTTACTTTTTGTCCTTGTTTCCTGTCCCCCAGGGCACTACCCGGACCCGGACATTGTTTTTAAATGCTTCTATACATCCTAGAAATCCGCCACTTCATGGGCAGGTTGTGGGGACCTCCTAGGCACGATATTTGAAGGAATTTTTCATTTTTATTTTTAACCCTTATTTCATGGAAAACTCACTGTCCGTTTAAAAACATTTTTTTTTTTTACTTTTTGTCCTTGTTTCCTGACCCCCAGGGCACTACCCGGAGCTCCATACACCTTTTATGGCAAATATCTAGCATATATGCCATCTTGGAGGGCACTCTAAAAATCGAATTTTGAGTCCCATTGACTTGTATTGAGTTCGAATTCGAACTTCTGAAAAGTTCGAGTTCGAATGCAAACCGAACTCGGGGGTGTTCGGCTCATCCCTAACTGGCAGCAGTGCAAGACTTCAGGGGTTACTCAGAGAGCTTCGAAATGTAACCGGACACTGAAATTCAGCGTACGGTGACATTTCGGGGCCATATTGCTATTCAGAGAGCAGGCAGTTTGCCAAATTTAGGCGAACTGCCAGCATGTACGGTGCCTGTTCGAAGGCAGTGAAATTCCCCATAGAGAAGCAATGGTTAATCTATTCAGAGAACACCGAACAGCAGTGAAATGTCCTGATGTTCAGTGATTTCATTGGGCAGGTTTATTCAGGTGAATCCCATAGGCTTCAACGTTAAAAATATTCCCATTTTAATCCAATATCTAATAAAACGTTTATTATTTTATTTACAGTTGTGTTCAAAATTATTCAACCCCCAATGCTGTAAAGGGTTTTAGGGAATGTAGTGTACATTTGTAATTGTATTCAGAATGAAATCCTACAAGGACTTTTTAAAGAACCATATGCAACTAAAATGACATCAATTGGTTTTGTAATACAGTAGTAAATGTTTCTTTTGTGAATTCTTCATTGACACAATTATTCAACCCCTTAAAGACTACCACTCTGAAGAACAGAGGTTCATTCAAGTGTTTTCAATCAGGTATTGAAAACACCTGTGGATGTCACGGAGCAGCAATAAAGCATAATAAGCAGCAATTAGGCAGCTTTAAAATGACTGTGATACTCAGCTCTTTCTAGACATTTACTGGTGTGGTTACAAACATGGTGAAGTCAAGAGAATGGTCCAGGAGGACAAGAGAAGAGGTGATTACTCTTCACAGGAAGGGCAATGGCTATAAGAAGATTGCAAAGATGTTAAACATACCAAGAGAGACCATAGGAAGCATCATTCGCAAATTCAAGGCAAAGGGCACTGTTGAAACGCTACCTGGTCGTGGCAGAAAGAAGATGCTGACTTCGACTGCTGTGCGCTACCTGAAGCGTAGAGTGGAGAAAAGTCCCTGTGTGACTGCTGAGGAACTGAGAAAAGATTTGTCAGATGTGGGTACTGAAGTTTCAGCTCAGACAATACGGCGCACACTGCGTAATGAAGGCCTCCATGCCAGAACTCCCAGGCGCACCCCCTTGCTGTCTCCAAAGAATAAGAAGAGTCGACTGCAGTATGCCAAAAGTCATGTGGACAAACCACAGAAGTTTTGGGATAGTGTTCTGTGGACTGATGAAACAAAATTAGAACTGTTTGGGCCCATGGATCAACGCTATGTTTGGAAGAGGAAGAACAAGGCCTATGAAGAAAAGAACACCTTGCCTACTGTGAAGCATGGCGGGGGGTCAATCATGCTTTGGGGCTGTTTTGCTTCTGCAGGTACAGGGAAGCTTCAGCGTGTGCAAGGTACCATGAATTCTCTTCAGTACCAGGAGATATTGGATGACAATGTGATGCAGTCCGTCACAAACCTGAGGCTTGGGAGACGTTGGACCTTTCAACAGGACAATGATCCCAAGCATACCTCCAAGTCCACTAGAGCATGGTTGCAGATTAAAGGCTGGAACATTTTGGAGTGGCCATCGCAGTCACCTGACTTAAATCCGATTGAGAACCTCTGGTGGGACTTAAAGAAAGCAGTTGCAGTGCGCAAGCCTAAGAATGTGATTGAACTGGAGGCTTTTACCCATGACGAATGGGCGAAGATACCCGTAGATCGCTGCAAGACACTTGTGTCAAGCTATGCTTCACGTTTAAAAGCTGTTATAACTGTAAAAGGATGTTGTACTAAGTACTAAGATTGAATGTCACTTGGGGGTTGAATAAAACTGATAATGATGTGAGCACAGAAAAGACATTTGTGGTTATGTTATATTTGTCTGACGTACACGTGCCTCTTTGATTTAATTGTAAGCAAGATGACTGAATGATCAAAATCAATGTCAAACTGGCCAAAACACTCAATTTCAGTGGGGGTTGAATAATTTTGAACACAACTGTAAGTCTTTTCATTTACAATTTTTTTTAGGATCCTTTAGGCATTTTTCGGCAAAACAAATTCAGATTTTTTAGTTTTTTCATCTCTCTTTAACCGCTTCCATGCTCATCGCGTCCTGCCGCATGTGCACTTGGCTGCGGAGGATGCGCTGAGCGCGTCCTCCATTTGCAGCCGTGATCGGCTGGGATTACGCCGATCGCTGTGGCCCCCCCAGTGTGGGCTGAAATCTTGGATGTCATCCCACCATCCGGGACACTGGCAGGCAGGAATAGCATCATCGTGCTGGGCGCGATGACGTCTAATCCAGGCACCCCCCCCACCAGTGCGCGGAAGGTGCCTGAAGGGGAGGGGAGAGGTCCTTTGGACCTCTTTCCCTCCCGATCTGCTTGGGGCATGTACAAAAGGCAGGCACCGCTTGGAAGGGCACAGTCTGCCCTTCTAAGCGGTGGCTGCCTTTAACCCCTTGGGGGCTAGATCACAATTCAGTGCCAACAGGATCACGGTCCCCTCCTGGAGCTGGCCGACATCTTGGATGTTGGCCAAGCTTCCGGGATCTCGCCCTGCCTACTGTCGCGCATAGTGCAATGCCGTCAGTTCAGGAGTTAACCCCTAGCTGCCACCTATGGTGGAGATAGGGGATTCCAATGAACCCCCTATCTTCCGATCCGTGGCAGCTAGGGGTTTGCCCTAGGGACTCTAGGGACCCTGCGGTAAATGCTGAATTCACTGCAGGGTGGGGAACTTTGATTCCCCGAAGTGCAGAGAAGTGTGGGAAACGAGAGAGCACCGAAATGTCAGCGACATTTCGGTACTCTCTGAATAACCCCTTTAATGTTGTCATGCATAACTTTGCACGTGGTCGCACAAGCCGGGTAGTGGAGGAACCATGGAAACACCATGGGAGCTATTAATCCCCGTGTTTCACTACAGGTGGTAAAAGGGGCATGGGGCCCCAATTTGTTGGTCCTACATTACAACATTTCAGACAAAATTGCATTTACTGCATTACTTCTTAATGCATGTTATGGTCTAGTACCATTGAGTTCCTCACTTATATCTCTACTGACCCACTTCATCCTGTGAAAGGAAATGTATAGCTTGTAATTCACCCCCACATCCAGTCTCTTTCCTCCTCCTGCCGCTACCAATTACATAATATTTCCTGAATTCGATAATTTCTTACCAGTGACACCTCAAAGCAACTCATCCACGCCCTTGTAATAATCTTCTAGCTGGCCTCCCTCTCTGCTACCTTGCCCCCCTACAATGCATTCTGAATGCCTCTGCCGGACTTATCCACCTCACCCGCCGCTCTGTCTCTGCTGCTCCTCTCTGCGAGTCCCTTCACTGGCTCCCCATCCACTGCAGAATTAAATTCAAAATCCTTACCCTGACCTACAAAACCCTCACTAACTCAGCTCCCCACTACCTGTCCTCAATAATCACCAAATACACCCCAGCCCGCTCCCTAAGATCAAACAGTGACCTGCGCATAGCTTCTCCCCACATCACCTCTTCCCATGATAGACTGCAGGATTTCTCACGCGCAGTCAAGCTTTCCACTAGTTTCCCTTCCTTCAAATGCTTCCTTAAGACTTTCCTATTTAGGGAAGCCTACCACACGACTCACTAATACACCTCACTGCCCCAACCAGTCCATCACTCTCACCTTGCAGTCCTCTCCTCCTGTTTTTCATCCCCAACCCTTCTAGATTGTAAGTTCCCATGGAATAGGGGCATGGAATAGGGGCCTCATTCCTCCTGTACTGGTTTTTCAATATGTTATTTATTTATTTATTTATTTATTTGAAAAGGATTTTACCAGGAAGGATACTTTGAGATTTCTCTCGTTTTCAAGTATGTCCTGGGTTCGAGAACAGTGAGTGGTTACAGTTGTTACAGAAATACAAAGTAATAAAATGCAAACTATTAAAAACAAAACACAAATAAACAGATTAACACATCATGGGAGTATCAATGTATTGTAACCCTGTCGATATTGTGCCCATGTTCAACACTGCAGAATATGCTGGCGCTATATAAATAAGGTATAATAATAATAATAACACATCTCCCAAGATACAACAAAGACATCAGGGAATAGAACACAGAGAACTACCATCAAACACACAGACAGTTGATAACACCTACATAAAGAACATGTTCTACATTAAAAATCTACCCTCAATGGAAATATATTTAATACATAAACACTCTCGGTGCAATTCTTTTTACCAGGAAATGCTTTTTTTATTCATGTCGTTATTGCCCATTGAGGAATATAGAATAATTTAAGATAATATGTAACTGAAACACATAAAAATAAAATAATCTATTTCAATGCAACATTGTTTTAAAAAAAAAATACCACAGACAAAAATGTCACAATGACATTACAACATTTACTACACTTGCCCTTTAATCTCTTTCACTCAAAAACAAATCTTTCCCCCTCTTGCCTATTGTTAAGTTTTTTAAAGTGGAAAAAGATCCCATTGCCCAGGAGAGAGCGAGCCAAATCATTTGCATCGCCTCACATTTCACCTTAACTCGCACTTCTTCTTTTGGAGATATCCAATCACGTATTTTGTTATACTAACCCAGCATATCCCATTGGCTTTAAATGCAATGACGAAAATAATTAAATAGATTGCTTCTTGGTTTTGACCATGATGGGTTTCCAATGTTATTTTCAAGAACAATATTCATGATAAAAGCAAAACGTTAAGGTAAGAAATAGCAAGTTTTTTTTACTGCTTATAATACTTTTCTATTTCCAGTAGAGGTACAAAATATTTATAGCATGAAAGTGGTAGGTTGATTAGCTTACAGTTTGTAATTGCTGAATGGCCATGGGATAGAATAGAAATGGTACAGGAACCAAAACACCTATGGTTGAGAAAGGCTTCGTATCAGCAAGACTGAATCCATAGATCACAGCAAAAATATATTTGATCACATACCAAGCTTTAGAATGATGGGATTCAAATATATACAGGGTTATTCAGAGAATGGTGAAAACTAGGAGAACTGGCAGGAGAGGAGAATAATCTAGACCACATAGCCGATTTGGAAAGTGAGATAAATGGGAGAATTTGTCTGGTTTGGCTATTTTGACCTAGAATTTTCATTTCTCCAGTCATTCTCCTGAGTTTCACCTTTCTTTGAATAGACCTAATAGTGTGTTATGATTGATAGGGGAAACATTCTGGGTTGCATCCAAGTTAAAAAAAGACAGAGCTAATCCCTCCGCCGTTAGCCTGGTCCCAGACAAGGTATGTTTAACTGGGGTATGTGATATGGTAACTGGTTTTGCCTATACAATACACATTGTGTTGTCATATCATGTGTCATAACCTTTTACATGGTACAGTTTTGTTTCCAATGGTGACCATTGTTGTACCCAATGTACTTAATATTGTACTGTATTTAATTATTCCAGCCTGGACTAATAAACAGATTATTTTTAAAAAAGACATAACAAGATGTGTAAAACTGTACAGCAATATCAAAATAACCATTAACAAATAGGTTTGAAATTTTTAAACACATACTTGGTTGATGACCAGCATCCGACAACAAAGATAAAAAGTCCTTGGATTTTTTTTGCTCTTTTTAATTGCTTCCCTGCAATTGTTCTATACAAATGCAACATCTGCTCTTAAGACCCTATTGCAAAGTGTACCACTAATCAGTACTGAAAGTCCATTCATGTTTATTCTCCAGGGTAACAGTTTATCGTAAGACTGATCAATTTCCCATCTCATTTTGAAAAGAACAAGCCGTTCATTGCAGTTTGAAATAATGTTTTTAATGCAATCGTGAAATGCACGCAACGACATCTAGGTAACCTTGAAAGAAATGTCTCTTCCAACTAATGGGATTTTATGTACTGTTTGTGGGCGAGTGAACATGTAATGCTAAAATATAGTACGATGATCAGGATATTTCAAAAACTCATAACAACATGAAATAATAATACTTGAGAATAATTGTGCTCTCTGTAATCTGCTCACACCTGCATCAGAGCATAAAGGGGCATTCTGCAGCGATCATTTAAAGAAAATGTATTTATTTATTTATAAAGGATTTTACCAGGAAGGATACATAGAGATTTCTCTCGTTTTCAACTATGTCCTGGGTTCAAGAACATTGAAATTTTTACAGTCGTTACAGAAATACAAAGTAATAAATGCAAGATATAAAAAAACAAGACACAAATATACAGATTAAGACAGAAAATAAATGTATGTACACAAGATACGAAAATTATAAATATCATATTTAATAACAATATGAAATGAAACTCACACAAATTATCTATATATGATTCAAAATGCAGAGCACTCAACCAACCATACATCTTAAAGAGAGTAAAAACAGCTAATCTTGGTTTCAAGAGATTGGGGTTCAGTTACAAGATGTGATCACATAAGACATAAACCAGTCACAAACGTCAATGTACCCCATAAGGCAGGTCCCTTACCTAAACAAACCTAAAGCCTGTCCATATGAGATTAACTCGCTTACCAGGGACATCCATCGGTATGGAGCGCTCTGCAGAAACCAGATTTAATAGGGACTGCAAATAGAGATCCATTAAACCATGTAAAATATATATATATATAAAAACACACACAAAACCTTAAACCAGCACCCTAACCCTCCCAAAAAAATAATAATAAAAAAAAATAATGCTTCCTTGATGCTATAAATTTAAAAATAGCGTTGTAGCTGCATTGGACAGACTCACTTGAGAAAGACGCTCCATGAGCCAAAATTATGTTTGATTTTAATCCATATGTAACAAACTTCAGCTTTTTTGTAAGAAAGACCTGAAGTGCATCTGTTCCATGGCAGATATATATATAAAATTCGTTCAAATCTGGCACTCCACAATCTCTCCAAAGTCCTTGCCCGGTGCTGCGCTAGACTATTGATATATCAGGAAACAAGCGTCACTCTCGGGTCTCACCATATATATCAACGTTTCACTTTGTTATCCACAAACTTTCATCAGTATCCTCCTGATGAAAGTTTGTGGATAACAAACTGAAGCGTTGATATATATGGTGAGACCCGAGAGTGACGCTTGTTTCCTGATATATATTTATATATAAAATCACGAGTATCTAATCTTTAAATGTAACGTTAGGCCATTAAAAAAGTTATCACTGTGTACTGCTATACTTGTGATTTTGGCATCTGGACTAACATGGCCTATCTAATCTATACATATATATATATATATATATATGGCACTGTAAATGCAACATCCATAACTTTTGTGTCTAGGTGTCAGGCACTGTACAATAGTTCATACCAGAAATCGCATAAAATTCTAAAGAATTCTGAGGTTAAACCATTTAAAACTAAGATTGTAAAGAATTAATAAATTATATTCAAACTGAAAACTATTAGTACTGTGTTTTCTTGACTGAACAGGAGATTTTATCCAACTATACTTTTTATCAATTAGTAAGTATATATTTTTTCACAGAATAAAGAGGGATTTGAACCGCAAATCATACGGTATATTACTAGTTTAGCAAATGTAGCAGATCTAAATCTATGAACCTGAACCATGCAAGGAAAAAAAGTTATCTGCATCAGCTTGGCAATGAGAGAGCTGCAAGCTATGCCTATTCCATGCCGAAAAGAGAATCGCACTGTACTGTTCAGAGATATTTCCCTTTATGATACACATACCATATGGAAATATAATAACTGAAGACTTTAAATGCAATTTATTATCAAAAGAAATCCTTCCTGAATATTAAAAAAAACACACCTTCTGACATTATATTACCTTGCTCCTAACAGGGGTTTAACTGTATTTAACCTCTTCACTACCGAGATTAAGGTATCTCGGGCTTCAAAGGTACCATATGGTGCCCCGATATCGAGATATCTCGGTATGCTGATCTGCATGCCAAAAGCAAATAAAATTTGTTTTTCTGCAAACATATTTCGTTTGCTTTTGGGTTGCAGAAGGTGCCCCTAAAGTTTTAGCTATGCGGGCATAATGCCCAAAGAGCTAAAACTGTAAAATCGGCTGCTCAAAGCTCTGAAATATCGGGCTTTCAGCAGCCGATGCAGGGGAAAAAAATAGACCTGCAGCTCAAGCCTCTGTTACTCACTTTGGCAGTAGATGGTGCCATCTATTGGACAAATAGGTTATTTACAGTAATAACTATTTATTACTGTATAATTAATTAAAAATGATTTTACAAATGTAAAATGGGTCAATGGATAAAGTGTGGACTCAAATCATTGTATTGTGTGGGATGTATTCAAAGGACATCATGAGGGGGTAGTTTAGAAGTCTTTTAAGCTCCCTGTCATATTTCATTCAGCTGCCATCTCTTATCTTGAGTGTCAATACACCCCCTGAAGCCTTATTTACACATTCCCTCCTCCACCTCATTAAATGTTAAATACTGTATAACATAAAGTACAGCCACAAAGTAAAACTCCCCATAAGATTTTCTTAAATGTTGCATCATGGGAAAAAATACACAATATAGAAATAGGAGATAAAAAAGAATCAACTGGCCTGTCTAATAGGACGTTAGCTTATTTAGAGGCACTCCCACCAAGAGCTTGGCTTTAAGCTCCACCAAATGTGAGTTTACACTTCATAATCTGCATCTCCACTTATTTGATAGTGGGTCTGCACAAGGAAGTTCGTTTTGTTTTTATGTCTTTTCATATACCCCTATTGGGAGAAGATTCTTTCATTCAGGGGTGTGGGTCACCTTGAAAATACAGAAGCAAAGTACCCAATCACGCCTACCCACTCAGAGCCAGTGTTGGGGCTGTTTTCTTGTAAGTGGAATCACTAATAATAATTCTTATTATATATTGTACAGTACGCTCTGCACTATTACGCTATTTTGCTTCTTTTTTAAGATACCCATATGGATTAGCCACTGTGTGACCCAACAGCGACTACCATCGCGCCACCAGATACATATTTTCCATTTGTTATTGCACTGGTTTGGGGGAAAACACTGATCTTCTGGTTGGCTGTGGGGAACTGGTGGTGGTACAGGCAAGGGCGCCTACCACTTTTTTCTGTTAGCTTATTCTGTCTGATATTTGGCAGTATGTACGTATGCACATAGCAAGCATTGTTTAATTGCCTTAGGTATCTAGGTATTAGTCTGTGTAGTGGAACGTTGTTACAGGCATCGTCTAACATATGAACACAGTCATATTGCTAAACCATCCAATTGTATCTAAACATTGATATTTATGCTAACAATCTCTTTATTTTCCTGCAAAGTGCTTCACCGTTACATTTCAAAACATATCAGACAGAAAGACTATGCAGCGTTAAACTGGAGATTTTCTAGGAATACACATATTCCATTTGCTCTTGGCAGGTATCAGAGCTCTAGTAATTCATCCCCTCGTGTCTTGCTTTCTTGTAGAAGCTAAAATGACACTCTACCCAACATCCATAACCCTGGTAATTGCTTGAGTAGCAGAGCATTTACAAAGACTGGGATTGTTCTCCGGCATTGAGGTATTTTGATAAAAGCAAGTTGCTTTTTGAAAGGGAAAGTCAACGGAATGGAATTTGCATTGTACAATTGCTAGTTCTCAAGTTCTAAGGCTCTAAAATGTACCTGAACTCTACTCGGAAGCAGCTGAACTTTCTACCTCTTTTGGTGTTATTGTGTTCATGGCACAGGTTTATGTCACCGTATTTGTGATTGTAATGTTGACTCCGTTCTCTCATTTTTCATGTACATGCAGATGAAGGTCAATTTCTCTAACAGAAGGTTGACATTAAAAAATGGGTAAATGCTTGAAACGCCTTTTTGTCTTAAAGACAATGGAACAGTTATTTTGTGTCTCTTGAGCATATGTCATTCTTTAAATGAAAAGATGCTCATTGGAATTCCACATAAATTTAACACTTTATTGGCTATGCAATCTGAAACAGAAGCCTTCCACTAGCAATACACCACATTCAAGTAGCAGAGACCTAATTTTTGTATTGTTTCATGGATCCTTTTTAAAAAGGTTGGAAGTGCAAAAGGTGAATCACAGATATTTATAATGTTGCTTCCAAGAGAACTTGCACTCAGTCTTAAACCCCACAATAACTAAATAAAAAAAAAAATAAAGATATGATAAACATAGTCCTGTCCATTGAAGAATGCACTCCGGGACTTCTTAAACTTTGCATACAGAATAAAAGTGACGTTTTAGACGTCCCAAAGTGCATCAGCCAGTGGAGAGTATACAGTATTTATAATAGTGAACGTAGAGGAGAAAATAATAAGAGGGGATTGTGAAATAACATGGAATTGAATTAACAAACCTATAAGAAAGATGTGGTGAGGATATATATATTGTAATGATACTGTTAGAACAAAAGATTTGCAAAAAAAAATATCATTAGCCATATTTATCAAAGATGAATATGACGCTGTATGACGGGAAAGACTGAATAACAAATATACATAAACGTTACACACACGGAACAGTAGGAGGGAAGGACCCTGCTCGAGAGCTTACAATCTTAGCGGAGAGGGATGACACAGTAGGTGAGGGTACCTGGAGTATGTGTAGTAGCGGGGTGCATGTGGGCTGATTGGGAAGATGGAGCAAGAGATGTACATTGAGGGATCATAGAGTGAGGCGATAGGCTTCTCTAAAGTAATGTGTTTTCAGAGACTTCTTGAAGGACTGGAAAGACAGGGAGAGTCTAATGTTGCAGGGGAGGGAGTTCCATAGAAAGGGGGCAGCTTGGGAGAAGTCCTGAAGATGGGAGTTGGGGGTGGGAGTACGAGGAACTGATAGCATCAGATCATTGGCGGAGCAAATTGGTCAAGAAGGAGTATACCTGTTAATAAGGGAGTAGATGTAGGCAGGAGCGCGGTTATGGAGAGCTTTGTACGTGAGCACCAGTATTTTGAAATGGATTCTAAAGGAAACCGAGAGCCAGTGTAGAGATTGACAAAGGGGTGAGGTGCGGGAGGTTAGGTGGATGAGTCTGGCGCTAGCATTTATTATAGACTGCAGAGGGAAAATCTGGGATTTCTTAAGCCAAAGAGGAGGTTACAGTAGTCAAGGTGGGAGATGATAAGAGCTTGGATGAGCATTTTAGTAGAGTCCTGAGAAAGGGACGTATGAATGCAATGTTTTTTAGGCGGAAGTAGCACGATTTGGTTAGTCACTGAATGTGAGGAGTAAAGGATAGATTGGAGTCCAAGAGGACCCCGAGGCAGCGAGCCTAAGAGGAAGAAATAATGGTGGCACCATTCACCTGAAGGAAGATGGGCGCACGAACAGAGGTTTTGGAGGGATGGAAGATGAGAAGTTCAGTTTTCGAGAGGTTGAGCTTTAGGAAACGTGAAGTCATCCAGTCGGAGACAGCATTGAAAGGCAGGCTGTAACACGGTCCAAAATGGGAGGAGAGAGAATGGGAGCGGAATGGTAGATTTGAGTGTCGTCCACGTAGAGATGATAATTGAGTCCATAGGAAGAGACGAGATTGCCCAGAGAGGCGGTATAGATCGATAAGAGTAGGGGACCCAGAACAGAGCTTCGAGGCACCCCAACTGAGAGAGGCACTGGTGGTGAGGATTGAGGAAGCACCGGCAAAGGAGACACTGAAGGAGCAAGAGGAGAGATAGGAAAAGAACCAGGAGAGAGCAATGTCACTGAGGCCAAGCTGACGCAGCGTGAGGAGCAGGAGAGGGTGGTCAACCGTATCGAAGGCAGTGGAGAGGTCGAGAAGAATAAGGAGGAAAAGTGACCTTTGGATTTAGCGGCAACTAAATCATTAGTAAATTTTTTTTAAAAAATTTAATGTTCTTGAACCCAGGACATACTTGAAAACAAGAGAAATCTCAATGTATCCTTCCTGGTAAATTACTTGTAGTGCTCACTCCTGGAGGAGCCGCTGAATTTAAACCTCGGGTCAGTCTCCCCGCACTAGGGAATAAATATACACCAGCACTGTTGTGGATTTTATAACTTATATAGTTTACTGATCTCAAATAAACTGGCATATATAGAGCAGCACGGTATACATATATATTTACAGAAGTTCGTAATGCGAGAAACGCGCAGCGGAAAAGAAAAAAAGAATTTTAACCCCTTCGTTGCTGAAATGTGAGTCCCGTACAGGTTGTGTCCCAAGAAGGTGTACGTGTATGTGTGTTGGTACCAGGGTACTAGATTCAACTGGCCGGTGAATAAAACAAACAAATCTTCGACTAGTCAAGTTGGGGCCCTGTGGAATTAAACACTGCTGCAGCGTGCGTTTCTTTATTTTACTTTGACTGCGGCCTGGGAGGCCTCTCACCCATCCGATAGGTAATCTGTTCAGGACCCGATCAAAGATTTCTCTCCGCTGTTTACTGGGACTCTGTGCCACCGGATCCACTCCCTGTTTGTCCGATCTCCACACTGCGTACAACGGTTTACTGCCTGCACTCCCAATGGATCATCGCAGTCTCCTTACACGGGGTCCAGCCGGAACCAGCTTCTTGTCCTCAGACCTCCCAGCTTGGTATAGACAGATCTCCGTAGGGTCACTGTCCCGATCCCCAGCACCAGCGAGGTAGCCCCTGCGCTCTGGCCTGGTCACGATCCTTAACAGCTCTGCCTGCGTCCTTCTCCTTTCAGTTCTCAGCTCACTCTGAGCATGCTTTCCACGAGGCTGCTGATGCCTTTCCTTTCCTACACACCCACTTCCTGTCCTCACGCAAAGCATCATGGAAAATGTAGTTCAGTGCTTTCCTTGCTTGTCCAGCATAATCTTACCATGGTCTCTGTCTCCCTCTGGTGGCCATAATAATTAAATGCAGCAGAACAGTCTTTAAAGCAGTGCTACACTCTCCCCCCCTAAACTCTTGGGTCCTCCCAAGGGCGTGTAACGGGTACATGTATCGGTCATACATACACAACATAACATAACACAACAGTTCTAACTTTAACCTATATATTCAGGGTCGATAACAGGCAGCAAATATCCTCAATCTCACTCAAACCCCTAGACACCTCTGTAAGTAGGGCTGACACTTCAGGAAACCTCCGCACAGTTGTTATAGCTTCCTCTGTGCTATGTCCTGGTGAATCATACGTGAGTCTCTGAGGGGGTCGTATTGAACGTTTAGGTTCAAATTTTTCAGGATCCTCTTCAGTCGGGAGAGCTGACTCCACAGGCTCAATTCTCTCTCCTGTAGACTGAGTAGATACATCTTCGGTGTATGAACCTTCCAGGGAAGGCATAAAACTGTCCTCACCCGATACGTCTTCAGGTGGGTGAGTCGCATTTACGGGCTCAATTTTCTCATCAACAATTGGAGCACACACTTCCTCGAATATGAGCCCTCCAGTGAAGGCATAGAACTGTAATCTATGGATATTTCCTCTAGAACTTCAGGAACTTCCGGTGCTTGAGTCATAACTTCAGAAATATCAGGTTCTAAATCACTCTCACTCCGGTCAGAGACCGGCTTGACGCCCTGAGACTCAGGTGTCCACACCCAGCTCAGACACCAGCCTTCCTCTTCACTGTCTTCTTCACTCTCTCCGACGGGAAATAACTGCTGAGACCGAGTAATAGAAGTCGGACGAGATACAGGTGGACCAGGCACAGAGAATTTGTCTCCAATCGCTTCTTGTACAATCTCTCCTGACCGTAGGACCTTCTCTGTCCCTTCCGTTCTCCTCAGCCTTCTTACTTCTGTAGTGGCTCTCTGTTCTTTGACCCTCCGTGGACAGGCCGGTCGTGACATCGAGTGTGCCTTCTTAGGAGCAGGACTCTCTTCTGTGACCAGTGGGGTTAAGAGGTGTCTCAACACATCAGTGTTCATCCCCACTATCATAGAACTTCGATTAGCTCCCGAGGGACGAGGACACACAATTGCCAACGTGTCACATACTCCCGGTTGTCCAGCGATTACCGAACTGAATTCTAGCTTCACCTGTATATATCCATCATAGGGAAACTTCTCCATTCCCATACCCCAGATTTCGAGATCCTTCGATTTCTTCAGGGGTATATGCTTCAATTATTTCTGATAGAAGTCTCGGTAAATCAGCGTTACTTGAGCACCCGAATCTAGAAGAGCCTTAGTATAGACTCCTTCCACTTGAACCGGGATAATGGGCGAAGGACCTATCAACTTGTCAGGGAACTTTTTCGTAGCAGGAGAGGTAGACCCAGTCTGTTGTACTCTAACCCTTGTCCTCATACGTGGTGACTGCGGGCGTACATTGTCTTCCCGTGACGTAGGACCAGACCTCCAGGGAGAGGATCTCCTAGGTCTAGCAGGCACATATAGGGACCCTCCCTGTCTCCTTTCTGGGCACTGAGCCTTGAAATGGCCGAATTCTCTACAGGCGAAACATCTTCCCCACGAGGATGAGGGCACACTTTCTTCCTGTGGCTCATTTGAAAATCCCCTGTCGGAGGCCACGGCAACCGCTGCTGTTCGTATATCTGAGAGAGACCTCTGTATCTTAGTCTGCATTTCTGCTACTTTCAAGATGGCCCGGCATAGATCCGTATGTGTCTGTTCCATCTTAACTTGGGCTTCTTGTACTTTCTCAAGAGTCTTTTGTATCTCACCATACACCTGGTTTGACGACTTTTGAGTTATCTCCGGCTCATATGTCTCTTCCGGATTATCTTCATCTGATGAACACTCGTTATACTCTATTGGTTGCGCATAGACCTTTTCTCCCCTTCTTCCAAGCTTCTCTTCCAGAAGGGCTTCTTCTTCCCGAACAACTCGAATCAGTTCTAGGTAATTTAACTCTTTATTACCTTCTCGAGTCTGCAGTTGCAACATCACAGGATCTAAGGGTAAAGCACCTTTCAATATCTGACGCATTCTAACCTGATCTACTGTAGTGGGGTCTGTTCCTTTCTTCAACAGTACTTGGTACAGTATCTTATCCAGGCGCCTCATGTATTCTGTCATCTTTTCACCCCTTTTCTGGTAAGTATGTTCATACTGGTACATAAGCTCAGCAGCCTTTTCCGTTCGCCCGAAGACTTCCTGTAATATGTTCAGGTAATCTAGAGCAGTACAGTCTCTCTTACTCAACTTCAGATTCCTGACAGCCTCTGACGCAGGTCCCTTTAAGCTCTCAGTAATTCTTTGCTTCTTCTGCGCTTCAGAGACGTCCCACTCATCCAGAGTCTGCATCGCTTGTTCTACCCATTCTTCAAAGGTTTCTTCTCCCACCGGAGTTGGCAAGTTTCCTGAAAATTTTTCCAACTTCCGATATCCGAAGCTGATGTAAGAAGGGTGGGCCCTCTGACACTTAACTATGAGGTCTCCAATAGCAGCAATGAACTCCGGCCCGATCATGGCCAGCGGGCTGGACGCAGGAATGTTCGCTGAATCACCACGTGGCTTACTTGGCTGGATCAGACGAACTTCCACGTTGTCGGTTAGCTGTATACTCACGCCCTGAAAACACACGGGAACACCCTTTCTCCACTCAAAAAGAACATACATGTGAGAAGTCTCTGGGTTCACTTTAATGTCTGCTAGAAACCCCCGCTGGTCAGGTGCCAACGCTGCCACGGCCAGGCGGATCTGCTCTTCTGCCCAGGTGTCTACAGGAATATCCATTACTACACTCAACTCTAACTGGCCACCCTGTGCTTTACACCACTCTGCTGCTTCGTCTGGATCCATATTTAACCCTTTAAATGCGTTTTTTCCAGAGACTGGATCCCGGAAACGAGCCCCCACGTGTAGCGCTCACTCCCGGAGGATCCACTGAATTTAAACCTCGGGTCAGTCTCCCCGCACTAGGGAATAAATATACACCAGCACTGTTGTGGATTTTATAACTTATATAGTTTACTGATCTCAAATAACCTGGCATATATAGAGCAGCACGGTATACATATATATTTACAGAAGTTCGTAATGCGAGAAACGCGCAGCGGAAAAGAAAAAAATAATTTTAACCCCTTCGTTGCTGAAATGTGAGTTCCGTACAGGTTGTGTCCCAAGAAGGTGTACGTGTATGCGTGTGTTGGTACCCGGGTACTAGATTCAACTGCCCGGTGAATAAAACAAACAAATCTTCGGCTAGTCAAGTTGGGGCCCTGTGGAATTAAACACTGCTGCAGCGTGCGTTTCTTTATTTTACTTTGACTGCGGCCTGGGAGGCCTCTCACCCATCCGATAGGTAATCTGTTCAGGACCCGATCAAAGATTTCTCTCCGCTGTTTACTGGGACTCTGTGCCACCGGATCCACTCCCTGTTTGTCCGATCTCCACACTGCGTACAACGGTTTACTGCCTGCACTCCCAATGGATCATCGCAGTCTCCTTACACGGGGTCCAGCCGGAACCAGCTTCTTGTCCTCAGACCTCCCAGCTTGGTATAGACAGATCTCCGCAGGGTCACTGTCCCGATCCCCAGCACCAGCAAGGTAGCCCCTGCGCTCTGGCCTGGTCACGATCCTTAACAGCTCTGCCTGCGTCCTTCTCCTTTCAGTTCTCAGCTCACTCTGAGCATGCTTTCCACGAGGCTGCTGATGCCTTTCCTTTCCTACACACCCACTTCCTGTCCTCACGCAAAGCATCATGGAAAATGTAGTTCAGTGCTTTCCTTGCTTGTCCAGCATAATCTTACCATGGTCTCTGTCTCCCTCTGGTGGCCATAATAATTAAATGCAGCAGAACATAGTCTTTAAAGCAGTGCTACACTCTCCCCCCCTAAACTCTTGGGTCCTCCCAAGGGCGTGTAACGGGTACATGTATCGGTCATACATAACACAACATAACATAACACAACAGTTCTAACTTTAACCTATATATTCAGGGTCGATAACAGGCAGCAAATATCCTCAATCTCACTCAAACCCCTAGACACCTCTGTAAGTAGGGCTGACACTTCAGGAAACCTCCGCACAGTTGTTATAGCTTCCTCTGTGCTATGTCCTGGTGAATCATACGTGAGTCTCTGAGGGGGTCGTATTGAACGTTTAGGTTCAAATTTTTCAGGATCCTCTTCAGTCGGGAGAGCTGACTCCACAGGCTCAATTCTCTCTCCTGTAGACTGAGTAGATACATCTTCGGTGTATGAACCTTCCAGGGAAGGCATAAAACTGTCCTCACCCGATACGTCTTCAGGTGGGTGAGTCGCATTTACGGGCTCAATTTTCTCATCAACAATTGGAGCAAACACTTCCTCGAATATGAGCCCTCCAGTGAAGGCATAGAACTGTAATCTATGGATATTTCCTCTAGAACTTCAGGAACTTCCGGTGCTTGAGTCATAACTTCAGAATTTTACTTTGACTGCGGCCTGGGAGGCCTCTCACCCATCCGATAGGTAATCTGTTCAGGACCCGATCAAAGATTTCTCTCCGCTGTTTACTGGGACTCTGTGCCACCGGATCCGCTCCCTGTTTGTCCGATCTCCACACTGCGTACAACGGTTTACTGCCTGCACTCCCAATGGATCATCGCAGTCTCCTTACACGGGGTCCAGCCGGAACCAGCTTCTTGTCCTCAGACCTCCCAGCTTGGTATAGACAGATCTCCGCAGGGTCACTGTCCCGATCCCCAGCACCAGCGAGGTAGCCCCTGCGCTCTGGCCTGGTCACGATCCTTAACAGCTCTGCCTGCGTCCTTCTCCTTTCCGCTCCCAGCTCACTCTGAGCATGCTTTCCACGAGGCTGCTGATGCCTTTCCTTTCCTACACACCCACTTCCTGTCCTCACGCAAAGCATCATGGAAAATGTAGTTCAGTGCTTTCCTTGCTTGTCCAGCATAATCTTACCATGGTCTCTGTCTCCCTCTGGTGGCCATAATAATTAAATGCAGCAGAACACAGTCTTTAAAGCAGCGCTACATACTTTATAAATAAATGTTAGAGCCAGATGGAGTCCCGACTGCAGACAGTGGTCCAACAGGGCCAACCTTGCAAGTTTTTCACCCATCACAGCCTCATATGTTTATGATGGTTACACTGTTAGGAATAAGTTTCAAAATTCACACGTCAAGTCAGCAGAAAAGTTTCATAAGTGCATCTTAATATGATATTCAACTCTTGGTCTGCTATATAGGTAATAGAAATTCAAAAGACTAGAATGGATTCAAGCAAGACCAGGAGCATGGGACTGGGCAGGGTAACATCCTAGCTAGAAACATAAACATGATTATATGTTGGTAACTGAAAGATTAAGGCTAAATTGTAACAATATGTAAGAACATAATCTAAGGAGTGTCTGGAATAAATAGGCTTTCTTGTAAAAAAAAAAAATTGATAATATTAAGTGACAGCAACAAAGGTCTATTTGCATTATGAGCATAAAAAATAAAGAGGAGTGGAAAAGGGATAAAAATACAATAGGGATAGTAACAAAGTGACCGACAGCCCTGGACCAGCACAACCAAAGCCTTATATATTAAAGAAAGGAGGCAGGTCATGAAAGTCATGCCTGTAAGTGTGAGCACATTCCACAAAGCCACAGTAGGAGTATGTGGACACACACCACCATAAAGCAACCTACATATGCAAGTGAACGGAACCTAAATGCTAAGTAGGATATTACTGAATTCTATGATCTGTCATGAAACAGAATAGTTATTAGTATGGGCCATTGAAATTCCATAGGTACTTCCATAATTAGTTGTTGTTTGATTCCACCTTGGAAGTCAAATCATAGCATTTCATAAAACTGATTGTATGTCAATTTTACATTTGACAATACAAAAAATAAGCCTCATAAAGCTATATTCCTTCTTGCTTGCCAGACCTTTCTCGTGTCCACCTGTCTTTGGCAATTGCTTTTATTGATCTCTAAGCATCATTGACAAACTCCAAAGTGTTAGTGTACTAATTAAAAATTCACCCGTATGTCAAAGTACTTCATTACGAGCTTCTATTAACACTTTGATGTTCAAAAATACGGCAAAAGCAGTGCCGTTACCATGTCAACTGTCATATGGAAAGTCAACAAAGCCGAAGCATTACTGGCTCATAGGTTTCATCAACTCAATCAAAAAGCATCACATCATTTTAACTGATAAAGGGACTACACAGCTTATTCTACATAAAACTGTAATAATATTTTTCAAAATTGTACTGTTACTTTCGTAATTATTTAAAACTCAAACCTATCTATATTCAAGGATGAAATTAAACCACACATCAGTGAAGGGATAAGTACATGGACAAAGAAATTCAGTTTCTAATTTTCAGTTCATCCAAAAATGATGATCTCTTCAGTACGTCTGAATTTAGTTGTTTGGTTGAGTTGGTTAGGCTCCACAACAATCATTTTACTTCATTACAAATTGACTTGTTGGTGGTACATTAACCTATGTACATGTGCTACCGGACAACTAAATAATTATTCAATGAAACTTTCTCTTATTGGCAATGCTTAAGGAGTTAATTGGGAGTGTGGGATGGGCTTCTTCGAAGCTCACATGCTCCCGAATTCCATGGGTTGCAAAAATAAGGGGGACTCCTGCCCTTCCTACAATCCCTTTTTATGGCTAGTTAAGGGGTAAAATGACAAAATGAGTGGAGAGCATCTACTCCGATTTCAATTACTGTAATTTACCGTTAAGTGTTACAGACACGTACTGAAACAAATTGCCCAAATTAGCAGGTGTCGATTCATTGATTCTTGTTTAGGGTGAATTGATAAATAGCTCAAAATTCTGTGGAATTGGCGGGAACCCACATGTCTAATCATACTTTTATAAAGTCCCTTAACTCATTCACTACCAAATCGTAGATGTAATTACTTGAAGCACTTGGCAGAAAAGCCGAACTGAAAAATTGGTAAAACCTCAGTAGACAAATCGTCCACATCATTAACGCCATGCACAATCTCCCCTATACATCTCCTTAACAGCTCTGCCTGTTTTGTCAGAATGTTATTCTCCAAAAAGATATTTAGGATCCACACTAAGTGTCTCTCTGTCCTTGATCTGATATACGACAGTTCTTCTGGTACTCCTGGATGGGAATGGGATACAGGGATGAGAATATGGTGGACATGCAAAGGAATACCACAATTGGATCCATACGCAAAGCGCATGAGCATGCCTCCTCGCTGAATGTGGACCGTCATGGTGAAATAATGATAGATAAATGTACTATGGCTTAGACACGACACCTTTCTAAATAGGATGTCCTTTCCTGACCATTCAAGTCGATCTGAATGGAATGAGGCTAATTTGACTAAAAAGTAAGATTGTATTAACGAGAGAAGTGTGCAGAAAGGGAGATACCCAGTCATCACATACGTTTTCAACATAACATAAATGGAAAATCCTTGGTGGTGCCGCTCCTTGTGTTGAGAAAAGGGAGATGTTATGAGTCTCTGATTTCCCATGGATAGTTTTCAATCCTGACAACTTTCTAAATTTGGAATCCTTGCAAGACATTTGGTAAAGAAATTTACAGAGGTGACATCATGAACAGACAGATTGACCTTGATCCCTAAATGCTATGATTGGGAATTTTGGAGAGGTCCCAACAAAGGCTCAAGAGATAGGATGAAATGCATGGGTGAAAGAAAGCACTTCTACCTGGTCCTACTGCCAATTCACAGATGGCTCAAAAAGGACACCATTAACCTATACCCTAACTATTGGTGTTGTATATAATGACAAGATTTAGGTTGCAAACCCAGTATCAGAACCAAGACCTTTAAAGATCCTGAAAGGGGAATGATCAAGACAATTTGTCAAACAAGAAGTCGTCACCGCAAGGCTCTAGCTGTATGGACTGCATTCATGATTGCTGTGGAAACATCTCCAGCTCCCCATTCTGAGATAAATCCTAACTAATCCAGTTGGAACAGATTGTCTGTCTCAAGGACAGAGACACTTAAAGGTCTTTTAATCTGCTGTTATCTTCGCTAGACATTGTTGTTTAATACTTTTATGGGGTTTCTTGTTACCTGTGGTTAATGTTCATATTTTGTATATAGTACAAATGTTGAGATTTCGTCAATGTTTGTATCTATATTTTCTTTTTAAATAAATGCTAATATAATTGTAAGAAACTATATTAAATAAATCTTCCCACCCAACTAATTTAATACATTTATTATACTGCTGTCACTACAACGTGCTGCAAAAATTTAAGAAAAAGAAATCGAATTCCTTCTTCTCACTTGGCAATGTAAAACTCACAGTATTCCCTAGTGCACAAGTCTCTAATTTATCCAGTGATATTATTGCGAGGCTTTCTTTGCCTACTGTCCCCAGATTTATTTATTTATAAAGTATTTTACCAGGAAGGATACATTGAGATTTCTGTCGTTTTCAAGCATGTATTTCTATTTCAGTTACCCCAAACCTTTTGTTCCAGTTACCCCAAACCTTCTGTTCAATGCAAGTCTAGCTCTTACTCTTTAGACTTTAATGATAAAGCAATACAAACATTCCTCATACTGCACGGAGAATCAGCATTCATTTGTACAGAGATTTTACATGAATAAAATATTGAAACATATCCCAGACTTGCAAGTGATCCAATTTGTTTATTGCAGGATTTTTTTCTGAAAACACAAGCCAATTCCATCCTTATTCGGAAAACACTGTCAAGCGTCCAACATGATTAATTTTATTTTATTGAGAATGCTTACGACAAAAAAAGTAATGAACTATTCCTGCCACACCTGGAGCAAAGAGGAAGTAAATAAAACTGAATATACATGGGGAACATTTGAAGAAGAATTCTTAAATGTACTTTTCAATCGCGATAAAGTTCTTTTATAGGAATGCCTGGGAGTTGCATTTTATATCTAGAAGGATACATAATAAAAATGTAAAATAAAATAGCAGACAAAGGATAGTTTTTTTAGTATTATTGTTTACCTGCATATATTTATTTAAAGAGACACTCCATGAACTGTGACCATTTAATGTTATCTGCAGGGCCAGATTAATATGGGACTATTGGATCAGCAGCTCCAGGCCCATGCTACACAATAGGCCCAGGGAACGGATAACTATGATGTCTGCATTGATGGGCATTAGGACCCCTGTATCTCCGACTCCATAGCAGCTACAGGGTCATGTGAGATATCACTGGAAAAGCATGACCTTTCCAAACATGACCATGTAAAATCTAAAAGAAGAAAACAGAAACCGGTTTATGTAACAATAAAAATAAAATAATAAATATTTATTTAATTCATTCTAACACAGCAATATTGTTCACTTTTCAATTATAAACTGAACAATGATGTTGCACTAACTCATCATTTAATTTCACCAACAAGTGTGGAGGCGATGACACAATGCATTATTATGCATTGTTCCATCAAAAACCTAAACCATCGCACTGCAGCGCAGAGCACTGGGGGGGGGACTTTAGAACCCTGTAGCGCTAATCTTTACACCGCACAAGGTCAAGTGAGGCGTCATTGCACAGGTGAAAGTTTGGCCATTGCATTGATACCAAACATGACCATGTAAAATTTAGAATAAGAAACAAAAATAGCCATTTATTTATTTATTTACTGCTAGTTACAAAGCGATGGCATTGTCCGTTTGACACGTTTAAAATGAGCAATACCATTGCTATTTTTTTTTGAGAAAGGATTTTACCAGGAAGGATACATTGAGATTTCTCTCATTTTCAAGTATGTCCTGGGTGGCGAGTATGTACCGTTAGGTGTCTTGCCCAAGGACACTTACTGGAGAGGTTGCTCGCTGGGATCAAACCCATGTCTCCACAGGCTCTCTCTCTATTACTCACCTTCTCATTTCTTACGCTGGAAGCAAGTTCAGTATTTTAAAAATAGTCATATTATTAATGGAACACCATCCTAAAAAACCAGCAGCCAAAATTATCATTTTTTTTCAGTTTTGGTTAAACTCGTGTATTTTCTCTAAAAAAAAAATGTAGTAACACATTCCCGTTTCAATTTCCTTTTAACAAGCATGCACTTTAGAATATATAACCACAAAGGTATATAACCACTAAATTCCAAATAAAGCCTACCAAAATCTTCAGCTCCAGGCCCATAGAAATCTTAATCCGACCCTAGTTATCTGAATGGTCACAGTGCCCCGAGTGATTTAGCCCTCCAAAAGCAGTGAAAACACTCGGCATTGAGAGCTATTTAGATTAGCTGAATGTTCACTCAAGCATCCATTCTCTCCAAGGTCACGTACACTATATTGCCAAAAGTATTCGCTCACCTGCCTTGACTCGCATATGGATGGGTGAGCGAATACTTTTTGGCAATATAGTGTAACATGCTGCAGCTTACAAGAAGCTGGCAGCATATCACATCTGGACCTGTGCAAACTGAGCACGGCAACGGAATCCCCCAAAATCTAAAATGGGAGGTGACATGTAGGGGGTTAGGAGGGGTTTATGCTTAACCCTTTCCCCTCCTGTTTTAACCCTAGACGTATTTTAACTGTTTAACCTACTATTGCAAATCACAATGTTTAACGTCCACCATATTTCATCATCTTACATATCACATTTGTTCTCTTCTATGTTATTTATTTATTTGCAAAGTATTTTACCAGGAAGGATACATTGAGATTTCTCTCGTTTTCAAGTATGTCGTGAGTGCAACAACATTGAAATGTTACAGTCGTTGCAGAAATACAAATTAATAAAATGCAAGATATTAAAAACAACACACAAATATACAGATTAACACAGAAAATAAATATGTAAGTAATATATTCACTATGTTACATGTTCACAGGTGCATTCCGTATTGAGGTATGTTAATAGGGAGCTCTTGAGTGACTAAAGACTGGGGGAAGATTTGATGGCGTCTTATTCCATAATTGCGGTGCTCTGTAGGAAAATGAGCATCGAGACACTTTCTTTTTGTATTGTGGTATTGCAAGTAAGGTGCAGGTCCTGGATTAGAGGTTATAGGATGAGGGAACTGCTAGGGGAAGCAGCCTATTCAGGTAGGGTGGTAGCTTCCCATAAAATCTCTTAAACACCAGGTTGGAAAGGTGAAGAGTGCACCTTCGCAGGATGAAGCTTCACTGATGAAGCTTCTCCTGCCATTGTAGGAACTTTTCATTTTGAAGCGCTGAAGTTTATTCTAGATGCAACAACAGTGATTGTTTCCGTTGTTTACAACCATGGCAAACACAGGCACTTTGTGAATAGCCCTTTAAAAACCTTCATTTTGCAACGAATAAATGAATCTTTGACATCTTTTACATTTTCTGTGAGAAAACGTGTATAGCTTTAGTTAGGAGGAATGGAATATTATCACTATTGACAGCTTATCATATGGGACAGGTACTTATGTTTTAGCGAAACCTGCTGTCAGTAATAGTTGACAGAATGTTGTGTAGAATGGAAATGATCTTTGTCAAAGAAAAACACATAACTGCCACGAGGTGGCACTATCATAAAGAATATGATGAACTACAACCCAAAAGGTGGACTTATTTACAAACTCTTATAAATCATAAACAAAAAATCCAAACTATAGTCTACATGCACACACACTTATGTCTTAGGACCCTACATACATTTAGCAAATGAAAAAAGATACATATATTCATATGGAGAGAATATATTCACTCACCATGATATAAGGAACGCTGAGGTGAATGTCGGTGCTGATATTCATTGCTAAATGTGCATACTCAACAATAGGGATGAGCCGAACACCCCCAAATTCGGTTCGCATTCGAACTCGAACTTTTCAAAAGTTCGAATCCGAACTCAAACTCAATGCAAGTCAATGGGACTCAAAATTCGATTTTTAGAGTGCCCTCCAAGAGGGCATATATGCTAGATATTTGCCATAAAAGGTGTATGAGGGTCTGGGTAGTGCCCTGGGGGACAGGAAACGAGGACAAAAAGTAAAAAAAAACGTGAGTTTTCCATGAAATAAGGGTTAAAAATAAAAACGAAAAATTCCTTCAAATATCGTGCCTAGGAGGTCCCCATAACCTGCCCGTGACGTGGCGGATTTCTAGGAGATATAGAAACATTTAAAAACAATGTCCAGGTCCGGGTAGTGCCCTGGGGACAGTAAACAAGGACAAAAAGTATTAAAAAAGACGTTTTTAACCCCTTCACTGCTGACAATGTGTGGGACATGTCCTCAGTTACTCCCGCTGTATGCTGAGGAGGTCGTGTCATTAGCTTTGCGGGACCCCCGGCGGAGATACTCACCTCTCTGTCCAGGGTCCCGCGGCGTTCTGACTTCAGCATCCTCAGATGCCATGTATAGAGATGCTGATGGGGTTGTGTATAGAGATGCTGTTTGTGTATAGAGATGCTGATGGGGTTGTGTATAAAGATGCTGTTTGTATATAGAGATGCTGATGGGGTTGTGTATCGAGATGCTGTTTGTGTATAGAGATGCTGATGGGGTTGTGTATAGAGATGCTGTTTGTGTATAGAGATGCTGATGGGGTTGTGTATAGAGATGCTGATGGGGTTGTGTATAGAGATGCTGTGAGGTTGTGTATAGAGATACTGATGGTGTTATGTATAGAGATGCTGATGGGGTTGTGTATAGAGATGCTGTTTGTGTATAGAGATGCTGATGGGGTTGTGTATAGAGATGCTGTTTGTGTATAGAGATGCTGATGGGGTTGTGTATAGAGATGCTGTTTGTGTATAGAGATGCTGATGGAGTTGTGTATAGAGATGCTGTGAGGCTGTGTATCGAGATGCTGTGTGGCTGTGTATAGAGATGCTGTGTATCTGTGTATAGAGATGCTGTTTATAGAGATGATGATGGGGTTGTGTATAGAGATGCTGTGAGGCTGTGTATAGAGATGCTGTGAGGTTGTGTATAGAGATGCTGATGGGGCTGTGTATAGAGATAGCTTGCGGCACCGAAGTGCGGCCTAGCTCTGGTGGGCGCTGCCATCTTGGATGGCGGCTCCACCCCCGGGCCCCCCCTCACTGCCTGACATCCTCACACATAGCGTGATGATGTCAGATAGCCGGGGAACCCCTAGCTGCCCGGAATCCCCTGGTGGAGATAGGGGGTTCATTTGAACCCCGATATCTCCAGAACCGTGGCAGCTAGGGGGTCATGGAGGGTGTCAATCGAAAGGCCTGAGCATGATACCCAACATGACCAGGTATAAAGTAAAAAAATAAATAATAAAAAAAAACATGTATTTTTTTGTGTTATTTTTTTAATGCAGCAATATTGTTCACATTTCAATTATAATGTGAACAATGATGCTGCACTAATGATTTTTTTCTATGGGGTGCGTCTGCTATAAATCACGTAATTCCCCCCACAAAATGTAACAAGTCCCCATTTCTAATTTTTGTATAAGCGCACCCCATAGAAAACATAACCGCAAACGTTCATGTGCTAAAATGTGAAAAAAAACACTTTACACACTGCAGATGATTAAAAATTCAATTTGTATTGCATTTTTTGTCATAATATACAGGCAGGACATGGCGTATACATATAAAAATGATATATTATGAATCTGCGGAGTCTGCCGGAAAGAACGATATCTAATATGTCTGCGTCATTTAATAAAATGTGGCTTCAAATCGCGTTTAAATATGATGAGCGAAAGCGGTAAAAATGAGCTGAGCACACAGCAGTGAAATGCAGCATATCAGAGGAAGATTTAGTAGAGAAATTAACACTTCTCAGAAGCACAGGTGTTGTTTGATACATCTGGAGACACCACACCCTCAGTATAGTCTACATACATACAATGTATCAAATTGATTAGACCTGACTAAAAACACCTGTTGTTTACGCCGTTTGAAAACACAGGTCATTTAGAGGTGAGAATCTTTGCACGTACGCATTAGTTTTTAATTCAATATCTAATAAACCGTTTCTTATAATATTCTGCAGTAAAGAGTCTCTTTATTTCTAGATTTTTTAGTATTTTTTATACTTTTTTAAAAAAAATATTTTGCGAACTCGAACCGAACACACTAAAAAGTTCGAAGTTCGTGAACTTGCGAACGGCCAAAGTTCGAATCGAACTCCGAACTGATCGAACCGAACAGCTCATCCCTACTCAACAACTGCATCTGTATTGAGATATTTTACTATAACTGTGAACTGCAAGCAAGTTTTACATTTTGAATGATACACTAGCAGCTACATTAAGCAATATACAGATATACATTGCCAATTAACACAAAATAGATATGTACAAAAGCGTATGTATTATACATGAATAAATAAAATACTGAATAGAACACTAGTGCTGTTCCCAGTCACATCTTTAAGTAGCATGTCCTGGGAGGGTTAATCCATTTATAATCCCAGTTTGATTCTTGAGGAAAAGCAATTTGCATGTTGGAAATTAATTCAATAATCAATGCATGGGTTAGGCATTGTAACAGATCTCTGTACCTTGATCTGGTCACATCTGTCAATTCCGCTTCCTGGCTGGACACCCCGTATTCTCCTCATGACTCTCGTGCCTTTTTCCAGTCCTTAGATGATTAAAGACAGGTACATGCTGAGAGTCTTGCTAGCATCCCCCAGAAATAAGCCGCGGCTGTAGATCTGGAGGTTTTCATTGGAATAGCTACCACTGTATATAGCTGCTACCCACACCATGAGTCGTGACTGCATGTAGCGTCAAAATAGAACTCATTTTATTGGGGATAGGCACACATATTTATGTGGTCAAACCTGGCTCTCTTACATGCAAAAACCTCCACTAGAAAAAATTGTGAAGGGTTTCTGAGAATGCTGCTCCCTTCTCTCGGAGTGTGAGACATAATTAGACTAGGACTGTACAATGGAATAAACATTGCATACCAATCCTAAACGAGGCAGGACAATGGCAATCATGATTGGCAAACAGATTACAGCCCTAAAACAGAATATAATGGGGCAGTGTTTGCCTGACAAGGAAGATTAACAAACTACTCAAATATACAGCAGATATTAACACATTCCTGAGAGAGGGCATGCTGGAAGGCTAATCCTATCAGCAGACAGAAAGCAGATACACATGGACCATAACGTTAGATATTATTCATGCATAACTCTGACTACATAACACTCTACACACAGGGGAGGCCAAGGAAATATTATAGAACATCAGGCCTGCACCTCCCAAATATATCTCCAGGGCCATGCACCCCAAGTCCAAAGTGACGTATGTCACAGGCATATTGTAACTAAATTGAAATTATTCTGAGGCTTTTATTTCTGTATATCAAAAACTGGAATGGGACCTACTTATACAGCTTTATTGGAGCAAAACAAAACAATGCTGCAGCTCACCAAAGCCTTTCTCAAGCCTCAAGGATGTGTTTTGCTCCAATAAAGGTTTCTAAAGAGATCCCTGACTGCCTGTTCCAAATTTTGGATTTGCATCAAACCGTGATTAGTTGGTCGACCCTGGTTTGTATTGGCCTTCATGGTAAATATATCTCCCAAGCAGGCAGCGTGCACTGCTCTATTCTTTATTTCTGTGTAGGCATAACATGTCATATCATGATAACTATGTAAAATAATGTAACTGAAAAAAACCCAGCATATCATCACTGCAATGCAATAAATTGTTCCATGAAAAGCAGGTAATTAACTGTACCTGTTGTGTGCTTTCTGTTAGTACAATATATACAGAATCTGCAGTAATACTAGCCAATAAATACTGTTCTACTAATAGTATATATATATATATATATAAAACTAATCAAGAAGGTGCGCACTCCTGGAGTCTTTTTTTTTTTAAATTATTTATTTTAGAGTTTGCACATGTAGACAGAAAACATATTCAGCAGGAGGTGGTCACGCAGGGCCACAGTAAGTCATCAACGGTGTATCAAAAGAAAAGCACAACAAAAGTCTACTGCGAGAAAGATCTCAAATAGAAAAAGGGGAAAGGGGTGAGGGGGCTGTCCGCGCGGTTCACAAAAAGAGGTAGGGGAGGACTACCAGTGGACGTCAGGGAAAAGATAAACTGGGCAGGGGAATGGGGTGAGGGATGTGCGGGGGACTGCCCTGGTAAGAGGGAACATTCCCAGCTCTCCCCGACAACCCGAAGGAAAGTCGGGGGCCATGGAAGAGGTCCCAAGGCCGGGCGACCTGGGGCCAAAAGCACAGCCAGAGCCATGGTTGCCGCACTGGTGGCTCACCCAGGGCAACCCAGTATCCCGCACGCCAAAAAAAAAAAAGGGGGGGGGGAGGGAATCCTGACGTCCCTACAGGTGTACATAAAACAGAGACCCCAGAAACCTCAAGGGAAGGCCCTCGACGAAAAGTATCACCCGGACAAAAAAAAAAAGAGAAAAAAATAATAATAATAAATGGGGGTGGGGGCAATAATCAATATGCCTGCAGGATATCACATCAGGGAGGGGGGGAGAATATGTCATCGGGAGTCTCATACAAGTTAAGGGACTTCATAGTGGTACTCAAATATGCACGACTAAGGAGGACAGAGTCAGCAGGAAAGCAAGGCTACGGTAAAGGGGACCGCAGCCCGGGTCTCAAAACAGGGAAGGAAGCGGGGACGTAGCGGGAGTGGAGGGGAGGCTTTAACTTCAGCCTGTATCACGGTATGGGGCCAGAATCTCAGCAGGAAAAGCCCCCATCAGAACCAAGCCATCAGTTCCATCAGAGCAGCCGTGGGACAGAAATCTCCAGCACTTCTCTTCGTACGTGGGATAGCAGAGCCGCAACAGTGCCATCTCCATAGGGGCCACTGGAGGAAGAAGGAACAACAAGACAGACAGCCCTCTCAAACTGGTAAGTGTCTTCAGCATCTCAACGATCAGTGCCGGAGGTGTCAGGTCTTCCTCCCCATGCCAGAACTCCACACACAGCGAGGCATCCTCAGTCCGCATCCAGGAAACTATCAGCACCCCAGCATCACGGTCTCCACTCCCGGGGCACCACTCTCCATCCACTGCCATGGCAGAACTTAATGTCACCACGGACAGGAACCACAGATCATCAGGTGTACCCCCGCTTAGTCCCTCCACATCCTGGCAAGGAGCCATCTCTCCGCTGTGAGCCCGCAGCACCGGAGGGTCCCGCAAGTCCGCTGCCCGCTCCATTCACCTCTGTTCCGACTTAGGCACACGTGTCACCTCCGCCAGCTCATCACGTACCTCCTGGAAGTCAGCCAGCCAGCACGCCCGAAACTCCTCAAAAATACGCCAGACATCTCCCTTCATGAGGAGACAAGAGTCCTCAGGATACCCGGCCATAATTGCCACTCTCAAGGGGATCAGGGTCTGCAGCAGGACCAGGGCAGGAGAGAGGAAGAGTCGTGTGTTCCGCACTGAGACGTCCAAGATGGCCGCCAGCTATATAGGCCACAAGCCTCAAATTGCCCCAAATGGCACCAGGGAGTAAGTGAAAAGTCATTAGCGCAGGGCGGTAGGTTGTCTAGGGTTCCCCAAGCTAAGGAAAAACACTGCAGCCGATGGTGGGTCACGTCAAATCATAGAAAAAGGGTAACAGCTGGAGAGCTCTGCAGGACGTGACTTCTCCCATCGGCAGTCAGCTCCGCCCCCCTCCTGGAGTCTTTTAACTATATATATATATATAATTTATTGTGGTAGTACGAAAAAAAAATAGCTAAAGACTCACGGAGTGCACACCTTCTTGATGAGTTGTTTGCCCACGGTGGCATTTGCCACAGGAGCTATTAGAAGTGGATATCCTGGCTGCAGGTCCCCTGGTGAATCATATACAGTTACATCCATAAATATTTGGACACTGGTACAATTTTAGTTTTTTTCTAGTATTTACCAAAACATATTCAAGCTATATTTATATAAAGGCTATGGTCTGAAAGTGCACACTCTCAAGTTTAATTTGAGGGTATATACATCCAAATTGGAGGGTTTAGGAATTACAGCTCTTAAGAGTAGCCAACCCCCCTTTTTCAAGGGACCAAAAGTAATTGGACAATTGAATCAAAAGCTGTTTCATGGCCAGGTGTGGGCTGCTCCGCAAATTCTTCATCAATTTAGCAGGTAAAAGGTCTGGAGTTGATTCTAAGTGTGGTATTTGCATTTGGAATCTATTGCTGTGAATCTACATCATCTGCGTTGAAAGGAACTGTCCATGCAAGTGAAACAGGCCATTGTAAGGCTTCAAAAACAAAACAAATCCATCAGAGAGATAGCGGCAACATTAGGAGTGGCCAAATCAACAGTTTGCTACATTCTGAAGAAAGAAGAACGCACTGGTGAGCTCAGCAACATAAAAAGGCCAGGACGTCCTGGACGATGATCGCAGAATCCTCTCTATGGAAAAGAAAAACCCATTCACAACATCCAGACAAGTGCAAGACATTCTCCAGGAGGTGGGTGTATCAATGTCAAAGTCTACAATCAAGACAAGACTTCACGAGAACAATTACAGACGGTTCACCACAAGGTGTAAACCATTCATAAGCCTAAAGAATAGAAAAGCCAGATTAGACTTTGTCAAAAACATCTAAAAAAAGCCAAACAAGCTCTGGAAAAGCATTCTTTGGATGGATGAAACTAAAACTAATCTGTACCAGAATGACGGGAAGAAAAAAGTGTGGAAAAGGCTTGGAACAGCTCAGGATCCAAAGCACACAGCTTCATCTGTAAAACATGGTGGAGGCATTGTGATGGGATGGGCATGCATGGCTTCCAGTGGCACTGATGATGTGACAGAAGCATTTGTTAAAATAATTAATATCATAACATTTATTTCAAATGTGGCATGTGAATTTAATATTTAAATATAGGATATAATAGAAAGTTTACACAGATATGGTTCTTCTGAGAGAGTTAAAAAAATTAAATAATGTAAATATTACTTTTTTTTCTTATGTATACCTTTTCCTACACATAAATATTGTTGGATTGAAAGGGTTTGAACTATAGATGGCATGCCTTATCTTACACAATGTCACATGGGGTCTGTATAATCAGCATACAGGCAGAAATGGCCTTTGTGTAAAATACAGTAAGCATGATAAAGACAAATAATAAAAATGGTGAGATCGCCTTCTTATGGGGATTTGTAGTGTTCATAATGAGATTATTAGCAATGCAGCTTCCAAAAAATACCAATAAAATATAAAAATAATATCTGTATGTGGCATAATGCTTGTATATGTGAATTACATTAACACCTTGTGTCTGTACTGTACAGGGATATTCAGTCATTATAACACTGTGAATCTTATCCATGTACAGCAGTGAGTGACCCTAGAGCTCTCCGTGTACTCTGCCCTCTCCCTGGCTGTTGCAATGCAGCAGCAAAGGTTTTAAATGTTTTGTTACAGTGAGGTTTGGGACTGCTCTTTCCTTTTTTTTTTTTTACAGTGTTACTGTAAAACAAGCAAAATTAGTGAGTTTTCACAGCTGATTTTGTTTCTCCACGGGGGCACACTAATCTTGCCTTAAAAGGTGGTGTGCAAATGGCTTTTGATATGCTAATGATTGCTTTTCAATGTATTACAATGCAAGATGGAGTTAACTCGTCTTTGGTAATAAAAGGGTTAAAGCAATATGATAACATGAAAACAAACTGTCCTTTATTTTGTTAGAGATAAATTTCTCTGTGGTTGGCTTTGATTTTAAGGAGACAGTATAGTAGTTAATGTGTAATTATTTTTGACATACCTATAGCTCTTCCAATTTTTCGAACCAAGATATAACAGCTCAAATTGAGCGCTTTAAATTGCCATAAAAACTAGAACAATTTACTACTCTGCCTGGTAGTGAATATTTGGATTTAACTGGTCCCATTTATATTTATATGGAGTCGTGATGTCAGTTATTTGATGCACAATATACCTCTGATTCGGGATAACCTTTTAAAATAAATTGCTTACTGGAAATGTTTGTTCACTGAAGGGATTTTTATTATTTCCTTCTCTGCACTTTTTCTTTCTTTTTTGTGAAGATTTAAAGACACTGCCTTTCAATCAACCGTTTAATGGTAGGATTGGAAATATTTTCAGCTGTACTGTAATTTTATGTAGTCTACATATGTCGACATCAGTCTTTCTACACTACTCCATAAATCCTCCAGCAAAATAAGCAGCCTAGTCAGAAATGTCATGCGAGGGATCACAAAAGAGATTGACAAAAAAGCTGTGCATATTGTATGCACGGTTTAAATCTAGTTTTCATAATGTAGCATTGTAAAATGGAAATAGACTGAAATACAGCCGCGTCACATGAATAATGTATTTTTTCTTCTTTTTAGAGATATGAAAATGGGAACTTTATCATGGCCAACAGCTACTTTTATAACGGTTGTTGCCACTGTGTATTTGGAAGCTAAAACCACTCAGCCATCAAAATACACTAAGAAAGTATATAATATGGAGATTGCCAATGGTTTTGAGACATCACTCGCACCACCGACAGAGGAGACCGTTTCTACCGATGCGCCAGAAATGAGTGATACCACTGCTGAATTAGCCACCTTAAACTCAGATTTCCGAACCGCCACCACGATTTACCCGTTTGATAACTTTACACTAGAGACAGCAGATTTCTTTTTCAACTGCTGTGACTGCTGCACACCCATGGCTGGACCAAAAGGGGAAACAGGGGACGTTGGATTCCCAGGTGTGTAAATAAAAGTCAATACTGTCATTTTTGTATCTTCACGAAATTCTGAACAAGAGGCTGAGGTTAAAAAAAACAACCTGTTACTAAATCTATTACTGGTTTGAAACAGATTTATATTGTCATATTACATGATTACATAAATAATATCACATTCATTCATCATAAAACACTTAGCAGAAATGAACAAATTCAAGTTCTTCCATGCAGAGTTAGAAACACTTAAGTGACACCTTACTCATAATGAAGCTAATGTGGATTTCCTGTAATTACCAGACATTAAAACATTTTGTTTTGTTTAAGGTATAATATGCAAAAAAGCAGCATGCAATAAAGAAAACACCATGGGCCCTATTCCAACTCTGCTGTTATATTGATGAATGGAGCCATTATACATAATGGCTCGAACCCCTATTTAGACGTGACTCGGAATTAGCAGCTCTTTACTGCATATTAACGGCACATATACTTTGTATAAGAACTGTTAATAATGGCTCAGAGCAAGAGCAGCAAAAGTATTCCAACATAGCTTGCTCGTCTCAGCTCGAGTCTGTATTCTGCAAAGAATAAAGGCTCTCAGAGCCTGGTGGCAAGTGATTTTGCATTTGCAAAATCACTTAACACTGACAACTAATGTAAAACATTCTATGCTTAATCTTGATCCCCAGTGCAGAGGATGGCAGCACACAGAGCAGACAGTCCCTCTGTGGTCTCAGTGGGACCCTGCTTTGCAAGGTTACGCCTGGCTCCATGAGGTCCAATGGACTCCAGTGGCTGATAGTAGCGATGGTGCCCAATGCCGCTTCTGGTATCTGCGACTGAGTCCCTAATGTTTTAACTTGAGCCACAACTATAATGGCTCGGTCTGAAAAGAGCTGGCAATAGCGAGCCACTAAGGGTTGTTGGCTCATGCCAATGTTTTTCCTTGGCGGCTCCCTGTTACCTAAAAGAAAGGATTAGGAGCCCATGTATGCAAATCTAGTAATAATTGAAAGGCAACAATCTTTGCTTCAAATGAGGTATATTAATAATACTCCCTAGCTGGACTACACAGAGCACTTGATTGCTGTGGCATCTTTTGAAAGTGTTTAGTGTAGAGTTCCCATCCTAATCAGCTGCTCCTGATGGAGATCTGTGCTAGGTGCTGCTGAATGTGATTGTTGGATTCCCAGCATCTAGTTATTCAAAAATATTGCTACCCCCAGCTGACCTGTCTGTGGGTGCCAATCATTGTTTTGCAAAACCTATTGGTGCTCAGTGATTGGGCCTCACAACCATCACTAATAGTTGTTTTAGGCAGGGTTAGTGCGAGGAGCACTAATATTGTAGGATTAGACTATTTTCCAGTTAGTGTTAGCTTTAGGTTTAATCATTTAATGCATTCTGAGCATGTCAATCACTGTGATTGGCTGTAACTGCTATTACCTGCCCATTGATTGGCTCTTGTTGAAATGCCTGAGCTGAAGCAGTCAGAAAGAGTGAACCCCATGAGTTTTAAGTGTCCTGCAGTTTGACAGCATGACTGTCTATGTCTCTGCCCTTGTTAAAGACCTGCAAAATATGTCAATCTATGCTTTTATCCGCTTAAGGAGTTACGGGAAACGGTGAGAGGGGTTGTTTATATACATTTTGGTAGGTTGTTATTAATTTTATGATTTTTGATTTTATATAATAACTCTTGAGGAAGTTTTGTAAACAGACAAAATGCGCCAAGATCTATCTACATGTATTTTACAGCCCATGGAGTTCCAGCCTTTTGTTTTCTGAAACAGCAACATAGGGTTCAGGCATACCATCTTATGAAGTACACTAGTTTGTGTAATGATGCATTTACTTTATCCTGTGCATTTTATACAATTTTTGCTTGTTTTTGTCCCCCTAGTTTTACATTCTTAGAGAGTCTCCATTTTTCCATATGGAAATCTCTATGTTGACCATAGAATTTAGAAGCAGAGATTACAGTCTCTGGGAGCAGGTCCTCAATTCAAACGTTCAAAATGATGATAGACCTGGTAATAAATCCATGGCTTTCCACAAACATTATTAAGGTGTATATTTGGTGTATCGTTATGCTTGTATGATAAAAATTTCTTTACTTTAGTGCCAAATGTCACAACAAAATATCAAGCAAAAATGGAAACTACGGTCATCTATTATAACCACCTGAATCTTATCCCCGTACAGTGCTGAGTAACCCTTTCAGTTCCACCTTATTCCTGGTTAATGAAATGAAACAAACTATTTTGATGAATTTATTTTTAGATTGTAGGTGGGGGCATCTCCTTTCAGCTTTCTTGTAGTTATATAGGATGACCAGAGAGAACATCAATCCTGCATTAAAAAGGGTATGCAAAAGGGGGTTTGTATGCTGAATAATATTTTTGACTGTTTTTCAGTGCAAAAATGTGTACATATACATCTCGTGGTTGTGAAAGGGTTAATGAGTTTTGCATATTTAAACATGACAAAACCCTGATAAAATCTTGTGGCTTGTTATTGCATTCAACGTTACATTTCATTGGGCTTCAATGTCAGCATTACGGGCCCTCACAATAATATAGTATACCTCACCATTGCCATCATGTGTCTTCGGTTGGGGATCTCAGTGCTTCGCATACCTTACTTGTATTAGGGTCATGGTTTGCCAAAGGCTGCATCACATGACTGGTGTCCTGGGAACAGGGATTGTGGGCAGCTTTGAAAGCAGATGCTTTCGAACATGACATCTCCATAGAAGACACATAGGGCACCATTACATTCTTGGTGCTAACGTTAGTGGCGCGCTCACCTGAGTGAGCGTTAGCATTGGTGGCCCCTTCATATTACAATCCAAACACTAACGGGTTAAAAAACCCATTAGCGATTTTGATCTTGCGCTTCTCAGCACGAGGTTACTGTACTTTGCACCCCCTATGTTTAACATGGGGAGCGCAAAGAGTTAATTAGCATTAGTATTACAATATACGAACGCTAATTACCATCCGGCTGTGGTTACTGGAAAGTTAACCACAGCCAGGAATTGGTGCTAATGGATTCCGCTGCTTCAGAATCCGTCAGCACCAGCAGAAACCCCTCCCCCCAATAAAATCAGATACTCACCTCTTATCCCGTGGCGAGGACCACGGCTCCAACCGTCTCTTCCATCCGCCGGGAGCAGGGAGAGACTGGGAGGAAAAAGTCCCCCAGTCTCTCCCTGCAGATCACTACGCCGATCTGCTGGATCTCGCCAGGCGATATCCGGCAGGTCATGTGACCGGTGCCGTCTGCCTCAATGGAGTCCTATGGACTCCCTGGAGGAGATGCTCGCGCGCATCCCTGGGCTTAGCGCCCGATGTCGATGCAGGCAGCTTTTTTAGCGCCTGCATCGTAATATCTCGCTAAAACGGGACGCAAAGGAGAAACCTGGCGCAGGTGCAGGTTTTTCTCCTTTGCGCTCCCGTTTTAGTGCAATGAAAGTAATGATGCCCATAATGTTTGCACAACACCCGCACAGTTAGTAGACCAGGCTCCTCTACTGATCAACTTGCAACAGTTGCACAAAACCGTCAGTTGCTTAGAGAATATTAGGATTCTTAACTCATTCACCACTGGGACAATTGTATGTGCCATTAGCCTTAAATGTGATGAATAGCTAACTAAGCTTCACAATGAAACTAAAGTTTAAAAATGATTTTGAAACATTAACAAATGGGTTGATTCTCCCATTGGGTGGATAGGTAAAAATACACAAAGAAATGTGTATTATCCACTGTTATTACATTATCTGTTTCAGTTCCTCCCACTTCTGACAGCCATGGCAAGTTTACAAATAGCTGTAGAAGCCTTTAACTAATGCAATAGTGCCCAAAAGATGATACACTGCTCTGGACCGGGGGGCATTTGAACACCGAAATTAGTTTCATATAATCACGCCACCCAGCACTGCCCATAAATGAGGCTAGCCAGGGATCTGAGGTCCTCTTAACATTCTACCTGTCTGGCTATATCCTTGAAATAGTGTCTTTCACTCAGGGATGGACTGTAGACTTGACTCCATATGCAGCATTGCGGCATTTCCTCCCCAAGAACGGGGATGATCTTATTTTATTTGGGGCACTGCAGGAGTTAATTCCCCTAGCATCTAAAGATTACTTCACGTATATACAAATATATAGCTGTGCATAAATCTCTGGACTATATTGGACAACATTGTGCATTTTGACATTTTATCAATACCTCTACGCATCCTGCTGACCTTTAAAGGTATGATATAAAAGCAATATGAGATGGTTTCCTCTACATTAGACACAGCCCTCCTGCTTACTTATGCTGCACCGGAAACTTTGGGTGAGCTCCTAGAGGGTGAGGAATGGGAAGATAAATAGAAGACTACACTGAAGTCCTTCATATGTGACATTACACGAACAGATGTATAGATTTATTATTTACTGGTACAGCACGCCTACTAAACTGTATAAGAAGGGTAAAACACCATTTGATTTCTGTTGACATGTTTGTGTTCTCATGGTCACATTTTTACACACGTGGCGGGTCTGCCCTGTAGTAGAGGCTTTCTGCTCATCAATCGAAGATCTGCTTCAGGAGCTTTTGGAAAGCAGATCCCATTCGACCCATGATACATCCTTATTTCTCACAGTATTACGGACTTCCCCACTGTCAAGGTGGCACCCGACGTGTGCCACGGTGGGACCCAGGTTCAGGGTTTTGGTGGATCTGAGCCCAATGTGCAGGGATAGACAGAGGCTACCGTAGGGTAATCTAGGAGAGATACAAGAGGGTATTTTAGATAGAGTAGTCAGGGGGCTATCTGTGGGTCAAGGGTTGTGTAGAGAGCTGCAGTCAGTAGGCAAGGCAGGAGGTCTGGTACACAGTTGTTGCAGGAGCAGATCACAGTATAACTTGATACAATGAGCACAGTGACAATGCAGAAGCGTTGTGGGAAGAGGGGAGTGGACCTTTATTCAGGGCAGGGATGTGTGGTGTGTGTGTTACTGTGGTTAACTGTGAGAGTGCTGGAATACTGAGTATGAAGGCAGCCCTTTTCAGATTTCTGCTCAGGTAGAGGCACAGATCCTGACACCCGCTGTCAAAGACATTCTGTATAAAGTCACTCAATCTGCAAGTAGGGTTTTAACAGCTAATTAGCTGAAACATACAGGGCCAGCATTGTCTGTCATTAAAACATTGGATAAAAGTAATGGACTCTGCAAGTTGATACAACAAAATTGACTGTGGGAATAGTAGGAAGGATATGTTCTAAACCATTGATATCTCACCAAATTAAAAGTAGTGTTGTACTACACAGAAGTGAATGTCTGGCACTCCCTCTCCTAAGATAATGATACGAGAGTGGTTCCAACCCTGATCCTCAAGTACCCCTAACAGGCCAGGTTTTAAGGATTGCCTTGTGGAAAGGCAGGCTGAATCCTCCAATCACTGAGCAGCAAATCATATCACCTGTGCTGACTGCGCTTCAGATATCTGGCACACCTGGCCTGTTAGGGAGACTTGAGGACCCGTTTTTGGAAACACTGCTATGTATGAAACTTTCAAGGTTCTTTATCTTGATCCTAATACTGTTTCAGTATTATCTCGAGGCAAAAACAGATACAAAATGGGATTCTTATTTTTAGTAAGCATAACATATTCTGCAGTTTGAAGGGGAAAAAAAAGCTTCACTGACAACATCAATGAAGAGCAAATTTAAAGATGCATTTCTTATACAGAGGGATAACACCTGTCTTACAGCATCATTTCTAGTAACAGGAACTGTTGTCACAAGGATAAAGAGTGTCCTTGAGCCGATCTCAAGGTAGAATTCAAACATTAGGAAAAAAAGAGCGAAATGCGTCATATATCACTTGTAATATAAAAATATATTTTAATTCAAAATACTTACTCCACATCCGCAAGATAACATTTCTGAGCATTGAGCAATCGCATCTTGTCAGCTAAATGGTTAAATGAATTCTTACATGAAAAAGTGTTGTTTCCTTGAGACCTTGTTCAATCTATAGGCATAATAGAAGTGTAAAAAAACAACAACAAATAAATAACCCCCCTTCGCACCATCCGCCCTTGCAAGCTCAAGCATTATATCTATTTTTTCAAGGTGACTGCAGTTTGCAGCATAGGAGGTGGTTTTCACAATATATTGATTGCTTTCCTTTAGTTCAAATAATAGAGTTTGGACGCAGTGTGAAGATTTTCATTAAAAAGTAGATCATTCATTTTGATCCTGAATTGATTACAGTCATAGATTATGCTAAGAATGTAAGATTCACAGTATTTGATAAACAATAGATCTCTTTTTGGTACAGAATGCTAATCTTATGTGAAGCGTCTACATATATCTTATAAGTAACTAATAATTATACTATTTGATCTTTTCCTAGGTCCAAAAGGAGATACTGGGGATATGGGATTGCCAGGGCCACATGGGCCACCTGGTCCAGTTGGAATGAAAGGTTATAAAGGAGATAAAGGTTTGTAGAGGTATTTAAAGGCTTGGGGGCACCGTGCGAAAAAAAAATATCAAGGGCCCAATTCCATCTTGGCTAGGACGTGGAGCTGGCAAGGAGTGAGCCATTTTCCCTTACCCATCTCCCCGTTACGGAGCCTATTCTGACCCATCCAATGTATTAGCAGCTCAGGCCGGAATAATTAAGAGCCGAGTTCAGAGACCAGCAGCGTTGCTGCGTGCTGCCGCATGTATTGGCTCATGGAAGGCATAGGACTACATGGATCTCAGAACAACTCTGTGCTAGCTTTACAAGAGCTCGTTTGTGTGGGCTTGCCCAAGGGCCATTGAAGGAGCTTGCTGTTTGGTTGTGATAGCTCCAGTAGTTTTTATGCTAACAGCTGGATCTGTTTTGTCCAATGGCTCCAGCCATCAGCCTACTTTCTAGGAGGAGGCAACATATAGATATCGTGACACAGTGAAAAATATCGACATGAGTCGATGTTACATACAAGGAGATAATGAGACCTTATAGGTAACGTGGGATTTTTTACATTACAGAGAAGATAAGGTGCTGTACGATTCCATCTGTCATTTAAAAAATTTACATCTTGTCTAGAAACCTATAGTACAAAATTCCGAGATCAAGCAAAAAGCATGAAATTACATGTTCAAAGTATTTTCATTTAAAATAGTTGTTTAATACCTACGTCTATATATATATAACATTTCCCTTGGCTGTTTTTCCAGCTCTAACAACATTTTTATTTATTTACAAAACATTTTACCTGGAATTAATACATGCTAGTGAAAGCTAACGTTACGTTAGGATGTGTAAGCGTTTCTCACGTACCTCCTAGATATATAATGTCTGATCCCTGTACACCAGTGCCTCCCAAACTTGTCCTCGGACCCTCAACCAGGCTAGGTTTTACAGATCACATTGGGGAAATGCAGACTGAATACTGTAATCACTGAGCAGCAAATAATATCACCTGTGCTGTGCTTCAGATATCTGGCAAAGCTGGCGTGACAGCGGGTCCTGAGGACAGGTTTGGGAAACACTGCTGTACACAGACGGGCTATCCTATACTGCCGGTCCTTGAAGTGGCTGGAAATGATTATCTATTGCCACAGAATCACTAACAGCAGGGGTTAATGCCAGAACAGACCACAAACCAAATGCCAGGGATTGTTACGCCAGAAGGGATCATCAGCCATGTCCCAGGGGTCGTTATGCCAGAAAGAATCGTCAGCCAAGTGCCAGTGGTTAACAGCCAGGAGAATTATCAGACAAGCTGGGGTCATACACAGGACAACGCATAGCAATAAACGCAAGTGAGCACTGAGAGGAGTCAAAACCACGTCAGGGCAAGGAGCCAGGGCTCAGACATCTGGTTTTAAACTCAGCAGGCGCCGCGTCATCACACCGCATCTCCTCCACATCAGTGACCCGTTACCTTCTGCTGCTTCACACGGTGGCCGGCTAGTGAGCAGCGAGGAAGGCGCTGCCAACCTCTGGGAACTCAGGACGGCATGGGATGTGACAGTGTTATCACTAGGACAAGTGACTTAAATGCATGCCCCTATATATTAACTTACTGACACTAAACCCATAGGAAATCACTTAGCGCATCGGTTATTGTGCCAGCTTCTGCAAGCTTACTGTACTTTGCGCAACCTATACTTAACATGGGGAGCACAATCATTAATTAGCATTTTGATAAGTAAGGTATTAGAAAGTCCTAGTGCTAATTACTGTTGGGACGGTCAAGCGCAAATTTAAGCTACACCTAAAACCTGGTGATAACTGATTACGCATTTGGAAAGAAAATATACATACCCAGATGAATTTGGTATGATGTACCTTTGTACAGGTAAAAGGAAAATTCTCAACAGGATGGCCGCAATGGCCCATACACAAATTGGTGTGAACAAGGATTAAAAATTAACTTTAATAGAGTACTATAAAAAGGATCCACAGATCCTGGTAGTACAAGACAAGATGTAAATATAAGGAATTGGGGTATGGATAAGGCCCCTTGGCTATCAGGCACATACACATTAGCACAGCACCCCAGTATGTAGAGAGTAGTTAATCTGTCGAGCAGAAAAGGAAACAACAGGCCTTCGCAGGTCCGTAATATATAGGAAAGACAGAAAGGAAAACTCAAGGGTGTGCTGTGCTTGGTAAAGCAAAAGGAAATAATACAGTAGACAGATCTGTTACAAACTGGGGAACAATGTTTTCAGACCGTACATTGCTCTATGAGGAAAGGGCAAATGCTAAGCAGGTTATGGGGCCCCTATACCTACAATAACAATGCAAAGAGCCACAATTTAGAATTCATAGCCAGAGGTCCTGAGTTGCAGCAGCACATTTGAGGATAAGTGAGCTGAGCGCGTCCAGCCAAGTGGTTCTCCTGTGCTATGGACGTGCTGAGCCGGTGACCGGTGTGGGCTGACATCTAGCATGTCAGCCCAGCACTCCGGGACCCCAGTGGAGCCATTAGATTGCGGTGGCGCGATTACATCTAATTCAGGCGCCCCCCCCGCGAGTGCGGAGGAGGCGCCTGAAAGGGAGGGGGGAGGTCCTTCAGACCTCTCTCCCTCCTGATCGCCGGGGGCCACAGGGTTAAGGCAGGCACCGTTTGGAAGGGCACAGCCTGCCCTTCCAAATGGTGGCTGACATTAACCCCTGGGGAGCCGGATCACGATTCGTGCCAAAAAGCGCCGGATCGTGATCCTCTCCCGGAGCTGTCCGACATTGTCGGCCAAGCCTCTGGGAACTCCCCCTGATGACTGGCGTCATCGTGCATAGCACGATGATGCCAGTCCTGGAGTTAACCCCTAGCTGCCAGCAATGGTGGAGATAGGGGTTCCAATGAACCCCATATCTCCCGATCCATGGCAGGTAGGGGTTAATGTTTGATATTGTTGGATTGGCCAGAGCATGGCCTTTCCAATGATACCAAACATGACCATGTAGAATGTTTTTTTTAAATAAAAATAAAAAATATTTTAAAAAAAATTATAAAGAAAAATTAACAATTTTTTTTGTTTTGTTAATGCAGCAATATTGTTCCCATTTCAATTATAATGTGAACAATGATGCTGCACTAACGATTTTTGTTTGGGGTGCGTTTGTTAAAAATTGCGTAATTCTCCCCCAAAAAAATGTAACGAGACCCCATTTCTAATTGTTTTAACAAGCACACCCCATACAAAATATAACCACAATTGCTCGCATGTTAAAATGTGAAAAAAACACTTTACACATTGTGAATTATTGAAAATTCTAATTTTATTGCATTTTTTGTTATATTATACAGACAGGGCATGACGTATACATATAATAATGACATATTATGAATCTGCCGAGTCTGCCGGAAAGAACGATATATAATATGTCTGGGTCATATACTAAAATAAGTCTTCAAAATGCGTTTAAACATGATGAGTGAAACAGGTAAAAATGAGCTCAGCACAGTGGCGTGAAATGCCTCAGCAGCGAAAGGGTTAAATTTGAGGCGTTTCTCCATTAAAGTAAGGGAACAGAAACGGCTTCATCAGGAAGCAAAACATTCATGGTGGTGGACCGTGAAGGTTTTGCTTCCTGATGAAGCCGTTTCTGATCCCTTACTTTAATGGGGAAACGTGTTGAATTTAAATATTGAAATCTCCTTATTTTGTTTATTTTATGTTGCTGATCTCTTACATGTGCTTTGTTTTTCTCTTCTATGTTTAGTTAAGAAAATATTTTACTGTATCAGGTCTAGTCAAAGAAAGGTGAAACTCTGGAGAATGACGGGAGAAATGAAAATTCTAGGTCAAAATAGCCAAACCAGAAGAATTCACCCATTTATCTCACTTTCCAAATTGTTTATTTGGTCTCGATTGTTCTCTTCTCCTGCCAGTTCTACTGATTTTCACCTTTCTCTGAATAGACCTGTTTATGTGTCACTAGGTGAATCCATTTTGTGATCTTGTGTGCTGTAAAATCCCCCCCCCCACAGTATCCTTACATCACTTGCTCCTCACTGTGTGGCTTTGACCATAAAATGGGCTCTATGGGTCAGGCAACAGACTCATTGTAAAGTATGGGATGTATTCAACAGGACATCACCAGGGAGTAGATTAGCAGTCTTCTCAGCTCCTTGGCATATCGCATTCAGCTGTCATCTCTTATCTAAAATAGAAGAGGCAGGACAATAGATCTAGTGCCACCATCTAAACATTCCCTCCACCTAATTACCTGTTAAATAATGTAGAAGATAAAGCACAGTAGTAAAGTATAACTTTTGCTCCGATTTTGGTAAATGTTGCATCATGGGAAAAATTCACAAAATGGAAATGATGTAAAAAAAAAAAAACTTTATTTTTCATTTTTACATGCAATTGATTCAAACAAAGAAAAAAAAACAGCAGCATGTGTTTAATAATGTGGTTATATTTATAATACAAAAGTAATCTAGTTACAGCTTACAGTGGATAGCAAAGGTCTACACACTCTGGTTAAAATTTGGGATGTTTTTGCAAATATTGCCACGTTAAGATGTGCCATGCTGATAGACTCAAACCCAAAAAAGACTGAGTGCTGGAATAAAATCAAAAGGGGCTTCAACAAAGTATTAGTTTAAGGGTGTGCACACTTATACAAACATATTATTTTACTTTTACTTTTATTTTTACTTCCCTCCACCTAAAAAAATTCAGTTTGTTTTTCATTGAGTTGTACAGTTTATTGGTCACATTAAAGGTGGAAAAAGTTGTGAAATGATTTATCTTTGTCTCATTTTGTTTACATCATAGAAACCTGACATTTTGAAAGGGGTGTGTAGGCTTTTGCTATCCACTGTATATAAGTGGTAGTGTCCCTTTAAAATGATTTTTAAAGACAGTAATTGTATATTTTTAAAGCGTGTTCGGTTATGGAATGATGTATTTTGTGTATTTAATGCATTCCTTTAAAAATATTGATTACTTGTTTAACACTCTGGTATATCAATAAAGCATCTGGTAACCAAGTCCTATAAATATGTATTCTCAAGCCTTCCACTAATTCTAAAAGACTTTTTTCACATCTCTCCGCTCCTTTCTCATGTGAAGCCATCCGCGCACAAAAGGTTAACATATACAATTACAGAGTATATCCTGCTATATTTCTTGGTGAAGGTTATTTTTGTACTGGGGTCCAGAAACATTTACTAAATCACAACCTCAAATTATGCCTTCCAGTATTGAAAATGTTAGTTACTTAATAGCTTTTACAATTATACACTGAAGCCAAACTTCCAGGCAGCAGTGCAGCGAATGGAATGAAATACCCAGTACTGCCTATGTCCAGAGCTAATGATCTCATATATAACAAAAAGGGAACTTCACTAATTGCTGCATTACAGTGTTAATTACTCAACCAGCTCTAGTTCATTAACTGGCATTCTTCTTGTTCATTACGGCAATGAGGAAAGCAGCATAGCCCACACAACTCCATGGACATTGAAAACTAATGGAGGGTTTGTAGCTCATTGGAAATATTCCAGTGTTTCAGGTGAATTGCCAACTTAGGCTAGGGTCAGACGAACGCATTTTTCACGTTGTCCGTGAAAAAGTGCGTTCGAACGAATGAACGTATTTTTTCACGGAATACGCGATAGCGGTCATACGATGCGCATTTTCGTACGTGATTTTGTACGGATCATCAATAAAACCCTTTTGCGTCTGGACATTATGTTGGCCGGACGTGTGCAGCGTCTGACGTCTCCCAATCACGCAAACACGCCGCTATGCGGCCGCAGCGCACTCTGTACGTGTGTAGTAGCGGTTTGACGTTCTCGAAAAAATGCGTTCGTTGGCCACTTGCGTTGCACGGACTAACTTTCGTGCGGCCGTTCGTCGTATGTTCCCCGGCATTGGACGTCATTTGCTGCTAGCACGGCCGGGATTTCGTGCGGCTAAACGCACGTGAAAAATGTGTTCGTCTGACCTTAGCCTTACATGTTAAACCTATTTTTGGGAGATATTATAATTCCAGTCCACATGTCAGCTAAAAAAACTAAAAATATCTGAGTGTGATTAGCTTGGGTATAATATTAATAACGGGTGTTTTAGCCCGGCAGCTCCTTGTTATCTCCTTGTACCTTAGCTGCCCACCACTCTTTTTCAGTTTGTCTGTCTGTCTTGATCTATCAGTCAGTGTACCATTCTCTTTTTATTTTCCTTTTCTCTCGGTTTTACTAACTCGCTATAAAATATTCTTAATCTCTCTCTTTTTTATTATCTGTCTTTCATTTTTTTCCCATGTGCATTGCTCTCTGTCTTTCCCTGTCTCTACAATTTGTTTGTCTGGCTGCCTGTCCCTGTCTGTCCTCTTTATCTGGCAGCTTTTTACTGCCTAACCTTTTTTTCTACCCATTTGTGTATCAATACCTGTCTGCATGAGTGCTTACAACTCTCATTCTTTTTTTCTTTTTCTCTCTCTCTGTCTGAATGTATGTTCTTGTTTGCATGACTGTCTTCCTTTTTCTGTCACCTTTCCCAGTCTGCCTCCACATATTCCAGCTTGTTTGCTTTTCTCTCCATTTCTGCCCATTCTTTATCTGTCTCTTGCCTGTATGTCTGTCCGTATTTCTCTTCCTCTGCACATACTTCAGATAGCATACACAGGTACAGACATACACACTGCACATACTGTATACACTAAACCCTGCACATACTTCAGATAGCATACACAGCTACAGACATACACACTGCACATACTGTATACAATAAACTCTGCACTTACTTCAGATAGCATACACAGGTACAGACATACACACTGCACATACTGTATACACTAAACTCTGCACATACTACAGATAGCATACACAGGTACAGACATACACACTGCACATACTGTATACACTAAACCCTGCACATACTTCAGATAGCATACACAGCTACAGACATACACACTGCACATACTGTATACAATAAACTCTGCACTTACTTCAGATAGCATACACAGGTACAGACATACACACTGCACATACTGTATACACTAAACTCTGCACATACTACAGATAGCATACACAGGTACAGACATACACACTGCACATACTGTATACACTAAACCCTGCACATACTTCAGATAGCATACACAGCTACAGACATACACACTGCACATACTGTATACAATAAACTCTGCACATACTTCAGATAGCATACACAGGTACAGACATACACACTGCACATACTGTATACACTAAACTCTGCACATACTTCAGATAGCATACACAGGTACAGACATACACACTGCACATACTGTATACACTAAACCCTGCACATACTTCAGATAGCATACACAGCTACAGACATACACACTGCACATACTGTATACACTAAACCCTGCACATACTTCAGATAGCATACACAGCTACAGACATATACACTGCACATACTGTATACAATAAACTCTGCACATACTTCAGATAGCATACACAGCTACAGACATACACACTGCACATACTGTATACACTAAACCCTGCACATACTTCAGATAGCATACACAGGTACAGACATACACACTGCACATACTGTATACAATAAACTCTGCACATACTTCAGATAGCATACACAGCTACAGACATACACACTGCACATACTGTATACACTAAACCCTGCACATACTTCAGATAGCATACACAGGTACAGACATACACACTGCACATACTGTATACACTAAACCCTGCACATACTACAGATAGCATACACAGGTACAGACATACACACTGCACATACTGTATACAATAAACTCTGCACATACTTCAGATAGCATACACAGCTACAGACATACACACTGCACATACTCCACACACACTACACACTGAAAGCAAACATTGCACGCACAGGTACATAAACACTGCACAAACAACACATAGTCACACTGGCGCACCCACACACTCACCCCCCTACGCACACCTTGCTTCCATGTGCCATCCATTCTTCTATGTACTCCCCTTGCCCTCACCCTTATTTGTGTTGCCATGACAGCTACATGCCAGAGCTTTTATCAACAGGCGGCGTGAAAGCACAGTTGATGTTGTGTAAGGAGCGGCAGCCCTCTGAATGTGGGAGCGATACAGTAGCCAACATGGTTGCTTCGTCTGCCTTTGTTGAGGTTCCCATTTAAGAAATATTTCACATTTTAGGGCGCTGGATGGAAAAATAAATTTTTCGCCTCCTGATCGTGGCAATCTAATGCAGTCGCCTGAATTAACCTATAAATCCTCCAGCCCTGATATGAAAGTCTATTGTCCGGAAGGCTGTCAATCTTCTCTCAATGGATAGTCTTTCAGGGTGATGGCACTACTGTACAGACAATGCCTCTCAATGGATCTGCATTAAGGGACATCGAATAGGTGAAATGCTTGCACTGACAATGCTTCCCTTTCAAAGCTTAAAAGCGCCAAGGAAGACTCTGGTGCTTGAACGAAGATGAGTTTTACTAAAAAAGCTAAAAATGAAAAAGGAGGGTAGGATAGTAGTCCAAATTTGTGTTTCTAAATTGTTATTTTTGAAATATAATTATGTATTTCTACACATCTAAAAAATATTTTAGTTTATTTGTTTCTCCTTTTCAGAAAAGTTATTGTGTTGAAAAGATCTAGAAACTGGTGCAGTCCCCGATCTTGAAACAGAGTCTGTATTATCAGCATACAGGCACAAATGGCTGTCAAAAACAGTAAATATGATAAAAAAAGATAATAAAAATGGTCTGATATCCTGCTTATGGGTGTTTATAGTCACCTCCATAAGATTATTAACAATGCAGCATTAAAGTAATATCAACAGAATATCAAATGATATATGTTTGTGGGCATGATGCTGGCAAATGTGGAAATTAGAGCATAACACAGTGTAAGTTTAACCCATTAAGGACCAAGGGTCTTTAAAGTCAATGCATTTATGACTTAACAGTTATGTCACTGGTCCTTAAGGGGTTAAACTAACCATGCACCTGCCAGAGCAGCTGAAGGAATGGAGGTAATGCCTACCATACAAGAGTTTTGTGATTAGCACTCTAATACATATGGCAAGTGACCCCACTCTGGTGACACCCTGGTGACCCTCTGATATTCCATTATCTAGTGCAAATATCCTCTACTTGTTGGCAGGATTACAAGGATTTTGGTTTCTGGTTTTCCTTATTCCGATTACAAGATGTAATGGAAGTGTGAGAATGGTAAAAGCCATTATGCAAATGCAACTATTTCGTTTTGGTGGCAATGTTATTGCTTTAGTAATTTTATTCAATTTTTTTGTGTTTAGGGGAGAAAGGAGAGCATGGGGAACAAGGACCTAGTGGAAGTCCCGGAAACACAGGACGAACAGGCGAAACAGGTAAATGATAATGAATGATGCACAATTATGTTTGTCTGTTTCTCATTTTCCTTCACTTGTAATGAAACTCTGCTCCTGTGACCCCTGTTCAAATTGATTCTGTTGAAGGAGAAACATTCCCAATGGAGTTGTGTCAGATACATACCTGGAGCAGTTAGCAGGCTGGCATACATTGAAAATCATTTGTGTGATGTTCATACAGACATGTGCTCTCGCTTCAGAAACGCTGTTTAAATAATTGATTTAACACTTTCATGGCTGCAGGAGATGTAGAGTAGATTGATACATTGATGTACTTCTTCCATTGAGCTCAAGTGAGGTAATGCCACTTGCAGTATTCTTGTAACTACAAAGTAATTATGGAAACACAGATTCATGTAGGGTATTCTGCTAAAATTGGCAATGTTTAAAAAAACTTTAATTATGGTAAGTACATAGACGATGTACAGCTGTCACTATTTAACTAATTCTACATTGATATAGTTATATTTTCGCTGTGGCAAGCTTAATCTCCCAGCTTGAATTAACCCTTAAGGACCAATGACGGAACTGGTCCGTCATAAATGAATTGACTTTTAAGACCCTTGGTCCTTAAGGGGTTAAACAGCCATGCCTGCCTTGCTGCATTACATTAGTAGTAACCCAGTTTTTATTTTTTTCTATCCAGTTTTTATCTTTCTCTATGTTTTCACAATCTGGCAAAAGCTGAAAAAGAGCACATGTTAGACCGTTTCCTGACCAGGGCTTGGCATATTTATTCATACCGTGAATAAATTAATCACAAAACGAATTTTTATCTACAGAACACAATTCACTCTTTTATGAGTAAACTAGATTGTTGTACTCAAAAGATATCAAAGGGAATAGGAAATAGAAAATATGTTATGGATGACTTCAAAGCATCAATCTTTGTACAATTTTCTCATCATGCCTGCCGTCTAATACGCATCTTTTTAAGAAAAGTCCCATATTTCCTGTAGGTTAGATCACAGAGTAACAGCAATGATTCATCTTTGCCCTTATTCTAACCTGTTTTTTTGTTATTATTTTGTGTAATTTCAGGTGAGCTAGGCGCCAAGGGTGATAAAGGAAATCTTGGACTTTCTGGTATAAAAGGACAAAAGGGAAACAAAGGAGAAACTTGTGAAAATGGTACTAAAGGAGACAGGGGAGAAAAGGGGGAGCAGGGATTTGTAGGTGTGGATGGGGAAAAAGGAGACAGGGGTGAGAAAGGAGATTTTGGTGATAAAGGACATTCTGGAGATATTGGTGAGAAAGGAGAAATTGGAGATAAAGGTGAGAGAGGGTTAAAAGGGGATAAGGGTATTAAAGGTGACATGGGATTTAATGGGATAAATGGCTTGGAAGGAGAGCGTGGTGAAAAAGGAGAACCAGGCATGAAAGGTGAGAAAGGTGAAGTTGGACTCCCAGGGTTAACAGGTCCTTCTGGACCTAAGGGAAACTTTGGCAGCAAGGGAATTCGAGGAACACCTGGAAAAAAGGGGTCTAGGGGTCTAAAAGGATCAAAGGGCGAGTCACCCAAGCCAATAAGGTCTGCATTTACTGTGGGTTTATCAAAGCCTTTCCCAACACCGAATGTACCTGTAAAATTTGACAAAATCGTGTACAATGAGCAAGAAGAATACAACCCTTCTACTGGAAAATTCAACTGTACAATATCTGGAACCTATGTGTTTGCATTTCATGTAACTGTCAGGGGTCGCCCAGCTCGTATAAGTATAATTGCCCAAAACAGGAAGATTTTTAAAAGTCGTGAAACTCTTTATGGCCAAGAAATAGACCAGGCTTCAGCCATGTTGGTTTTGAAATTAAGTGTTGGGGATCAAGTGTGGATAGAGGTTTCAAGAGATTGGAATGGTATTTACGTCAGTAATGATGACGACAGCATTTTTACAGGATTCCTTTTGTATCCTGATGACCCTGTAGAATCTGAGGTAGTTCGGTAAAGATAATAAGCTTGATTATAAAATGTAGCTACTGTTACATAGGATGACTCTAAATTCGTAGAATGGAGGCACTGAAGAACGATTTGAAAGCATTGCATATTTTTCAATATATAAAGCCGATGTGATTATTTTCTAATTGTTCAGTAAATATTAAAAAGAACTATATACATGTTTTAAGCCAAAATGTACCCTTTGGCAGCTGCTAGATGTTTATAAGTTATTCTCAATATTCCTTACCTTCAATGTTTGACTTATATTGTAGAGTTGTTAATGGTAAATTAGTGGATACATGTGATGTTGACAATGTGACAAGTGTATACATGTGAAAATTAAAGTTGGTGTCTCTTAAAATATTAAAAACATGTTTTTCCTCATAACTGTGGATACACCTGTCAACCTGTATTATCTTGTAGTTATGTAATCAGCTGTAATATGTTATTACTAAATGGACTATTCTACAAAAAAAAACTTAAACTAAATAGCGGTTTGATTTTCCCTTATTGCTGGGTATAAGCATAAACATATGATATGGTACTGTAATTAAGAGCCTTCCAAGCAGATTCTGTGTACACGTTTAGAGGCAATAATTAGAGGTCGTATGGAGAAAATGAAAGGTCACTTGACACATCTACAGCTATTTTTAACATTGGTCTCATTCAAGCAACTGAAACTTGTATCCGCAGCGTCTCTTTTAATAAGAGTTGGACCTTGATGAATCTTCCCTCTATATCTTGTCAGCGGTATATATTTACATGGGTTTTATTGTAAAGTTTATGTATTTATAGCGGTTTAATGATCTAAAGGAGGAAGTCAAAAGTTTCTTTCCTGTATAAAAAAAACGTATAGAGCTCCTGTGACCAGTGAGGAATGGATGTGACAATTTTCTTCTCAATTTTTCAAGACCAACTGATAAAGGATGCAGTCTTTAAATCCCTTGAGAAGAAATGAAACATGTGATGCCTTAGGATGCGCATGAAATGATTCATTGTCTAATCTAAGAACGTTGTAAATACAGCAATGATTCATTGCTTTAATATTTCTCATTGGCAAGGGTCACCTTTGAGGCCACATCCATAGAAGGACCTATGTGGTCTCAGAGATAATGTAAAACAACAGCCACCTATAATTATTCTGTTGCTAAGGTATTGATATGCATAAAGAACACATGTCAACTCCACATTCTACCTTGAAACCATATGGTAATTATTACACTTTACAAGAGTGCTATTAATTCTTTCGACAATACAATGTTTCCTTTATGCAGTCTGATTGAGTCCGATGCCCGAGTCTACCATTCAGTCAGTGACTCTCACTGCAAGCCTCCTCATTCTTAGTGATGTGGATGTTTACTAAAGACAACAGTCAAGCTACTTGCTTTCAAACTACTGTCCAAAGCTATAAAGTACATAGTAGGTCAAATTATAGCACGCTCCACAATTCTCAGTAGGGTTGTTACATGGTTACAATGCACTTACGGTTATTTATTTGACAATCTACGATCACCAATACATCTTCATCTCAAACCTTAAGAAATGAATGAATGAATTCCTGGAATGCACATACACAATCACTGGCATTAAATTTAATTAGGTTTAAATGTGACAACTTGCTTGGCTTATCACCAGTACCAACTGTTATCCTGACAATGCTCTATCTGAATAAGTTACTTTCTGTGGTCACCTCGACACAACAAAAAAGAAGAAATGTGGTCACCATTGTCTAATATCTTCAGATCACTTCACCTGAATGGGCATTTCTGCTGAATGCAAAAGGTTATAGAGCATGGGGTCCCATTGTCTCTGTCTTCCTACACATGGCTTGTTACAGCTGTTTCACTCTACATTCCAAAAGGTTGCTGGTTCATTTCTAGATATGGAGACTATATGACATGCATTGGCCATTTGTAAATTTTACTCACTTATTTATAACTTTCTGCAGATGTTTTTGGGAAACATTTTGCTTCATTTATTTCTGTATTGCTTATTTAATATTAGTTAACATTGAAGGTCGCTGTGATTAATGGTATACATTTAAAGAGAATGTAGCAATTAAGTGCAGTTTTAGAATCTTAATGAGTTTCATTTTGCAGGATAAATTGAAGGAACTTAATGGGACACTCTTGGGATAAAACAGAATGGGGTTGGACATGGAGGAGTTCAATATTTTTTCATTTGTAAATAATTGTTCTTTTCTCTCCCTTTAATTCAGCTCCAGGACTTACAGCTAACAGTTTCCCCTGTCTTGTTTTGGAATGCTCACATCCATCCAATCATCTAGCTAGCACTTTGAAACCATTAATTAATGGGTTCTTTGGAATGTTCAGAGCTGCACAGTCTTGACCTAAAACCCAATAAGTTGATCAGCCCAAGCTGAGAGCACTCCCCATCACAGTTTCTAAGTCTGAAGTAGACTACATGAACAAAGATGGCTTCCACATTGACTGCTCAACGTCTAGTGCTCTGTCCACAATAGAGCTTTATATCTGGCTACCATTGATTCTCATACAGCCTGAGAAAATTTACCTATTTGCTATTTGCAAAAGCATAATCTGATACCATGATCTGAAGACAACTGGTCTTTAAAGAAAAAGTGAAGGAACTGTAGCCCAAACAATCGAGGACCCTAATCCGCAGTTGTCAGTAAAATAGAGAAAGCAAGTGAAAAAAACAGCGCCAGCAGATTTTCATAATCATCTCCCTTTTACCACATCTATTCCAGTCTAGCCACTTTATTAGAGCCTGTTCCCTCACGGAAGTGGAGGAACTGAGTGATGCCTGCAGCAGCACTGTGTGCTGCCCTAGTATCAGCTCCTGCTGTCCATAGGACTTCATGGAGCCCATCACATCCCAGCCATGAGCTCTGTACAAGTTCGTGCTCACTGGACTATGCAGGAGCCACGGAAGCGTGGAAGGAGACTGGAAATTAACTGTTCCCAGTTCCCCTGCTGCTCACAGAGATACTGCAAGAAGCAGCAGTTAGCTCTACCCTCTCTACTGTCGGATGAGAGGTGAGTGTGGGATTTTTGGCTATGTTTCCTTTAGTGTGTCAAGTGATTATCGCTTAACACCAGGGTTTAGGAGTCAGTATTTTTTTGAGAACTTCCAGCTCCAGGAATAAAGAACAAACTTGCATGGAATAGTTTGTTCTTCTACTCCCAGGCAGTAATTAAAGCATCGCACACAAAGTATAGGAGAGGTTAATTCACAGTTGTATGAGCTGCAAGCAAAGCTTGCGGCAAGAGCCGAATAGCGATTTCAGATGTTAAAATTACTTCTGGAGAGGTTATGTATAACATCTTTGGCAGGGGTGGACAGTCAACTTTTGGGGCCCCCAGGCAATAGGAGATCATGGGGCCCCCGCATTGCACCTGTGCACATGCAAGCACCACCCATACAGTGGCAAGAAAAAGTTTGTGAACCCTTTGGGATTACGTGGAGTTTTGCATGAATTGGTCATAAAATGTGCTCTGATCTTCACCTAAGTCACAACAATTTGAAAAACACAGTCTGCTTAAAATAATACAACACAAACATTATATGTTTTCATGTGTTTATTGAACGGAACATGTAAACATTCACAGTGCAGGGTGGAAAAAGTATGTGAACCCCTAGCCTAATGACTTCTCCAAGAGCTAATTGGAGCCAGGAGTGAGTCAACCTTGAGTCCAATCAGTGTGATATTATTGGATGTGTTGCTGAAAGCTGTCCTGCCCTTTAAAAACACACACCAGTTTTGCGTTTACTGGTTTCAAGAAGCACTGCCTGATGCTCGCAGAAAAGAGCTTTCAGAAGACCTACGATCAAGAATTGTTGACTTGCATAAAGCTGGAAAGGGTTACAAAAGTATCTCCTAAAGCCTTGATGTTCATATGTCCACAGTAAGACAGACTGTCTACAAATGGAGAAAGTTCAGCACTGTTGCTACTCTCCCTAGGCGTGGTCGTCCTGTAAGAGCACAGCGCAGAATGCTTAATGAGGTAAAGAAGAATCCCAGAGTGTCATCTAAAGACTTACAGAAATCTCTGGCACATGCTAACATTTTTGTTGACACATCTACAATAAGGAAAACATTAAACAAGAATGGAGTACATGGGAGGACTCCACGGAGGAAGCCATTGCTGTCCAAAAAGAATATTGCAGCATGTGTGAAGTTTGCAAAAGAGCACCTGGATGTTCCACAGCACTACTGGCAAAATATTCTGTGGACAGATGAAACCAAAATTGAGTTATTTGGAAAAAACACACAACACTATGTGTGGAGAAAAAAGGCACAGCACACCAACATCAAAACCTCATCCCCACTGTAAAACATGGCGGAGGGAGCATCATGGTTTGGGGCTGCTTTGCTGCCTCAGGGCCTGGACGATTTGTTGTCATTGATGGAGAAATGTATTCCAGAGTTTATCAAGAAGTTTTGCAGGAAAACGTAAGACCATCTGTCTGCCAACTGAAGCTCCGCAGAGGATGAGTGATGCAACAGGACAATGACCAAAAGCACACAAGTAATTCAACAAAAGAATGGCTTCAACAAAACAAAATACGCCTTCTGGAGTGGCCCTATCAGAGTCCTCACCTCAACCCGATTGAAATGCTGTGGCATGACCTTAACCCCTTCTCTGCTAAGGACGCGCTCAGCGCGTCCAACCGCATGTCACGTTCCATGCTGTGGACGCGCTGAGCGCATCCTCTCTTTGGGGTCAGCGTTCGGCCGGGTTCCGGCTGATCGCTGGCCCCCCCGGTGCGGGCTGACATCCTCGATGTCAGCCCAGCATCCGGAACCGCCGCCGGAGTAATTAGGTGTCATCGCGGGGGTGCAATGACACCTAATTCAGGCGCCCCCCCCGCATGTGCGGAGGAGGCGCCTGAAAGGGAGGGGGAGGTCCTTTCGGACCTCTCTCCCTCCCGATCGGCGGCGTTGCGGGGGTTAACCCAGGCACCATTTGGAAGGGCACAGCCTGCCCTTCCAAATGGTACCTGGCATTAACCCCATGGGGGCCGGATCACGAATCGGTGCTGAAAAGCGCCGGTTCGTGATCCTTTCCCGGAGCTGGCCGACATCTTGGATGTCGGCCAAGCTTCTGGGAATGCCCCCTGAGGACTGGCGTCATCGTGCATAGCACGATGACGCCAGTCTTGGAGTTAACCCCTAACTGCCACCAATGGTGGAGATAGGGGGTTCCAATGAACCCTCTTTCTCCTGATCCGTGGCAGTTAGGGGTTAATGTTTGATATTGTTGGATCGGCCAGAGCATGGCCGTTCCAACGATACCAAACATGAGTATAAAAAAAGTTTGTAAAAAAAAATAAAAATTAAAAATAAAAATAAAAAAATATTTAAAAAAAAAATTAACACGTTTTTTTTCTTTTTTTTGGTTTGTTAATGCAGCAGTATTGTTCCCATTTCAATTATAATGTGAACAATGATGCTGCACTAACGATTTTTGTATGCGGTGCGTTTGTAAAAATCGTGTAATTTTCCCCAAAAAAAAATGTAACGAGACCCCATCTCTAATTTTTTTAACAAGCGCACCCCATACAAAATATAACCGCAATTGCTCGCATGTTAAAATGTGAAAAAAAAACACTTTACACGTTGTAAATTATTGAAAATTCATATTTTATTGCATTTTTTGTTATAATATACAGACAGGTCATGACGTATACATATAATAATGACATATTATGAATCTACCGAGTCTGACGGAAAGAACGATATATAATATGTCTGGGTCATATACTAAAATAAGCCTTAAAAACACGTTTAAACATGATGAGCAAAACCGGTAAAAATTACCTCGGCACAGAGGCGGGAAAAGCCTCAGCAGCGAAAGGGTTAAGAGAGCGATTCACACCAGACATCCCAAGAATATTGCTTCACTGAAACAGTTTTGTGAAGAGTCGTGGTCCAAAATTACTCCAGATCGTTGTGCAGGTCTGATCTGCAACTACAGGAAACGTTTGGTTGAGGTTATTGCTGCCAAAGGAGGGTCAACCAGTTATTAAGTCCAAAGGTTCACATACTTTTTCCACCCTGCACTGTGAATGTTTACATGTTCTGTTCAATAAAAACATGAAAACATATAATGGTTGTGTTGTATTATTTTAAGCAGACTGTGTTTTTCAAATTGTTGTGAGTTAAATGAAGATCAGAGCACATTTTATGACCAATACATGCAAAACTCCACGTAATCCCAAAGGGTTCACATACTTTTTCTTGAAACTGTATGTATATTGTGGATCCACACCATCACATATAAAAATCATCTGGAATTAGTATCAGCAACCAATTGTATATGTATCTGCCCCACTGTATATCACCATACCAGCCCCCCTATACCAGAGCGTAAGTGATGTCTGTGATTATATTTTCATTTTGGAAATGCCATGGAGAAACAAATTAATTCAACACTGAAAGGACAAGCCTGACCAAGCCTTAGGGGGTCCTCCTGGGGCCGCCTCCTAAACCGGGCCCTTGGGCAGCACCTTATTGCTCTGATGGTCAGTCCACCCCTGGTCTGCGGCAGGTATCTTAATGTCAACAGAGGAATAGAGCCCTAAAGGTTTTCTAGTGAAAAACCAACCAAACAAGCAAATATTAGTTAACACTGCCCTAAATAGATTATTTGCGGAGTATATAGGCGTAGATATCAAATTAACAAAAAAATCCCAATTTAACTACTTTGCATATTCTCCTTTTTGTTCACCATAGCTGACACTTTAGTTATTATGTTTTCATCATAATACCTTCATGTTTTGAATTATTTCTTATATCGAATTCAGTAACCATTTAAAAATAAATGATCTGAAAAATATAATAACAGGCAGCCTATAAAGCCACATCCTGCACTACAAATATCCTTGATGTTTATTCAATAAAAATAAATTGTGATTTATCTGCAGCATTAATAATATAGATAAGGGAATACAATAATTTTGTGTAAAATCAGCACACAGTAACCTATTTGTATTTTATCTAATTTTAGTTTCATCAAAAGATAACACTTTGAATGAACTGCTTTGTCTACTTTTATAACTCTCACTGGAAGCTTTATGAATGCTCACAATTTATTTTATTTTTTTACTAGCAGGGTTATTCAGAGAGCTGAATGGATCCGTAATTGCACCGAACGGTGAATTTCCTCGTACGGTGCAAGTTCGTCTCTTGTTGGCTATTCAAAAGCTGGCAATGCGTCAAATATTGGCGCATTGCCAGTGAAATACAGTGCCTGTTCGATGGCACTAAACTCCCCCATAGAGAAGCAATGGTCAATCAATTCAGATAATGCCGAACAGCAGAGAAATGTCAGGGAAATTACCAGATTTTCGGTGGTATCATTCTGTAGGTTTATCCTCCCTAGCGTTCCGATTCTGACATATTTTATATGTCAGAATCGGAACAATTTATTTGGCACCCTAGCGGCATTCGAGTGTGGCTCGGGGTTAAATGCATTGCAGAAAGCGTTACCCCCCGAGCCACACTCGGGATGCCGCTGGATACATACCTGTCCCTGCGCTCCCTCGCTGTCCCCAGGATTCTCCTCCGATGATCGCAACATCATACTTCCTGGTTCCCTTCTCGCAAACTTCTTCTTCGGTAAGGGGTACAACAAAAAGGCAGGCACCGCTTTGAAGGGCACAGCCTACCCTTCCAAGTGGTGGCTGCCTTTAACCCCTGAGATGCCGGTACGCGATCCGGCGCAAGATTGCGGCCTAGTTCCGGTGGGGGCCACCATCTTGGATGGTAGCTCCACCTCTGTGTCCTCCCTCATTACCTGACGTCATGGCGCGATGATGTCAGTTAGCCGGGGAACCAGTGGCGACTCTAGGAACAATATTTAGGGGGGGCACAGAAGATACCGCAGTCAAAACTGGGGGGGCACTAATAATTTTCACCACTAAATCATATCACTGAATAAAACTAAGGGCCCAATCACCTGTGTGAGCTAAAACACCATCGCTAAAGGAAACATTTAGCGCGAGTTGCTAAAACATAGTGCCTGACGACCCACGAACAGATCACCTTGTCTGCAGTAGTCCATGAACAAGGTCGTTTAGCGCACGCTAGGAGAACTCTAAGACCCGGGCTGAGACCCAGCGCTAATGCGGTTGTGTACAGGATAGAACCTTTTTTTTTCCAGTGCCGGGCCATACCTATCCCCCGCCCTCACAAGCTTGAATATGAACACATCCAGTGAATAATCTCACACCCCTGCATTATTAAAAGCCTCCAAGGTGGCCGTATCATCCATGGTTTGATGCACACATATATTAAGGCTGATGGGCATTGCATGATAAATGCCACCCAACAGCAGGTAGAATCATTACACTGCATTTAATAGATCCAAAAGGAAGGCCAGGTGAGCGACAAAAATTTCCCTGCTGCAGCATATAAATAATACATGTTTCAGGGCAAGACTTATTCACATGTCCCTTTAAACATGGTCCACACAGTCACCCTAATAATCAACCGCTTCCATACTATGAATAACCCCCAGCATAAAATGTTTAAAATTAGGCAATATATTAGAATTAGGATATATGTGGATAAAGGATACTTTTATAATAGAGCCGACTGCAACAGCAATGACAATGCGGACCAGATCCATTGCTATAGTGTATGGGGCCAAGAGAACACCTGTGCTGCATTCCTTTCAATTGCCTGTTAATTTTGGGCGAAGATCTGTTTTTTTTAGAGTTAGCACCAGGGTTAAGCAGTAGGTAAAATGGTGCAATTAGTGCCCCTCAAACAATTAGCGCTGGCACCAACTGATCTGCTAGCTGCAAAAGCGCTAGAGATCTCTAGCGCTCCCCATGTTAAGTAAAGGACGCGGAAAGTACAGTAAGCTCGAGCTACAAATCGCTAATAGCAACGCACTAAGTGATTTTTCCCGTTTGTAGCGAGAGGCAAAAGATCTGTTGGTCAGGCGCTAGACTCGATTAACCTGGCGCTAACGCAAAACCATGCCGACGCAAGGGTTAACTCACACCAGGTAATAGTGCCCTAAATAATTATATATAAATAAGATTCCAAAACCCCAGAGTAATGTGATGCAATGATGCCTTTTTATTGTACTAACATGATACTTTATTTGCCGCAGTTCGGCAGTTTTCGCTGAATGTCTGATTGCTCCTTCAGCGACTCCACTTTTAGCAAATTACAGTGACCATTCGCTAAATAGGGAATTCACTTTATTTTCGGCGAAATAAATTCCCCGAAATGTGACAAAAAGCAGAGGATCTAAAGATGATTAGACCCTTTAGATTCTAACTTCCATAATAACCCCTCAAATGCCATAAACCCAGGGAAATACAATAAAAATAATAAACAATGTGGCATTTAGCTACCCCTTAACCCCTAAAATGCCATTGATCAAGGTAAAACATGAAATGAATACACTGTGAGGCATATAGCTAACACATTAACCCCTAAAATGCCATTAATCAAGGAAAAAATAAAATGTATAATGTGAGGGATGAAGCCTACCCATTAACCCTTGATATACAACTAAACCAAGGCAAAAACTAATGTAATACACAATGTAATGTATAGTCTGAACATTAACCACTTCACTGCTGAGACATTTCAACCCTGTGAAAATGCTTAAGTTTAAGTGCCTGTTATTATTTAATGTTTTTGACTTTTATTTCAAACGGAATATGGTCATGTTGGGTATCATTGGAAAGGCCAGAATCTGCTCTTTCCAATGACATCTAGATCGTCCATATACGATGCACAGGGACGGAGATACACTGGTCCGAAGAAGTGTGGTAAGCTGGAAGCTGATTTTTGGTGGGGGGGCACATGGGGGGGCAAGGAATAACCTAGGGGGGGCAATTGCCCCCCTTGCCCCCCTGTAGAGTCGCCTATGCGGGGAACCCCTAGCTGCCTGGAGATTTCCTAAGGAAATCCACGGTGGAGATAGGAGGTTCCTTTGAACCCCCACATCTCCTGAACGGTGGCAGCCAGAGGGTCATGGAAGGTATCATTTGAAAGGCCAGAGCATGGCCTTTAGAAAGATAGCAAGCAAACATGACCATGTTAAAGATAAGGAAAAAAAAAAAATAATAAAAAAAAAATATTTAAAAAAAAAAGGGTTTTTTTTGTTTGTTATTTTTATTAATGCAGCAATATTCACATTTCAATTATAATGTGAACAATGATGCTGCGCTAATGATTTTTTCTATGGGGGTTTGCTAAAAAACACGTCATTTCCCCCCAAAAAATGTAACGAGTCCCCATTTCGAATTTTTTTTAACAAGTGCACCCCATAGAAAATATAGCCGCAAAGGCTTGTATGATAAAATGTGTAGAAAAAAAACATTACACGCTGTAGATGATTGAAAAGTAAAATTTTATTGCAATTTTTTTATATAATATTCAGGCAGGACATGACGTATACATATAATAATGATATATTATAAATCTGCCGAGTCTGCCGGAAAGAATGATATATAATATGTCTGGGTCGCATAATAAAATGTGACTTCAAATCGCTTTTAAACAAGATGAGCAAAACCGGTAAAAAATTAGCTCAGCACACCGTTGTGAAATGGTTCAGCAGCGAAAGAGTTAAAAGTTGCGGGGGGTTTTTTTGTTTTGTTTTTTTTATACCTCGATGGTCAGCTTGTTGGATTTTTCCGACGGCTGGTCGACGCTCTGTTCGGTGGATCGTCAACTTTTTTTCGGCGGGTTTGCGGCGGGTTATCGGATCTGATGTTTTTCGGCGGTTTTGAGGTGGTTTTTCCATTCCATTCGTTGGTTCGAATGTGTTCGACAGATATTCCCTATACATTGGAGTCCCTGCGGTGAATGCTGAATTCACCGCAGGGCCAGGGAATTTGATCCCCCAAAGTGCAAGGAACGTAGAAACACCGAAAGAGCATTCTGGTGGAATTCGCTGCTCTTTGAATAATCCTGTAAATGTAAAAGAATAGAACGTACACACTATGATTTTTTTTCCATTTATTTTCTGTCCAGTGGGTTTGATGATCCCTGCAGCGGTCAAGGAGTCACTGTAACAAAGCCTTTTTCCGGTCCTGTCCTTTCAAAACAGGGAACACTAAGCATCTGAAAAGAAGGCAACGAAAAATAATTGTGCATGATACAGTATGTATAGCTGTGGTTCCTTCCTTGGACTTGTATAGAAATGTTTTCTGCTGTACTGAGCAATGATCTGTTTCTAGCAATCCGTTTTGTTGATGAAAACGAATGCTCAAGCAGCTGAAAATTGTCCCTGTACACATTGAAAAACAGCGCAGTTGTCACCATGCTTTAAAACCAGTATCTTTTGTAATGTTAAGCTCAGGTGCCTCGATTGGGCCCAGAAGCATTATGCAAACTCCAGATTATGTCAGAGTGAATCATATTGCGTATAAATACATTTCTGAAGCTCACTAAAACTGTCCATAGAATAGTTTCACTCTGTTACAAGCATTTAAATGAGCGAGCACCATGGTAACTTTTGTCGTTTTCATTATTATATAGCTATGGTATTTTTTTTTTATAGTTTCTCTGCCACCACAGCCCTCTCCTGGCTGGATGAATTCCTCCTACTCACCCACCTGTTAAATCCCCATCTACACTATTTGGATATGCTTTAACCTCTTCACTACCATGATCAAATATACTCGATCTTCAAAAGCATCTGCTTGTGCTCTGAGATTTATTGCAAACAAAATTCTTTTGCATATACAGGGTAATTCAAAGAGATCCGAATTGCTTGAGTAAGGTAACCGCACGCTGAAAATCAGCATTCGGTTACCTTTCTTGGACATTCGGCTATTCAGAGAGCAGGCAATTCGCCAATCCTGGCGAATTGCCTGAACATACGGTGCCTGTTCGGTGCCTGTTCGAGGGCAGTGAAAACCCCATGAAAAAGCACTGCTTCGGCTATTCAGAGAACACAAACCAGCAGTGAAAGGTTCCCGAATTGCCCTGCCATTCGCTGGTTTAATTCGGCAAGTTAATTCAGGAGAATCCCATAGGCTTCAATGTTAAAAATATTCCCATTTTAATTCAATATCTAATAAACTGTTCATTATAAAATTCTGCAGTAAAGAGTCTCTTTATTTATAGATTTTTTAGGATATTTTAAGCATTTTTCAGGATTTTTTTAAAATTTTTTAAAAGTCCGATTTTTTTTTTTTTTTAAGTTTACTTATTTTTTCTGTAACAGCCCTCTTTATTATCATTCACTGGACCTCATATGTAAATTTCAGACATTTTCGCTCAGTAGTTTCTTTGCAAACAGCGTTTCACTTTTCAATCATTCATGCAAACTATTTTCTGAATTTATTCACTGCCTCTTCTGCGGTGTCGGCTTTCTCCGGAGGCTTTGCTGCGTGTGATCGGCTCCTGCTCGGGTTTTTCCGTGGTTTTCGGCAGGTTAATCCAGATGTTTTTGCGGGTTTTCGGCGTGCATTCGCCGGGTTTTGCGGTTAGTTTTCGTCGGGTTTGCGGCAGCCTTTCCCTGCAATTCGGGGACCCTGTGGTGTTTGCTGAATACACCGCAGGGTCGCCGAAATGGGATCGGCAAAAGGAACTGAATTGAAGAGAACGAAAAGTCACCGAACGTGCGGTGACTTTTCGAATCTCTTTGAATTACCCTGATAGTCTCCAAAACATGTTCCTAAAGCTACAGCATATCTAATATTACAGCCAATGTGCTGCAGCTCACAACATTGTTCTCTTTTCTGCATGTGTCTCTCAGACATATGCTGCAGTAGCAAACGTTCATCAGCAGGGTGTGCTGTTGTATTGTATTGTAACAAGGTATGTATAGAGGTATATATTATTATACTTAGGATAATGGAAAGTAGTTTTCCATAAACCTACTGGCTCCTGACAGTGATTTTATGGAAAACTATTTGGTTGTGAAGGTTTAATCAGTTCATGATAAAGTGCATGAAAATATCACGTGTTTTCACACGTTTATGATATGGGCTTCGTACACTTAAGGCCCTGTCACCTTCTTCAAGTGAATCAGTAGTAGCGGTTTAGATTGCTGTCACACGAACGCACTGATTGCGCACAGTGCGTCTGCACGTGCTTCGTGTGTTGTTTTCTGTTGACGTCTTTGAACAGCTACAACAACAACGACAAGCAAACTGTGGTCAGACGGACGCGATAGTGCCCTAGGGTAAAGCATTTTTTTTAAGCCTCATCAATTTGAAGGGAAAAAAGCATAAGATATCCAAATCAGTCAGTTATCAATACTATGTTTCAAAACATTTCCTGTAAATAAAACCAATACTAACCAGAAGGTATATATTTTAATAAAAAAAATATCAAGTAGAAAACTTATTTGTGAAATTAATTTAAAAAAATAGCTGGGAAGAGAAACGAATACCTTTCATATAAACCTCAATTTCATCAGAAATAAATTCTTAATTAATCACAAATTAGTGGATTAACCCCTTCAGATACTAGGCAACCTTTCATCTGTTAGTCTAAGCCGTGGTATGTTTTCTTCCTATTTTCTGCTTTGTTTTGGGAATTGCTCCTTATTTTTTCTTTTCCTCTGTTTCCCATAGACACAGGAAAGCATAAGCATGAAATATCACAAGCACTATCTTTTAACTTATTAAACCTTGGTAAATCAATTGCTCTAGTGTATCCGGGGCATGCATTTGTCACCTGAGGTGCGTGGAGATGAGTTGGATGTGAACCATGTAAATCCAAGCCTGTCATTTTTAAATGTACCGCCCAAGGCACTAGGACAGTCGTCTCCGCTGTGTCTGTACCATGAGTGTCAATTTCAAACGTTCCAGATTGGCTTGTTAGACAAATTTGCAGCACTTTAGAAATAACTCATACATTTTTGTTTTCATTCCTTGGGAGCAAATTGAACATATCACATGTTGTAAATTGTAAAACACTTTGGTTGTTTTCATTTCTAACCCATGGATTGAATGTGTCAGTGTTGTTTCCAAACATCTTATCTATGAAATGTTTCATTTTGATAGTCAGCATTCATTTTACTGACTTTTATTTCTGAGCTAAACTCCAAGACACACATTCTTATCTGACAGCTAGAGAAATTTACAAAAAATAAAAAAAAAATCTCAGGCAATTATGACGACACATCTCTGTAACGATGCTCGCAAACATATGACTGAAAAATAATCATGATAAGTACCCTGGAAAATAGATGGTAGCCAATCAGTGGTGTACTAAGGGGGGCGGCCTGCCCTGGGTAGCACTGATTAGGGGGTGCCACTGCAACGGCGGACTGACCCTCTGGGGTCCACAGGGTGATAGAGGCCTGCTGCTGCGGTTGCGTGCTGCAATCAGATCCCATATGGATTGTAGGCTGTCCAGTGGATGTAGGGACCAAGTCGCTCACGACTCAGAAGTGGATCCTACTCATCCGCTACCGAGCGTTGCGAGGGAGGATGCGTCTGAGCTGCCAGTCAGCTTCTTGTGGTGAACGCGTCACTCGTTACACGCCGCGCGGCTCTCAATCTCAGCCAAACCTGATGACGTGAGTGTGGCCGAGACAGAGCCTGCCCCTACATTACCCGGCAGATTCAAGGGTTCAGGAGGCCCAGGGAGTGCTCGCAGCACCAGGAGACGGTCTCACACTGCCCAGGCCAAAACCCTCACGGACGGAGGATGATAAATATATAAAAAATAATAAAAATTGCTGTATGTGCTCATATTCACTGCCTTTACTATGAGAGTTTTATTGCTGTTGATCCTGTGCACACTCATATTCACTGCCTTTACCGTGAGAGTTTTATTGCTGTGGATCCTGTGTGTGCTCATATTCACTGCCTTTACCATGTGAGCTTTACTGCTGAGCATGCTGTGTGCGCTCATAACTGCCTTTAACATGAGAGTTGTATTGCTGTGGATCCTGTGCACGCTCATACTCACTGCTCTTACCTCATGAGTTATACTTCTGTGGAGCTCTATGATACGCTTATACACACTGTACATTACTGTGAGTTTTATTGCTGTGGAGCTCTATGATACGCTCATACACACCATACATTACTGTGAGTTTTATTGCTGTGGATTCTGTGATACGCTCATACACACCATATGTTACTGTGATTTTTATTGCCGTGTAGCTCTGTCATACGCTCATACACACTGCACATTGCTGTGAGTTTTATTGCTGTGGAGCTCTATGATACTCTCATACACACCATACATTACTGTGAGTTTTATTGCTGTGGATTCTGTGATACGCTCATACACACCATATGTTACTGTGAGTTTTATTGCCGTGTAGCTCTGTCATACGCTCATACACACTGCACATTGTTGTGAGTTTTATTGCTGTGGAGCTATATGATACGCTCATACACACCATACATTACTGTGAGTTTTATTGCTGTGGATTCTGTGATACGCTCATACACACCATATGTTACTGTGAGTTTTATTGCCGTGTAGCTCTGTCATACGCGCATACACACTGCACATTGCTGTGAGTTTTATTGCTGTGGAGCTCTGTGATACGCTCAAACACACCGCACATTACAATGAGTTTTATTGCTGTGTAGCTCTGTGATACGCTCATACACACTGCACATTGCTGTGAGTTTTATTGCTGTGGAGCTCTGTGATCCACTCATACACACTGCACATTACTGTGAGTTTTATTGCTGTGGAGCTCTGTGATACGCTCCTACACCACATATTACTGTGAGTTGACATACAATTTTGCAATAAATATTTTTGAAAACATTTAAGAAAAAAGTGTGGGTGTTTTTTTACATTTTAACGTTGTGGGGGGGGGGGGCAAATATAGAATCTGCCCCGGGTGCCAAATGTTCCAGGAATGCCTCTGCAGCGCATCAATTTTTAAATGCAAAAATGTGGCTTATTTTCCTTTTATTCTGTGCTACCACTCTTAATTTTGGTTGAATTTACAGAGTCATTTTTGAAAAAGGGATATATCACTATAAACATGTCACTACCTTTACATGGTTTTGTTTTTTAAATGAATGTCGCTGAGGTAGTTCAATGCAAAAACTCTGACCTTATCTAGACAGAGTCCTAATGTGATTCACTGGTCCAGATTGGACACTGGGCAAGCTAGACAAAGGCCTGGTGGGCCACAATGCCTCTAGTTGACTGGATAGATCAAACGAGCTTTGTAAGGCCATCGGTATGACTGTAAGGGCCAAGAGAAATATCTATAGGTGTCCAGAGTGACACAAAGGTTTATTTCAGACTGCTTATTGCCAGACAACACGGACTGTCTATGCACAATCAACCACAATGTGTAGATTATTATTCTGGAACACATTATAGCTATATTGTAGAGGAATGGTATGTCTTAAAGACTATATAGTAGAAAAGATGCAAACATTATTTCTTTTTTTAAGTGCAGTAGGTGTAACAAAAACAGATAATCAGAAATGATATATTGTAGGCAGCTACTTCCTAATATAAACTTCATTATAAAACCTGCTTGTTAACATAATGCCCAAACATAGTTAATAGCAACGAGGCAAACTAGTTAATGAACCAGGGCCTTATTCCATTAGGTGTAGTAATAATTGCATAAAGCTCGGCTCAGTAATAATTGCATAAAGCTCGGTCGGCTCAAGCAATCGTTACCTCATGGTGTGGTATTCTAAGTCGAGTACGAGCAGCAGGTTGGTTTGCCACTCAGCTTTTGCGTGTTTATACTGCTGGTTTGCGGGTCTTATTCTTTGTATAGAATGCGCAAACCTGCATTAGTGCTGGAATGACAAGTGATTCTGTATCCACATAATTATCCTGTGTATAGAAAGAAGAAATATTACATTGGAAAAAAGTTTAAATGGCCGGAATATTATAACCTCACTCTATTCTATGTTTTTAAGGGATAGCCAATTACACATTCACAAACATAAAGCTAAGAACAAGTAAAATGGGACGGATGGTGTATAATTTAAAACAAAATAATTTATTTAGCATAAATAAAATATGTGCTGTGAAGAAGCATATAAAATATAATGATTTAGCTGCTTGAGTTCCTTAGAATTTAAAGGCAGTGACCCAGATAATCAAATGCAGTTGACAAGATGAAATGAAAGAGCCATAGAGTACATATTTAAATTAAAGAGTGGTCTCAGACAGTAGATTTTTTTTATTATTTTATTAGATGAAAGTTTACCCAGGAAATCTGGAGAGAAAGTGGGGTTTTTAAACCTGTTCCTCAATAGAGATACTTGGCTAGACTCTTTAAAGACTATCTCGCTGCAGTGTTCTTTTATTTCTTCCATAAGGACTTAGTCAGAAAGAGCAGATCTGGCCCTGAAATGTCACTGAACAGGGAATTTCCCCGTACGGTGACATTTCGGGGCCATTCGGCTATTCAGGTGGATTAGAGCAGGTAGATTGCCAAATTTTGGTTAACTGCCAGCAAGTACGGTGCTTTTTCGAAGGCAGTGAAATCCTCCATAGAGAAGCAATGGTTAATCTGTTCACAGAACACCGAACAGCAGTGAGAAGTCGCTGTTCGTTGTTTTCATTGGGCAGGTTTATCCAGGCGAATCCCATAGACCTCAATGTTAAAAATATTCCAGTTTCTATACAATATCTATTTAACCGTGTATTATTTTAATCTATTTATTGATTACTTTTAGGATCTTTTAGGCACTTTTAGGATTTTTTCGGCAAATTTTTTTTCAAAAATGTTTTCTCTTTTTTCTGTAACAGATCTTTTTATGATCTTTCATAGGACCTTATATGTAAATTCCAGGCATTTTCGTTCAGTAGTGTTTTTGCAAACAGCGTTTCAATTTTGACACGCAAGCGTATTGTGGTTTTTTTTTTAACCCCGTCTGTCAGCTTGTCGACTTTTCCTGGCGGCTGGTCTGTGCTGTGATCATCGGCTTTTTCCGGCGTGTTTTTTGTGGCTTTTCCCACGGGTTTTCAGTGGTTGTTCGGAGGGATTGCGGCGGGTTTTCCTTGCACTCCGGGGACCCTGCAGTGAATGCTGAATTCATCACAGGGAGGGGAACTTTGATTCCCCGAAGTGCAGGGAAGTGCAGGGAAGGAGAGAGCACTGAAATGATGGCTACATTTTAGTGCCCTCTGAATAATCCCCATTAAGTTTCAAACATTCTTTCATTGAACTCCAACGTACGTATAATGAAAAGACCCTCATTGCTCTCATTCAATACTATGGATCTTAAGGAATTTGACGTTAGAGAATTCTTAGCAATCCCCAAGCTCATATTTACATCTAGACAGGAACTTCAAGGGGGTTATACACTAACTACCATCGTTTCACCAAAGTTCTACATTGTTGCAACTACAGTGCACTTTAGCTATCCAGAGAAGCACAATTCAACGCGCCCTGATGAAGTTGCTGTCACCCTAAGCATTTCAAGGAAAATAAACAATCTCCTTGTGCAAACCTCTAGATTTCCAACGGGAAATAACTTTTACATAAAAAATAAGTGGTATTGTGTGTACAGCCCACAAGTATAACAGTAGCTCAAGCAGCCCCACACACAGTGCTGAAATAATGACAATATGTATACAGAAATGAGCATAGTGATCACACCAACTCAATGGCACTCACATACACCATTGGGTAGCACATGCAGTCTCCTGGTGTGTACTATAAAGGTAAAAAACATACAAAGTGCCACATAGTGTAAAACTATACAAAATTTAATTGGCAGGGAAAAATAGTTTGGAACCAATCACAATCAAAGTGACACAAATATGTGTGCAGAAACAGCATAAAAAAATACATCCAGTAATCACCACATGCCAGAGTCTGATATCCTAGAGAACCTCCATCCTATGGTAGATCCGGCCTTCAGACCTGGGCATCACCTGACCAGCAACTCCTGTAGGTAGATCAGCCCCAAAAGAGAATAAAGCGGAGCCCCAGCTCGACACGTTTCTTCCAGCGACTTTCTCAAGAGCTTGGGTGCCAAACAATGAGTCTCCATTAAATAGTCCCCAATCCCCATTAGGGGAAAAACAAGGAACACCGGAGCACTTAACGGCACACCGGACAAATCACCACATGAGATCCTCTGGCATCCGGCACCGGAAGTGATGTCGCAAACTCGCATTCAACATCTAGGCTGCGGGAAAATGCTATAGACGAATGGGCAAGCCTCTAGAACCAGACACAATTGGCTTCCCACACTTATAAAAAACACACACATGGGTCCATATCAAAAGTCAATAAAACAGATCTCATGAATCTGACTGACGTCTATGACACAGAACAGTTAGTACCAATACAACTATGAAAACCTGAAAAACACAGATGGATAAAGGCAAGAACCAAGCTTAGTGTCAGAGAAAGGAATATATTTATAGCAGTGACTTAACAACAAAATTAACATTTAAGCCCGGTGGCTTCAATGTCTCCAAATACAAAATGTTTTATGGAGCGCTGTCTGATGCGCTCAACCAATATGCAGCATACTGGGAAAACATTCCTTCTTGACCCCAGAATGGCAGTCAGATTTCTCCTTGGATCAAGAAGCATATACCTACATATTAAATATTATAACCCTTAATATAATGTTTTTGCAGAAAGCCATCCAGTCGTTTAAAACTCTGTACAGTCTCTGACCCAACCACCTCAACAGGCAGAACATTCCACAGCTTTATTGTTCTCACCGTAAAATAATCCATCCTATTCTTTAGGCTGAATTTCCTTTTGTCCAGTCTAAAAGGGTGACCTCGTGTCTTGTGTATAGTCCTGTTAATGAATAGGTTTTCAGACAATGGTTTATAATGGCCCCGTATATATTTATATAAGGTTATCAGATCCCCTCGATGGCGCCGTTTCTCTAAACTAAGCAGGTTTAAGCTTGTTAGTCTTTCCTCATAACTTAAACCTTCCATTCCCCTCATTAATTTAGTTGCCCGTCTCTGCACTTTTTCCAACACTATGATATCCTTTAAGACAGGTGCCCAAAATCACACAGCATATTAAAGGTGCGTCTTACCATTGATTTATAAAGAGGCAAAATTATGTTTTCATCCCGTGAGTGAATTCCCCTTTTAATGCATGCCAATACCTTGCTGGCCTTGGCGACTGCTGTTGACATTGCACATTGTTACTTAGTTTGGAGTCTATGATTATTCCCAAATCCTTCTCCTGCTTTGATTTCCCTTATATCCATTTAGGGTATAAGTTGCTTGTGTGTTCTTCACTCCAAAGTAGACATGTGCATTCGTTTTAGTACTAAAACGATTTAGTCCGAATTTTGGGATAATTTAGTTTTAGTATGACTCAAGAGATACGAAACTGCTCAGTACAAAAAACGAAAGAAACTAAAATAAAATGCACCCCATTTTAGTTTCAGTCCTTTTTGTGATATTACATTGATGAGTGAAGGAGTCCAGTATTGAATGCAACATCGCAAAGCTACAAAAAAGGTTTGTATGTGTAATCCTTCCCGACCCCTACCTGAAAATCTGACAGTGATAGAGCTCCAGAATACTCACTCACAGCACAGACAGCCAGCACAGGAAAGGAAACCTTTACTTAAACCTTGCATGTCTATGAGGCAGTCAAGATGATAAAAGCAGCTGGAGAAGGAAAACATTCAAATAAATCACAGTGAAAGCTAATGACAGGGAGGGCTGGATAGTAAAAACCCCTTTATAACAAGCAGTGCTGGGAGAAGAGAGGGACTTTATAAAACGTGTGCTATCTCCCCTCCCGCTCTGCATAATAGGGGCTTAGTTCTGATACATTTTATATTATCCAGGAGCACTATCCCCCTTCCCTCATCTATAATACACGTTTTATATGAAGTCCCTTCTCCTCTCCCAGTGCTGCTTGTTATAAAGGTTTTTTTTTACGTCTGATACATTTAGTATCCAGCTCTCACAGTTACTCTGTCATTATGAGCCTTCCGTGTGATTTGAATGTTTTCCCTAGATTTAAAGTGCTTTATTTTATTATAAAAATCAATTTGCACCAGTCATCTCTTCTCTGAGCTTTCAGACCGATTTACATTATTATTATTATTATTCTTTATTTATAAAGCGCCAGCATATTCCGCAGCGCTGTACAATAGACGGGTTACAATACATTGAACAACATTTGACAAACAGTACAAGAGGGGATGAGGCCCTATTCCCGTAGGAACTCACAATCTGGGAGGGTTGGGTTGGAAATAGGAGGAGAGGACTGCAAGGTGAGAGTGATTGATGGTTGCGTCAGTGAGTTGGAGGTAGACTTAAAGAAATAAAAAATAAAAAAATCGGACTTTTTTAAAAAATGCTTAAAATATCCTAAAAAATCTATAAATAAAGAGACTCTTTACAGCATAATTTAATAAATGAAAGGTTTATTAGATATTGATTTAAAACGGGAATATTTTTAACATTGAAGCCTATGGGATTCCAACAATCACACAAAGAAAAAATGGACAGGCGCCCAAACTTGTACTGCCACCAATCAACCAATGCCAAACAGAAAATATAGTGGTTTCCCCCAAACCAGTGAAATGACAAAGATAATGGTACGTATCTGGTGGCGCGACGACAATCGCTAGTTGGTAGCTGATGGTTCCCTTAGTCGATTATGTCCATATGGAGCATATAAAAGGAAATAAACAATATATAGTGCAGATGATTTTAACACATTAGATATAAATTATTGTATAATAATCCCACTCACAAATTAAAGAGCCCGAACACTGGCTCTAAGTGGATCAAGGCTCTTGGGTGTTTATCTTCTCCACTTCTGAAGGTGACCCACACCTTACAATTATTGGAGTTTGGCTCATGTAGAATGGATATGAAAAGAAAACAAGATAGATAGACCAAAACAAGATAGATAGACGTTAATAGTTTCCCTCTCCACAGAGATACAAAGTTTAAGTAAAAGTTCCCTCTCCTGTGCTGGATAAGCATTGCATTCTGAAGTTCTGCACCCTCCACATGCCAATGCAGTAAGATGTTCTATACGGAGAGGGGTATGAATTAATGCAGGAGGATGTTATCTACATTATACAGAGAGGGGTATTAATTAATGCGGGAGGATGTTCTATACATTATACAGAGAGGAGCCTTTTTTTTAGCCCTTTAAATCCAGTGGCTGTGAGCGCTGAGATCGGCTGCTTGTTATATTATCTCTCAGTACAATGTATCAGGCTCAGCTGTTACAGGAACTGACTAACAGCGCTCAGAGTTTAAGTAAAACAAGGAAATAATATTGTTCTAACCTCTTATAAATAAAAATATTATTTACTAGTTTTACTGAAACTCTGAGCACTGTGATGAGCAGCAGTCAGTTACTGTAACAGCTTTGCCTGGCACATTGTGCTGAGAGTGAGTGATACTGTAACAAGCAGCGATCTCAGCCCTCTGAGGAGCCACTACAATAGTAATTGTATCCACTGGTTTTTGGATGAATGAAATTAGTTTTCATACTAAAGAACTGAAAACAAATTTCTTTAGAAACTAAATAAATTGCATTTTAGGACTAATCCATTAGTTCAAAATGAAATTTTTGTGCTGTGCACATGTCTACTCCAAAGTGCATATTTTTTGCATTTATCAACATTAAATTTCATCTGCCATTTAAGTGCCCAGTCCCCCAATCTAAATCCCTCTGCAGCGAAGTAACATCCTGCTCACATTGTATTACTTTCTTAGTTTTGTGTCATCTGCAAACACTGACACATGACTTTCGATGCCTATTTCAAGGTCATTTATAAATAAATTGAATAGCACTGGTCCTATAACAGACACCTCAGGGACACCACTTAACACTGATGTCCATCTTGAAAAATTTCCATTTATGACCACTCTCTGTGCCCTATCTTTTATCCAGTTTTCTATCCAAGAGCAAGTATTTTCATCTAGACTAATTTTTATTAATTTAAATAGTGACCTCTTGTGTGGAATATATAACCACAAAAGCTTGGATGATAAAATGGGGAAAAAAAAATTACAAGCTGTAAATTATTGAAATCTGAATGGAAAGTTATATTTTTTCATATTTTTTGTTATAGCATTCTGACAGGACATAAGGTATAATATAATAATGATATATTTAGAATTTGTCAGGTCTGCCAAAAAAAGGATATTTAATATGTCTGGGTCTTATAATAAAACATAACTTCAAAACACGTGATGAGTACAGAACGGTCAAAATGATGTCAGCACACAGAGGTGAAATGGCTCAGTAGCAAACGGGTTAAAGGAACACAAGGTTAAAACAGGAGGGGTGGAAATGGAAGGGTTACACAATAACCCCTGATGACCCTCTTCACACCTTCTCTCCTTTTATAAGCCTCTAGTCATTTAAAAAAAACAAAAAACTGAATCCAGTGCTGGGCTGCCACTGAGCTCCTCTGGAAGTGATATGCTGCTAGCTTCCTGGTAGCTCAGCATGTCACATGACCACAGGGAGGTGTTGGTTGCTGGACGCTCGTGTGAACATCCAGCCAACCCATTGGCTCTCAATGCAAGTTACACTGAGTGGGCACAGTGCCTAGAACAAGGCTGTCAAACTCACAGCCCCCCAGATGGTGATGCCTACAATTCCCACTATTTCCTGAATGCAATGGATGGCTAGGGAATCATGGGAGTTTGACAGCCTTGGTCTAGAGCAGTGTTTCCCAAACCTGTCCTCAGGACCCTCCGCCACGTCAGGTTTGCAGGATATCTGAAGCTCAGCACAGGTGATATGATTTGCTGTTCAGTGATTGCAGGATTCAGTTTGCTTTTCTCCAAGGTGATCTGCAAAATCTGGCCTGGTTGAGGGTCCCGAGGACAGGTTTGGGAAACACTGGTCTAGAGTGTCCATTTAGCCCACCATAGTTTCAATAAACACCTGTGGTGATTTTAAAAGAATTAACGTTGGGTCTCATGGAAATAGAATCTTATGGAACTGGATAAAATAATAAAAAATGAACATAACACCTGACGTCATGTGATAGGAGACATATTGTATGAATCGACCTTCAGACTTTGCGACTTTTGGTCCCAAGCATTTTCAATAAATCATCACTTTTATATTTATAATTGGAATTATCTGCACAGTTTTGTGTGTATTCTCCTTTGTGTTGTTCTTGGTTGTGAATGCCCTTCATCAGTTAGTATGCCCTACACCTTCATATGTGGAAACTGAAGATGAGTGGCTCTTACAAATGGAATAGTCCAGGACTGATTCAAACTATGTCGTTAGGTTCAAATTTTTGTCTTTACTACAGCGAGTCTATCTTTTGCCAAGAAACAAAGCTAATTTAACTCTAAACAATGAACACAGAGGATCATTAATCTTCACAAGTTGTAGAATGAAAAATTTTGTTTGTTTCTGTCGCAGTTTACTCCTGGGCTATGGCGAAAGCTCATTCAAAATTATAGTAGCTGCTTTATCAATTGTGAGATCATTCTTTCAGGGCTTCTTTTTTTGTCCTAAAGAGCTGCTGAACCATTTCAGATCCATCTACAGCCATATTAAAGTATAAGGGCTTGGAATGATACGATGAGCTGCCACAATAGTGTAAAGGATGTGGCACATAATTGTACAGTAAATGTTGCTGGATTCTTTCGTATTCTAGGATCCAAAGGCATTAAAAGAGGCCTAACAGTTTAGAGAGTAAAAATCATAGAATAGAAGAATATAATAATTATTATACTGCATATTTCTTTTGAGCAACTGTTGCGTCTTCTATTTAAAGGGCCACTACCACCAAAAAATTAAATGTCCTTGTTGTGCTTACTTTATGTTGCTGATATCTTACATGTGCTTTGTTTTTCTCTTGTATGTTTAGTTAAGAAAATATTTTACGCTATATGTGTCATTAGGTGCATCCATTGTGTGATATTTTGTGTTGTAAACGTCCGTCCCCCTCGTATCTTTACCTCAAATGCTTCTCACTGTGTGGCTTTGGATATGGAATGAAATCTATAGGTCGATCCCAGACAAAAATTATTGTTTTGTGATGGATGTATTCAAAGGACATCACCAGGGGGTAGATTAGAAGTCTTTTAAGCTCCCTGCCATATCTCATTCAGCTGTCACCTCTTATCTTGAGTAGCCTGGAGAACACAATAGCCAGCCTCATCTAAACATTCCCTCCTTCACCTCATTAACTGTCAAATACTGGAGAAGATAAACCTCAGCCATAAAGAAAAACAATTGCACAGATTTTGGTAAATGTTGCATCATGAAAAAAAGCCACAAAATTAAAACAAAAGATGAAAAAAAAGAAATTTATTTTTCCCTTTTACATACAATTACTTCCAACAAAGAAAAAAGAACAGCAATATGTGTTTTATAATGTGGTTTTATTTCTAATGCACAAGTAATCTAATTGCAGTTTATCTAAGTGGTAGTGTCCCTTTAAATAAACATTTAGAAGTAACTGTTCACACTGCATATTTATGCTTCTCTAGACACACGATACTCGATACTAAGATCTATCTATCTATTTTTAAATTATTTCTAGATTTTCCACAACCCAACTCAGATAATTAATGATGGGAATTTAATTCACAAAATATGGTCATATAGTGCTTAAGCCTGTCACAGTGTCAATGTATCCCATTCCCATCAATGACAGGCCCTATTCTAAAACCCCTAATGATCACATTTATGGGATTAACTCACTGAGGATAGAATCCTCTCTGGGGCTCCCACATATTGCTTAATCCTGTCACAGCATGATATACTATATATCTATACACATATACAGTATAAAGACCAACTGCTTTGCTTTAAAGTCTACAGTTGGATTATATTATTCTGTTGAATTGAGCATAATACTGTACACTTAAAGGGATACTACCACTTACAGTGGCAAGAAAAAGTATGTGAACCCTTTGGGATTACGTGGAGTTTTGCATGAATTGGTCATAAAATGTGCTCTGATCTTCATCTAAATCACAGCAATTTGAAAAACACAGTCTGCTTAAAATAATACAACACAAACATTATATGTTTTCATGTGTTTATTGAACATAACATGTAAACATTCACAGTGCAGGGTGGAAAAAGTATGTGAACCCCTAGCCTTATGACTTCTCCAAGAGCTAATTGGAGCCAGGAGCGAGCCAACCTTGAGTCCAATCAGTGTGATATTATTGGATGTGTTGCTGAAAGCTGTCCTGCCCTTTAAAAACACACACCAGTTTTGGGTTTACTGGTTTCAAGAAGCACTGCCTGATGTGAACCATGCCTCGCAGAAAAGAGCTCTCAGAAGACCTACGATCAAGAATTGTTGACTTGCATGAAGCTGGAAAGGGTTATAAAAGTATTTCCAAAAATCTTGATGTTCATGTGTCCATGGTAAAACAGACTGTCTACAAATGGTGAAAGTTCAGCACTGTTGCTACTCTCCCTAGGCGTGGTCGTCCTGTAAAGATGACTGCAAGAGCACAGCGCAGAATGCTTAATGAGGTAAAGAAGAATCCTAGAGTGTCAGCTAAAGACTTACAGAAATCTCTGGCACATGCTAACATTTTTGTTGACACATCTACAATAAGGAAAACATTAAACAAGAATGGAGTACATGGGAGGACACCACGGAGGAAGCCATTGCTGTCCAAAAAGAATATTGCAGCACGTTTGAAGTTTGCAAAAGAGCACCTGGATGTTCCACAGCACTACTGGCAAAATATTCTGTGGACAGATGAAACCAAAATTGGTTGGAGAAAACCAAACAACTGACTCTGCAGGACTCGGAGGATCATCCGGCAATGGGACGTGACATCCGTGTCCTTGTAGTGGATGCCCGCTCCTCGTGGCATCGGAGATAGCGGAGGTGCGATCCGACCTCTCTTCCCTCCGCACGAAGGTGGTGGACCTTGACTCCTGGACCTGCACCTTAGCGGTCACACAAGACGATGCCTCTTCCCAGGTTCGGGCGCTCCAGGCCCAGGTCGCTGGCTTACAAACTGCCTTGCTGGCCATGGAGGCCCTACATAGGAGACTGAATCTAAAATTCAGGGGCATTTCGGACGCTATCCCGGCTCCTGACCTGCTGCCACTGGCCAACTGGGTGGTAAAATCCACCCTCGCGCTCCCTGTCAGTGCCCCTGAACCAGTGAGCCACAGGATAGTCACCTAGGCTCTCACTGTCCCATTGGCCCTTCGGTGACCTTTGCCCTGTGGTTCCCTCTGTGGCCCTCTGTTTTCCTGTGGGGTCTCAGCGGAGCGCTGCTGAGTACCACCTTTCTTGGGTTGCCTTTCCCATCCTCTCTGTTATATCAGAGCTTTTTTATTTTCTCTCTTCTTTTTCCCTTTTCCTCACCTTTCCGCCTTACTTCTTTCCTTCTCCCACTCTCCCCCTTTCCCTCCCTTTTTATTTTTTCGGTTCTGTGACCACTTACAATTCTTGATGTCATAACTTATGTCGATTGAACTTGCATATCTCCCTCGTTGTATTGCACCATACTCTGTTACTGGTTTGACTTCCTTGATAATTTTTTCTATATCTGGCATGGTCCTGTGCGGCCTTAGTTTCTCTGGCTTTAATTCATTTATTTGTGATTTTGCATAATTATAAATAAAGAATAATTAAAAAAGTTTAATAAGATGGAAGGGGGTATGTTTAGATAAGACTGAAGGAGCCATTGTTCTTCAGGCTACTCGAGATAAGGGCTGGCAGCCGAATGAGATAAAACAGGGAGTTTAACAGACTTCTGATCTACCCTCTGGTGATGTCCTTTGAATACACAATACAATGAGATTTGAGACAGTGATTGACCCATAGACTCAATTATATATCCATTGTCACAGAGTGAAGAGCAAGTGAAGTAAAGATACTGTTGGGGGGGCAGTTTACAACACAAAATATCACACAATGGATGCACCCAGTGTCACATTTAGAGGAAAATATTTTCTTAACTAAACATAAAATAGAAAAACAAAACACATGTAAGATATCAGCAACATAAAATAAACACAATAAGGACATTTCAATTTTTGGTGGTAGTGGCCCTTAACCACTTGGCTGCGACGGACGCGCTGAGCGCGTCCTGCCTAGTGCTTCCCCTGTGCTATGGACGCTGGCTGATTGCTGGCGTGTGGTTACCCCGGCGGGACTAATAGATGTCATCGTGCTGGCATCTATTTCAGGCGCCCCCCCTGCGAGTTTGGCGGAGGTGCCTGAAAGGGAAGGCGGGAGGTTCCTCGGACCTCTCTCCCTCCCGATTGCCAGGGGCCAGAGATTAAAGGCAGGCAGCATTTGGAAGGGCACAGCCTGCCCTTCCAAACGGTGCCTGGCTTTAACACCTTGGGGGCCGGATCACGATTCGGCGCTGAAAAGCGCTGGATCGTGATCCTCTCCCGGAGCTGGCCGACATCTTGGATGTCGGCCAAGCTTCTGGGATCTCCACCTGACGACTGGCGTCATCGTGCATAGCGCGATGACGTCAGTTTTAGAGTTAACCCCTAACTGCCACCAATGGTGGAGATAGGGGGTTCCAATGAAACGCCTATCTCCCGATCCGTGGCAGTGAGGGGTTAATATTTGGTATCGTTGGATTGGCCAGAGCATGGCCTTTCCAACGATACCAAACATGACCATGTAAAAAATAAATAAAAATAAAAATATTTTTAAAAAAATAATAAAAAAAATTAACAATTTTTTTTGTTAATGCAGCAATTGTTCCCATTTCAATTATAATGTGAACAATGATGCTGCACTAACAATTTTTGTATGGGGTGCGTTTGTTAAAAATCGCATAATTTTACCCCAAAAAAAGTAACGAGACCCAATTTAATTTTTTTTTAACAAGCGCAACCCATAGAAAATATAACTGCAAATGCTTGCATATTAAAATGTAAAAAAAAAACACTTTACACGTTATAAATTATTGAAAATTCAAATTTTATTGCATTTTTTGTTATAATGTACAGACAGGACATGACGTATACATATAATAATGATATATTATGAATCTGCCGAAAAGAACGATTTATAATATGTCTGGGTCGTATAATAAAATAAGGCTTCAAAACGCGGTTAAACATGATGAGCGAAACCGATAAAAATGAGATCAGCACAGAGGTGTGAAATGCTCAGCAGCGAAAGGGTTAAAGCTTTTTTTTTGTGAAGACTGGAATTCAATTATTGCAGATAAATGTGTGCCTTGTAACTCGAACCAACCTTTAGTACTAAAATAGAAAAGAACTGCATTTATTAAAGGCTTACTGTTATATATAACAAATTCATAACTTCAAATGCAACATGTTACAACATACACCATACTTTAACGCATCAACATGGCACAAATGTTCTAATGAGGCCTCTGGGTCTCTATGAAATGTAGAGGCTAGTAATGCTTATTTGCCTGAAATGCCTTTGCTACCATGTGCTTTGTTCAAAAGAGACAGTTACTGTGATGAAGATGTAGAAGTGGAACAAATGTATGGATATGACATGCTTACTTTATTGCTCAGGGAATTTTATAGCTTAGTTAAATTGCTCTGGAGCATAAACTGACAAATAGCAAGGATATCGACACTTCCCCTAAGAACAGGCATCACTTAAAGCAGTGTTTCCCAAACCTGTCCTCAGAACCCTCTAAAAGGCAAGATTTTGCAGGTCACCTTCGGAAATGCAGACTGAATCCTGCAATCACAGAGCAGAAAATTGTATCAGCTGTGCTGTGCATACCTGGCCTGTCAGCAGGTCCTGAGGTCAGGTTTGGGAAACACTGACTTAAAGGGATTTACTTTGTATTGTCTGACTATGTCCTAAATTAACTATATCTGCTTCTAAATGCAGATCATAGGTTTTTACCTATTTGTTGGAAATAAATATTGTTGCCGAGTCTTCTTTTGTGTTCTACAACAGAACTTTCTGTTTCCTTCCTCGTCACCAGCTCAGCAGGACACACAAGAAAAGCCATCGACTCAAGTTTACATTATGTGGGGCAGTGTTTCAAGGTATGTTGAAAGCTGTTGAAGAAATAGCATTCAAGGGACACACAAGGAGTAACCTAAAGGGATAGTATAGGGTTAAAACAGGATGAGGTAAAAAAATGGAGGGGATAAACGTGAACCCCTTCTGACCTTCTCCTCAACACCTTCTAATTTAACTATTTTGTTTCCTTTGTAAACGTAGTCCTGCTGGACGTGACATGCTGACTGCAGCAGCACATCAAGCGAAAGCAGGGGAACTGGATGCTCTAGTCCAGTGGTTCCCAACCATGGTCCTAACAGGCCAGGATTTCCAGATAGTGGTAGCACAGCACAGGTGATATGATTTACTGCTCAGTGATTGCAGGATTCAGTCTGCATTTCCCCAAGGTTATCTGTAAAATCAGGCCTGTTAGGGGTACTTGAGGACAAAGCCATTGAAAGCCATTGGTAGAACCTAGGGCCAGATTTGATAAAGACCGATAGCTGATCAGCTTCAGTGCTTTTTTCTGCCATTTTTCTGTTTGACTTCAATATCAACTCAAAATTCTAATTTACCTGCATGCCGATTTTCAAAAAAACTATTACAAGTGCTGAAAGGTGTTTATAGATGGGAATAAGACTAAAACATTTTTTTTTACCAAATTTTTCTAGTAGCTATGTTTAAAAGCAGACATCTGTATTAAGCTGGCCGAACGTTTTCCGGACTTCTTACCAGCCTTTTATTGGACCAGCATAATGTTTCATAATTTGGCCCTGGACAAATTATTTCCATTTGAATCGTTCAATACTTAAATTAATAAATATTGGTCCAAAAGCAGCCAATAGAACTAAATTGAGCTCATAATTGACAAATATTCCAAAGTTTGTGAAGCAGAGCTTAGTGCAGGTGGGTTCTACGTGGATTCCCAGGCATGGTTCATGGCATTCCATATTTATGTATTCAAACTCCTCCTCTTAGTCTGTAACCTCGTTTGAGCAGGATCTTCTTTTCCTGCGTACTCTGTGTTTCACACTTGTCTGTTAACCTCCCTAACGGTCCGATTCTGACATATTTTATATGTCAGAATCGGTCCTATTTATTCTGGCCCCCTAGCGGTAGAAGTGTGGCTCAGGGGTTAACTTTCAATACTGAAAGCGGTATCCCCGAGCCACACTCGGGCCGATACTTACATGTCCTGCGCTCCCTCGCTGTCCCCGCAGTCACACTGCAGCCGATCGCGACGTCACACTTCCTGGTTTCACTCCTCGCGAGAAGAGAACCAGACAGTGTGACGTTGCGAGTGGCTGAAGGAAACTGCGGGATCAGTGAGGGAGCACAGGACATGTAAGTATCCAGCCCGATTGTGGCTCGGGGATACCGCTTTCGGTACAAAATGTTAACACCAAGCCACACTCGGGAATACCGTCAGGGAGTTTAATTCATGTTTTTTTGTCTGGCTCATTGCACAGAATATGTTGACATCTCGTGCTTCAATTGTAATAGCTTCTTTATAATAATACATAAAAAACAACAACAAAGCAATCATCTTTTAATAAACCCACAGAGTTTTTGATCTTTTTTTAATCATTAATTTCATTGCTCAAGGCTTCTGAGGTCTTGCAGCTCTGTTGTTATTTATTGTATGTGCTGTAATGCGACTTTGTACCATGTCTAGTAGACCGTCTACAATTGTGTAAGTGATATAAATAGACCACATTTAAGCTGCCTCTCACATAATTAATTTAATAATAGATATAGAGCATAACTGTCAGCTGCAAACACATAGTGTTAGGCCAATTGATTCAATGTATTCATGTAATGATCCACAGAGGTGTTAGGGAGCAGCAGTTATCGAGAAACAGTGTAATCAATGAATGGTTCTGACAGAGAAAGATACATCACCAGAATAACCAATTAATAGTGCTTTATGACATAATACTGCAACGCCAGTACAGCAGCAATCTGTTTCACTGTGTTCAATTGGTAGCACACGTGCAGCTTGGTGAGACAGAATTGCACAGGTAAATCCCATAAACAGTGAAAGAATAACCAAGCAAGGCAATTAAATATAATGGGAAAGTCTCTGAAATATCAGAGTCTGTAATCCCAGTAGTAGCGTGAGTTTTAAGGATTTGCAAACCGAGGGTAAGCAGACATCCCAACTTCATGATTGCGGAAAGCATTCTGAAAATGCTGCAAAACTTGTTTGTACAATGCAGAAACTACAACACAAGACTAAGGAGTCGAGGATACAATTAGGTGATTTGATGTAGAGCATCAGTTTGTGTGGGGTGCTACATTTACAAAATACACTTTTGACTCATTTAAGTTTTTCAGAACTCAAATGTTCCCTGTCTATTATATTTTGCAGAGTTTGCTTTCATTCAGTGAAATCTTCGATTAGCATAATATGGAATCTTTAATGTAAACAGACTCACAATACCCACACATAGGGTCTCTCACTCAATATTCTGAAGTATGTTCTGACACTCATTTATTTGTATGATTTTTGTTTTGCAGTGAGTCAGTACAGTGTATAAGTGTGTATGGTCAGTTAGGAAGAACGTAGAATTTATGTTTGTGTCAAAATGAAGAAATGTATTTAAGTAGTGTGTTTCTATTTATGTCTATGGTTTATTGTAATCCAGTGTTGTGTGTGTACTGTAGAGATACACATGTGTATGTGTGAAAGCAGGGAATTCCTCATGACACAAGTGTGTTTTTACCTACTGTGATACTTTAATTTTCTGAGAATGAAAGCAGAGTTGTGTTTATATGTTACAAGCTTAGAATTCTGTTTTTTTTTACTCACACTGTAACCAATTTTGATCACTTATTTTCACATCCTTTTTTCATTAAACCATTATATATTTCTTCGTTTTCCCCAACCTCACTGGCCAAAATTCACTATATATAAATAGTGGAACTAAAATTGTTCAATGATCTCTGGTAAAGATTGTGGAATAGGTATGTGTGGTAGAGTGATTGTGTTTTTGGGTGTTAGTGGATACTATTCTGTTCCAATTTTTATAATGTAATTTTTCCTGCTTTTTATATTTTTTATTTTTACCCTGTTTATTTAAAATTTTCTGGAATAGTGAGTTAAGTGAAAAAAAATTTGTTATCCAGTTACAGGTATACCTGGGCCTCTACTGCTGAGTACTAATAGAGACAGTGCTGATGGTTTTCTTAGACTGACATATACAGGGTTATCCAAAGAGATTCGAATTGCTTGAGAAAGGTAACCGAACGCTGAAAATCAGCGTTCGGTTACTTTTCCTGGCCATTCGGCTATCCAGAGAGCAGGCAATTCGCCAAATCCTGTTGAATTGCCTGCACATACGGTGCCTGTTCGGTCCCTGTTCGAGGGCAGTGAAATCCCCATGAAAAAGCACTGCTTCGGCTATTCAGAGAACACAAACCAGCAGTGAAAGGTTCCCCTAATGCCCTGCCATTCGGTGGTTTAATTCGGCAAATTTATTCAGGAGAATCCCATAGGCTTCAATGTTAAAAATATTCCCGTTTTAATTCAATATCTAATAAACCATTCATTATAAAATTCTGCAGCAAAAAGTCTCTTTATTTATAGATTTTTTAGGATACTTTAAGCATTTTTCTGAATTTTTTTAAAAAAATTTAAAAGTCCGATTTTTTTTTGATTTTTTTTTCAGTTTGCTTATTTTTTTTGTAACAGCCCTCTTTATTATCATTCCCTGGACCTCCTGTGTAAATTTCAGACATTTTCGCTCAGTAGTTTCTTTGCAAACAGCGTTTCATTTTCCCAGATTCATACAAATGGTTTTTCTAATTTATTCACTGCCTCCTCTACGTCACAGCTGCTTCAGCTCTGTGTGATTCGGCTCCTGTTCGGCTCCTGTTCGGCTTCTTCGAAGGTTAATCCAGATGTTTTTGCTTGTTTTCAGCGTGCATTCGGTTAGTTTTCGTCAGGGTTTCGGCAGCTTTTCCCTGCAATTCGGGGACCCTGTGCTGTTTGCTGAATACACCGCAGGGTCACCGAAATGCAATCGGCAAAAGGAACCGAATTGAAGAGAACGAAAAGTCACCGAACGTGCGGTGACTTTTCGAATCTCTTTGGATAACCCTGTTAATAACTGCAGAAGGTCCTGCACTTGATACAAATTTATGTGAAGCATTGCCTGATGGGATTTTAATGCAGTCCAATTATGGGCTACATAAATCAGCTGTAAGTTTACCAAAGGTCCAGGGATATGAAAGGGGATGTAACATGACACCAGTGCTGGTATCTGCTAGCATAGTGGCAGTGGCGTAGCAAGGGGGGCACTTTCCCCGGGTGCCTGTGGGGGGGGGGCGCTACAAGCAGGCACCCTCTGAGTAAATATTACTGACCCCGAAGCTCCCTTCCATGCTGCCACAATGAGCTCAGCTTCCTGACTTCTGTGTCATTTGATGCAGGAATTTGCAGAGAGCCGCGGGAACAGGACAAGGCTCTGCATAGTGGTTCCCAGGGCCAGATTAACATAGGGGCTGATGGAGTAGCAGCTCCAGGCCCATGCCCCAGAATAGGCCCAGAGAAAGGATAACTATGTCTGCATTGATGGACACTTGGACCCCTGTATCTCCAACTCTGTGGCAGTTACAGGGTCATGTGAGGTATCACTGGAAAGGCCGGAGCATGACCTTTCCAATGATATCAAACATGACCAGGTTTTATGTAACAATAAAAATAAAATAATAAATATTTCTTTATCATTCGAACACAGCAATATTTTTCATTTTTCAATTATAAAGTGAACAGTGATGCTACACTAACTCACCATCTCATTTCTCATGTCAACAACACGTGTGGAGGTGATGGCACAATCCTCCAAACCACAAGGAAAATATTTAATTTTTTAAAATTTTTGGTTAAAATTGTATATTTTCTCACAAAAATGCAGTAACAGGTTCCCATTTCACTTTATTTTTACCAAGAATTCCCTATAGGATATACAACCACAAAGGTTTGGATGATAAAATGTGAAAAAATAATTTTACACGCTGTAAATGATTGAAATCTGATGGAAATTTACTTGCACAGTATCTGCCTGGTTAGATATACCCGTATCTGCACTGTTAAATAACCTAAAATATGTTTTCATTTCACTAAATTCCAAGAAAAGCCCACCAAAATATTCAGCTCCAAACCCATATAGATCTTAATCCGGCCCTGGTGGTTCCCAAACCTGGTCCTCAGGGACCCCTAAGGCTGGCGGCACACGAGCGTTAACAGAGAGCGGAAGGAACGCCCGTGCGAGTGGGCATTCCTTCCACTCTGTGCACTCAGCGTACAAAGCGCGATCCTCCTATGGAGGATTATGCTTTGTATCCCTGTCAGCGTCCGTTTAGCTTTTTGACGGGGATGGCTTTTTCACGTGCAGTGATTGGCCCTCCCTGTCAAAACGGCACGGACTCAGGGAAGTGCGGGCGCACACAAGCACCAAATGCGCTTGAGTGCCGCCAGCCTAAAAGGCCAGATTTTAAGGATTACCTTGAAGAAATTCATACTGAATTCTGCAATAAATGAGCAGCAAATCATATCACCTGTGCTGTGCTTCAGATATCTGCAAACCTAGCCTGTTAGGTGTGTCGGAGGACCACTGTCTGGACCCACTGTTCTAGTGGCTACCTCATAATATATTATCAGACCACTGTCAGTATCTATTAGTGGTTCCCTCATATTATCAAACTTCTGCTTGTTTCTATTAGTGGCTCAATGATATTATCGAGTTGAACTGCTTCCCGCATGCATTAGAAGCTCCCTCATTTTGTTGCACCACTGCTGTTATCTATTAGCTGCTCCCTCATAGTATTGAGATGAACCGCTAACACAGCGGCTTGCTCACAATGTAGCCTGACACAGGAGCCACGAAGGATTGATGGTTTCACTCTCATGGCACATTTACCTTCTTATAATGTTCTTTGGTTTATCCATCACTTGGTTTATCCATCACTATCCATCACTTGAATAATAAACATTATTTAGTTGGAATGTAAAACATTTTATAATTTGGTTTTTTGTATTTGTTTCTTTTGGGAAACTTCAATATATCAGTTAAAAAGAAATGAATTGTTAGCTGTGCAGATAGAATATATATAAAAGGAGTCACCCATTCATTTTCTTTATTGCTGCTTAAAAGGTTTTCTAATGGGAAAACCTTAACTTGAACATTGAAAGTCAATTCAATAAAAAATTTAGATAAAAATACTACAGATGTGTATTCAAACGGATAATGAAGACATTCATATAATCTCTTGTAGAGACAAACTGTGTGAGATGAAAATCATAGAATTTTTAATACAGTGTAAAGGTTGATTCCTTCATCCCACATAACAGAAACAGTTTCAGGGACTGAAATTTGAATGTAAACACTTGTATATATTGTATAACTAATTTGTTGATAAATTTGCAAAAAGCTGTGTGCGGTTCTAGTTTTCCCAGTATTACATATTGCTTATTTAATGGCTTTTCCTGATTCTTGGCCTAGGCGGCCTGTTGCCATGGCGATCAGGATAATTCATGCAGACATTACAGGGGTTTCCCTTTATTTATGAGTGACAGGAAAAGGATTACGATTTAGTACAGTTTAAAAATATGAGTGCCACTGGCATGAGAAATGGTAGTCCTCAAAAGTCTATCTTCACCAGGGAGTTCTCGTTTAAGATTTAATAATTCAACAAACAGCATTAAAAGTATATTTATGTAGCCAGTCTCTTTTAGTCACATGAGAGTGAAAGGTCGTGTAGTTGTGGCTCATGTGTTTCTTCAGAACTTGGAAATGTCAGTTTTTTTTCCTTTGTAGAGTATTCACTATTTTGTATATTTGACAGGATTGTGTTTTTTAACCAACTGAATGTGAGCACGCAGGCTCCTTTAATGTAAACATTTTTATTTAAGAAAAGAACGCATGTTTCATGGACATTCAGGGTATTTCTAACAAGAAATGAGAAAGCAACTAAAAGGGAGAACTTAAATATGGATTGTCAACTTGTATGGTGGACCATGTGTGACTTGTATAGTGGAGTGTGTGACATGTATGGTGGACCGAGTGTGACACGCATGGACAGTGTAAATGAGGAAAGGAGCTGAGTCTTTCTCATGCCTCTTTTGAGCCTAAATGTTGTCTGCCTTATCCTAATAAGCCTGATTGAAGACGTCCCAGAGAGCATATCCCATTACATCTTTTTATGTATGGATAGAATGTGGTATGTGTGATAGACTGAGTGTTACACATACAGACTGTCAGCGAATAAATTATGTGTTACAGTTTCTTTTTGTATAGACTACTTTTTTTATAGACCACTTGTTTTTCTTTTTATATAGACTACTTGTATATATGTGCATGTGGAACATTTCAACAAATGGACTGTGTGGCATGTATGGTGGAATGCCTAACATGTATGGTGGACAATGGGACATGAATGGATCATGTGTGATATACACTTTATTAGGTACACCTTGCTAGTACCGGGTTGGACCCTCTTCAGGGGTGCCTTCAGAACTGCCTTCATTCTTTGTGTCATAGATTCAACAAGGTTCCTCAGAGATTTTGGTCCATATTGACATGATAGCAACGCGCAGTTGCTGCAAATTTGTGAATCTCCTGTTCCATTAGATCCCAAAGGTGCTCTATTGGATAGAGATCTGGTGTCTGTGGAGGCCATTGGAGTACACTCATTGTCACTGAGTCATTGTCATTGAGTAAACTCATTGTCATGTTCAAGAAACCAGTTTGAGATGATTTGAGCTTTATGACATGGTGCATTATCCTGCTGGAAGTAGCCATTAGAAGATGGGCACACTGTGGTCATAAAGGGATGGACATGGTCAGCAACAATACTCAGGTAGGCCGTGGTGTTTAAACGTTGCTCAATTGGTACTAAGTGGCCCAAAGTGTGTCAAGAAAATATCCCCCACACCATTACACCACTACCACCAGCCTGAATTGTTGATACAAGGCAGGATGGATCCATGATTTCATGTGGTTTATACCAAAATCCGACCCTACTATCTGAGTGAATGTCGCAGCTGAAATCGAGGCTCATCAGACCAGGCACCTATTTCCAATCTTTTTTGTTCATTTTTCGTGAGCCTGTGTGAATTGTAGCCTCAGTTTCCAGTTCTTAGCTGACAGGAGTGGCACCCGATGTGGTCTGATACTGCTTTAGCCCATCAGCTTCAAGGTTCGACGTGTTGGGTGTTCACAGATGGTATTCTGCATACCTTGGTTGTAACAAGTGGTTATTTGAGTTACTGTTGCCTTTTTATCATCTCCAACCAGTCTGCCCATTCTCCTCTGACATCAACAAGACATTTTTGTCCACACAACTGCTGCTCACTGGATATTTTCAAATCAAATCAAAATAAGCTTTATTGGCAGGACCAAATACATTTTAGCATTGCCAAAGCATATGGGGAGGAGGGGGGGTAGTGGGACTTATATATGGGGGGAATGGGCAAGTCCATGGACATTATCACGGGTAAGGGATAATGCAAAATGGGATGGGGGCGAGTCCGTTTGGGGATTTATAAGTCCGGGATCTCTCATGTTCCTCTCAGTCTGTGACATTCTGTGACGTATTGGGCAGATATTTTCACCGCCGGCTCCTCTTCTGCCAGTATAATGTGGAGTTTCCTCGTCTCTTCTATAGAGGTGAAGTCCGGGATGAGAGCGGAGAGTCTCTGGAAGTGAGTTTCCCTCAGTGCTGAGTACTTGGGGCACTGTAGGAGGAAGTGGACCTCATCTTCCAGGGCCCCCTGGTCACAATGCTGGCACAGTCTATTCTCCCTGGGCTTGTAGGTCTGTCTATGCTGCCCTGATTCAATTTCCAGGCTGTGGGCGCTCAGTCTGTACCGGCTCAGGATCTGTCTGTCTTTGGGGTCTTGTAGTACCTCCAGGTATGGGGCCAGTTTGTATTCCCTCTGTAAGGATTGGTAAATGGCGAGTTTCTGAGAATTTGCTATATCATGTCTCCATTCTCTGATATAGTTTTCCCTGGAATCGTTAATTAGGGCCTTTATTTGATATTTTGTCAGGTTGCATTCATGGGGGCTTTGGATGATAAGGGTGGATATGAGTTGTTGCAGCCCACATGGTTTGGGGTGGTTCTTGTTGGCCAGTAGGGCTTTATGGTGGTATGAGTTGAGGCTGCTGATGTGTAGATGGTCCCAGTATGATAGCGCCCTCTTCTGTACTGCAAGAAGTAAGGGGAGTCTGCCCAGCTCGGCCCGGCAAGCATTGTTAGAGGTGCTCCGATGGACTTGGAAGAGGTGCTTGCAGATTTCCAGATATTTTCTCTATTTTGGACAATACTCTGTAACCCCAAGAGATGTTGTGCATGCAATCTCATTAGATCAGTATATCAGAAATACTCAAACCAGCCTGTCTGGCACCAACAACCATGCCACGTTCAAATTCACTTAAATCCCCTTTCTTCCCCATTCTGATGCTCGGTTTGAACTTCAGCAAGTTGTCTTCACCACGTCTAGAGGTCTAAATGCATTGAGTTGTTACCATGTGTTTGGCTGATTAGCAATTTGTGCTGTCGGGTATATTAGAGAAGGAAAAATTAAAATGGATGCCTGTAGCCATCTTGTTTTAAATAGAAAGTCTTTTCTTTTTCAATTTTTCCTAGTTTTAGAAATGAACAGAGATTTGTTTTTAAATAGTTCATGGCTAGGTGAAACCTTAATTTTTTTTATAAATACCAGACATGAGGGAACCTTAAAATGTCTTTGTGTGATATAATGCTGAAACTAAGTGCCAGACATGTCATATTTAAATTTATTGGTTTGTCTTAAGTTTTTAAAAAAAAAATATATATATTTTCTCTTTGGGTAAAGGAATAAGAGTTAAAATTTTTGCAAATGTATGATTATATCCACAAAATATATTCTTATAATCAAGGTATATTTTATTATATTTACAGTAGAAAATAGATGCTCCAATAAATATTGTAGAATGTAGAATTGGTAAATAGTATATTTACTGAAGAATAGATTCTGTGATTTTAACAGAGAAAGGAATTCAACTGATAAAGAGACCTAGTAAAAACTTTGAGAGGAGTGGAAAAATAAATCTAATTTGGACAGGATAGACTCAGAGTCTACATTGAAAATAGAGGGTCTTTGTAAGTCAGATTGACCTTTTGATCTGAGATAAGAGATATAAAAATCAAATGGTGGAATTAATCTGAAGTGCAACACTGCCCTCTTGAGGATAGTAAATATTATATTTAATATAGAGAATAGATTGTCAGTGATGTCAAATTGACTATAATTGGAGCCGCACTGTTCGTTACAGGGCATTCACGCAAACAGACCATTGCAGGCAGACCATCGCTAGCAGACCATCCCAGGACAGAATGCACTCAAGATTTCACACCAAATCTCTAACTCACATGCATTGATTATCTGACATTGATAATTTTCACATATTCCAAAACAATCAAAGAATATTCCAAGGCTTTAACTCATTGAATCCAGATTGGAGGTAATGTATGAGAGAGCAAATTTAAGGTTAATAAATTATATATATTTGGAGTATTTCTTGCAACAGATAGACTGAGATTTCTCAGATTACTGTTAGAACCAGAATCTAAAATATTTCTATTCTGCAGATAGAGATATGAAGAAGAATCGGATATAAGGATTTATCCTAAAGAAACTGTTGCAAAGATGATATACAAATATATATATATTGAATTTGGAAATTACTGTGATTGAAATTAATAAGCAAGGGATTATATAACTACAATATAAAAAGCAGAAGATTAGAAGCTTAATTCTCGATATTAGGGGAGGATTCACTAAATAAGTTTTTATTACTTATTCTAAAAATAGAATAAGTGATAGCTTATCTTTTGTTGATCCACGTAGCATAGAGAGATACATATATCTCTACAAGATCTAGCTTGCTAAACATTGGTTTGATGGGAAATATATGTTAAGTTTTCGTTAAGCAGAAATGTTTATTAACCATTTATGTATAGTTACTAACTGATAAGGTAAATGATATGAATCATATATGCAGTTACTAACAGGAAATACATATATTGAGAAGCTACTGTCTATGTGCTGATGGATGGATGTTGTGGTGTTTATAAATCTTTGTTTATGATATGAGATTTGAAACTTTTTTGTATACGTAATAAATATATATATATTTTTATCCGATTATTGATTAGTGTATTCTTCAAAGCAAAACACAGACAATTAAAAGAATAGAGGAGAATTTCTAGGAAATATAAACGATTGATATTTGTGTCTCGTATAAGTTTCTTATTGAATAATAATCCCTGACAGTGTTAACAAGCAATTGGACAATAAAGTGGCTGGTGAGTGTATATGGCCTATATGACATGTATGGACTGTGTAACGTGGATGGTATTTGACTTGTATGGTGGATGGTATGTGGAATATGAAATGTAGTATGGTAGACTACGTGTGACATGTGTAAACTGCGTGACACATGACATGTATTGTGGACTGTCTATTACATGTATGCACTGTGTGTTTAATGCTATGAATAGAGATTAATTGATTCTGCGTTTGCAAAATCTTGTAACTTTTCAAAATTGATTTCACAAAAAGAATCCTTAACTCTAATCCCACAGTGCTGAAATAGTTAAGTGTTAGGCTGGGGTCAGACGAACGCATTTTGTACGGACTGTTCGTCCGTGCAGTACGGACGTACTTTCTGACTGACGACAAGGTAGTGGCCACACAGTCCGTTTTTTTCAATGACGTATTTTTTGACTGATGTAGCAGGGAAAATAAATTACAATGAAAAAACATTCTGTCTGTCAAAAATGCTGGACGTATAAATGCAGTCCATCTGACCACGCTCCATCACTCACACACAAAGCTATGCGGACGTTGTGGACGTGGCGCACTACGCACGTCCGTTCTAGCAGTATTACGTTCTTGCCTAACCTGCGTCCGTTTGCAACGTCCGTCAGCCTCCGCACTTCTGTGCGGACGTACTTCGTGTGTTGGGCTCCATATAACACAATCGTATGCTATCACGGACGTACTTCTGTGCGGGCAACACGGACGTTAACACTGCGTTCGTCTGACCCCAGCCTGAGCTGCATTTCACAATCATGTTTAACATTGTGATGCACATGTAAGATTCAGTACATGCAAGGAGACTCTTACAACTTACATGACCTAGGAAAAGTTCAAAGTAATTCAGCACCTTTCTAGAAAACAAAATGAGTTTGAGGCAGTCATATTGCGTATTACAACTGTCTAGATAAATGTACATTATGAAAACAAACTGGTTAATTATCCACTATTAGCTGGCAGAAGAAAGAAATCATCTTTTCATGTTGCAAAAGTAATAATAATGAAATAAAAAATAATTACATTGTCAGCTTTCCTTTTTCGTCATAGTGTTTTTATTTCTTCCATCCAACCGAATAATAAACTTGTTTAATTTATTTACAAAATCTCACCTTGAAAAACTACACTTGAACAATTAACCTTCATGTATAATCTGCACTATAAAGCAAGGACATCATGCATAACCTCTGTAGACCTCCCATTGTTCCTATGGGAACAAAAGAATAGAATATTACTAAGCCTTTCAACGCTATGATTCTTCTGAGAGAATCCCACAGGAACGATAACCTATTTCTAGAATTCACAGGGAACTTGGCAAGTCTTCTAATTCTACTCAATTAAATTATCCTAGACACAATATTGAATATTCTGCAACACAATTGAGCACGTTGTGCGCATGATAAATATTTCCCCATTCTGCACATCTAGTTATTTCACAGCAATTCTAATTAAATGGTTTTATTTAACCAAATAATCATTTGTTTTTGGATGCACACTTTCCTTAGGAAGTAAATATAGATTTAGGGGAAGTTCAGAGGTCACTAATCACAATTATGAGCATAGCTGATATACATGTATGAGGTTCTTCAATAATTAATGTGCTGAGGGGAAAGCAAACGTCTATAGCAATGTTTATGTATCCGCTGAATGAAATTGCTATATTTAAGATGCTATCATGCTTGCTGGAAATAGAGTAGTATAAATTTATCCGAAAGCTGCTCATGTAATAGACTACTGTAGATGGCAATGTTTCCCTATGCAACTGTTCATGATGAGGTGGCGTCTATTGTTTTACTTCACATTTTATCAGAATCTGAGTGATGGATGTTTAGCCGTCTCTTTTGTATATTATGAAATTAAGTGGTTGGTTGAAATATAATGTGACATTTTGCAACAATACACATAATAATTGATTTTGCAATTAGTGATATGAAAACAAGAAAGGAGAATCGTTTTCGTTTTATCAGAAAAAAATGAAATTTAATGTTGACAAGCAATTGGCTCTTTGCAATTTTTTTAATCATGATGAGAGAAAAATAGTTTTATCCAACATCACGTAATGGTGTTTTGCAGAAAATTCCACCGTTTTTAGAAGTTGTAAATTTATTTTAGCATTTATTACATGATGGTTTCTAAGGACGGGGGTGGGCTAGGAATGGACACGTTTCCCCTCTGAGCCACTTGCATAGTGGCTCACATCAACATTCTTCTTAAATACGGCATATGGTGTGCTGGACTGTCTGTATGCTAAGCCCTACAGCAGAAATATTTCCATTGGGCTAGTTTGGTAATTTTTAGAGTACAGTAATTATACTGGAACTGTAATTGACATTACTGTAATATATATAATGATGGTCCTTTCTTTATATGCTGCATGTCCACCGACCAAGGCACCAGACAGTAACTTTTATTAATCCCTTGAATACAGGAATTATAATAAATAACAAGAGGTCGGGCACTCGGTCCACAAATTAGATTCTGTAAGCCGAGGCTTCTTACAGCAAAGAGAAAAGGGGAGGGGTGTTTGTGAGGGTCCGAAGAACAAGCAATAGCACTAATAGCCTGCTCTACGGTGGGTGCCCGCTCAGGTCTGCCAAACAAGGTTTTAGCTTGATTGTGCCATTACAGGGATGAATTCTCCATATGCAAATCAGCCTGCTCTCACCCAGAAAGGGTGGCAAGTACTGATTGCCAAGGACGTCATCCCTGCACGAGAGGTGCAGCAACCCCCGACGATCGTTTCGGCCTTATTGGGCCTCGTCAGGAGGGTATAGCTGACACCCCTCTAGGCACACCAAGGAAGGAGTCCACTTCTGGATGACCCTTTACAGTGAGAAAACGGGGGGTGTTTTTGAGAGTCCTGAGAACAAGGCTGAAACGATCGTCGGGGGTTGCTGCACCTCTCGTGCAGGGATGACGTCCTTGGCAGTCAGTACTGGCCACCCTCATTGGGTGAGAGCAGACTGATTTGCATATGGAGCATTCATCTCTGTAATGGCACAAGCAAGCTAAAACCTTGTGAGACCTGAGCGGGCACCCACCGTAGAGCAGGCCACTAGTGCTGTTGCTCATCCTCAGGATCCTCACACCCCCCCCTTTCTCTCTTCTTACAGCAAAGGTACGTGCCCTGGTGCAGGCTCACAGATAAAGGTACCGTATTTTACGCTCCATAAGACGCACCTGACCATAAGACGCACCTAGTTTTTAGAGGAGGAAAACAGGAAAAAAATATTCTGAATCAAATAGTGTAGTAATGGATATGCCCCAGCAGCTCTCATGGATACGCCCCAGGAGCTCTCATGGATATGTCCCAGGAGCTCTCATGGATATGCGCCAGCAGCTCTCATGGATATGCCCCAGCTCCTCTCATGGATATGCCCCAGCTCCTCTCATGGATATGCCCCAGCAGCTCTCATGGATATGTGAAAGAGACCGGGTGGATAGTGCGCTTACAAGTAGGGGAGGAGATCTATGGAGATCGCTATAGAAGCCTGATGGAGATATCTTCCCAATATCACCGATTGACCATAAACAAAAACCATACAAACAGGCAGCGCGTCTTCACGTTCTCAAGGGAAATAAACACAGGGAGGAATGGAGGGAGAGGTATATACGTTGGTAAAGTGGTCACGGAATACCAGATAGGTTAACCGCTAAACCATATGGCATATACAGTCAATGATACATACATTGATGAATGGTGGCAAAAAGTTCTGTGAAGGAAAATAATTGTCTATATGTAGAGGTTCTTTCTTCTGTCTGAAGATATGTATTCAGCTGGTAGAGTGGATACCTCAAAAGGAGAAAAAGACGTAGAAAAAACGTAGTGCAACACTGTATGTTCACCATAAACAATATACATATATTGTAAAGAGATAGCAGAAAAAAAGACTCACATTCTTCGAGAGCTTGCAGCCCTCATATGTTCGCTTTCCAGGTTGTTAATAGGCCAACTGGTTTGCCTGCAGACTCACAATTCAGAGCTCCATAAGTCGCATGGATCACCTCCGGCACCTCAGTATTGAAGGAAAAGGCAGCAACCACCAGGAAAGTAAACCAAATGGAATGAAAATATTTTTTATTTAAAAATATATATATATTTTTTTTTTAAAAAAAGGTCATTAGCGGCGCGAAACGCGTTTAGCCTCTGGTTTCCCTCTATTTTAATCCACTAGATTGATCCCTTTGGGATAAATAAAAAATATTTAAAAAAATAAAAATAGAATATTTTTAAATAAAAAATATTTTCATTCCATTTGGTTTACTTTTGCTGCCTTTTCCTTCAATACTGAGGTGCCGGAGGTGATCCATGCGACTTATGGAGCTCTGAATTGTGAGTCTGCAGGCAAACCAGTTGGCCTATTAACAACCTGGAAAGCGAACATATGAGGGCTGGAAGCTCTCGAAGAAGGTGAGTCTTTTTTTCTGCTATCTCTTTACAATATATGTATATTGTTTATGGTGAACATACAGTGTTGCACTACGTTTTTTCTACGTCTTTTTCTCCTTTTGAGGTATCCACTCTACCAGCTGAATACATATCTTCAGACCGAAGAAAGAACCTCTACATATAGACAATTATTTTCCTTCACAGAACTTTTTGCCACCATTCATCAATGTATGTATCATTGACTGTATATGCCATATGGTTTAGCGGTTAACCTATCTGGTATTCCGTGACCACTTTACCAACGTATATACCTCTCCCTCCATTCCTCCCTGTGTTTATTTCCCTTGAGAACGTGAAGACGCGCTGCCTGTTTGTATGGTTTTTGTTTAAGCTCTCATGGATATGCCCCAGCTCCTCTCATTGATATGCCCCAGCAGCTCTCATGGATATGCCCCAGCTCCTCTCATGGATATGCCCCAGCTCCTCTCATGGATAATGCCCCAGCTCCTCTCATGGATATTGCCCCAGCTCCTCTCATGGATAATGCCCCAGCTCCTCTCATGGATAATGCCCCAGCTGCTCTCATGGATAATACCCCAGCTCCTCTCATGGATAATTCCCCAGGTGCTCTCATGGATATGCCCCAGCTGCTCTCATGGATATGCCCCAGCTCCTCTCATGGATATTGCTTCAGCAGCTCTCGTGGATACTGCCCCCAGGCCCCAGCTCAACTCCTGCTGCCGCCGCCGCCACATGTTCGGCTCCCTCTGGGCGTCCGGCGGCATGGAGTTTGGGCGCTCGCCTGGGGGAGCCACGTGACCAGCCGTGATCTCGCGAGAACTCGGCTGGTGACGTTGTTCCCCCAGGCAAGTGTCAAAGCTCCATAGCTTTGGACGCTCGCAGGGAGCCGAACATTGCATCGCAGGGTGAGACACCCGCCCTTAGGGTGACGGTGTCACCCTAAGGGCGGGTGTCACCTGGTGCGGGCCGCACTCCCGCCCCCACCTTGCGACGCCACTGCAACATGCACTTCTTTGCAGTATTCGCTCCATAAAACGCACACACTTTTCCCCCCACTTTTTTGGGGGGAAAAAGTGTGTCTTATGAAGTGAAAAATACGGTATATATTCGAAGCTGGATGAAGGGAGGCACTCAGGGACTTGCATAAAACAATAATCTTTTTGTAGTTACTAGTTACATTAAAAAGCCAATGTTTTGGCCCCGTAGCCGTAGTTTTGTTTGTTTGTATAGCACAAGTAATCCAGTGGTAGTGTTCCTGTAAGTGTATATATGTGTATGGGGAAAAACAGTTAAAGGGACTAGTGTTGCGTGTGATGTCAGAGTGTGAGAATAATTAATTATTTTATTACCCAGAGGAACAGGTATAATTGAGAAATAGCAGCCTATTGCTGCATTGCCATTTATTCTGGCTATTGTGCATTTTACAGACTCCAAATTCAGGTTCACTAGTATTTAATAAAATAATTTTAAACAAACAGTAATCTTACCTGATACTTTTAGACTTTAGCAAAAATTATTTTTCTAAAATCTGATTTTATGTGAGTCATTATCATCTGGAGTAGTTTAAATGGAGTCCAGGAGAAATAGGATTATTTAAAGGAGGCATTATTGAAGGCGACAGACAACTGCATTAGGCTTGTTAGCAAAAGCAAAAAAGGGAAGAAACCACTGTGGTACATCTACAGAGTGACCAAAATAATGAAGAACAAACAGATAGCTTTCAATAATTATAAATAAAATCCACAGTGAAGAAGATAGGCAAACCGAGACAAAGCAATTTATAAGAGCTTCCACAGCACACGCGGAGGAGAACATAGCCCAGTCAGTAAAAAAAAAATGGACAAAACCTTTTTTATATACATTAACGAGAAAAGGAAAGTAAAACAAGGATTAGTTAGATCGAAAACAAAGGAAGGAAGGTATGTAGAAGAGTATAAAAGTCTCGCTGACTGCCTCAATGAATATTTTTGTTCGTCTTTACAGAAGAAAAGAAAGGAACCTCAGGAAAAAACACTAAAGAGACATTTCCATATGAGTTTACAGAGGAGGAGGTTCTACAGCAGCTGTCTAAAGTAAAGACAAATAAGTCAATGGGGTCTGATGGGATCCACCCAAAGTTATTAAAAGAGCTCAGTGGTGTAATAGCAAAACCAATAACAGATTTATTTAACCAATCCTTGTTAACGGGAGTCGTCCCAGAAGACTGGAAATTAGCAAATGTTGTGCCCATTTACAAGAAGGATAGTAGGGAGGAGTTGGGGAACTATAGGCCAGTTAGTCTTACGTCAGTAGTGGGGAAATTAATGGAAACCATGTTAAAGGAAAGGATTGTTAAAACATCTAAAAATACATAGATTACAAGATCAGAAACAATATGGGTTTACCTCAGGGAGATCATGTCAAACTAATCTTATTAATTTTTTTTGATTGAGTAGCAGAAATAATAAAGGTGGTGCAGTAGACATTGCTTATTTAGATTTCAGTAAGGCTTTTGATACTGTTCCGCATAGAAGGATTATCAATAAATTGCAATCTTTGAGCTTGGATTCCAATATTGTTGAATGGATTAGGCAGTGGCTGAGTGACAGGCAACAGAGGGTTGTGGTAAATGGAGTTTATTCGACGCAAGGTATTGTTACCAGTGGGGTACCTCAGGGGTCAGTACTTGGACCCATTCTATTTAATATTTTTATTAGTGATATTACAGAAGGTATTAATGGTAAAGTATGTCTTTTTGCTGATGACACAAAGATTTGCAACAGGGTTGACGTTCCTGGAGGGATCAGCCAAATGACAAATGAGTAGGTAAACTAAAAAAATGGTCGGAGCTGTGGCAATTGAGTTTTAATGTGGATAAGTGCAAGATAATACACCTGGGGCGCAAAAACCCAAAGGCTGAATATAGAATATTTGATACTGTCCTAACCTCAACATCTGAAGAAAGGGATTAATGGGTTATTACTGCTGAGGATCTAAGGGTAAGCAGACAATTTTGCAATTACTTCACATTTTGCAATTTGTTCTGGTGATGGGAGCAGCACAGTGTGGGAATATAGCGAATCCTTAAAAGTGTATATCTAGCACCATGGAGTATACCCCCTCTTCTTTTTAATGTATTTAATGTATAGGAGTAGGAAATGCTAGCAGAATGCTTGGTTGTGTAGTGAAAGGTAGAAAGAGGGAAGTACTCATGCCGTTGTACAGAGCACTGGTGAGACCTCACTTGGCGTACTGTGTGCAGCACTGGAGACCATGTCTCTAGAAGGATATAGATACCTTAGAGAGAGTTCGGAGAAGGGCTGCTAAAATGGTGTACAGCTTGAAGGAGAAAAGTTACCAGGAAAGGCTTAATGATCTTAACATGTGTAGCTTGGAAAAAAGATGAGACAGAGGAGATATGATAGAAACATTTAAATACGTAAAGGGAATCCACAAGGTAGAGGAAGGGAGTATATTTAAAAGGAAACAAAGTAGCAAAACAAGAGGACATAGTCTTAGATTAGAGGGGCAAAGGTTTAAAAGTAAAATCAGGAAACATTATTTTACTGAGAGGGTGGTGGATACATGGAACAGACTTCCAGTAGAAGTGGTAGAGGCTAAAATACTGATTGGGCAGGCATGGATTAGGCATAAGGCTATCCTAAATACAAGATAAATCCAGGGAAATTTTACATATAATTGGGCAGACTAGATGGGCCATATTACATACTTGGTGCTAACTTAACCAGAGCTGTTGTAAACTGAAAACCTCCATAGGCTATAATGGCTCTGGGAAGTTTACAACAGCTCTGGTTAAGTTAGCACCAACTATGTAATATGGCCCTAGATGGGAAGAAAGGTTCTTAGCTGCCTACATATTCTATGTTTCTATACTTTCCTGGTTCAGTTCATTCCCATTCATAAACTAGTTTTCATATCAGCGCTACGGAACTTGTTAGTGCTAAATAAATACTTGTAACTGTAACTATATGAGCATTTCTAAAGTGTTTTGAAGGGCATTAAATAGCACATCCATCTGATAATAATATACAATGTCACGATTAAGAGGAAGAATGGCAAAAGCAAGGAACACTGCTATAGAACCCAATGTGTTAATAATGTTTGTTAAAGCTCAGTGGTGCTTTGGAGTAAAACATATCCTCTGTCATTTTGTTTGATAGGCAGCTGCATTCTTATTGTGGATCAGTGCTTACCGTTCGGGATAATTCACTTTAGAAAGATTTAACAGCTTACTTAACCATTTAGGTTTTATGACATTCCTTCCATGATTTAAAACATGGGATAACAATCTAATATATATGCTACTAGAAGGGATTTTTGTCAATTAAAATATAATTTTTAATTTTAATGTGATAGCTGTATGACACAGAGCAAAGAAGCACACAAAATACATATGTCCACTATACAGACAAAAGTATTGGAACACCTGACCATTATGCCAACAAGGTCCTCTGTATCATTGTATTGGAAATACATAGACATTTATATGGAGTTGGACCCTCCTTTGTAGCTACTGTGTAACAGCTTCTCTTCTTATGGAAAGGCTTTCTGTTTTGTGTTCCTGTAGGAATTTTGCCCATTTATCCAGTACAGAATTTTTGAGATCTTTTGGATGAGAAGGCCTGGCTCGCAATCCCTGTTCTAGTTTATCACAAAGGTGTTTGATGGGGGTTGAGGTCAGAGCTCTGTGCAGACCAGTCAAGTTCTTTTACACCAAACTCATCCACCATGTCTTCATGGACCTTGCTTTGTGCACTGTGGTGCAGTCATGCTGGAATAGAAGGGGCCTTCCCCAAATTGTCCCCACAGAGTAGGAAGTATAACATTGCCCAAAATCTCTTGATATGCTGAAGCATTAAGATTTCTATTCACCAGAATTAAGGGGTTTAGCCCACACCCTGAAAAACAGCCCCATACTGCTAACCCTTATCCAGCAAACTTTAGAGTTGGCACAATGCAGTCAGACAAGTAACACTTTCCTGGCATCCACCAAAACCATTCTTGTCCATCAGACTGGCAAACAGAGACGTGTGATTCATCACTCCCCAGACACCTTTTACAGGGTCTAGTGATAGCATGCTTTACAACACTCCATCTGATGCTTGGCATTCTTCTTGGTAATGTGAGGCTTGCATGCAGCTGATCGAACATGGAAACTCAATCCATGAAGCTCCAACCGCAGTTTTTGTGCTGATATTTAGGTCAGTGGAAGATTGGAACTTTTCAGCAATGGAATCAGCAGAGTGTTAATGGTTTTTAACCACCATGAGTCTCATCACTCGGTGATCCCACTCTTTGGTCTTCTGCTTCATGGCTGAGTTGCTGCTGTTGAGTTTTTCAGAACTTTTAATGATTATGTATGATTAAGGCTATAACATCTGGATGGCAAAAGTTGATGACTCCTAGTCTCGGCACTCAAATATACTTTAAGTAGCATGTTCAGTGGCAGCTTACAAACTGTTCTGAAAACCCAAAAAGGGAAGTACGGGCATCCAAATTCCAAAAATTGGCCATTTATTGGACACAGAAAATGAAAACATTTTTGCTTGTGATAGTGACCTTTCTCAAGTCTATGAGAGAAATGGTGCTCTGACACTGGGAATGTTCTGACACTGGGAATGTTGCTCTTTTTGTGTGTAGACAATAAACTGCTACATTTTGAAAATTCTGTGCCTGATTCTTCTCCCTTTAGATTTTCAAAACAGTATGTAAGCTGCCACTGAAAGTATTACATAATGTGTGTTTTATAGAAGCTTCCTATTTACATAAAATGTAGCATGTTTCCGTGATGGCTTACAAACTCTACTGCAACGTAAGCGTCATGCAGGAAACTGAAAAATATGAAATAAGACGAGTATTTGTGATAAAATCAAAGATCCTTCTTATGGTTATGGATGATAGATACCGTTTGAAAAAAATTGGTATGATTGCACTATGAACGAGCCTGATGTGCTACAACATGTGAATTTTAACAAGCTCCAAAATTACTATAGGGAGAACACATTATATTCAGATTATAGGTAAATTGGTGCATTCACAATTTATTTGCTTATCCTGCAATTTCGCTGCTGATTATGCAGGACAAATAAAAATGTATTGCAATCTTTTTTTCAAGGAGGTTTCAGAAAGTACTTTCAAATTATAGAAATAAAGAACTCACATGAGCCTTTTCTGTCATTGTGGCTGAAGAAAAGCCTATCATTACATAAAAAGTGCATTTTTAAAAAGGACCATTACATACGAATAAAAATAAGTAAAAGGCAGAGAGGGATAATGGTGAATTGCTACTTTATACTGTATTCTTTAAAGAAGATATTCAATTTAAGAACATCGGCTTTTATTAATCATTTAATGCCCATGGTTTCTTAATTTTACGACCTTGTCCATTGCCAGCACCAAAATGCATCTTCAATGCTGCAACATCTTTTAATCCCTTCACTACCGAGATCGAGTAAACTCAATCTTCAAAGCGCCTGCTGGTGGTCCAATATCAATTATATTTGAAATGGTGTAATTCTGGAGCAATGCAAAGTGATTTTCTTTTGCAATTGGGTTTGAGATTGTGTCCCAAACGTTTTATCACCTTGGGCATGTCGCATGTTGTGCTGAAACAGATTGAACAGCTGGGACTCTGTCTCAAACATAAATCCGCTGCTGGTTCCGCACAGAAGCCCCAAGTGCAGTAACTCTTTTTGGCCAGCAGATGACAATTTCTGCCTATCAAATAGAGTTATTTCAGTAAGAAATACATTACGAATATTACCCTTTATTGTATAATTAATGGAAAGTGATTTTCCCAAAAAACAATGTTTCCTGAAAGTGGTTTTAAAGAAAATCCCTTGGTATTGAAGGGGTTAAAGAATCTGCACACAAAAAAAATCAGTAGTTTTCTATTTGTTAGTGTTATTTTCATTTAAAAATTTAGATCATTATTAAAATAGAATCTACAAATAAAAGAAAACAACTGAAAGTATGAACATAAATTGCAATGTAGATTAATTATTGGATGAACAAGGCAAAATTAAAATTACCAATCTAGTTTTATCTGACATACATTTATTTGATTTTTATTTATTCTATAATTAATTTTGCTGACTCACTCTGACCAGTTACATACATGCAAGGCAGGCATATAGCAAATTCCAAACATACAGGTGTGCTGGTAACAAAAACTCTACATTTAAATTAGTTTTTTTTAATTATTCATTGTTTCTGTTGAGGTTTGAATAGAATTAGTGGTGCTGTGTTGACTAAATGTGTCATAGCTAGTGAGATTGTATTAACTGCACTAAAAAAAAAAACACGCCTTTGTGAAGAACGGAAGCTCCTTGAGATGCTTTCCCCAACGTTTTTACAAGGTACAGGGTTATACAGTAGAAGTCTTTTTAAACCCCTCCCAAAACTTCAGGTTATTACACCATTATATATATATATATATATATATATATATATGTAATTAGTGTGGGGGTTACTCAGAGAGCACCGACATGTGGCCAATATTTCTCTGCTCTCTCGTTCCCTTGCATTCACCACAGGGTCCATGGAGTGCAGGGAAAACCTGTCGCAAACCCATTGCAAACCCATTGCAAACCCACCACAATCCCGCCGAACACCTGTCGAAAACAAACCGAAAATCTGCCGAAACCACTGTAAAACACATGCCGGACACACCGGAAAAAGCTGACGAGCCGCCGTTCACAGTGCAGTCCAGCGGCTAGAAAAAGCTGACAAACTGAAGAAAGAGGGTAAAAAGAAAAAAAAATACACTTGAAAGTGTCAAAATTGAAACACTGTTTGCAAAAAAACTACTGAACAAAAATGGCTGGAATTAACATATACGGTCCTATGAATGATAATAAAAAGGTCTGTTACAAGAAAAAAACAAACGCTATTAACCACTTGGCTGCTATGGACTCGCTCAGTGCGTCCAGCCAAGTGGTTCTCCTGTGCTATGGACGCGCTGAGCGCGTCCATGCACAGGAGGCAGCAATCGGCCAGGATACAAGCCGATTGCTGCGCCCCACTGGTGCGGGCTGACATCTTGGATGTCAGCCAGGCACTCCGGGACCCTGGTGGGGCCATTAGATGTCATTGCGGCGGCGCAATGACATCTAATTCAGGCGCCCCCAGGTGTGCGGAGGAGGCGCCTGAAAGGGAGGGGGAGGTCCTTCAGACCTCTCCCTCCCGGTCGCCGGGGGGCACAGAGTTAAGGCAGGCACCGTTTGGAAGGGCACAGCCTGCCCTTCCAAACGGTGGCTGACATTAACCCCTGGGGAGCCGGATCACGATTCGGCGCTGAAAAGCGCCAGATCGTGATCCTCTCCCGGAGCTGGCCGACATCTTGGATGTCAGCCAAGCCTCTGGGAACTCCCCCTGAGGACTGGCGTCATCGTGCATAGCACGATGACGCCAGTCCTGGAGTTAACCCCTAGCTGCCAGCAATGGTGGAGATAGGGGGTTCCAATGAACCCCCTATTTCCCGATCCGTGGCAGCTAGGGGTTAATGTTTGATATTGTTGGATTGGCCAGAGCATGGCCTTTCCAACGGTACCAAACTTGAAGATGTAAAGAGTTTTTTTTAAAAAATAAATAAAAAACTTTTTTTTTTTTATATGCGGTGCGCTTGTTAAAAATAGCGAATTTTTTTTTGTATGCGGTGCGCTTGTTAAAAATAGCGAAATATCCCCCCAAAAAAATGTAACGAGTCCCCATTTCAAATTTTTTTAACAAGCGCACCCCATAGAAAATATAATCGCAAATGCTCACATGTTAAAATGTGAAAAAAAAAACACTTTACACATTGTAAATTATTGAAAATTCTAATTTTATTGCATTTTTTGCTATAATATACAGACAGGACATGACGTATACATATAATAATGACATATTACGAGTCTGCCGGAAAGAACAATATATAATATGTCTAGGTCATATATTAAAATAAGGCTTCAAAACGCGGTAAAACATGATGAGCGAAACCGGTAAAATGGACCTCAGCACAGAGGTGTGAAATGCCTCAGCAGTGAAAGAGTTAAAAAAAAATGGATTTTTTTTTGTTGAAAATGCCTAAAAGATCTTAAAAAATCTTTAAAATCAATAGACTTTTTACTGCAGATTAAAATAATAAATGGTTAATTAGATATTGAGTAAAAACAGGAATATTTTTAACATTGAAGTCTATGCGATTCACTGAATAAACCTGTCGAATGAAACCACCGAACAGCAGTACACTTCGGCAACTTTTCACTGCTGTTCGGTGTTCTCTGACTAGATTAACCATTGCTTCTCTATGGGGGATTTCTCTCCCCTCGAACAGGCACCGTACTTGCTGGCAGTTCGCCAAAATTTGCTCTATGAATAGCCAAATGGCCCAGAAATGTCAATGTACTAGGAAATTCACTGTTTGGTGACATTTCAGGGCCAGATCGGCTCTCTCTGAATAACCCTGTGGGCCTCACCCAATGTCTACCACTCAACTTCAAATAACACTTTTAGTAAATGCATTAAAGATATATACAATTTTGATCAATTCATTGTTATCAAGATCATCTTATTAACACTTGAAGCACATTTTATAAACATCTTAGTTCAACATGCACAGCTATTTCAGGATTTTTAAAACATATAATTGCTGTATGCATTAGACATACTATAGGCATCTCTGACCATTAATTTTAGTTATAACTCTATTGCAATTTGTGATATCCTTATAACACATAGTAATATTAATCTGAGCTACTGTAGAATCCGACACTTCACTTTCAAGGCACATTTTTACCATCGATTAGAGAATATAGTGCATTGACAATGGTAACCTTTTTCACTACAGATAGTCAGATAACATTTCACTGTGACCAAACGCATGCAGTAGAGCTTTAATTATGCATAGTATTTGTGTGCAAAAATATGATCCAATTAAAATTTCCATTTTGAAGAAAAATTGGTAACAGTTTCATATTAATAATTGTGCTTAACGTGGTATATGACCTATAGATAATGATTTGAATTAAATGAGAGCTAGACTAATCAGATCTTATTGAGCACTGATATTTATTTGAGTACCTCTAATAAAATCTTAATATACTGTTTCAAGACCAGAAAGGGACTTTCTTGGTGTAAGACATTACTATTATTTTTTTTAATTACTTGAAATGTCAAACACATCTGCCCTCTAAGAAAAATAAATGTAAAGCTTGAAATTACTAATTAAATTCTCACAAGTTGCAATTACAGCTTGAAGAATAACTTAAAAAATGAATAAACCATTTTGCAAAGTCACATTACAATAATAAGCTAAGGAATATTATACATATATATAGATCTATATCTATCTAACTATCTATATATATACACATATTCCCGATATCCCGCCTCACGAAGACTGGTAAAGGTAGAAAAATATTCTTTATTGGATTGACGTTTCAGTCCTCACAGGGACTTTTATAAGATGAATGATACAAACAGCATTACTGATTAAATTCAAACCCCACACCAATGATTAAAACAGGTTTCCACCATGTGACCTTACCTGGCCACACCTATCTGAATAAAACGGTAGATTACCCCAATGATGTTGTCATAATTAGGGGATGAGCCAAACACCCCCGAGTTCGGTTCGCATTCGAACTCGAACTTTTCAAAAGTTCGAATTCGAACTCGAACACGAACTCAATACAAGTCAATGGGACTCAAAGTTCGATTTTTAAAGTGCCCTCCAAGAGGGCATATATGCTATATATTTGCCATAAAAGGTGTATGGGGGTCCGGGTAGTGCCCTGGGGGACAGGAAACAAGGACAAAAAGTAAAAAAAAAACGTTTTTAAAGGGACAGTGAGTTTTCCATGAAATAAGGGTTAAAAATAAAAAACGAAAAATTCCTTCAAATATCGTGCCTAGGAGGTCCCCATAACCTGCCCGTGAAGTAGCAGATTTCTAGGATGTAGAGAAACATTTAAAAACAATGTCCGGGTCCGGGTAGTGCCCTGGGGGACAGGAAACAAGGACAAAAAGTTTAAAAAAATATGTTTTTAACCCCTTCACTGCTGACGACGTATGGGACATACGTACGGCATCAGCTTTGCGGGACCCCCGGCGGAGATACTCACCTCCCTGTCCGGGGTCCCGCAGCGTTCTGACTTCAGCGTCCTCAGACGCTGAAGTCAAGCTCCTCCCGATGTAAATGACATCATCGCGGGAGATCGCCTGGAAGGGAGGGGGGGTCCGTCCGATCGGGAGGTCCCACAAAAAAAAGCCAGGCACCGCTTAAAAGGGGAGAGTCTCCCCTTTAAAGCGGTGCCTGGCTTTAACCCCTTAGGCACTGGGTCGTACTTCGGCGCCGAAGTGCGGCCTAGCTCCGGTGGGGGCCACCATCTTGGATGGTGGTTCCACCCCGGGTCCCCCCTCACTGCCTGATGTCCTCACGCATAGTGTGATGACGTTAGATAGCCGGGGAACCCCTAGCTGCCCGCAATCCCCTGGTGGAAATAGGGGGTTCATTTGACCCCGATATCTTCAGAACCGTGGCAGCTAGGAGTCATGGGGGTGTCAATCGAAAGGCCTGAACATGGCCTTTCGAATGATACCCAACATGACCAGGTATAAAGTAAAAAAATATATATATATTTTTTTGTGTTATTTTTATTAATGCAGCAATATTGTTCACATTTTAATTATAATCTCTATGGTGTGAGTTTGCTAAAAATCACATAATTACCCCCAAAAAATGTAATAAGTCCCCATTTCTAATTTTTGTAAAAGCGCACCCCATAGAAAATATAACCGCAAATGTTCATGTGATAAAAGGTGAAAAAACACTTTACAGGCTGCAGATGATTAAAAATTCAAGTTTTATTGCATTTCTTGTTATAATATACAGGCAGAACATGACGTATACATACAAAAATCATATATTATGAGTCTGCCGGAAAGAACAATACATAATATGTCTGGGTCGTATAATAAAATGTGGCTTCAAATCGCGTTTAAACATGATGAGCGAAAGCGGTAAAAATTAGCTCAGCACACAGCGGTGAAATGCCTCAGCAGTGAAAGGGTTAAAGGAACAGTGAGTTTTCCGTAAAATAAGGGTTAAAAATAAAAACGAAAAATTCCTTCAAATATCGTGCCTAGGCTAGGAGGTCCCCATAACCTGCCCTTGAAGTGGCGGATTTGTAGGATGTATGGAAACATCGCCATCACAGACCCACACACGACAACTAGCACTCCCAGTCTGCATACAATGTATCAAATTCATGAGACCGGACTAATTAGAAGCACATGTTATTTCCAAACACTAATTAAACACCTGTTGTTTACGCCGTTTGAGCGCACAGGTCATTTAGAGGTGAGAATCTTTGCACCTAGACATTAGTTTTTAATTCAATATCTAATAAACCGTTGCTTATAATATTCTGCAGTAAAGAGTCTCTTTATTTCTAGATTTTTTAGTATTTTTTAAGCATGTTTTATACTTTTTTCAAATTTTATTTTTTTCGAACACGCCTAAAAGATTGAAGTTCGCCAACTTTCGAACTGCCGATGTTCGAATCGAACTCCGAACTGATCGAACCGAACAGCTCATCCCTAGTCATAATGATATATAAACCAACACAATGAAGCAATCTTGCAAATAAGTAATGTCAGTATCAACATATAATACAGGCAGAACTAGGGTCCATAGGTAAACAAAATAACAGTGCACACACTCAAAAAAATAAAAATAAAAAATTATTAAATAGAATGCTAAATAAACAAAAAAACTGTTGTGTTAGAAGGCAGGAGAGATTCTCCACCTGGAAAAAAGCCCAATGAGCTTTTTGGGGCTTTTTCCCCAGGTAGATAATCTCTACAGACCCCTGGATTTACCCCGCTTGGCTCACCAAAAGATTCCCCTGGTTGCCTGACAAAAATAGCAAGAAGCTGCAGATGGATGAGAAGGAGCAACCCGGCTCCCTGTGGGAGGTGCGCTCATCCTACTGTGCTGGATGTGCACACATCCTACTGTGCTGGATGCGCGCGCATCTAGCAGCAGCGTCGGACGCAAACATTTTTATATCTATATATAGATATACATATATACATACACACTTCTCCTCTAGGATAGTTTTGTTAGAATGAGTTCACATGATGCAAACTACAGTCTGTTGTTTTATGTAGTGCGTTGGTAGGTTGTGTAGGGGTTAATAAGCTCAAATGTATTTTTTTTCAAAATAAATTTAGTAGGCATTTTCTTTAATATTTTTGGAGAAAAAAAATATCAATTGTCAAAAAAACATAAGTTCAAAAGCAAGGAAATTCTGAATTTATACTGCATTTACTGTAAACCCTCTTGGATGCTTTGTATGACATCATTGACATCGCTCATGAGATTACATATGATATTATTGATTGTAATAGAGAGGCATCACAATATCACATGTGACATAGGATGATGTCACTAGTCACTTCATCAGTTATCTAAAGCATTACAATACCTATAATATGGGAAACAAATATGTGCAAACATAGGGGTGAGTGCGGGTTGTCTATTTGACTTACTTGGGCAGAGAAGTGTTAATTCCTGGGGGCCTAAAACCTGAATTAAGAACAACTACAGTTGGTTCAATTGCTGGAACTATTGATATGTAATGTGAAGATTCATTATTTTGACAATGGTTATAACAATGATGCAATCCCTAGCATGTGATGACGTATGGGAAATGGACCAGACTAGGAGTAAAATTAGCCCTGGAAAAAAATGCAGACCAGCCCTATACAGCATCAAGTACAAACAACAAAAGTTACAAACTGTAAGATATGAAAGTACAATTCATGTCACAAGAGCACCTGCTCTAAAGTCTTTGGTTGGGAGCAACAGCGCTGCACGCGAACAGTATAAATATATCAAAGAAATGCTGAAAGAAAGTTACGCTTTAAACATTTGCCACGCAGAAATTAATGGTAACAATGGGCATCAAAAGTATATAACTTGTTTCATATCATAAGAATATCCAAACAATCCTTTTGAGGTAATGTGCACTCTTTGTGCAGTGTGTATGAGCGTATCACAAAGCTCCACAGCAATAAAACTCACAGTAATGTGCAGAGTGCGCCAGTGTGCATAGAGACGTAGTGTGTGATGACTGTGTGTGATGTATTTTTGTGGCATGACTGTGAGGGATTTGGGTTTGCATCTTTGTGATTCAGATGTTTATAAAGTTGTTGGCTATGTTGTCAGCAAATGGGGTATTTTTTACGGTGTAGATTAAAAAAACTCTTTGATTTAGTTAAAAAAGTACTGTAAATCACAACTTATACTATGGGGTCACCTTTAAAAAAATTCTGGGGGAAATTTCTAAAAGTATAAAAATCATAATTTTATTCCAATTTTTCCTTTTATTCTCCAAGGACAGTAAGGAGGTGAGTGGGCAAGTAGCAGAACAGAAGATAAAAACTTCCTAAATCTGGGGAAAAGTGTTGTGTACCATCTCAAATATCTTGCCCATCTCCAAACATCTCGGAGAGCTTCTGTTGAATAAAATGAATGCTTGTTGGCACCGTGCTTCAGCTATCATTCTTCTCAGGCTGACTGCTTGCAAGGCATGGCTCTCTGACTCTCAGCCAGGCTACCATGAGATCGTACACAGATGTATCTGTGATATCTTGTGTGTCCGCGGCCAGCCCGGAAACATACTAGATCGTCAAAGCATTTCTTTTTTAATTACAATAGCTGGCCCCTGCACTAACATACCACGGCCCATCGGGAAATTTCCTGGTATCCCGGTGGGCGAGTCTGGCACTGGAAGGGAGAGGGGAAAGCTAGTGAGATAAAAGGTTTTAAGGAAAAGGAGTAGAGCTAGACTAGCAAGGATTAATTAAAAAGGAAAGGGCAAAAACATTTGATAAAAGGATCAAATTACTATTACAGAGAACTGCATTCTCCTTTTATTACATGTATTCTGATCATGTATCAGTACAACATAGCAGCAACATAGTAGTCCCTGCTTGTGCTGTAAGAGTTACATTAACCTAGTACCTGCTGGCAGAGGTTTGGTATTATAATAGTGCTGACATTATAATATCCTTTTTGTCTTACCAGATATGTTGTCCGTTATGCTTCAAAGCAGACAATCTATATGCATATTCGTAGTTGTGAAATGACTATAGATAAATGTTTTTCTCTGGAGGCTTTCAATCAACTTCCAAACTTGTCTCCTTCTCTATACACCGCGCTAGGCCATTTGCGTTCTTTCAGGAAGAGATAATTGACGACCTTTAAACCTTTTTTTTTACATTCATTACAAAAATCTAATGCTGTTACCTCCAGCAAAATCTATATTTTATTCATGTTTTCTCATTTATAGTCCAGACAAGTGAGAAACCAAATAGATCCAAACACAAAGAATGAAAGAATCATTTAAATTGATGTTATATGACCTAACTGTGTTTTACAGAAGAAAATACATTCAATTGCAAATGACCTTATGTATGGTTGGTAAGAAAGTAGAATGATAATGCTCTGAATGCTATACATTGAGCTGGGGAAACTTATTACATGATGCATTTACTTTTCAAATGTCTTCCTGAAAACCAACAAAGGAAGAATATTTGTGAAGCTTCGAGGGTCTTCCTATTTGAATTGATAATATCAACAGACATCTACATTATTTACCAATTACTAGAACAATAGTTCATCAAAGTCTGAGAGTCCGTGCAGAAATAAAATACAAAAACCAGCACAAAAGTGCTTATCCGGAAACCCCAATGTTTTGACTATATACGTCTGTATCAGGGATGATCCCTTGTTAAGGACTTACAGAGTCGAAACGTTGGTTTCTTATTCCTCTTTTTTTTCACCTTCATCCAACTGCCGGGTAATATAGAGGATTTATATCCTTGTTCTTTGGTTCTTTTTTGTGTTTTATTATTGTGCTGTATTTAGAGCAGTTTTTGCTATGATACCACATGTGCCTTTATTGTGATGTTCATTCTGATTACTATATGATGTAGACTTTTGGTTTATGTATCTTTGCATTTTCTGCTCCTGGTGACTATATATATAAAAATTACTGCAGAAGCCATTTGCACATCACAGCAATTCAAAGAACTGCATTCCAGAGCTCCTGTGCTACATTCCCCATATGCAGCAAGGAACTCTGGGTAGGACATGCAAATGACATCTGTCTCACTTTTTTGCATCCTGGGTCTGTTTTTACACAGACCCCTTAAATCAATGCCATGCCATACTAGATGGCTTATTTTTTTTTTTAGCAGAGATCAGGTTTATGCAACTGGTCAAAGCCATATATATATTGATTTGTTATTGTGATTTTTGCACGAATGAATTGGATATTTTGCAATAGGAGTGCATTTCGGTTTTGTGTCTTTCCTCTTGCTTATAAGTGGACTTGACGGGAAGCCTCCTTTAATTTTAGATTGCACCCTTTCTTTCTCCAGTGTGCAGGACTACTGTATTTGATTTTGGTACAAGTTTTTTGAGTTAGCACCAAGATCGAGCAGTAGGTAATATTTTGCGCTTAGCGTCCCTCCAGAAATTAGCGAAGGCACCGAGTGATCTGTTGGTTACAAAAGTGCTAGAGATCTCTAGCGCTCCCCATGTTTAGTATAGGATGTGGAAAGCACAGTAAGCTCGTGTTACGAATCCCTAATAGCGACGCACTAAGTGATTTTTCCCTTTTCTAGCGAGAGGCAAACGATCTGTTGGTGGGGCGCTAGAATATTTGAATTCAGCGCCTGCCTCGTAATTTTGTCGTAAGACGGGGACGCTAAGGAGAAATTTGTGAATTCATATTTTCCCCTTAGCACCCTTGTTTTAGCTAGGACAAGATGATAGGGCCCTAAACCTGTTAAGTTTTTGAAAAGACTGTATACCACTTGCCTTTCTGAACATTATTTCACTTGTTAGAGGCTCTTGTTCTTCCGTATCACACTATTGTGCCACTTCTCTTTGTTTTCAGTGGTCCTAGCCGCTACTTTATATTTCACTTCACATCTTTGTTGGTGGAAGTTGAAGAGGATCACATTAGGGTCTCGATGTATATTTATGTACTGTTGTATTGCTTTCACCTTTTACTCTTTGTCTGTCAACCATAATCTTTAAGTTTAATTTAACTTATAGTGCGATTACCTCAATGTATTTTTTTTATTAATCTTGGGTCTACATATGGTTTTTCATTTAAATAATTTGGAAGACTTATATCACACTAAAAAGACTAATGCAATATTTTCTAATAGGTTTTATTTGCCTTCTTCATTTTGATTTCCCAAAATATACATTTCCCATATAAGTAATACATCTGATTCTTTTAACGAGCTCTGAATGAAGATATAAACTGTAGGAGATACAGATGGGGATACAAACTATTAACTGTTGATTTGTAAAGTGGTGATAGCCTTCAGGATACAAATGTAATAATATCCTTAGGATAATAATTCCAAGGATTGTTCAAGGATTGAATGCATTAGCAGGAACACATTAACTGTTAACACTGTTCATTTTTAATTTTCCACTAAAGTACCTGTGTGTTTATGAATACATTTGTTTCTGCACACATGGCATATTCTTTATCCCTGCATTTTAATTCCAGATACAGCAGGTCATATGTGATATAAGATTCCATTGCCAATTATACTTGGGTATTCCTATTTCGTAAAATCAAACCACAGTACCAGCAGTCATGTGTGTTTTTTGTCAACGGGAATGTTGTTAAGTATGTATTAAGGTGGATATTTAAAATTTACAGAACATCTACTGTGGTATTGCTTGAAATAAAGAAAAGAAGGAATCTGTGCCTCCAGTTACCAAGATACGTCATTTCTGGCTCCATTTCTGATGTGCTCTATTAATATCCAGGGGCAACGCATACCATCTGGGAGATGGAGTGCTAAGAGAATTCTCCACTTATAAATCATCGAAGAGCCTCCATGAGATGCATAGGGATTGAATTTAAGTGATGCTGTTGTGCTATCGTTGCTTTCCAGGTTGAGCCTGAAAAGACAGCTTTCCTGGGATTTGTGACAAGCTATTTGTTCAAAAATGTCATCCATCTGGTCCATTCAAAAATTTTGTTATTTATCCAATATATAATGAATGACTATACCTCAAGATAATGATATATCTATATGTTTCCTATGCCTGCCACCACAATATATTATAATTACTCATAGATTGCCCTGAATGCAACACAAAAGTTATAAAAAAAAAAAACAGAAAAATATTATTCAGAATTACAACCATCGCTAGTAGTTCTATAAATTGTAACCTTTGTAAAGTATAATTATAGTTCTAGCTATAGACATTGTATAGGTATTATTATAGCTAGTATGACACGGTTCATATAAATGCAACATTGACCAAACAATACTAAGGGCGGGTAGAGAGGTATACAGATTTACCTTTGGTTTTTAATTACGAAATAATGGATAATTTCATAAATCGAAGTTTCAGAAGTCAAAAACCAAGATTAGTAATAACAGCCAAATTGGAATGACCTCACAGAAAAAAATCTGCTGGTGAAGAACCTTCATACTTTGAGCTCGATTTTAAATCTATCGGACGATTTTTTTCAGAAAAAAATATTGGCCGACTCAGTTAAAAAAAATTGGGCCAAAGCTATTTGAAAAATGCTACAGGTCCGGAAAAAAATAGTTGGTCATTAAAACAGCAGATAAAGCTTATTTTCAGCCAGCATGATACAGATTTTTGCTTTTAACCCCTTCACTACCAAGTCATTTTCCAAAAAACATTGTCAGAAACCAGTGTTTTTTGTAAAATAATTTTTAGTCAATTATGCAGTAAGAAATATGTGGGTTTATGCCATTGTAGGTCTTACTGTAAATAGTCTATTTGGAAAGTAGTAAATTGAGTTACAGCTGTTACAGCTGCAACTCGATTTTATTATTATTTTCCCTGTCTCGCCTTCTGAATTCCCAATGTCAGTCTTTGGGCATTACGCCCACAGGGCTACAACTTTGGGGGCACCTTCTGCAGACCAAAAGCAATCAAAATTAGTTTGCAGCAAACTAATTTCATTTGTTTTTGGGCTGCAGATCTGCAGATCGAGATATCTCGAGGAATTGTGCTTTTGAAGCCTGATCTCAATAGTGAAGGGGTTTAACATGGCCATTAGAAAAAACTGATGTTTAAAAAAAGATTTCAGTCTAATTCCCTGTATTTTCCTTCCTGAAAATCCATTTATCAACACCTATCAGCAATTTTTTTTTTGGAAATCGGCATACTGATAAACTCTAATTGAATTGCTAAAGCCGATATTTCCAGTAAAAAAGTATACTTTATTCTAGAGTGTAAATGTATAGCAGTGACAGTTGATTTTTAAGACAAAATTTTATTGGGAATCAAATGCGATTAAGCCCAAATTTAAATCACCGAGAGCAAAATATGGGTGAAATGCGTTCCAAAACCAATCCAGCTATTGGGGACAAAACCAAATCCAGCTATTGGGGACAAATTAAATCAAGCTGTTTGTTGACTATCATCACAGATCAGCCACAAGGTGGCAGCTGTATTGTCAACACAGAGATAATCTTGCATTTTATTTAATATTATTCAAAAATTTACGTTAATTATAAAACAATACAACTGATCTTGTGTTTTGACAAAATACCCAAAGATGTAGGAGTCTAAAAATATACTTGTAATTAAAAGGGGTAGATTCCTATTAAGATACTTGTTGACCAAAACAGGAAATATGTAAAAAAAGTCAACTTTCTTATAAACTGCCATTTACATAATACATTAAATATTAAACAATGTGTACAATAAATAATAAACACTAAATCCCAGCTATATTTCTTCACTTTTTCATTGATTGAGAACTCTGAATAGTTTCACGTGGAGACTCAGAACAGAATGTTCCCTTACAGAAGAAAAAATCTTTATAGAAGACTTCTGACATCATCTACTATTTGGATGCCAACTGAAGCAAATTTATTTAATATTTGCCAGCCATTTACATTTTTAGAATAAACTATTTTATGGTATTTTTGTATAATTTTCGACTCAGTTGTGCATAATTCTAGTTTCTCTAAAGCACAGGTTTTGTAACAAACAAACTAAATTTAATGTATTTTCTTGCAACCCACTCAAAACTTTTATAGGTATGCTAATAATATGTTTGGTCATAGAGGAACTGCTTGATTATAATGGTGCCTGCAGAGCTAAGGCTGTATTATCATGTAATGTTACTAGAGCATTCTAAAATTACAAAGAAGGCATATACTGTAGAAGTAAAATGACCACTGCTTAACACCTCATTAAAAATATCCCACTTGTTACATTTTTATCTCAATGTATTTATAGAGTTCTCTATATACCTTTCATATAGGTTTTTGAAAGGGAACATTTATGCGAGTTATCATTCATCCCATTTTTTGTATTTTAGTAACTTTTTAAGCATTATCATACTTTGGAGGCAATTATTCTTTTGATTCATTAATATGAAATTCTGTTTATGAGGCATCTAGTTGCTCGTGAATAGCTGCCGTTGAACAGTAACAATCATTATTATTGAAGGAATGAAAAGAGGTGATAACGGAGGTTGTAAAAGTCAAATTAAATGTTAATTGATGCAAGGCCACAATGCAATGGCATTTAGATGCATGGCGGTACATTTATCAGTGTTGTCGTATGAAACAGAGTAGCTTATTGATATACACCTGCAAATTTCACTTTTCATTTCCATTATTCGTAGAATAGTGTTCTATAATGTAAATTATTGTTTTCACTTTATAATAAAAAAGCCAAATAATATTGTACACATTTCAAAATTCCCCGATCTATCCAACTACCGTGTAATGCATTTCTACAATGCTTCCTGGCAACAATGCAAAAAGGTTAGATACAATGTAAACAGAAATACCAAGCTTTGCACTGTATACTCAATGAGACGATAGAGAGGATGTAATATTTATAAGCATTCATAAAGTATTTCTAGTGTATTATCAGATACATTTCTATGTTTAGTGAAGCAAAGCCTAATATTGAAACAGCAGTGTTTTCATCTACCATTTGTTAGAACAAACGACACCCTGTACTTGTTTTTCATGCTAATATTTTATTTTATATAAAGGGCCATTCTAGTCACCAAGACCATTTAGGCAATGAGTGTTTTAATTTCCCCACCCTCTCAGCCCCCGGTTGTCCGTGGCTGGTATGGCAGACCTTCATAGTGGATGTCTCTTCCCGCTACACTGAATAGCTTCATTTCCAACGGGAGGCAAAGGAACCTGCTTCTATACCTCCCCTATGATCAGCACCTCTGCCTCTGATGTCTCTATAGGCCCTGCGTACTTGGTAGTGAGGTTGGGAAATAGTTGAATGTTTACCCTGTAGGGTTAGGCAAATCCCATCTTCTTGCCGGGTACACTACTACTTAGTTTTGAATTAAGTAAATAAATTCCAAGCCTTGGTGCATTAATACTTGACATTTTTAGTAGTTTTGGATCTCAATATCAAAATGACCGCATATAGTCAAGTCTTAAATTATTCCAATTGGAATATGTATACTGTGTACTCTTACTGGGCCTGAACTCCCTTAGAATCATTTATTATTATACAGAATGAATGCAAGTCAGGGTATGTGAAACTTTCCAACTTTTCCTTGATACTGGCAGATGAGTTTACATTACTATTTCACACAATGGTACCACGAGTTTAAATTAAGAAAATATGGTGATTTAAGACTGTTCATATTTGCATTTGCATTCATTTGCATTTGCAATTAGAATTTTAAATTATCAAGAGTTATACAGGATTAGCACCCCTTATCTAGAATTCTAACATTCAGAAGACTCTAAAAACTAGAATTTTTGAGCCTTACAAGTTTTAGTAATCCCAGATCAGGGGCACTTCTGACGCGTGCTACCACTTGGGAACCCGGTTCCCGACTGCTGCAGCAGACCACGGCACCTGCTGGGAGACTCTGGGCAGCCCCAGCATGTGCCATACTGCCCGGTGTCACTCTGGCTCTGAGCGGCATTTCCATTGAGAATCCCTGCACAGTGTCCCAATGTGTGCACACACTGGTGGCTGCAGCAAGAAAGGATGACGGCTCTCCTGTCGAGATCTCCATCTAAAATATTGGATGCTCCCAGATTCTGAGATCCAGAAGAATGGGAAAAATGGAATGTTGGAGTCCTGAGCATTCTGGATAAGGGGTGCTCAATATGTGTATATAGACACCCAGGAAATACTTGAAAGCGAGAGAAATCTCAATGTATCCCTCCTGGTAAAATACTTTGCAAAGAAATAAATATATGTATGTGTAGCTACACATACAAATAAAAAGAATATCATCAGAAAAGGTCAGAGTATAAAACACATTACTTTTTGAAATTCTCTTGTATGTCTTTAAGCAGACATGAATAAAACAGTCTTGATTTACTCATACACTTTATACAAGTGCTATTGACATGAATCTCATAGCAATTATATAAAAAGTGTTATTTTAACAAAGTTAAAAAGTGCATACCCTAGAGGTCATGATTTTCCATTATCAACAAGTTAGGAACCTCTATTGCATTGATTAGTGATGCAAATTGGTCTAATATATGCTAAATTACAAGTCATTCAATTATTGATTTAGTTATGTATGATGAAGCTTGCTAAAACAAACATAATTAACAGATGACTCTAGATTGTCTACAGGATTGTTAAAATATGCTATTAAAGATAGTCTACCAGGGATATGAGAGTTCCTAATGTTATGTAAATTATGTTAGTATTTAAATCCTAGGTGTGATATATCTTTTTACAGAAAATTGATGGCCTATTTGGTTAACAATTTAATTGTGAATTACAGTATTCACAAAACTGCAAGAAAAGTTAAGATCCCAAAATGCAATAACATACTCACATCTGGGATGCAAAATTTGTAACACAGGTATAATAAAAGAGTACAATAGTAATATGAAAATGTTTAGATGGTGCATCACTAATAGGCTCTTATTATTATTTAAATCTAGATTACCAACAGATTCCACTGCAGTCTACTAACCCCTACCAAGATTGAGATATCTCAGGCTTCAAAGGCACCATCTGGTGGGTGCCCAATATTTAGATGTCTCGCTCTGCAGTCCAAAAGCAAATTAAATTCTGCAAACAAAGTTTGTTTGCTTTTCAGCTGCAGACAGTGCCCCCAAAGTTTTAGCCATGTAAGCATAATGCCCAAAGAGCTAAAACTGTGTAAAATAGGCTAACTGAATGTCATGACATTGGACATTCAGAAGCCAATGCAGGGAACATGAGCTGCAACTGTAACGGCTGTAATTCAGTTTGGCAGTAGATGGCAGTCAATGTTTTTTGGAAAATAACTTGGTAGTGAAGGGGCTAAAGCACAACTCAATACACATTTATGCAGACTAGTGGTCCTCAATGTTTTTTCTCAGGAAGTCACAGTGGCAAATGGGAGTGCCATATTTTCCCTCACTTGTGTCCCCGACCCAGTATCATCATTTCCATAGCCCTACACCCTACTTTCTTGTTTTTATTATATATTGGCCCCTTCCCATATCCCACCTTGTATACAACCTGTATACAACAATAACCTGACAGGGTTATTCAAAGAAAGGTGAAACTCAGGAGAATGACTGGAGAATGGAAAATTCTAGGTCAAAATAGCCGAACCAGAAAAATTCTCTCATTTATCTCACTTTCCAAATCGGCTTTTTGGTCTAGAACTTTCCATTCTCCTGGTTTTCACTGCCAAAAAAATCAGTAAACTTTTTCTGCGTGTCCGAATATGTCTCCTCTTTTCATACAGACTGCCGCCCCAAGCAGTTGTTTATGGATAGATTAAAGGAAAAGCATTTACCGTCATTTGAAATGTCATTTTTTGGTTTTTACATATTTCTATACATCCTAGAAATCCGCCACTTCACGGGCAGGTTATGGGGACCTCCTAGGCACGATATTTGAAGGAACTTTTCGTTTTTATTTTTAACCCTTATTTCATGGAAAACTCACTGTCCCTTTAAAAACGTTTTTTTTTTAACTTTTTGTCCTTGTTTCCTGTCCCCCAGGGCACTACCCGGACCCCCATACACCTTTTATGGCAAATATCTAGCATATATGCCCTCTTGGAGGGCACTCCAAAAAAACGAATTTTCAGCCCCATTGACTTGCATGGGGGTTCGGGTTCGGGTTCGGTCCCGAACAAATGGGAAGTTCGGGTTCGGGCTCGAACCGAACTCGGGGAGTGTTCGGCTCATCCCTACTGTCCACCACTTGTTCTGCATAACTCCAAGCTTGTAATAGAGGCTTCTACATACGAGGTGAAAGGCTGCTTTCTTCACAGGACAAGACGGCTGTGCAAGGTGCTCTTGGTGAGCAGATCTCTTTTTCAACAGCAGTTCTTGGATTTCTTGGTTGTTCTCATCAAACCCCTGTCCATAACCTCCTGATATCTCCCCATATTCACTGCAATACTTGGAGGATATGTACATATACACCACCTTTTTCATTTTGTGCAATATCTAAATAGTATGCAAATTTACTTTTTAATTTACAGACTAATAGATTGAAGATTTCCTTGGATTACTATGGTGTCATTGGTGACATGATGTTTTTGACCTTTTCCATGGTGTTACACGGTTCTCAAAGAACATTGTCCACAATGAAATTATGATTGTTTATTATTCTTTACTGATTTTATTTTGCTTACTTTTCCAGTAATTGCATTTAGATATTTGGATTTAGTATCAATTGTCACTATATATAATTTTTATTTTTTATCTTTGTTAATGCAGCATTTGTGTCTGTAGACATTCTAGAGTGTGATTCACATTTTTGCCAACTTTTCAGCATAGTGAATTTACTTTAACGGTTGAATTGTCTCTTTGCACATCATTTCTTTAATGCACAAACTAGAGCAACCCTGGACAATCATGGATTTTTTTTTTTCTATTTGAAAAAATGGTCAACCGGGAAGTTGGAGGTGCTAATAATAGGGGATTTAGTAGATATAGCATTGAACAACGAGTTGCAAAAACTGGTTAGTGGATACATGATTATAATGATAGAGGCAGCATGCCACATGGATGTAATTCCCACAGAATGGTTTATAAGAATAACAGCATAGCATGATATGCATGATTAAAACCCTTGGTGGCCGAAACGTCGCTATTTTACCTGCTGTTACTGTATAAACCATTCCGTTGGAATTACATCCGTGTGGCACGATGTATCTATTTTTGTGGTGTATTTGAAGACCGGGCGGAGCTCTGCGACATCGCACCGGAGTCATTTTTCTTTGTTATAACATGATTTATGAATTCATATACTAAATATAGGGCCCTGTTCCAAAGTTGGTGTGAACTTAACCAGAGCTGGTGTAAACCTAACAACCCCATTGTCACGTCCCACGCCATTCAGCTGAGCCTGCAGCATGTCCCTCGCTGCTCTCTGTCCGGGCGCTGACTGATAAAGGAATCCCTGGTCCCAGGTCAGATGAGCTGGCGGGGTGTGGCCTGATGGCGCTGGGTTTAAAGCCCAGCTTCTCAGTCCATTTAGTGCCCTGATGTGGTTTCACATCCCTTCAGTGCTCTCTCGATATTTGGCTATTCTCTGTGTATCTGACCTCGGCTATTACTGACAACCCGCTCTCTTTATCTGACCTCGGCTATTACTGATAACCCGCTCTGTGCACCTGACTCCGGCTATTACTGATAACCCGCTCTGTGTATCTGACCTCGGCTATTACTGACAATGACAACCCGCTCTTTGTATCTGACCTTGGCTATTACTGACAACCCACTCTGTGTATCTGACCTTGCCTATTACTGACAACCCGCTCTGTGTATCTGACCTTGCCTATTACTGACAACCCGCTCTGTGTATCTGACCTTGCCTATTACTGACAACTAGGGATCAGCCGAACACCCCTGTATTCGGTTCGCATTCGAACTCGAACAATTTCAAAAGTTTGAGTTGGAACGCGAACACGAACTGAACTCAATGTAAGTCAATAGGTCTCAAAAGTTCGATTTTTAGGGTGCCCTGCAAGAGGGCATATATGCTAGATATTTGCCATAATAGGTGTATGGGGGTCCGGGTAGTGCCCTGGGGGACAGGAAACAAGGACAAACAGTTTAATAAAAATGTTTTTAAAGGGACAGTGAGTTTTCCATGAAATAAGGGTTAAAAATAAAAATGAAAAATTCCTTCAAATATCGTGCCTAGGAGGTCCCCATAACCTGCCCGTGAAGTGGCGGATTTGTAGGATGTATAGAAACAATTAAAAACAAAAAAATGATGTTTCAAATGACGGTAAACGGCTTTCCTTTAATCTATTCATAAACAACTGCTTGGGGCGGCAGTCTGTATTAAAAGAGGAGACCTTTTAGGACACACAGAACAAGTTTAGTGTTTTTTTGGCTAAATTATGGTGAAACTTATGCAGGCTTTGGATGAAAGTAACAATAGGTGCTTTAAAATTGGGCCTTTAGTGTCGGCAACAGTGCCGTGACACCGTAACCCCTCTGTGGTACTGCGGAAGACTGCAGGGTTGGACCCTGCGGTCCAATATTAAAATGATATGAATCTGGTACAGGCATTAGTGCACCCAAATATTGTGCCTTTGGTGGCAGCAAGTGCCTTGACACCGTAACCCTTTTGTGGTATTGTGGAAGAGTGCAGTGGTGGAGGTTTTGTGAATGCAGACGAGATCCCCGATCTATTCCGTTACGTCAGCATCAGGGGATTGATAGCTGCTGATCCAGGACTGATTCATTTTTATAAATGTCAGCCGGTCTACAGAGTCGGTGGACAGACGCACTCTTTTGTTTGTGACAAAACCTCCAGCAGCACTGAACGTCCTTTCAGAAATCACGCTGGATGAAGGGCAACCTGGTAGCTGCATAGCATATTGGCTAAATTCTGGCCAGTGATCCAATCTCAACACCCAGTAAGCCAGTGGATCATCTGCTGGAAAGGTATCCAGGTCTGCCCTTGCCCCTAGATAGTCCTGCACCATATGGTGAAAACGCAGGCAATGGGTGCCTACATAGAAACATAGAAAACTGTCGGCAGATAAGAACCTTTCGGCCCATCTAGTCTGCCCAATTACATGGATACTGTACCTGGATTTATCTTTTGTTTAGGATAGCCTTATGCCTATCCCATGCTTGCTTAAATTCAATTACTGTTTTGGCCTCTACCACTTCAACTGGAAGACTGTTCCATGTATCCACCACCCTCTCAGTAAAATAATGCTTCCTGATGTTACTTTTAAACCTTTGCCCCTCTAATCTAAGACTATGTCCTCTTGTTTTGCTACTTTGTTTCCTTTTAAATATACTCCCTTCCTCTACCTTGTGGATTCCCTTTACGTATTTAAATGTTTCTATCATATCTCCTCTGTCTCGTCTTTTTTCCAAGCTGTACATGTTAAGATCATTAAGCCTTTCCTGGTAACTTTTCTCCTTCAAGCCGTACACCATTTTAGTAGCCCTTCTATGAACTCTCTCTAAGATGTCTATATCCTTCTGGAGATACGGTCTCCAGTACTGCACACAGTACTCCAAGTGAGGTCTCACCAGTGCTCTGTACAGTGGCATGAGCACTTCCCTTTTCCTACTGCTAATACCTCTCCCTACACAACCAAGCATTCTGCTAGCATTTCCTGCTGCTCTATTACATTGACTACTTACCCTTAGATCCTCTGGCCTTTGGCTGATCCCTCCAGGAACGTCAACCCTGTTGCAAATCTTTGTGTCATCAGCAAAAAGACATACTTTTCCATTAATACCTTCTGCAATATCACTAATAAAAATATTAAATAGAATGGGTCCAAGTACTGACCCCTGAGGTACCCACTGGTAACAAGACCTTGCGCCGAATAAACTCCATTTACCACAACTCTCTGTTGCCTGTCACTCAGCCACTGCCTAATCCATTCAACAATATTGGAATCCAAGCTCAAAGATTGCAATTTATTGATAAGCCTTCTATGCGGAACAGTATCAAAAGCCTTACTGAAATCTAAATAAGCAATGTCTACTGCACCACCTGTGTCTATTATTTTTGTTACCCAATCAAAAAAAATCAATAAGATTAGTTTGGCATGATCTCCCTGAGGTAAACCCATGTTGTTTCTGATCCTGTAATCTATGTGTTTTTAGATGTTCAACAATCCTTTCCTTTAACATGGTTTCCATTAATTTCCCCACTACTGACGTAAGACTAACTGGCCCTGGGCGTCGTGGACTAAAATTTTTTAAAAAGGCATCAGTCAAGCGGCCCTGGCCTTCACCCCTCTTCCTCTGATCATCTGCAGCCTCAGAAGCACCTGCGTCATCACTTGGTAACCTACAAGTGCCTGGAAAGGTGTTAAACAAGTGTCGCTTTAGAGCGTCCTCAAGTTTTTTCATCCTGTGCTCCCTCTGTGCGGGCAGGATGAGCTCTGCAACTTTACCCCTGCATCGTGGATCAAGAAGGCTTGCCAACCAGTAATGATCCCTCTCCTTGATAGCACGAATCCTGGGGTCCTTTACCAGGCTTTGCAGGATAAGGGAGCCCATACAGCGTAGGTTGGAGGTGGCATTAGCTTCTGAATATTCCTGGTCAATGAGGAGGATGACCCCATCGTGCACTTCCTCCTCCCAGCCATGTATTAGTTCTTGTTTTTCTGGGCACACAAAACCCTCCCTTGAGGAATCCCCACCTTCAATGCCCCCACTACTTAAATATTCCTCATCCTCCTCCTGTCTGATTGGAAGACCCGCAGGAATGCTGTCTGCGTAAAGACTGGGGCCTTGAGAGCTAGGGAAGGCCTCCTCTTCCTCCTGCTGCTCTGCCTCTAGTGCCACATCTATAATTCCCCGCAGAGTGAGCTCCAGTAGGAACACTAAAGGAATTGTGTCACTGATGCATGCACTGTCCCTGCTCACCATCCTCGTTGCCTCCTCAAATGGTGACAGTACAGTGCATGCATCCTTGATCATCAGCCACTGCAGGGGGGGGAAACAGTTGACCTGAACCTGTCCTTGTGCCATACTCACACAGGTACTCATTGATGGCCCTCTGCTGCTTGTGCAGATGCTGCAGCATTGCTAATGTCAAGTTCCACCTGGTGGGCATGTCACAGATCAGACGGTTTGTGGGAAAGTGGAATTCTCTTTGAATTTCTGCCAGGCGAACACTTGCTGGGAATGACCGTCTGAAGTGGCTGCAGACTTTTCTGGCCTGGCTGAGAAGCTCTGCCAGCCCTGGTTACCTGGTTAGGAAATGCTGTACCACCAGATTTAGGACGTGTGCTAGGCATGGTACATGCGTCAACTTACCCAGGCGTAGGGTGGAGAGAAGGTTGCTGCCATTATCACAGATGACCATTCCCAGCTGAAGCTGGAGTGGTGTTAACCATCTCTGTACCTGCCCCTGCAGAGCTGACAGAATTTCTGGCCCGGTGTGGCTCCTGTCCCCTAAACAAACCAGCTCAAGCACAGTATGGCATCTTTTTGCTTGAGCCATTGCATAGCCCCCTGCCACGCGTCGGTTTAACTGCCACTTCACCAGAGACAAAGGAGGAGAGGGAGAGGTGGTGGTGGAGCAGACAGACCTCATACAAGCAGCTTTCTGGAGGCGTGGTGGATGAACAAGCTCCAGCACAGAGCCCCGTCTTGGATCCCTCCCAGCCGAAATCAGAGTTACCCAGTGTGCCGTGAAGGAAATGTAATGACCCTGTCCATGCTTGCTGGACCACGTGTCTAAAGTCACACGCACCTTGCTGTTGACTGCCTTTCCCAATGACTCCATAACATTGTCTTCCACGTGCTGGTATAGTGCTGGAATGGCCTTCCATGAAAAGTAATGGCGTTTTGGAACCTGCCACTGTGGTACAGCACATTCAGCAAATTCACGGAAGGGAGCAGAGTCCACCAGCTGGAAAGGCAGCAGCTGCAATGCGAGTAATTTTGCTAAGCTGGCATTTAGACGCTGTGCTTGGGGATGGTTGGGACTATATTTTTTCTTACGCTGCAGCAGCTGGGGAAACGTAATCTGACTGCGTAAATCTTCAACTGATGGGATGCTGTCACATTGTGAGGAAGGACCTGGTACATCCATTACTGTAGCATCATCCCTGTCAGTGGAGGTTGGAGTCAATAACATGGCAGGACATATAGTGGGGGTAGAGACAGGTGAGGAGGACCTATGCAAAGTTTTGCGCCAACGGGATGCGTGGCAGGTGGTCATATGTCGCCTCAAGCACGTGGTACCCAAGCGTCCGGTGTCTTTCCCACGCTTGAGCCTCATCTGACACAGATTACAAATAGCAACGGTGGGGTCTGCTGCACATTTCTTAAAGAACTCCCAGACAGCAGAGTTCCTGGATGTTTGCTTTGAGACAACAGCGCTCTGCACTTGAGCAGCTCTGACATCTGATGCAGTGGTGTATTTAGGTTTTGTGCTGCCCTAGGCCTGACTAAACTCGTGCACCCCCTAATTTAAATTTGAGGCACCCCTTCGTGTCAATGGCACACCTCTTCCTGGTTAATCCCAACCCTTCCTCTTTAAACTCCGCCTTTTCCTCTCTTTATATTAAAAGTGGATACCAAGTACCTACTTGTATATTTTGTATACCATTTCAAATGTATCTATTGAGATAAATAAAATTATGAAATGTTTAAATTCAAGCATTTTTACAAAGATCAGTCACACATGTCAAGTATACTGGATCACAGCCGCTCTAATTGGTTTAACAATAAAATCCACAGAAACGTGCACTGCATTTAGCGTATCACAGAGCTGAACAGCAATAAAACGCACAGAAAAGGCCACTGTGTATGAGCATATCAGAGCTGCACAGCCATAAAACCCACAGAAATATGCACTGTGTATGAGCATATCACAGAACTGCACAGCAATAAAACTCACAGTTATGTGCAGTGTGTATGAGCGTATCCCAGAGCTCCAGGGCAACAAACTCACAGTAATATGCAGTGTGTATCACAGAATCCACAGCAATAAACCTCCCAGCAATGCAATGTTTGGTGTGTGTCAGCGTATCAGAATCCACAGCAATAAAAATTCCAGCAATGCAATGTGCAGTGTGTATGAGTGCATCAGAATCCACTGCAATGAAACTCCCAGCAATTCAATGTGTGGTGTGTGTCAGCGTATCAGAATCCACAGCAATAAAACTCCCAGCAATACAATGTGCGGTGTGTAGGAGTGCATCAGAATCCAGAGTCAGCAGGGACTGTGTACGGACTCAGCAGGAGGTCCCTCCAGGCCACGTTAGGATCGCAGCTGTGCCTGTGCATGGAGCCATCTTGTCAGCAGTGGGGTGCCACTGCCAGAGGGTGCACCGTGGATTTGATTTCCTTCCCGGTGGGTGTTCAGTCCAGAATAGAGTATGAGTCCGTGTTAATGAAAGAGCGGGCAGCTGCGTGCGTGCGTGTCACGTGGTTCAGTCAGTCAGGTGGTACTGAGAGTCAGTACCACCTGACTGGCTGGACAGCGTGACCTGCACGCACGCAGCCTCACCAGGAGTCAGGCAGCTCAATGACAAATTTCTATCACTGCAGTGCTGGTTAAGGAAAGGTCCACTTTAAACAGCAGTAAGCAGACAGGGCTTCATATTCTGCTGATACCCCCCTTTACCTGCTGTTTACTGTCATCTTCTCTCTCTGCACACAGATCACATCCCCCTCCCCTCTCCTAGAGCTGCTGCGGGGCAGGGGAGGAGCTATGGAGGGAGGAGAGGGGGGTTTTATTGTATTTGATTTTATGCCTTATGCAAATGCCCTGCTCCGATGCTCGTTGTTTGAGAACACAGCTCAAAGCTGACAAACAGTGACAGTGGCACCTCCTAGTACCCCCTAATGACACCCCAATAATCACTGGTACCTGGGGCGGCCCGCCCCCGCCACTCCCCTAAGTACACCACTGCTCTGTGATATGCTCACACACAAGTTTGGCGAACTGCCAGCAAGTACAGTGCTGTTTGAAGGCAGTGCAAATCCCCGTAGAGAAGTAATGGTTAATCTATTCAGAGAACACCAAACAACAGAGAAATGGCAGTGAAATGCCCTGATGTTCGGTGGTCTCAATCAGCAGGTTTATTCAGGCGAACCCCATAGGTTTCAATGTTAAAAATATTCTCGCTTTTATGAAATATGTAATAAACCATTTATTATTTTAATCTGCAGTAAAAAGTCTTTATTGATTTTTTTTTAGTACCTTTAGTCATTTTTCTGATATTTTTTTGGCAAATTTCCCCCCTTTTTTTTAAATAGCGGTTTTTCTTTTTTCTGTAACAGAACTTTTTATTATCAATCATAGGATCTTATATGTAAATTCCAGACATTTTCGTTCAGTAGTTCTTTTGAAAACAGCAGGCCACGGGTTTGCGGTGGCAGCATTCAGTGGCCGATTCCCTGCACTTTGGGGACCCTGCGTGAATGGTGAATTCACTGCAGGGTGGGGAAATTTTATTCCCTGAAGTGCAGGGAACTACAGAACACCAAAATGTTGGCGTCATTTCGGTGCTCTGTGAGTAACCCATTTAGTGGTGAGGTTTTTGCTGCCCCCTGGAAAGTGAAACCTAGGCCTTGCCTAGCCAGGACATACTTGAAAATTAGTGAAGTCTCAATGTATCCTTCATGGTAAAATACTTTGCAAAAGTAAAAAAAAAAAAAAAATTCATTTTTTGGGGGGGGGGGCACCCGGTGTGGGCCGCCATCCCCTGGAAAGTGCCACCCTAGACCTAGGCCTTGTCGGCCTGGGCCAAAATACACCACTGATCTGATGCCTTGGACTGGCTAGTGCTACGGTTGGTCATAGAGGACATTGTGCCTCATGTTTGTTGTGCCTCCTCCTCCTCCTCACTTGACTCCTCTGTTCGATCAGGCACCCAGGTGGAGTCAGTGACCTCATCATCATTGTCATCACCCCCTATCTCCTCGTCACTGGAGCCAACTTGGCAGTATGCTGCAGCTGTTGGGGCAACATGAGTGCCAGTTATTTGTGTGTCATCACTGGCACCCCCTTCCTCTAGGTTGTTTATATTCCCTTCCTCAACCTTAGAGATTGAATCAGAGCACTGTAGTTGCGGCGCATCCTCAAGCAGCATGTCACTGTCATTGTAGTCAAACAATTCAGCTGACTCCTCCGTGTGTGATAGTGAGGTTACGGCAGGAGTAGCTGTGGACATGGAGGCTGAATTAGATGCTTTGGCAGCTGAGATGGACTGTGAAGCACTACAAGCTAGGCTGGCAGAGGACTCGGAGGATGAGGATGGCCTGGTTAGCCAATCCACCAAATCCTCTGTATGTTGCTGCTGCTTAAGACGGCCATCACCAGTTAGAAAGGACAAGCATGCCCCTGCAGAGGATGCACCACGTCCACGACGACCAGAGGCACAGCCTCCCGACACAGAGGCTGCTTGCCCTCTTATCTGTGTCTGGGCGCGTCTGCCTGTCCTTTTTGGTCTTTCTGACATGGTGAGTGATATACAGAACTCTGATTTAACTCTGTTATAAAAATTGGAGATATTCTGCAGAACTCTGATTCAACTCTGGTATAAAGATTAAAGATTTCCAGAACTCTGGTATAACTCAGTGAGACACCCTGATAGCTGGCAGCCAGTGACAAGACACAGATTACAATTCCCAGAAACCTCCTATAAATCAGTGAGACCCCCTGATGGGTGGCAGTGAGAAGACACAGATTACGATTCCCAGAAACCACCTACAAATCAGTGAGACCCCCTGATAGGACCCCCTGATAGCTGGCAACAGTGACAAGACACAGATTACAATTCGCAGAAATCTGCTAGAAGTATGTGGGACCCCCTGATAGCTGGCAGTGAGAAGACACAGATTACAATTCCCAGAAACCTCCTATAAATCAGTGAGACCCCCTGATGGGTGGCAGTGAGTACACACAGATTAGAACAATTCCCAGATATTTTGTAGAAATGAAACCCCCACAATTGCTGGTGGCAGTGAGAACACAAAGATTACAACAATTCCCAGATATTTTGTAGAAATGAGACCCCCACAATTGCTGGTGGCAGTGAGAACACAAAGATTAGAACAATTCCCAGATATTTTGTAGAAATGAGACCCCCACAATTGCTGGTGGCAGTGAGAACACAAAGATTAGAACAATTCCCAGATATTTTGTAGAAATGAGACCCCAAAATAGTTGGTGGCAGTGAGAACACAAAGATTAGAACAATTCCCAGATATTTTGTAGAAATGACTGACCCCCAAAATTGCTGGTGTCAGTGAGAACACAAAGATTAGAACAATTCCCAGATATTTTGTATAAATGACTGACCCCCAAAATTGCTGGTGGCAGTGAGAACACAAAGATTAGAACAATTCCCAGATATTTTGTATAAATGACTGACCCCCAAAATTGCTGGTGGCAGTGAGAACACAAAGATTAGAACAATTCCCAGATATTTTGTATAAATGAGACCCCCACAATAGTTGCTGGCAGTGAGAACACAAAGATTACAACAATTCCCAGATATTTTGTAGAAATGAGACCCCCCCAATAGCTGCTGGCAGACTGGCAGTGAGAACACACACTAACACAACAATCTCCTCTCAAAAAACACGTGCTGAAGGCTGTGTGAAGCCTTATATAGTGTGCTGCGGGACTTAGCAAAATTTGCCCAATCAGGCCTCTGAGCCATGATTGGCATAGTCTTGCTCCTGTCTTGCACCTGACCTGTGGTCAGGTGCAAGGCTGTAGCCAATTACAAACTTCAGGCCAGTGGAAAAGTGCATTGTGGTCCATTGTGGGCGAACACGCGGAAATGTTCGTAGGTCGCGAACATGCGAACAGGCGATGTTCGAATCGAACTCCGAACCGAATGAACCGAACAGCTCATCCCTACTGACAACCCGCTCTGTGTATCTGACCTCAGCTTTTACTGACAACCCGCTCTGTGTATCTGACCTCTTCTATTACTAACAACCCACTCTGTGTATCTGACCTTGGCTACTACTGACAACCCGCTCTGTGTATCTGACCTCGGTTATTACTGACAACCTGATCTGTGTATCTAACCTCGGCTATTACTGACAACCCGCTCTGTGTATCTGACCTCGGCTATTACTGACTACCCACGCATGTGTACCTATCCTGGCTATTCTGATGATCTCTCTCTGTACCGACTTTGGCATACAGCTGTCTCCCTTTCCTGGTACTAAGACCCCCGCTATCCTGACCAAGGCTCTTGCATTATTCTAATATCTATTAACCCTTACTGGTTATGTGTCTATTTGATCACTGACAAGTGCTAGCTTTGCCAAACATCCAAGGATAGATAGAATTCTGTGTATAGGGACCAGCACCCTAGGGAGAATCTTGACACCCATAGTCTGTCATGGCTGTTAGGTTTACAATAGCTCTGGTTAAGTTAACACCATCCTTGGAATAGGGCTCAGAATGGAAATCTTTACTGATATCTGCTTTTAAATTGGTAGCTGACTTTGCCTGTAATAATAAGTAAAATACGAGTTTTGTTTTAATAGTTGTTCAGTTCTTTATCTTGTAAATTATGATAAATGTTTACCCAGGTGGATTGTGTAGGAATCCCTAATATGAATTTACATGCTTTTATCGGTATCTAGAAATTTTGGGCTGTATAAGCATACCCACGGTTGATCTGTGCATCCAGAATACCTTTACTGAGTGCCTAGATAACGCTTTTGGGAGAAATTTGGGAATTAGTCATGAATATTGCATTGTGGAGCCACAACAAGTGCACATAGGTATGGAGCTGCAGGTAACGGACTATGAATGGCAGACTAGCTTAGCCTTCTTGATCTTTCTTGATGTCAAACAACTTTAGCATTCTGAATTGGCTGTCTGACAGCCGAAGCATTTTAAAAAAATATTTCTCTGAGCCTGAAGCCAAATATATTAATATGTATTCCATTTACCTCTTGACTCTCTCCTCATTTGTAAGCTGTGCATTTTGCAGCAGAAAATTAGTAGCTTTTTTGTAGAGCGAATTAAAATCCATACGCATCGCGTACTTTTGTATATTTAATTTTTTTTTTACTCTGTCTTACTTTCTTTCTGTTTATTTTGCTCGGCCGATTGGGAAATCAAAACCTCATACCATCAGGTCTAACCAACATAAAAAAATAAATGTTTGATTTTCACAGTTTTGGAATTCAATTAGAATGTCTGCAGATGAAAAAATGACAGTTGTTTACTTCAGAGCTTGAAAATCTTTAGAAAAGTAAAGGAATAAATTATAATGTACAGTGAAATAATCTCTCTATAATGAACCTAACACTGAGGACATAATTTCCCTTGAGAAAAAAAAACAAGGTTACATCTTAATTGTTGTTATTCCCCTATTTATCTGACTTTATGCTAGACTACCTGTCAATATATCATAATACAAAGACTCAGCATTGAACATACCAAGGCTATTCACATATGTAACTCCATTAGTCAATTCTGAGAATGTTCTCAAAAAACGCTTATGCAGAAAAAGTAGAACAATATGTTCGATAGTTTTTTAATTTGCACCTATTTTCACTTTTTTACCCATATTGACATAACTGTTGGTTGTTATGACTATTGTTATTCCAATCATCGTGTTTTTTCCACTTGATCGTTAAACAAGTGATATGTGATGAGGAGGATGATGTGCATGAGTAAAAAATGTAAGTATTAATTAAACACTGCATTTGTGATATTAGGAAAGTAGTTGAAAAGCGGATTTCTTTCCCTCCAAAGTAAATATCCCAAGACGATCAGACTTGTAGCACAGAATCCTTAATAACTGAGACGTAACAACTCCAATTTGTTTCTTAGAAAAAAACAGAATGATAAACAACAGATATTGGTTTTGGAATACAATCTAATTTTTACACAAGCTGCTAGCATTGAAGGAGTTATTCACTAAAGACCATGGTGGCAGCAGAGTTCATTTGAATTGAAAAAGAAAAAGAAAATTATCGTTCTTTCGACTTCATTAAAGTTTGGCTATCCAGAGAGGCAAAATTCACCATTGGCAGGTGAAGTTGATGGAAACAATGCTGAACAACATTACCACTGTTATTCCTCCATAAAATGAGTAAACTGCGATTATTTTCCATTTAATGTTATTCCACCATTGCTTGCAATAGTAATATCAGTGACATTAAAGTGGTGATGTCCATTAAAAGTCTATTGTGCAACAATGGTAAAACGCAGTCCTAGACAACCTCAACTAGCAATAATGTGGAAACTACACTGAGTGGCCAGATTATTGAATACACACTAAATAATCTTGACAGAAACTACGGTGCAGACAATGGTAGAAACACAAATGAAAATTACTGAGAACTATGGTGAATACCTTTGGCTGAAACAACAGAGGAAAGAACGGTGAAAAATATGGATAGCAACTGTGAAAGTTCCCCCCAAAATAGTGCATTCAATGATGATTCTTGTTACCAATATGTATATGTTTAACCCCTTCACTACAACACACTTTACCCGCCGCCACGCAGCACACTTTACCCACCACACAGCACACTTTACCCACCACACACTTTAGCCACAACGCCGCACACTTCACCTGTCGCCCTGCCGCACACTTTGCCCGCCGCACACTTTACCTACCGCACACTTTACCCGCTGCCCCGCCGCACACTTTACCCGCCGTCACGTCACACACTTTGCCCGCCATGCTGCACACTTTACCCGCCATGCTGCACACTTTAGCTGCTGCCACGCCGCACACTTTACCCGCTGCCATGCCGCACACTTTACCCGCCGCACACTTTACCCGCCACCATACCGCACACTTTACCCACCGCACACTTTACCCGCTACCCCACTGCACACTTTACCCTCCGCACACTTTACCCACTGTCCAGTCGCACACTTTACCCGCTGCCCTGCTGCACACTTTACCCCCCACACACACACTTTACCCACTGCACCGCCGCACACTTTAGCAGCCGCCCAGCCACACACTTTAGCCGCCACACACTGGCCCCACCGCACACTTTACCCGCAGCACACTGGCCCCGCTGCACACTGGACCCGTCGCCCCGCCACATACTGCACCCGTCGCACACTGTACCCACCGCTCAGTAGAACCGAACAAGGGATGTGTGTGTGGGGTTTAATGAACCGAAAGAGGGGGAGGGGAAAAGAAACACGCCGGCATGCACGCAATGAAAAAACAAAAAAGCTGATAACCTTACTGGACGCCGCTTACTGGACAGGGGGGGGGATGAAAAGAGTGGGGGGGGCAGAGCCAGCCAGCCTGCCCTGGGAAGAGAAGCCACTCACTGGAACTTAAAATTTTAAGAAGGAAAAGAGGAGCCACTCACAGGAGTTTACAATCTAAGAGGGAAAAGAGGAGCTGCTCCCATGAGTTTACAATCTAAGAGGGAAAAGAGGAGCCGCTCCCGTGAGTTAACAATCTAAGAGGAGCCACATCACTATATATAAAATCGTTTTCTCCTTCGCCATGCTGGATGCGTGCGCATCCAGCACAGCCAGAAAGGATGCGCTCGCAGCCCTACCGGAGAGCTGGATGCGTGCGCAGTCCCACAGGTCAGCTGCAGGCGCTACCAGGAGAGCTGAATGCACGCGCAGACTGGCCTCCGGCCAGGCTTAATGACTAGTAGAATATAAAAATAATATCTGTATGCGGCATAATGCCTGTATATGGAGATTATAGTAACACCTTGTATCTGTACTGTACATGGATTTTCAATCATTATAACCCCCTGAATTTTATCCCTGTACAGCATTGAGTGACCCCAGAGTGCTCCCTGTAATCTGACCTCTCCCTGGTAGCTGTAATGCAGCAGTAATCTATTTGAACTTGTTACAGTGAGGTTTAGTGCTGCTATTTTATGTCTCTCCAGGATGCTTGGAGAGACATTAAGCAAATGATTTTGTTTCTCCACAGGGAACACACTAATCTTGGCTTAAAAAGGTGTGAAAATGGACTTTTGATATGCTAATGAGTGCTTTTCATTGCATTACAATGCAAAATCGAGATAATCTTTTCACACCCAAAATCGAGTTAACGTAATTCATTATTTTACCATGTAGCTATTAAGCTTGTTCATAGTATACCTCTTGTGATCTCGCTAGATGTAATTTATGAGCTTGTTTCTATTTGTTTATATTTGCTTAATATTGTTTAAATTTCAACATCAGCATGTTTTTTAATTACTATTTGTAAATATGATCTATCTTGAAAATGACACTCATTGTGACAAAACCTGTTGGTGGCGCTTGTTACATAGCCCTCTTGTGTGTAATAATACATATTTTGAAACTGGAAATGTTCCTGTTCATTTATTTGGAATCATATGTTGCCTGGTTACTGGCGACCTTGGGATATTGAGGAAAGGTAGGCATCAACCCTCACATGTATTTATTATCTCAATAGTGGTATTTAATGGTAAACTGCATTATTGGCTTTTGGTTATTATCCTGAACGGTGACACGGTGGACATTGTTTCAATTGCTTTTATTTGGTCTCCAGATCCTGGGAGAGTTTCAGATTTTTATTTGGAGTTCTCTGCAGCACTATCTCCATTATCTCCATGGATATTACTATGATGACATGTCATTAAGCAGTACAGTCTTATATTTTCCCATTGGGTTTGCCACCTTGTCAGCTGTATTGCATTTTTACAAAGCACGTTGTTCTTACTATGATAACGTTGACTAAAGAAAGACCTACTGGAAATTCTAATATAAGACTGAGGAATGGACATATATTAACAACCTTTACTTTATGTTTCAATAAGAGAATGTGTAGCTGGCCCAAAGATTATACTGTAACTTACACAATAAAAATTAGATTTCTAGTTCCCTTGTAATTGTTTGCCTTGAGATTGGTCTTGTTGCTGGCTACTGGGCTTAAATGTCTAATGGCCATTACCAGGAACTAAAAATCTTATTTTACTCTGTAGGTTTTAGTATTTTGAGCACATATAGTGAAATGTTTTTTCTTTTGTTAGAATTGGGCTGTCTGGTAACGTTGCATTGTTCCTCTCACTAGTGAAAGGAGTTGAGCACACAAGGGGCTATATTACAAAGTTAGTGTTAACTTAACCAGAGCTGTTGTAAACTTACCAGAGCCATTATAGCCTATGGAGCCGTTAAGTTAACAACAGCTCTGGTTAAGTTAGCACCAACTTTGTAATATAGCCCAAGATCTTGTATTTTCAAAGATCTGTCTGTAACAGAGACGTACACTATAAAGTATTGGGACACACTTTTTAATTATTTAATTCAGATGTTTCAATCAGACCCATTGCCACACCTGTATAAAACCAAGCACTTAGCCATCAGCCTTCTCTGGGCAATATTCCAAAGTTGGTGCCAACTTAAAATAATAAAACAAAATTAGAGCTTGAATGACAACACCGGTACACCAGCACTCAAATATACCGCCCAATGATTGGCATTCCCGAGCTTCTTCGATGAGCCGCATGGAAGAGTGCACTATATGCAATACAATACAAAGAATAGCATAGTGTAAAACCATTAACATTTAGTGGTATATTAAAAAGGTGCGCACAAGAGACAGACAGCACAAGAAAGAGTGAAAGAGTGACTGTGTGAGGGAGTTTGAGTGAGACAGTGAGTATGTAAACCATGAAAGAGCACAAGTGAGTGTGTCAGTGGGTGAATGAGTGAGTCTGTGCGTGAGAGAGCGTGAGTGTGTGAGCGAGTCAGCAGGTGAGCGTGTTTTGCTTTCACAGTTGCAGAGATGCTAATATTCAGTTCCTCAGTTTCCCCAGTCTGGGGTCCTGACGTGCACAGCTTGTGTTAGTTCATAGAGTCACAGGTATTTATAAAGTGTTAGCAAGTTCTGTAGCGCTGTGCAATGGGAATGGCAGAATAACAAATGTCCATACAAGTTAAACACACAGAACAGTAGTAGAGAGGACCCTGCCCAAGAGCTTACAATCTAAGAGGAGAGGGGTGACACACTAGGTGAGGGTAATAGCTTAGTATGTGACGTAATTGGGTGCATGGGGGCTGTGGGCAAGATGGAGCAAGAAATGTAGTTTATGTGAAGCTTTGATGGGTGGAGTAGTGAGTGGAGTAGTGGGCGGGAGGAGGCGGGGAATATTCAGGAAGTGGGAGCTGAAGAAACACCCTTAGCTGAGGGGCGTCGCCAGGAGAAGATGAAATGACAGAGTTTAAAAGAAAATATTTTTTTTCCACATTTTTAAAACTTGTATTGATTTATTCTAGTTTATCTATAGATATGAAAGTGTTTAAATGTCAATTAAAAAAAATATTTCTAGACATGCATATCCCTTTAAGTTAGCACCAAGTTTGGAATAGGGCCCATAATCCGCAATGCCTGTATCCACAAGGCTCCACATCCACAAGGCTCTGTACTTATAATGGGAGATATCTTATGTGTCCACTAGGTGAGCCTAAAACTGTGCTTAATCTCCCAAAGTCTGGATCCCGCGAACTTTCAGAAACCTGCATTTTTTGAAAACTGGCAGGTCAGTAAATGCTCTGACCAGGGCCGGCCCGACCATGGAGCGGTTCGGAGCAACCGCTCCAGGCGGCAGATTTTGGGGAGCACAATATTTTGCAGCCGAGCCCCTGCACTGTTTTCTAAACAGCGCCGCTGCGCCAGCATCTCATGGAGGCTTGCGCAGTGGCCATTCTGTGCCGAGCTTCCGGACTAACTCCCAGTCTGGGCGCCACCTGCTGGCATCACCGGACCATTGCATGATGGGAGATGTAGTTCTAGCCTTGTTTACTGCATATTGCAGAGAACCCTTTTAGAACTACATCTCCCGGCATGCAATGCTCCAGTGATACCACAAGGCGACGCCCAGACAGGGAGATAACCAGGAAGTTTGGCGCTGAATTTTACAGATGGGGAACAGTGCCTGGGAATGGTGAGAAGCATATGGAGACAGAAGTCAGACTGCAGACAGAGCCAGCTGGCAAGTCTCCCTCTCCTTCCTACACTCCGATCTCTCCCCCATCCCTCCTGCACTCACGTGTGTGTGTTACTGTGTGTGTGTGTGTGAGAGAGACTGTGTGTGTCTGTAACTGTGTGCGTGACTGACTGTGTGTGTTACTTTATAAAGACAACACACGCGCGGCTCCACCATTTAATGATGGAACCTGCAAAAGAAGGTGTGATTAACCCAAACATAAACACTGTCACACTCGCACTGGGAGTCATTGGGTTTTAAAGGCGATACCCTGCAGCAATATGCACCGACTTCTGCTTTTGGGTTTCTGAGCCTGGTCACAATGCAGCCGTCCATCATCATGTTTAGCACTTTTCTGGGATGAGGTGTTTGAGTTTTTTGTTGTGTTGCTCATAGTATTGTGCAGTGTGTATGAATGTATCACAGAGCTGCACAGCAATAAAACGCATAGTAATGTATAATATGGATAAGCGTATCACAGAGCTGCACAGCAATAAAATACTCCTACACACTGCACATTACCGTGAGTTTTATTGCTGTGGAGCTATGTGATACAGTAATGTGCGGTGTGTATGAGTGTATCACATAGCTCCACAGCAATAAATCTCACGGTAATGTGCGGTGTATGAGCGTATCACAGAGCTCCACGGCAATAAAACACGCTCGTACACACTGCACATTACTGTGAGTTTTATTGCTGTGGAGCTATGTGATACTCTCATACACACTGCACATTACTGTATCAGAGCTCCACAGCAATAAAACTCTCAGTAATGTGCAGTGTGTATCAGCGTGAGTATTATTGCTGTGGAGCCCTGTGATATGCTTCTACACACCACACATTACTGTGAGTTTTAATGATGTGGAGCTCTGTGATACAGTAATGTGTGGTGTGTATGAGCGTATCACAGGGCTCCAGAGCAATAAAACTCACAGTAATGTGCGGTGTGTATGAGCGTATCACAGAGCTCCACAACAATAAAACTCACGCTGATACACACTGTACATTACTGTGAGTTTTATTGCTGTGGAGCTCTGTGATACGCTCATACACACCACACATTACTGTATCACAGAGCTCCACAGCAATAATACTCACGCTGATACAAGCCACACATTACTGTGAGTTGTAATACTATGGAGCTCTGGATACGCTTTTACATGTCACGTGTTTTTATTTTTTATTTGGGGGGGGGGCAGCATTTCATCTGTCACTCCAGGCAGCACACTGGCTTGGGCTGGCTCTGTCAATGATTTGAAGGAAAAGTGGAGGAAGCATATTTGTTAAGGATAAATTGTTGTATAAATTGGTGAGGAATTGGTCTCTGAACCGACACAATAGAACGTTTTGGGGGGAAAAAAACAGAACTATTCATAAATATCTCAAAGGATATATATTTTTTCATTTAATCAATATATATTTTTACAAGAAAAATTATGGGAAAAAACAAAAAATATGAATCATTTCTTACGAACCTGAAAAGAATTGTAATATTTGGTCTGCTTGTTGCAATCCTGCATCATTACCATTCCATTTTTTGTCTTCTCTCATATGTATGCATTACTTTTCAACAAAGCGAGAGGAAAATACAGTATCTATATATCTAGTGGTATCATGCTGCTAATATTTGATTCAGTGTTCATGGCATTCAACTAGAAAATGTCAATACTGGCTGCAATTAAACTAACTCTTGCAGATACAATCTGTATTTTAATGCCCAATTATGTTACGCATTTGTGATAAAGAATACAGCACATATACAGTAAGCATGTTGATGAAAAAGGTAATTACCTGTTGAATTGTATTGTTGTATTAGTGTCAGATTAATGTAAAGTCAGATGCATGACTCAGTCTACTACATTGTATAAAGCAGATGTAAGTTTATGTTTGTAGTATTCACCAAAGAATGTGTAGATATACTGTTAACTATTTGTATGCTTCATTGTTTTTAATGCATTATTAATATTATTATTACCAACATTAATATATTGTCAATGTTTCCTATCTAGAATTCATATATACTGTACATCTATATTTAGTGTACATATATATATACAAACACAGGCTTGAAAAATGTTATGGTGGCTCGCTAGTCAATCAACATTTTTACCACTCACCATGACCGAACTATAGCCATGTAATTTACGTTAACAAATTTAAACTAGGCACTCATACATTAGTATTTCTTGCAACAGCCGCCCTCCCCCTTTAGTATAGGTTGAGGCCCTTAGAAAAAAAAAGATGATTAAAACTGTAAACCTCCAGCTCTGCCTGTTGTCAAGCCGTCCGTGGGGATTCTTCAATTAATCCACAAGGACAGTAGCAGGAATGTAATAATTCGCCCAGGAGGGTCTTCCAGATCCAGACGAGTAACCCCGTGACACAGGCAACACAAAGATACCTCTTGATACTGATAACTGCGTGTAACTGGCAGCTCGCAGGGCGTTGCTTATATCCCAGCATGGGTTAATGGGCAAATCACAGGGCACTGCTTATATCCCAGCACAGGTTAATGGCAACTCACAGGACACTGCTTATATCCCAGCATGGGTTAATGGGCGCCTCATAGGGCACTGCATATATTCCAGCATGGGTTAATGGGGAACTCAAAGGGCACTGCTTATATTCCAGCATGGGTTAAAGGCTACTCACAGGGCACTGATTATATCTCATCATGGGTTAATGGGCAACTCACAGGGCACTGCATAACCTGGCCTTTGCTAAAAAAAAAAATCCATCCAGTATGGCATGGCATTGGGCAAGGAGGGTTCCGTGTTATTACAGAGTCTAGATGCAAAAAAAGTGAGAAGTTGTGTACTTCATTTGCATATCCTACCCAGAGTTCTTTGCTGCATATGGGGAATGTAGCACATGAGCTCTGTAGCAGTTCTCTGACTTGCTGCGATGTGTAAATGTTCTCTGCAGCTATGAACTTTATATATATATATATATATATATATAGTAAACACACACACATAAACCAGAAAGGCCGCACTCAGTGTGAACATGCATAGTTTATAAAGGTGCTTCTGAGATTTCAAATTCAGAGCACTCCACCTAAATATAATTTTAAAGATTTGCCACAATGTACCCCATTATGGCAGGTCCTATTCTTCCTAACACAGTGACTGGTTTTACTGTGGGAGACCTATGTAAGGTGTGATCACATTTTCACATTTTATGAATAAATCCCTATTTTTTATTACTAAGCCAGGTGAACAAGAAAAACAGAATGGCCAAATTCAACCTTGAACATGAATTGTTTCACAGGGGTGCTCCTGAAACATACCTAACTCAAAGAACTCAAATTTATTATACTTTAAAACATTTTAAAAACAGCTGTCTTAGGTAAAAAACAATGGGGGTTGAGGTACAAAATATGATCATAATACATAGCATAAGCCTACCTCAACATCAATGTACCCCACCCTAACCTTTTTGCTGCATTTAAGAGATTAACCCACTTATTTGGTACATATATACCTCATGGGGCTCCGAGCAGTTCAAGGTTTAAATAGGTCCTGCAATGAGACACTGAGGGGACAGAAGAGGACCTGCCAGGATGGTATATTGATGTTCTGGCAGACCTATGCCAAGGTATTTTTATTTGTATATACTGTATATATTATTTGCTATGTGGAGGTTTTTAATCTACTTTTTGCCCTCCATCATAACTTAAATAAGTATTGATTTGCCCTATGGGTTAAGTATCAAATGCCAAAGAGTCACAGCCTATCTCTTGCTGACGAGGGCATAATAAGTCCGAAACCGCTGTCCAGGAGTGGCTGTGGCTAGTTGCATAACCTGACCTTTGGTAAAAAAAAAAGCCATCTAGTATGGCAATGCACTGGCAGGGAGGGTTCTGTGTTAAAACAGACCCTGGATGCAAAAACGTGGAAAATTGTGGACTTCATTTGCGTGTCCTTCTCGGAGTTCCTTGCTGCATATGGGGAATGTAGCACATGAGCTCTGTAAAGCAGTTCCCTGAATTGCTGAGATGTGTAAATATGTTCCACAATTATAAACTTTATTATTTGCTATGTGGAGGTTTTTAATCTCACTTTTAATCTCACAGTGCACAGGTCCTCCTCTTTGGCTCAGGGACTCCTGAACCTGGAAGGCCCTGAATCTTTCTAACGTTATTTGAGCTCCTACACAAATTGCGTAGGAGCCGCAAATTGCGCACTGCAGCGTGACTTTCGGAAGTTCTATAACGCCTGTGCAGGTCGGTGGACTGGAGCTGCACGCATACGCAGATTCAATCCATCGGCTGCCTGTCTGAGACTGCTCACTACAGTGATTGGTTTCAGAGAGAGTTGTGTTATTGGCATGCTTTCTGCGTGCCAGCGTCACTAGTGTCAGATCTGGTGATCGCCAGCAGCGAAATTAAAAAATCCTGGTTACTCGTGATGCTTGTGTCATGTCAACAGCCTGGAGACCTATAGAATCCCCTTGTTTGAGCCAATATAGGCTTGCCTTTAAACACCTGGCTCATCCATCCGGGCCAGGATTCCTCTCTGACCATTCACCTGATTACTGACCACTGTCCCACTCCCTAGTTAAGGGCAGTGCTCCCTCCTAGCAGGGCTTAATTCTGAGTCTCCAGTGTGGCATAAGCTCTGCTACTCCTACTCATGTTCCTTGTTGCTCTACAAACCCCTATCTTGTATCCAGCCTTGTATAGTTCTGTCCTCTGCAAGTATCCAGCCCTGTGAACTCCACAAGAATGCAGCCCTGTGAACTCTGCAAGTATCCAACCCTGTGAGCCCTGCAACCATCCAGCCATGTGAACCCTGCAACCATCCAGCCCTGTGAACCCTGCAACCATACAGCCCTGTGAACCCTGCAATTATCCAGCCCTGCCTTCTTCTTAGTATCTAGCCCTGTCCTATGCTCAGTATCCAGCCTTGTTTCCCTGCATCACCTCAGTTGTGCGCCACCTTGGTCCTTGTGCAATATAATAAAGTTTTAACCCTTACTACTCCGGTTCTCGAGTATCCTTGCCTGAAGGGTTTTCTGTGTCTTGCCCCGGGGATCCCATCATGGAGTAGGCTGGGTGCCACCCTGACATTAGAACTAAGCCAACCTGCGAAGGTACGGTAAGCCCTGGATCTATGTTGAAGATGATAAAAACCACGCAATTTGCGCTCCTAACGCAACTAGCGTAATGTAGGAACCATGAACTGCGCACAGCAAATGAACTTGCGCACATTACATATGCAATTTTCGGAGCGCCTGCGCAGGATGATGGATTGAAGCTGCAAGCATGCGCAAATCTGATCCATCGGCTGCTTCTCTGAGACCAATTACTACCGAGATTGGCTTCAGAGAGAGATTATTGTCACTAGTGACTGATCTGGTCACTGGCAGCCGGTAAATTAAAAAATTACAGCTACTGGTGAAGCTGGGAGGGGTGGAGCAAACTCCTCCACTTCACCAGTGATTTCACCAGATTGGGGTGGGGGGCTCACATTCAGACCATTTTTAATCAATAAGATTAGAGTGTCCTTCTAAATGTAACAGAGGTGCCCCTGCCTGCCCCCTGAATTCATTCTTTATTTGAATAGACAAGTTAGTTTGATGGTATTTTAGCAACTGACAAGATATCATTATCAATATCAAGATATCTTGCAGCATTTATGAGTGGAGATACTGTATAGGTTGAGCACACCGTGTAAAGAATTCTGGAATTTGGAAGACCCTGAAAATTGAAAGTGATCGCAGCTTTTCCAGTGATCTCTTTCCTCTAAAACATCAAATTCTCCCAGACTCTGCAATCAGAAAAATCCAAAATCCGGACTGCTCAATATGCAAAATGGGGCTAAACCTATATACACTAGCATTAAAAAAAAAAATCGAGGATTGGTCAACTTTTCCGATATAATGCTGTTTCCCAAAAAGATATCAATTTGAAGATTGCTCTGTAGCAATAAGGATATAGCAAAAATATAGAAAAAGGAAACAATGTTCACATGGGGCTGAACTGTATCCATGCTATACGTCTCTGGCTTGCTATTTGCTAGTTTGTGCCTCTGGAGCCCACCCATTCTCCACTGGTTGGATGCAAAATGAATACATAGTAATGACTTCTGTCCTCCCTATACCCCCACCCATGATTGGCTGGTGAGAATTTAGAAACAAGTCAGAGAGAGAGGATGGGCTGCTAGACAGCTATCTGGCTCATGACCCCATCCCTGTGGGATGTGACTAAACTAAAGATAAAAGAGAGTCTAGTTCCCCCTGCCAGCAATGGAAATATATATCAGGGGGAATCGGAGTCCCCCCCCATTCATTCCAAATGTCGTCATACCACAATATGATCAACACCCAATGAAAGACTGAAGATCTGACTCAATGGTAATTTTGGATGAACCAAAAATTGTAAACAGATCATTTTGCTCATGAATAGATGTATAGCAATATGGGTCTGGAAAGGATGCAGTTGGAGCATATATGGACTTGTATTGGATACAATAACCTTTCACACAAATTAGCATGCTTATCCATGATTTACATGCAATAAACTAACTGAAATAGAATAATTTATAATATAGTTATGTTGTGCAGATTCCCCCTTAAACAATCAAAGGCAAAAATCATATCACGTAATTCTGTATTGTGAAACAGACATCCTTAAGTTTTTCTCTCAAGGTTTGTTTTATCACTGCGAATATAGCTATATTGCTTTATAAAACAAAGTTCAGCGTATACGTTTATATTCATGGTAGTTCTGAATATTGAGAAAAAAGACATTTACTGGGTATTGTTTACATCCTTAATTCTTTTCTTATAAAGAAATATTTCCAACACGAATCCACATAAACCATGCCACATACATTCATTTTGAATGCTGGATGAGTTTATATAAAATGGAAAATACAATAGAATGTTATTTTATACTTTTATATTGTCTGTAAACCGCAGGATTGGAAATAGTGCTTCAAATAAAAAAGGATATGACAGCACTTCTAGTAATAGAATGCAGGAAAAACAGATTGGACAATAAACTTTTCTGGGGTGAACAATATTAATAGCTAACTGCACATGCCAAAATAGTTTTCAGTCTACTGAAGAACATTTTCTAAGGAGTCTATCAGCTTACTTCTAACTTTTCTGCTGCATTTAAATAAAAGTCTGCTGTATTTTGAGTCAGATGAAGCCAGTCAAACCATACTCACCATATTTCCGAAAAATAAAAAATGTATTGACTGCTGAAATCCTTACTGAGGAGTTTCAACCCTGACTGGCTGTTGATTGATGTGTTAAAGAGCCAGTTGAAACCATAGAAACATAGAAAATGTCGGCAGATAAGAACCTTTTCGGCCCATCTAGTCTGCCCAATTACATGGATACTTTACCTGGATTTGTCTTTTGTTTAAGATAGCCTTATGCCTATCTCATGCCTGCTTAAATTCAATTACCGTTTTGGCCTCTGGTCCCTAGGCCGCAAATTCGAGGATTTATTAAGTTTGCAGTGTCCCTCTGTGGTCTCAGTGTGATCCTGCATACATGAGCTTGCAAAAGAGCTCACTCAGGGTCGTGCATGGCTCCACAGAGTCCTAAGGACTCTAGGAGCCAATAAAAGCAGTGGCACTGCTGCCAGTATCTGTTTTCAGCTTCCAGATATTCCGACTCAAGCCAATGTTACAACCATAAACTGGGGGTGCGGAGAAAGCACAGACAAACTCGTGCCTGTACCAGCTTGTGATCCAGAAGCACCTTTTCTGTAATGGACTTTTGATCTGTTCCATGCTTTGTTTCCTGCGCTCCTGAGCGGAACCTCAGGTGCTCTCTAAGCTTCCATGGACTTCCTATATAAAGGAGTCACATTCCTGCACCTATATTTCAACATTCTTCAGTTTATGGTGCATTATAGAAGTTGTTTATCCTGTCGTGTCTCTATTCTACCGTTGTCCCTCTGCCGTGTATCCAGCCTATGTTTCAAATGTCTTCAAGTAGCCTTAATCCTACTGAGTATCTGGTAAAACCTTGTATAAATAAATCTCCTGTTATTTGACCACAACCTGCTTGCTTGCATGCTGTCTGCTGCAGTTTGGGCCCATACTTGCTCAATCTTGTATGTGCTGTCATTCCCACTAACACACAGTTCTATGGAATAACTGGTGACAGGGAGCCAACAATGGATATATTCCCTTAGTAGCGTCTGGTTTCCTACAAGGTCAGAATCGAGCCCACGGTGTGAACGGAAGAGGTGATCTGGAGAATATAGGCATGTTATCAAGAGAAGAGTTATATTAAATCTCAATGAGATATGATAAATTCGAACAGAATACAACCATATCTCTTCCCTTCACAACTGCAGTTAAGTCTTGCTAGATCAACCTTGCTAATGAATTCTATAAAATGTTAAGAGGTTTGTATCAGTAAACCACCCTGGACTCAATCCCATTCCTGAGCTGCCTGCAGAGTTTGTACCCTAATGTGCTTGATAATTAAGAGGGTTAATAACCTCATGAAAACAAACAATGCTGTAAGTTCAATTCTACGTATCTTCCAACTGAGGGCTATTTGGAATGTATTGCTACTTTTTTAATGTATTCGATTTCATGAAAATCTCGCTCGATCTTACTAAATGAGTCTCTAGCCTCTGCATTCATGGTATGAATATGGGATGTGAAATGGGTATAAAGGCTATTTGTTTAAAATTACACAAGCCATGGAGATTATGCCAGTTAGAATGCTTCACTATTCCATGTAAAAATCCGTAGTAGTGTCCATTGTGGATTTTGAAAAACTGAGAAATGGAGTTGTGATGAGTCTCACAGTGTAGTAAAAACCTGGCTCCAATAAGCTTAGTTAAAAATTACTAACTATCTGAAATAAATATTTACTTTTTCACTACCAACTTCTTTTCCATAGAACACTGCAAGGATCCGGTCGACTTATGGAAAACAAAGTTGTATTATACATATATTGAAAATGTGCCTGACAATCTCAAAAGCACATTTTCAACTGTTTGTTTTATTTGACAGACAGATGTCACCATCTGGTGGCCAAATAGTGATAATTCATCTTCATAATACAACTTGGGTTCCATTTCTTTCTTAAGGGAAAAAAAAGAATCCAGGCTGTCTAAGGCTAGGATCAGACGAACGCATTTTTCACGTTGTCCGTGAAAAAGTGCGTTCGAACGAATGGACGTATTTTTTCACGGAATACGCGATAGCGGTCATACGATGCGCCTTTTCGTCCGTGATTTTGTACGGATCATCAATAAAACACTTTTTGTGTCTGGACGTTATGTTAGCCGGACATTAGCAGCGTCTGACGTCTCCCAATCACGCAAACACGCCGCTATGCGGACGCAGCGCACTCTGTACGTCAGTAGTAGCGGTTTGACGTTCTAGAAAAAATGCGTTCGTTTGCCACTTGCGTTGCGCGGACGAACTTTCGTGCGGCCATACTTCGTGTGTTCCCCGGCATTGGACGTCATTTGCTGCTAGCACGGCCGTGATATCGTGCTGCTAAACGCACGTTAAAACTGCTTTCGTCTGACCTTAGCCTAAACTGTTTAGCTACCTTGGGTATCATCTGAGAGGTGCTAAAACCTTGGGGGTCATTCCAGAGTTGAAATGCAAATAAATAGTATTTGCAATAAACAACATTCTTTTGCACGCTCTGGAATTACACTACATTGGCAATACTCAATATTGGGACACCAGCAAGTATGTTGCAGATTGACTATAGTTGATCTTGGTAATGAACAGGTTAATACTAAAACTAAACCATTACATATTTTTTTTTATATTTAGTTTTACAAGGTTATTTCCGACCTGGAAAATTCTTTATCTCTTTTGGATGGTTAAAATTAGTAATTATTACACCAGATGGCTGTTCAGAGACCAGAACACAAAAGGTATTTTTAATACTGTCTTGTTATTTCTTCAAAGTGATAGTGCTAGAAAACATTCTGTTAGTCAACATTTTCATTGCAACCCCTACAGATAGGTCACTAATCATTGGTAAAAGGAGCAAACCGTGTGACATTTAAAAAAAATTATGCATGAGAAAAAAAATCATAAACTCACTGCAAATTACCTACTTACATAAATCCAAATCTATGGAAGAGTAACTTTCTATAGCTTAGGTGACACTACTGAATATTTTGCATCTTCCATCCATTGTGAACTGAAATTTGATATTGCTTAGCTCCCACTGCATGTGTAAACTCTTCATAGATAGGGGACACAATGGCATCTGGGAACTTGAAAAGACAGATTTGCAAAACACTCAGCCGATATACCAAGAATGTATGCAGGGTGTATAATTACCAGCATAGGGGTATACAGGGAGCAATGAAATGTTGCTGACATTTCAGTGCTCTCTCGTTCTCCGCACTTCCCGGCACTTTGGGGAATCAGAGTTCCCCACCCTGCCATGAATTCAGCATTAAGTGCAGGGAAAACCTGCCACAATCCCGCAGCGCACCCGAGGAACACCTGCTGAAATCCCACCAAAAACCCACCAGAACCACCACAAAAAAACGCCGAACACATCGGAAAAAGCCAACGAGCCGCCCATCACAGCGCAGACAAGCTGCTGGAAAAAGCCGACAAGCTGATGAACGGGGTAAAAAACAATGAAAACATCAAACAGCAGGGCGCTTTGGGAACTTTTCTCTGCTGTACAGTGTACGCTGAATAGATTAACCATTGCTTCTCTGTGGGGGGGATTTCACTGCCTTTGAACAGGCACCATACTTGCTGGCAGTTCGCCAAAATATGGCAAACTGCCTGCTCTCTGAATAGTCGAATGGTCCGAAATGTCATCGTACAGGGAAATTCCCTGTTCAGTGACATTTCGGGGCCCGATCGGCTCTCTGAATAACCCCTATAATCATTACTATTGCCACATGACCAATGAAAGTATTTTTTTGATTTCTTTTAACGGTAATGGCAGTTAGGGTTCAAAATTTCCACACACAATGCACACGCAAGCAGCACAATAAATAATTTTGTGCTGTGTATTCCGGCAGTGCCACTGTGCAGCCCCCCCTCCCCAGGCTGCACGGCGGCAGGGATCAGCTGCCTAACCTGACCCAGCTCATCTCTGTCACTGGCAGGTGGGTGGAGAGGAGCTTCCCAGCCTTCTTGCTCTGCTCACATTGGGCTCTGATGACTGGGTATACATGTATCTGGGGTCTGATGTCTGGGTATTAATGTTATTTTTGTAACTTTATTCTAAATAAAACCTTTAATTGTGTAATTTCATAAGATAATTTAAGGGTGTGTGTTTAGGGGCAGAGTTAAGGGCTGGGTAGGGGTTAGGTGGAGCAACTGGTGGCGAGTAACTCTAATGGCCTGGTTAGTAGCTTGGGACTTGAAATTTTGAGCCCTAATGGCAATTATTAACAGATCTTACATAACATTTTTGCTTTCCCTTTTTATGTTATGGTACACTGTCTTCATTATGGTGGAGCTAGCTTTTGGAGATATTAAGAATAGACATTACATTGTATAATGCCATTGTAAGACTTCTAAAGCTTTAAACTAACGAGAACAGAGAAAACAACCTTATTCAGAATGTTATTCCCCAAAACCATATGCTATATAATAACTCATAAAAACATGTTGAATGAAGATTTGAATTCCATTTCAGCAAGTATATGTAGAGGACAATTGGTGCAGAAGCTTAATTACTATTCAACAGCTTAGGATTCATTTAATGAGTTCCTGTGTGCCATGTTATGCAATTAACAAAATGTACCATATGAATTACATTATCTACACAAGCAAATAGCTAAATCGGAATGTTTGACCTGCTTTGCAAAAAAAGAGGTACCAGGGACAACATCTGGTTCTTATGGCACGCTGCCACAGATGAGTCATCCACGCAGGTTAATTATTGGATAATGCGCAGTTAAAAGTAATTCACCAGCTTTTCAAATAGACGATCAAGGAGGCAGATGTTTCTCTAAAGGAATTAATTTAGACAGTTGACAACTTCATAACACTTTGACAAAAACCCCTCTTGAAATGCTTTAGAAGGAAGGATGAACCGATCATGATGTGGACCTCACACAACGAGATGTCGTCAATTCAACATTTGAAGGAGGCTGGCTTATTGCCATACATCTCTAGTTCGTAGAACACCTGAAATGAACACATCCTTCTGTAAAAAGAGCAATGGAATTAATTGTCCTGAAACTAATAAAATAAAGAGAAGGTAATTTATTTGGGTGATTTATGGAACACATCTCTAGTAGACAGAATTCTAACAGTGTTAGCTTTCAGTATTAGGCGTCTTCAGCTTTATCGTTGTTTATCAGAATATATGGTTCTCTTTTTGTTTACTGGACTCAAGCCTAGATAATTTAGCTTAGATTACAATGGCACTTCACACTTTCTTAAAACACTAGGCTTTCCAGTTTAGAAGAACATTTATAGTATCAGAATAATTTGAAACAGGTGTTTAAACGTCTTTCTTGCACTTTGTAACAGAAGGCTTATGTATATTTCATTATACACAGAGACAAAACACAGTACTTAACAGAATGACCATCTGTCTCAAGACTCAATGTGCTTAAAAATGGAAGGTGAAATAAAGATTTTTTTAATTTTTTTATTTGTATGATTTTGTTATGTTATTTTATTTAAGTACAGAACACAGTGAGTTAACAGATATAAAGCTGTACTTTCATTTATCATTATAATTGTAAAGCTGTATCAATAGTAGCAAGTAGCTAACATTTTAAATAAGTACGGGGGGGCTTATAATCTTTTTTGGTATTATAGCCACACTTTTTATACACTCCAGAATTAGGTCTGGGGATAGTCGAACCTTTATTGTATGTGTATATTTATGAATATTTCATAACATAGTTGAAGATGATATTCAAGATAAAAAATAATAAACAAGTCAATGGCAAAATAAAGGGACATTTTCCGAATACTTGTTAAAATTATTAAAAAAGCCAGGAATAAAATGCGGAAAAATTAACATTCAAGTCTTACACATATCCATGCAAAGTAAGATGAATGTGTGTTATCCAAAAACTAAAGTATCTTCATATAGAGCTAATATAGTCCCAGGTATGTGAACAAGTGGGTTATACATTAGAGCAGCAGATCTAGTTTAAGAAGGATGAAAGAGTACATTCAGGACTGGAATGTACAATCAATAAAGTAAACATAACGTTAGCTGTCTTCTTTAACCCCTTACCACCAGGCAGGTGCGTGTCAATGCCGGTGGGGCGTACTAGTACACCCGCTCTTCGGCTGCTACAGTGGGCCCCTCCTCTGGGCCACCTATGCAGCTGAATCACGGTGTGTACCATTGGCTGCAGGGATAGCCTGAACTCAAGCCGTCCCGCAACAGCGAATGACGCGCACCGCATCCAGCTGGTGGTCAAGTCGGACATAGCCCATAGACACCAGTGCTGCTGCGGGACCCCGGACAGAGAGGTGAGTATCTCCGCCGGGGCTCCCGCAAGCAAATGACATGTGGGGCACGTTCTCCGCATATAGCGGGAGTCAATGAGGACGTGCCCCACACATCATCCGCAGTGAAAGGGCTAAGTACACTTGCTGGTGTGGTGTTCTGACCAGGATCTGAATCTGCTTTCCATATTCGTAGCGCCAAGACATGGGGTGAGGCTAAAACCTTTTTCTCCGCAGTTCTGAGAAACTTGTTTCTCCATGGTTGCAAAAGGAGAGATGTGGTAGAAAGGTGTTTTGATCAGGATTTGAACATAATTCTCTACAGCTGTAGAGCAGATACATTGCTCGTATGCTACGCAGCTGATATCGTGTGATAGACAAGTATGGTTAGGTGTCTAGCCAAAAGACATTTGCAGGAGAGTGAGATCTTTCCTCACCAGGATACAAACCTGGTCTTCATGATTGTAGAACAGTGGTTTACGTCTACACAGCCAGTACAAATCTTAGGATAGACAGCATGGAAAGAAGTCCTGAAATGTTTAGCCTGTATCCCATAATAAACTTATTTTTTTATTATTATTTTCCCTTTTTATTTTGATATCAGAATCTGTCTCTATTGGTCTTTCTCTGGGTCAAAGAAGAACAAGAGGACTTCTAATGTATCTTCAGGAGCGTTTTGTGGCAGTACTCGATGCGGTATATAAAGAGGGAAAGCAATGTAACTTTAATTATAAAGTAGATCAGAAACCTGAATAATGAACTATGGTGATAGAACATGAAAAATTTGAGGCTGTCAGGTGATTTTAGTTCAGAGAGTCGCCAGCCTTGGATTTTTTTTTTTGCTGCTGGATCAGATCATAAAATGAGAACGGAGTAATGTAACTTGACCCTTGACATATTTTCAATGTTTGCATGGCCTCTTAATTAGCTGGACTTGTGCGCCCTGCTCTCCTTGATCTGCAACCATAATTGAATGAAGACATAACTTGCTTTACTCTATATATAGCAAACATTTGGCGTAAAGCCATTTCTTGTACGTATTCTTCAAAGATGGAAAGTAGCATTTTTTTCTCTCTGTTCTAGCTGGGGAACTAAAAATATAGTCAGCCAGCTGAAACGATCCCATGCCTGCAGGAGTAAGGAGGACTTTTCATGCAGAGGCCATTGTGATTCAAGAAGTGCTGGGATAGGTCCTTTTTATTTGATAATTAACCTAGGTTGGTTGCTACTGTTGTAGGAAATTGGGCCAAGTTTTTCAGTTTAAGGCTAGGGTCAAACGAAAGCATTTTTACACGCGAACGTAAAAAAGTGCGTCCGAACGGATTGACGTATTTTTTCACGGAATAGGCGAAAACGGTCATACGATGTGCATTTTCGTGCGTGATGTTTTACGGATCCAAACCAGGAAACTTTTTGCGTCTGGACGTTATGTTGGCCGGACACGAGCAGGGTCTGACGTCTCCAAATCACACACACACACGGCTAGCGGGCGCAGCGCACTCTGTACGTCCGTACTAGCGGTTCAGCGGTCTCGAAAAAATGCGTTCATTTTCCACTTGCGTTGCGCAGCCGGACTTTCGTGCGACCGTACTTCGTATATTGGCTGTCATTGCCCGTCATTTGCTGCTAGTGCGGCCGTGATTAAGTGCGCCAGAACGCACGTTTAAAATGCGCTGGTCTGACCCCAGCCTAAGTCTAAGTTTTTGAATTTTTCAGCAGATCTTAGGATCTCGGGAACATTGAAGTTCATAGTCGCTGCAACAACAACATTTAATGTCTGTTTGAAACAACGCTGGTGGTTTGTTAATGACTTCCTTGGTGTTTTATTTTATTAGCTATGACTCTTGCCGTGATTCTTTGTGCAGCTAAATCTTCATTTGATATATACTAAACTATTGTTAATTTATCCCGCACTATATTAAACTTTAATTCCCACAAATAACCGCCTTCTCTCGGCTCTAGATTTTACCATTTCACAAAAAGCTCAAGTATGATACAGAGATCGCTAAAGCAATGTTAACTTGACTGCAGCACAGCACATGGAGCCAAGTGTATCATATAAAATCCAGGACACCTTTCTATAAATGGCAACTGCGATATAACTGACGAAGCAGAAAATTACAACGGTTTTGCCATCTTATTAACCTGGAAACACAGTGTTAGCTACAGTTGGAAAAAGTCTTGCCAATTTTTTATGCAAGGGCTCTCAAATGTATATATCCTGTTTATTGGAATCGATAAACTTTCTTAAAATGATATTGTAATCATATGGACAACAGATGGTTTTTCATGAAAAATTTTGAATGAATTCACTTTACTTTACAGTACAGGACCTTTTGGCAATTTAACAACCTAAGGGCATTATTTCTTTGTGACCGCTAACTGTAGCGATTGGGTGAGTAAGCGTTAATGTCAGGAAAAGTGACATTAACAAATGCCCCCCTTATTGCCTCTCTAATGCTACACCCATGGGAAATCAGTTTGGGCATCAATGAATGCGTTAGCTTGCGCGACCTTACTGTACTTTACACACACTGTGCTAAACACCCCAATAAAACAGATACTCCCCTTTCATCATGCGGCGAGAACATTACCCTGATCTGCTGCTTCTGGCTGCTGGGAGCAGAGTGAGACTGGGGACAAAAAGTCCCCAGGCTCCCTCTGCGATCACTCCGCTGCCCTACGCGATCTCGCAGCCCGGCAGCACAACCCTTCAAGGAGTCATATTAACTCCAGTATGTGATACTCGTGGCGGCACGTAAGCACTACCACGAGTATCCCCAAGGGGAGTGCTGCCCTCCGTGGCAGGCTGCTTAATTAGCGCCTGTCCCGGAATATGGTGCTAAAAAGGGGATGCTACGGGGAAACCTGCAGGCTCAGGTTTTCCCCATTCATGTCCCCACCAATAAAGGAGTAGGACACTAAATCTTTTTATTTTTCTAGAGTGTTCAATGTTTATAGAGAAATGCAATGTGCTACTGGAATTTCCATATGCTGGCATCATGATAGAGAAATTATTTTTATATTCTATTTGTATTTTTTGTAAATTATATTGTTAAACTCTCATTGTGATGAATACAAATCCCTATAAACAAGTTATCTGAGCACCTTTATTATTTGGATTTATCACATTTCCTTTTTGACATTAAACAAGACATTGAGACATCATTTAGAGTTTAGAACCTTTCATTCCAGCAATATGTATTTAAATGCTAAATGAATACATCAAGAATTAAGAATGAGCAAGTTTACATTATTTTAATCTTTAAATATCTCGGAACAACAACATTTGTTGCCTCTACCATTGCCTCTACCATTTACTCTACCATGTTTCAAATAAATGACAATATATATGGCAATTTAAAAAAGTACTTCTTAGTGAAAGTATTAAATGAGCAGGGCTTCATCATGTACTCACATAGTCAAACCTTAACTGGTGTTACTGCGCACTAAAAACACTATTTAAAAAGCAAAAACACTGTGATGTCTCCTTCTGGAAATTACATTAAGCTGTGTTCTGAACTTGTATAAGTGTTCAAGGTACATTTGAATTACCTATTAGCTAAATTATACATTGTGACAGTACAATGATCTAAAAATTCAAAGTAAAGACACTTTTTTCCCCAATCTGAATATCATTAAACATCTCCTGTTTGAAGTAGCAACAGCAAGCAATGTGACAGATGGAAAGTGTTATTTTCTGTGTCCTTTGTAACTAACATCATAACATCCGTATGTAAGTTACATTGCTCTCTTTTGCAGTGATCAGGTTTAACATCGGTATCTGCTAGGAATATTATTTTCAGGGTCCCCTGTGTACTGTGGGACTTGATCAATCAGCTTCCACTGGTGCAGCAGTCTGCAAGTCCCAAGTTCCTCTTTTTAAAAGTTGGGCTCATTCTTATATAGAGAACATCATGCATAGGAGATAGGATATAGGATAAGCTCACCAAAAAAGGTAATAACTAAAATCCTCTGAAGATTTCATGGCTACATTGAATTTGTCAATCAGATTGAGTACCATCTCTTCTTGTATTACTTGCAGATCTGTTTTTACTATTGATGCTACTTCAGGCTAGGGTCAGACTGAGGCAGTGCGAACGCGCGTGCAGCCGCACTTAATCACGGCCGCACTAGCAGCAGATGCCGGGCAATGACGGCCAATATACGAAGTACGGTCGCACAAAAGTCCGGCTGCGCAACGCAAGTGGAAAATGAACGCATTTTTTCGAGAACGTGAAACCGCAGGTACTGACGTACAGAGTGCGCTGCGTCCGCTAGCGGCGTGTGTGTGTGATTAGGAGACGTCAGACGCTGCTAATGTCCGGCCAACATAACGTCCAGACGCAAAAAGTGTTTTATTGATGATCCGTACAAAATCACGGACGAAAATGCGCATAGTATGACCGCTATCGCGTATTCTGTGAAAAAATGCGTCCATTCGTTCGAACGCACTTTTTCACAGACAACATAAAAATGCGTTCGTCTGACCCTAGCCTCAGTTGTACGCCATGGAGTGGGAAATGGCTTACCCATTAACACCTCAAATGGGGAGTACTCTATTGTGGCATTAGTTGTCATCCTTATTTCTTTATATTGCAGGCAAGGCAGCCATCAGTGGGTGACAGCTCATGATATGTTCAGGGGGTCAGTGACTCAAGGGAATCCTGACCCTTACCAAACACTCTGTAACTTGTTAAAGTGCCTCAGATGTAAGGGCTCTTCCATGCCACCATGGACAGACCTATCGGGATACCAGGAAAATTCCTGGTGGGCTACAGCATCTGCGGCCAGTGGAAGCACTCTAGATAATCACCGAGGGAGCGTTTAGTAGTTGGCATCAGGTAGAGGTGCAGAGCAAACACTTTCCCACCAAGAAAACCATTTTATCCACTAGGGATTTAGCCCACTCCCTTTAAAATAAGGTACAAAGAAAATTAGGCATTTCTTTTTATTTTCACTTAGTTTATGGAAACAGCTAGCTGAGGGTAGGGGGGCCTGATCAGGCGTTCAGTAAATGGCCCCAAGGTTTCTGATGGCAGTCCTGATTGCAGGAAGATGGTATAGTACTGATCCTCTATTGTCATGTTTACCCATTCCTCAATCCCTATGAATAGGCAGATGTCTGACTTACATTTTTCTCTTTGACAATGATTAGCATTCCAAAAGAGCCTCACAATGAAAGATAAAGGTTTACCTAGGAGTTTGTGTTGCTTTCTAGAAGTTGCAAATAACAAGATCTCCTAGAATTCATATTTGCTTTTTCAGTAAATTGATAGATGTAAAGAAACTATGAGGGTTATTCACATACCACTGTTCTTTCATAGAATGGTTGATCAACTTTGGGAGTGAGCGACAAAGCATATCCAGAGAATTCACTGTTTAATGAACTACTACTGGAGTTCACCAGAGCTTGTTTTTTATCTGTATTAGCAACTTGATTGGGAATATCTGGGAGCCACAAACACATACCAGCAGCGCCATCATCAGGGTGCCCAAGAATCATGGATGCAGGTGTGAGTGAAGGGTAGCTTGGCTAGTCTGGAAGAGATGCTGCAGCTCGAATTGCTGAAATTTTTTTATACTGGCCAGGATTACAGAACGATCTTGAAAGTACCACCTACTTAGAGATTGATGAAGACCATTTATATCCCATAATGGCAATGGTGTTCTTTGATGGCAGTGGCCTCTTTGAACAGGATAATGCACACCTAAAAGGCGTCCAGATTCCTCAGAACTCAATCCAAATGAGCATCTGCAAGAAATGCTGGAAAACAAATCCTATCCATGGAGGCCCTACCTCACAAGGATATGCTGCAAAGGTTGTGGTGCCAGATACCACAGGGAACATTCAGAGGTCTTGTGGAATCTATGCTTCGACGCATCAGAGCATCACGGTCGCTGTGCATAAAGAGCAAGGGTATGAGCCCAAGGTGCAATGATATAACATTTGAACCATATGGATGAAGTATAGAGTGGCAAGAAAAAGTATGTGAACCCTTTGGGATTACGTGGAGTTTTGCATGAATTGGTCATAAAATGTGCTCTGATCTTCATCTAAGTCACAACATTTTGAAAAACACAGTCTGCTTAAAATAATACAACACAAACATTATATGTTTTCATGTGTTTATTGAACATAACATGTAAACATTCACAGTGCAGGGTAGAAAAAGTATGTGAACCCCTAGCCTAATGACTTCTCCAAGAGCTAATTGGAGCCAGGAGTGAGCCAACCTTGAGTCCAATCAGTGTGATATTATTGGATGTGTTGCTGAAAGCTGTCCTGCCCTTTAAAAACACACACCAGTTTTGGGTTTACTGGTTTCAAGAAGCACTGCCTGATGTGAACCATGCCTCGCAGAAAAGAGCTCTCAGAAGACCTACGATCAAGAATTGTTGACTTGCATGAAGCTGGAAAGGGTTACAAAAGTATCTCCAAAAACCTTGATGTTCATGTGTCCATGGTAAGACAGACTGTCTACAAATGGAGAAAGTTCAGCACTGTTGCTACTCTCCCTAGGCGTGGTCATCCTGTAAAGATGGCTGCAAGAGCACAGCGCAGAATGCTTAATGAGGTAAAGAAGAATCCTAGAGTGTCAGCTAAAGACTTACAGAAATCTCTGGCACATGCTAACATTTTTGTTGACACATCTACAATAAGGAAAACATTAAACAAGAATGGAGTACATGGGAGGACACCACGGAGGAAGCCATTGCTGTCCAAAAAGAATATTGCAGCACGTTTGAAGTTTGCAAAAGAGCACCTGGATGTTCCACAGCACTACTGGCAAAATATTCTGTGGACAGATGAAACCTAAATTGAGTTGTTTGGAAAAAACACACAACACTATGTGTGGAGAAAAAAAGGCACAGCACACCAGCATCAAAACCTCATCCCCACTGTAAAACATGGCGGAGGGAGCATCATCGTTTGGGGCTGCTTTGCTGCCTCAGGGCCTGGACGGATTGTTGTCAATGATGAAAAAATGAATTCCAGAGTTTATCAAGACATTTTGCAGGAAAACGTAAGACCGTCTGTCTGCCAACTGAAGCACCGCAGAGGATGGATGATGCAACAGGATAATGACCCAAAGCATACAAGTAATTCAACAAAAGAATGGCTTCAACAAAACAAAATACGCCTTCTGGAGTGGCCCAGTCAGAGTCCTGACCTCAACCCGATTGAAATGCTGTGGCATGACCTTAAGAGAGCGATTCACACGAGACATCCCAAGAATATTGCTACACTGAAACAGTTTTGTGAAGAGGAGTGGTCCAAAATTACTCCAGATCGTTGTGCAGGTCTGATCTGCAACTACAGGAAACGTTTGGTTGAGGTTATTGCTGCCAAAGGAGGGTCAACCAGTTATTAAGTCCAAAGGTTCACATACTTTTTCCATCCTGCACTGTGAATGTTTACATGTTCTGTTCAATAAAAACATATGTTTGTGTTGTATTATTTTAAGCAGACTGGTTTTTAAATTGTTGTGACTTAGATGAAGATCAGAGCACATTTTATGACCAATTCATGCAAAACTCCACGTAATCCCAAAGGGTTCACATACTTTTTCTTGCCACTGTAATAGGATTTACTGGATAATATAGCCATAATGGCTAGAGATAGTGGATGGCTGAAAGGGCCAGGAATAGGGCTGGATAAACATTTAACAGAACGGAGACCAAGGGACAAGACAAGAATAAGGCTAGGGTCAGACTAGCGCACTTTAAACGTGCGTTCTGGCGCACTTAATTACGGCCGCACTAGCAGCAAATGACGGGCAATGACGGCCAATATACGAAGTACTGTCGCACGACAGTCCGGCCGCGCAACGCAAGTGGCAAACGAACGCATTTTGTCGAACGTCAAACCGCTAGTACGGTCGTACAGAGTGCGCTGCGTCCGCATAGCGGCGTGTGTGCGTGATTTTGAGATGTCAGACACTGCTAATGTCCGGCCAACATAACGTCCAGATGCAAAAAGTGTTTTATTGATGATCCGTACAAAATCACGAACGCAAATGCACATCGTATGACCGCTATCGCGTACTCCGTGGAAAAAATGCGTCCATTCGTTCGAACGCACTTTTTCACAGACAACGCGAAAATGCGTTCGTCTGACCCTAGCCTTAGAGGCAACAGAAGCAGACACAGGGGTAACACAGGAACAGAGCTGAACATGGCAGAAATAGACAGTGACCATAGAGGGCATGAGCAAACTTGCAGAACAGGGCTAAAGATACAGATGAGAGGGGGAGAGGGCATGGCTGAAGGCAAGGCTAGATCACAGTGGGTTAGTAGGCTGGAACACACAGTAAACAGGTTAAAGGGCTGGAGCACACAGTTGAAGGGTCTGGATACCATAGATAGAAGCCATAGGAGTCTGGATACCGTAGATCACAACTTTCCAAAGGATGTGCCACAGTTGCTGGATTGATGGATGGAGGGGGTGAACATCAGTGTCACATTTTCCCTGGTTTTGGCCGCGCCCCCTGGTGGTGAAGGGCCTCCATGTCTGTTCTTCCCTGTTGTGTGTTTGGCTGTGCTGTCTGGGGCTGATATGGGGTTCTGTTGTGATCTCCTGGTCTGGGGTGACATGGCCCAATCACACGGACCCAATCCATATATATATCCCAGCACAGAGCCTCATTGATTGTTTGTAGAGTTCCATGTTGGTTCTGATTCATGTGTCATGTTCCTGGTCCCTGATTCACGCGTTGCTGATAAGCTTCAAGTCTCGTATATTCTGGTTTTGACTCTTGGCTTTTGTTTCTGGATACTCTTTTTCTAGTTCCCAGTACACTGTCTTTCTGATATCTTGTTACTGGCAAGGGCAGACCTGGATACCTTTCCAGCAGATGATCCACTGGCTTACTGGGTGTTGAGAGTGGATCACTGGCCAGAACTTAGCCAATATGCTATGCAGCTACTAGGTTGCCCTTCATCTAGCGTGCTTTCCGAAAGGACATTCAGTGCCGCTGGAGGTTTTGTCACAGACAAAAGAGTGCGTCTGTCCACCGACTCTGTAGACCGGCTGAAATTTATAAAATTGAATCAGTCCTGGATCAGCAGCTATCAATCCCCTGATGCTGAAGTAATGGAATAGATAGGGGATGTCCTCTTCTGCATTCACAAAACCTCCAGCACTGAACTCTTCCACAATACCTCAAAAGGGTGTGAAGGCACTTGCTGCCATGAAAGGCACAATATCTGGCTGCACTGACGCCCATTAAAAAAAAACAACTTTTCAATATAGGACCAACAACATGGTCCACCCCTGCACTCTTCCACAATACCACAGAGGGGTTACTGTATGATGATACTTTCTGGCCTGGCACCAAAGGTACAATATCTGCGTGCACTGACGCCCATTAACAGATCAAAAAATTTTCAATAAAGGACCACATGGTCCACCCCTGCACTCTTCCACAATACCACAGAGGTATTCAACTCTGGTATAAAGATTTAAATAACTCTGGTATAACTCAGTGAGACACACTGATAGCTGGCAGCCAGTGACAAGAGACAGATCACCTTAATTCCCAAGTGTTTTAAAGAAATTAGTGAGCCACAAAATACAGCGTGGTACTTTTTGTATGACGAGTCACAGATAACCTTAATTCCCAAGTGTTTTAAAGAAATTAGTGAGCCCCAAAAATAATTGCTGGCTGTGTGACGAGACCCAGAAGATCACCTCAATTCACAAATGTTTTAAATAAAGTTGTAAACCCCCAAAAAAATTGCTGGCACAGTGACAAGACACACATCACCTAAATTCCCTGATATTTGGTCGAAATGAGACCCCCCCAGACCCCTCCAGTAGCGTGGCAGACCGGCAGTAACAGCACACACAACTATCTTCTTTGAAATCTCCTCTGAAATGCGTGCAGAAGCGCTGCGTTGAAACCTTATATAGTGTGCTGCGGGACTTAGCTCTGTGAGCCCATGATTGGGCAAAATTTGCCCAATCAGGACTCTGAGCGGTGATTGGCATAGTGTTCAACCAGTCTTGCACCAGACCTGTGGTCAAGTGCAAGGCTGTAGCCAATTACGAGCTTCAGGCAGTGGGAAAATGCATTGTGGTCCATTGTTGTCGAACATGCGGCGAACACCCGGAAATGTTCGGGGTTCGCGATCTGCTCGAACAGGCTAAGTTCGGGTCGAACCCCGAACCGTCCGAACCCGAACAGCTCATCCCTAACCCACACACCCTGAATATATGGAGGAGCCCCTAAAAAGACACCCACACCCTGAATATATGGAGGAGCCCTAAAAGACACCCACAGACCCTGAATATATGGAGGAGCCCCTAAAAAGACATCCACACACCCTGAATATATGGAGGAGCCCCTAAAAGACACCCACACACTCTGAATACATGGAGGAGCCCCTAAAAGACACCCACACACCCTGAATATATGGAGGAGCCCCTAAAAAGACATCCACACACCCTGAATATATGGAGGAGCCCCTAAAAAGACACCCGCACACCCTGAATATATGGAGGTGCCCCTAAAAAGACACCCACACACTCTGAATATATGGCGTAGCCCCTAAAAGACACCCACACACTCTGAATATATGGAGGAGCCCCTAAAAAGACACCCACACACTCTGAATATATGGAGGAGCCCCTAAAAAGACACCCACACACTCAGAATACATGGAGGAGCCCCTAAAAGACACCCACACACTCTGAATATATGGAGGAGCCCCTAAAAGACACCCACACACCCAGTGGTGTATTTAGGTTTTGTGCTGCCCTAGGCCTGACTAAACTCGTGCACCCCCTAATTTAAAATTGAGGCACTCCTTCCTGTCAAGGGCACACCTCTTCCTGGTTAATCCCCACCCTTCCTCTTTAAGTTCCACCTTTTCCTCATAGAGCTCCGGCTTTTCCTCTCTTTATATTAAAAGTGGATACCAAGTGCCTACTTGTATATTTTGTATACCATTTCAAATGTATCTATTGAGATAAATAAAATTCTGAAAAGAGCAGCCACGCATGTCAAGTATACTGGATCACAGCCGATCTAATTGGTTGAACAATAAACTCCACAGAAACGTGCACTGCATATGAGTATCACAGAGCTGCACAGCAATAAAACCCACAGAAATGCTCATACACAGTGCCCATATCAGAACTGCACAGCAATAAAACTCACGGTAATGTGCAGTGTGTATCAGCGTATCCCAGAGCTCCAGGGCAATAAAACTCACAGTAATGTGCAGTGTGTATCACAGAATCCACAGCAATAAAACTCCCAGCAATGCAATGTGCTGTGTGTGTGTCAGCGTATCAGAATTCACAGCAATAAAACTCACAGCAATGAAATGTGTGGTGTGTATGAGTGCATCAGAATCCACTGCAATAAGACTCCCAGCAAACCGAGTGAATATGAGCACACAGCAATTATTTATTCTATATTTACCGGCCTCCGTCCATGGTAGGGCTATGTGCAGAGTCAGCAGGGACTGTGTACGGACTCAGCAGGAGGTCCCTCCAGGCCAAGTTAGGATCGCGGCTGTGCCTGTGCGTGGAGCCATCTTGTCAGCAGTGGGGTGCCACTGCCAGAGGGTGCACCGTGGCTTTGATTCCCTTCCTGGTGGGTGTTCAGTCCAGAATAGAGTGAGAGTCCGTGTTAACAAAAGGGCGCGCAGCTGCGTGCGTGTCACATGGTTCAGCCAGTCAGGTGGTACTGAGACTCAGTACCACCTGACTGGCCGGACCGCGTGACCTGCACGCACGCAGCCTCACCAGGAGCCAGGCAGCTCAATGACAAATTTCTATCACTGCAGTGCTGGTTAAGGAAAGGTCCACTTTAAACAGCAGTAAGCAGACAGGGCTTCTTATTCTGCTGATACCCTCCCCTTTACCTGCCATTTACTGTCATCTTCTCTCTCTGCACACAAATCACATCCCCCTCCCCTCTCCTAGAGCTGCTGTGGGGCAGGGGAGGAGCTATGGAGGGAGGAGAGGGGCATTTTTATTCTATTCGATTTTATTCCGTATGCAAACGCCCTGCTCCGCTGCTCGTTGTTTGAGAACACAGCTCAAAGTTGACACACAGTGACAGTGGCACCTCCTAATACCCCCTAATGACATCCAAATAATCACTGGTACCTGGGGCGGCCAGCCCTCCGCCACTCTCCTGAGTACACCACTGCTCTGTGATATGCTCACACACATGTTTGGCAAACTGCCAGCAAGTACGGTGCTGTTTGAAGGCATTGCAAATCCCCATAGAGAAGTAATGGTTAATCAATTCTCGAGAACACCAAACAGCAGAGAAATGGCAGTGAAATGCCCCGATGTTCGGTAGTTTCATTCGGCAGGTTTATTCAGGCGAACCCCATAGGTTTCAATGTTAAAAATATTGCTGTTTTTATGCAATATCTAATAAACAATTTATTATTTTAATCTGCAATAAAAAGTCTTTATTGATTTTTTTTTTAGTACCTTTTAGTAATTTTTCAGCAAAATTTCCCCCCCTTTTTTTTAATAGCGTTTTTTTTCTGTAACAGAACTTTTTATTATCAATCATAGGATCTTATATGTAAATTGCAGACATTTTCGTTCAGTATCAAGCAGAGTGTGAAAATGTATCCCCAGGAGGTAAAAGCTGCAGTTCACAGCACTCTCCACCAACGTGCTAAGATATAAACATATAAGAAAAATAGAACATGCAGTACAGTACAACCTTATAGATGGTCAGGTATATTTGATGATACAGGATCTTCAAGGAAGTGCAGAGTCTCTAAAATCAGAGCATACACAAAACATAGCATAATACTGCCAGATATTTAATAAAACATAAAACCACATAAAGAAGCCACTCACAAAATTAGTGGCACACAATATATAAAAGTGTGCAAAAGCGCATATTAAGCCGATTCGTTCGAATAGTCACCACAGCCGGAAAGACGTTGTCCTTAAGATGTAGTCTCTGCAGGAGAGCCTGGCCAGGATACCACTCCGTGCTGAGAAGTCCAGATGCCAGGTGGAACCACAGTCCTTCAGACCAACCAATAGGGGAACCGAAGACCTGGGTCCATCCGAAATGAATAGTGGACGATCCGACTCGCGGACGAAAATTAATGATGGACGATCCGACGGGTGAACGAACGAAATGGCGGAAACAAGCAAGTCAGTTCGACGCGTTTCGTCCTCTGACTTATTCATGAACTATTTCGTTCAGTAGTTCTTTTGAAAACAGCAGGCCACAAAAATACTTTGCAAAAGTAAAAAAAAAAATAAAAATGTTTTAAGGGTGGGGTCACCAGTGCGGGCCGCCGCCCCCTGGAAAGTGCCGCCCTAGGCCAAAATACACCACTGCACACACCCTGAATATATGGAGGAGCCCCTAAAAAGACACCCGCACACCCTGAATATATGGAGGAGCCCCTAAAAAGACACCCGCACACCCTGAATATATGGAGGAGTCCCTAAAAGACACCCACACACCCTGAATATATGGAGGAGCCCCTAAAAGACACCCGCACACCCTGAATATACGGAGGATCCCCTAAAAAGACATCCACACACCCTGAATATATGGAGGAGCCCCTAAAAGACACCCACACACTCTGAATATATGGAGGAGCCCCTAGAAGACATCCACACACCCTGAATATATGGAGGTTCCCCTAAAAAGACAACCACACAACCTGAATATATGGAGGAGCCCCTAAAAAGACATCCACACACACCCTGAATATATGGAGGAGCCCCTAAAAGACATCCACACACCCTGAATATATGGAGGAGCTCCTAAAAGACACCCACACACTCTGAATATATGGCGTAACCCCTAAAAAACACCCACACACTCAGAATACATGGAGGAGCCCCTAAAAGACACCCACACACTCTGAATATATGGAGGAGCCCCTAAAAGACACCCACACACCCTGAATATATGGCATAGCCCCTAAAAGACACCCACACACCCTGAATATATGGAGGAGCCCCTAAAAAGACACCCACATACCCTGAATATATGGAGGAGCCCCTAAAAAAGACACCCGCACACCCTGAATATATGGAGGAGTCCCTAAAAGACACCCACACACCCTGAATATATGGAGGAGCCCCTAAAAGACACCCGCACACCCTGAATATATGGAGGAGCCCCTAAAAGACACCCACACACCTTGAATATTTGGAGGACCCCCTAAAAGACACCCACACACTCTGAATTATTATTATTATTATTCTTTATTTATAAAGCGCCAGCATATTCCGCAGCGCTGTACAATAAGCACAGTATAGACAGGGTTACAATACATTGAACAACATTTGACAAACAGTACAGGAGGAGATGAGGGCCCTATTCCCGTAGGAACTCACAATCTGGGAGGGTTGGGGTTGGAAACAGGAGGAGAGGACTGTAAGGTGAGAGTGATTGATGGTTGCGTCAGTGAGTTGGGTGGTAGGCTTCCCTAAATAGGAATGTTTTCAGGGAGCGTTTGAAGGAAGAGAAGTTAGGGGAAAGTCTGACAGTACGAGGAGAGCGTTCCAGAGAGTGGGGGCTGCGCGTGAGAAATCCTGCAGTCTATCATGGGAAGAGGTGATGCGGGGAGAAGCTAGGCGCAGGTCACTGTTTGACCTTAGGGAGCGGGCTGGGGTGTATTTGGTGATTAGTGAGGACAGGTAGTGGGGAGCTGAGTTAGTGAGGGTTTTGTAGGTAAGGATAAGGATTTTGAACTTAATTCTGCAGTGGATGGGGAGCCAGTGAAGGGACTCGCAGAGGGGAGCGGCAGAGACAGAGCGGCGGGTGAGGTGAATTAGCCTGGCGGAGGCGTTCAGGATGGATTGTAGGGGGGAGAGGTGGGACAGAGGGAGGCCAGATAAGAGATTATTGCAATAGTCGAGTCGGGAGATTACCAGGGCGTGTATCAGTTGTTTTGTGGCGACAGCGGTAAGAAATGGCCGAATTCTGTAAATATTACGCAGTTGATATCGGCAGGAGGAGGAAAGAGACTTGATGTGGGGGATGAAGGAAAGAGCAGAGTCAAGTGTAACTCCAAGACAGCGAACTTGGTTTGATGGGGAGATGGTGATACCCTCCACCGTGATCGAGAAGTCAGGAGGTGGGGCGGCATTAGAGGGAGGAATAAGTAGGAGCTCAGTCTTTGACATGTTGATCTTTAGGTGGTGGGAGGCCATCCAGGAGGAGATGCCAGATAAACAGTCACTGACTTTGGAAAGGACAGGGGGAGAGATCAGGGGTAGAGAGGTAGATCTGAGTGTCATCAGCGTAGAGGTGGTAATTAAAGCCAAAGCTGTTGATGATTTTGCCCAGGGAGGAGGTGTAGATGGAAAAGAGCAGAGGACCAAGGACAGAGCCTTGAGGTACACCAACAGATAGAGGCAATGAGGAGGAGGAGTTACCAGCAAAGGACACACAGAAGGACCTGTTGGATAAATAGGAGTCAATCCAAGCAAGTGCAGTGTCACCGAGACCCAGAGAGTTGAGGGTCTGTAGAAGGAGGGGGTGGTCAACAGTGTCAAAAGCAGCCGAGAGGTCAAGCAGGATGAGAATAGAATAGTGGCCGTGTTTTTTAGCAGTTAGGAGGTCGTTGGTGACTTTGGTGAGGGCAGTTTCAGTTGAGTGTAGGGGACGGAAGCCAGATTGCAGGGGGTCAAGTAGTGAATTGGAGGACAGGAAGAGGGAGAGGCGGTTGAAGACTAGTTTTTCTAAGAGCTTAGAGGTAAAGGGAAGCAGGGATACAGGACGGTAGTTGGATGGAGAGTTGGGATCTAGGGATGGTTTCTTTAGTAAAGGGGTAACTAGCGCGTGTTTGAAGGCGGATGGAAAGGAGCCAGTGGAGAGAGATAGGTTGAAGATGTGTGTGAGAGCAGGGGTGAGGGAGGAGGAGAGGGGAGGAATTAGATGTGAGGGAATGGGGTCGAGCGGGCACGTGGTGAGATGTGAGGAGGACAATAAGGAATTGACTTCCTCCTCAGTGGTTGGGAGGAAGCGGCAGAGGGTGGCAGATGGGACCTGTGGGAGTGGAGGTGGCAGATAACTATCTTGTGTTGGGATGTTGCTTCTGATAGTTAAAGTTTTACTGAGGAAGTAGTCTGCCAGCTCTTGAGCGCTGAAGGCAGCTGAGGGGGGAGGTGCAGGTGGGTAGAGGAGGGTGTTGAAGGTGGACCAGAGCCGTTTAGGGTTGGAGGACAGCGTAGATATAAGAGATGAGAAGAAGGATTGTTTGGCCAAGTGGAGGGCAGAGGTGTATGACCGGAGAATAAACTTGAAGTGAACAAAATCAGCTTCAGAGCGGGATTTCCTCCAGGCACGCTCTGCGGTGCGGGAGCATCTTTGCAGGTAGCGAGTCTGGAGGGTGTGCCAGGGCTGAAGCTGGCGGCGTGGGGCCTTACAGAGTCGAAGAGGAGCAAGAGTGTCTAGAGCAGAGATAAGCGTAGTGTTGTAGTGATTAGTGGCAGCATCAGGGCAGGTGAAGGATGAGGTATGAGGGAGGTGGTGAAGTAGGTTGGAGAATTGATGGGGGTCCACAGCATGTAGATTTCTGCGAGTGTGTGTGCGGGGTGGGGGAGCAGGGTGTTTAGGAAGTCCAGATAGGTTGAAAGAGAGAAGGTGGTGGTCAGAGATGGGGAAAGGGCGACAGTTGAACTCAGAAATGGAGCAGAGGTTGGAAAAGACAAGGTCAATAGCGTGACCATCGCGGTGGGTAGGGAGGAGGGAGGATTGTGTGAGTCCAAGGGAGGACGTGAGTGAAAGAAGTTTGGAGGCAGCAGGGGCGGAAGGATCGTCAATGGGAATGTTGAAGTCCCCGAGAACTAGGCATGGAAGATTAGAAGACAGAAAGTGAGAGAGCCAGGTAGCAAAGTGGTCAAAGAACTGGGAGGTTGGTCCCGGTGGGCGGTAGATGACTGCCACCCTGAGAGCCAGAGGAGAGAACAGGCGGATGCAGTGTGTCTCGAAGGAGGAGAAGGAGAGGGATGGGTGGAGGGAGATGCTGGTAGGTGCAGGTGGGAGAGAGCAGGATTCCGACCCCGCCACCATTTCTCTCACCCGGTCTGGGGGTATGACTCAAGTGTAGACCGCCATGTGAGAGAGCAGCAATGGAGGCCGTGTCAGAGGGAGTTAACCAGGTTTCAGTTAAAGCTAGGAGGTTGAAGGAGTTTGAAAGGAAGAGGTCATGGATTGCTGTGAGTTTGTTGCACACAGAGCGAGCGTTCCAGAGGGCGCAGGAGAAAGAGGACAGGCGCTGAGGGATTATGGGGATGAGGTTGCTGGGCTTGCAGGGAGGTGATTTATGTGCGATGGAGATAGGATGAGAGGGAAGTATTGGATGTGTTGTGGGGCCAGGGTTAGGGGATATGTCACCTGAAGAGAGTAGCAGCAGGAGGGTGAGAAAGAGAAGGTGGGAATGGGATTTGTGGGAGTGATTGGCAGCGCGAGAGTTAGAGGGAGACCATGTTCTGAGGAAACAAAGGAGCTCATGCGAGGCCATCATGTGGGACGAGAGGAGGGAGGGAGAGAATACATGGAATACATGGAATACATGGAGGAGCCCCTAAAAGATACCCACACACCCTGAATATATGGAGGAGCCCCTAAAAAGACATCCACACACCCTGAATATATGGAGGAGCCCCTAGAAGACGTCCACACACCCTGAATATATGGCGTAGCCCCTAAAAGACACCCACACACTCAGAATACATGGAGGACTAGGGATGAGCCGAACGACCCCCGAGTTCATTTCGGGCCCGAACCTGAATTTTTCCAAATGTTCGGGTCCGAACCCGAACCCGAACTCGAACCTCATACAAGTCAATGGGGCTGAAAATTTGGTTTTTAGAGTGCCCTCCAAGAGGGCATATATGTTAGATATTTGCCATAAAAGATGTATGGGGGTCCGGGTAGTGCCCTGGGGGACAGGAAACAAGGACAAAAAGTAAAAAAAAAAAAAAAAAAAAATCCTTCAAATATCGTGCCTTGGAGGTCCCCATAACCTGCCCGTGAAGTGGCGGATTTCTAGGATGTATAGAAACACTTAAAAACAAAGAAATGAAGTTTCAAATGATGGTAAACAGTTTTCCTTTAATCTATCCATAAACAACTGCTTGGGGCGGCAGTCTGTATGAAAAGGGGAGACATTTTCGGACACGCAGAAAAAGTTTACTGATTTTTTGGAGGTGAAAAGCAGGAGAATGGAAAATTCTAGACCAAATAGCAGATTTGGAAAGTGAGATAAATGGGAGAATTTTTCTGGTTTGGCTATTTTGACCTAGAATTTTCACTTCTCCAGTTATTCTCCTGCTTTTCACCGCTCTCTGAATAACCCTGTCAGGGTTATTCAGAGAGCGGTGAAGAGCAGGAGAATGACTGGAGAATGGAAAATTCTAGGTCAAAATAGCCAAACCAGAAAAATTCTCCCATTTAGGCTAGGGTCAGACTAGCAAATTTTTAACGTGCGTTTAGGTGCACTTAATCACGGCCGCACTAGCAGCAAATGACGGGCAATGACGGACAATATACGAAGTACAGTCGCACGAAAGTCCGGCTGCGCAACGCAAGTGGAAAATTAACGCATTTTTTCGAGATCGCAGAACTGCTAGTACGGACGTACAGAGTGCGCTGCGTCCACTAGCGGTATGTGTGTGTGATTTGGAGACGTCAGACCTTGCTCATGTCCGGCCAACATAACGTCCAGACAACCAAAGTTTCCTGGTTTGGATCTGTAAAAAATCACGCACAAAAATGCGCATCGTATGACCGTTTAAGCGCTTTCCGTGAAAAAACACCTCAATGCGTTCGGATGCACTTTTTGACAGTCGCTGTGAAAAATGCGTTAGTCTGACTCTAGCCTTATCTCACTTTCCAAGTCGTCTATTTGGTCCAGATTGTTCTCTTTTCCTGCCATTCTCCTGGTTTTCACCTTTCTCTGAACAACCCTGAGAGAGAGGTGAAAGCCAGGAGAACTGGCAGGAGAAGAGCACAATCTAGACCAAAGAGCCGATTTGGAAAGTGAGATAAATGGGAGAATTTTTATGGTTTGGCTATTTTGACCTAGAATTTTCACTTCTCCAGTTATTCTCCTGCTTTTCACCTCTCTCTGAATAACCCTGTGAATGTTTAATCCCAAAGTGAAAAATAACATTGCTTTAGATGTTAAAATCAGGCAATGAGGAAATGTTGTATTTTTTCACACAGCAGTTAAATGCCGCATATTAGGACGTTTTAGGAGGGAAATTACTCACTCAGAACAGAAGCAGACACCACACCTTCATTCTACATAAAATGTATCAAATTGATTAGACCAGACAAAAACATCTGTTGTTGTTATGTTTGAAAAAAAAGGTAATTTAAAGGTGAACATCGTTGCACCTAGACATTAGTTTTTAATTCAATATCTAATAAACCGTTGCTTATAATATTCTGCAGTAAAGAGTCTCTTTATTTCTAGATTTTTTAAGCATTTGTTATACTTTTTTCAAAATTTCTTTTTTTTCCCGAACCCGAACCGAACACGGCAAAATGTTCGAAGTTCGCGATCTACCCGAACAGGCTAAGTTCGGGCCGAACTCCGAACCGTCCGAACACGAACCGCTCATCCCTAATGGACATAATAAAAGAGGAGATGAACATGATAAAGGGGGAGACGAAGGGGGATATGTTGTGTCCCCATATATTTCGTTGTTACAATGCGTGTCTGTATGTATTACAACGATTTAGTTTAATCTGAGTTTGTTAGTAAAACTGAATTACCATGTCACCAAATGATGCATGTCTAAAAAGTGTGTCACCAACACAAAGAGTTTGGAAAGCTCTGCCGTAGAGAGAGGCCGTATGAGTCTGGATACTGTAGATAGGATTACAGGAAAGCCAGGGCACAGAGCTGTTATAGCAGCACACAGGGGAACTTACATGATATTCGGCAGGTGGTTGTAATGTTGTGGCTGATAGGTGTGAATAATCAGAGGTAGGAGTTAATCCTAATAAATTGAACGATTCTTCAAGTTAAGGTTTCACCTTTAACATAAAGAAACTTTGAAATGCTATTAACATACACAATTCACTTTCCTTTTTAGGCTAGGGTCAGACTAACGCATTTTTCACGTTGTCCGTGAAAATGTGCGTTCGAAGAATGGACGTATTTTTTCACGGAATACGCAATAGCGGTCATACTATGCGCAGTTTCATCCGTGATTTTGTACGGATCATCAATAAAACACTTCTTGCATCTGGACGTTATGTTGGCCGGACATTAGCAGCGTCTGATGTCTCCAATTCACGCACACACGCCGCTAGCGGACGCAGCGCACTCTGTACGTCAGTACTAGTGGTTTAACGTTCTCGAAAAAATGCGTTCATTTTCCACTTGCGTTGCGCAGCTGGACTTTTGTGCGACCGTACTTCGTATATTGGCCGTCATTGCCCGTCATTTGCTGCTAGTGCGGCCGTAATTAAGTGCGCCAGAACGCGCGTTCGCACTGCCTCAGTCTGACCCTAGCCTTACTCAACTTCTTGAAAAAACAAGGCCTTTTTGAACATGTTCATAATAAGGAAGGAAAAAGTAAAGGTGTAATGGAATATCTCGGACCTTGAGATAAGAATTACGTATCTGTTTTGAAATTGTAAAATAGGTAGGCGGCAGTACTCATTATGGAATAAACATGAAAACTCCATTGACTGTTGAAATTAGAAAAACACATGCAGGTTTTGATCCCTTCAACAAAGCTAACAACATACACAATGCCTCAGAAATATAATTGTTTAACAGGGTTCAGAGTTAAGTGATAACCCTATTTTTCTCAGAACTTGATTTATTTACTGTAAATTAATTCCCAGCAACCATGGAAATTAACTTAAACAGCAAGGGTATGTGTTCGATTTTGTTAGCCATATCATGTAATGGCCACATTCTAAAATTAAATATCATTCACTGCAGGTACGTTTGTGTACAATGGTCTGTTTTCCCTCCTATTACCTATGTTGCCTTTCAAATTTCACTGTGATTTTTCATATATACACTCACCGGCCACTTTTAGGTACACCTTGCTAGTACTGGGTTGTAACCCCTTCAGAACTGCCTTAATTCTTCGTGGCATAGATTGTGTTGGAAACATTCCTCAGAGATTTTGGTCCATATTAACATGATACCATGAAGCTGTTGCTGCAGATTTGTCAGCTGCACATCCATGTTGTGAATCTCCTGTTCCACCACATCCCAAAGGTGCTCTATTGGATTGAGATCTGATGACTGTGGAGGCCATTGGAGTACAGTGAACTCATTGTCATGTTCAAGAAACCAGTTTGAGATAATTTGAGCTTTGTGACATGGTGCATTATACTGCTGGAAGTAGCTTGTTTGGGTACACTCTGGTCATAAAGAGATGGACATGTTCAGCAACAATACTCAGGTAGGCCGGGGAATTTAAACGATGCTCAATTCATACTAAGGGGCCCAAAGTGTGTCAAGAAAATATCCCCAACACCAGCCTGAACCGTTGATAGGTTTGATTGAGTTGATTGAGTTACTGTTGCCTTTCTGTCATCTCAAACCAGTCTGCTCATACTCCTCTGATTTCTGACATCAACAAGGCATTTTCGTCCACACAGCTGCCGCTCTCTGGATATTTTCTCCTTTTCAGCCAATTCTCTGTAATCCATAGAGATGTCAGAGACTCTCTGACACAGTCAGTGAGCGACGGTGGTCAGCTAACAGGTCAGAGATCACCTGCGCTCGAGTCCAGCATGGGACGGCGGGAGCAGTCACTGCGCCGGCCTCTAAGAGATGCTGGCGCAGCGGCGCGGATGAAAAAATTATGCAGGGGCTTGGCGGCAAAATATGCTGCCCCCCAGAATTTGCCGCTTGGAGGGGTGTCTCCAAACCTCTCCATGGTTGGGCCAGCCCTTCTTGGGGATTATGTCCAAAGGGCTAAACCTCTGAGGGCACTTTCTGGAGCCCAAAAGCCAACGAAATTTGTTTGCAACAAACTAATTTCATTTGCAATCAAACAGCACAGCCCCAGATCGTGCTAATCTTGGGCTGCTGCATCTGCAGCTAATCATGATCACGGTAGTGAAGGGGTTAAGTGAATACTCTAGGCCTGAGGTGTCATACACCGGCTCCCCAGATGTTTATGGGCAATAATTCCCATAGTTCTTTGAATGCAATAAATGACCAGAGGATCATGGGAATTGCAGATCAGAAACATCTGGGGAAATGACTCTAGGCAGTCAGTGTAACCATTCAAAGTGATGGGACTGGGAGAGGATTAGGACTAGGGTCCTTTTTAAGTGAGGTTAGGGGTAGACGGTAGAGAGTTAGCTATACAGGTAAACATAGGAGATATGGATAACTTTAGGATTAAGCTAGATATAAAGTCAGGGTTTTTCTATTTTTTTTTTTAAATTGTTTTGCAAAGTGTATTTACTGTAAGTAATAAAAAGAATGCTACCCAAAGCTTATTCCTAACCACAAATCTACCCTCTAATTCTGCCACCAATTCTAGACTTAATCCTGAGGTTGCAGTGAGTGTAACAGCTATATGTGGAGATAATAGAATTATTTTTTTAACAGGGAGCCGTATCTATGCTCTGATATAAATCAGAGCAAAAATATATACCTTGAAGGGGGAAGGGATGATCGTCATCGTCACAGACCATTTCTCTGCCTGATCGAGATCCTGTTGGTTAAGGCTACCTGCTAGGGCAGGGACTACACACTGAGCGCGGTATTATGGCGATGCTGACCTGGAAATATCATTTGGGGAGTTGGCATGATTCAGGAACAGGGAAGGGAGGGTGACATATACCTCTGTGGGTCCCCTCCCTGCAGGATATATTTCACCACAATAACTGTACAGCCTCCACATTGACCACCTACTGAGTGAAGGCATATGTATGATTGGGGGAGGCCAGAATCACAACACCTTTTAATGACTAGGTAGGCTACCATGTTGCTCTAGGCTCCCTGTCTGCTTACAATTGCAATAGCCAGACTTTAAATCTAGGCGATGGGAACGGTTGAACACAAAGCTTTCCCTAGCAACTGAAATACTGGGAGGCTCTGATCGGAGCTGTCAGGTCCATAATTAGGCCAGATCGGGCCCCTGTAGCTGCTACATGGGCTTGATCTTTAGAGCGACCATTTCTTATTTAATTGAATGGTCGCTCTGAAGCCAAATATGCAGTCAGGGTTGGGAAAGGGGGGTTCCACTAGTGTATTGGAAAATGGTCTCTAAATGTGAAACCAAAATTAACCAGAGCAATTGCAGGAAGGGGCGAGAGGATGTTCACCAGATATCTCTCTTACATGGTTGGCTTCCTGAGCCTACCTTGCTAATCACGTAAGGATAAAAGTAGATCACTTTAAAACATTGTTTCTCTGGAATACAGAGCCAGAGATGTTGGAGTTTTTTCATTCGAGCACATTTACAAATAAGGAATGTAGAATTTGGCTTCACAGCACAGAATGCCAGGGAAGCTGATAATGTTGCTGTACAGCAGGGAACTCTAATGAAGCTGAAATTTTGGTTGCAGGGCAAATAATGCCAACGAACCGCATGCATGTGCACTATTTCTCCGAGCTTTTCCCTCCTGTATGTTCTTGTTTTGTGAAAGCAATCGCACTGAATACAATATGTCACTTTTGGGAAAATGACATTAAAATATTTACTAAAACAACAATATAAAAAAATGCAAAGCAGTGACCCAAGAAAACCAGTTAAAATTATACATAATGCATTGTGGTACATGACAAACTGTGAAACATTTATGTAGCTATTTAGAATATTGCTTTTTTTGGAAGAAAGCATTAGAGTTTCACTAAAGAAACAGCTCTGGCAAAATATTAGTGACCCAAATATCTGAGACTCTTTATTTTCTTAACGCTTTCACTGCCATGCTTTTATGCAAAATAAATGTATTTACATTATTACTTGAAACAATATTGATAGCTAGGACAGGTAATTAGGGCCAAACAATCTTTTCATTTTGAGAAAGGATTTTACCAGGAAGGATACATTGAGATTTCTCTCATTTTCAAGTATGTCCTGGGTGGCGAGTATGTACCGTTAGGTGTCTTGCCCAAGGACAATTACTGGAGAGGTACTCTTGCCAGGATCGAACCTGTGTTTCCACAGTCTCTCTCCACGATTATAGTGCAGTGATGTTACCTCTATTCTACCCATTGATTACAGTTCAGCAATAACAAATAATATGTTAATAATAATATGTATTTGTAAGATTTAGAGAGAAGATAATTTAGTCTTGGTGTTTCAATCTTTCTGTCGATTATCATATCATATGTAGAATTAGCTTACCACAGCTAATGGATAGAAAGTATATAAATAACTACGCTGTTCACTGTCTGTTACATTACAACTGTCTGTCATCTATTACATATATTTTTTAATGTATATCTTTAATCTAGAAATAAGAGAACCATGTTTTTCAGCTGTGTTTATCAAACTGCCGACCTCAGATTGGAGCCTATGTCGGTCAGGCAGCAATAAAAAATAAAGGCAGTTTGCTTTGGCCACTGGCCAGATCTGGCAACTCATACACATTTTTACAGGAAGGATTATGAAAAAATGCGACCTCCCACTTAACCACTTCGCTGTGGAGGATGCGCTCAGCGCGTCCAGCCGCAGGAAGCGGTGGCTGCGGAGGATGTGCTGCTCGCATTTGGCGAGTGAAAATTAAGTGAGGGCGAGTGGAAATGCACGCAGCAGCACAATAAATTATTTTGTGCTGCTTGCGTAGCATATTCCGTCTGGTTAAACATGTATCTGGGGTCTGGGTATACATGTATTTGGGGTCTGGGTATACATGTATTTGGGGTCTGATGTCTGGGTATACATGTATCTTGGGTCTGATGTCTGGGTATACATGTATCTGGGGTCTGATGTCTGGGTATACATGTATCTGGGATATGATGTCTTAATGGTGGTAATGTTGTTGTTATTTATATTTGTAACTTTATTTTGAATAAAACATTTAACAGTATCATTTCACAAGATTATTTAAGAGGTTGTGTTCAGGGGCAGGGTAGGGGTTATGTGGGTCAAGTGGTGGCGAGTAACATTTAAGGCCTGGCTAGTAGCCCAGGACTTGAAATTTTGAGCCCTTATATAGTGTGACTGTTAACTCCTTCACTGCTGAGTCATTTCAACCCTGTGAAAAAGTTATGATTTTATTTTATTATATATGATCTTTATTTTTCACTGAATATTATAATAATGCCCTTTCCTATTACACCTCAATTGACCATTTATGACCCACGGGGATGGAGATATCGAGGTATGAATTAAGTAGGGAAGCTGGATGCTGATCCCTGGTGGGGGGCACGTGGGAGGCAAGGAATAACCTAGGGAGGGCAATTGTGCCCCCCTGCAGAGATGCATATGGTGGATCAGCATGGTGGTTTTGCAGTGAAATACAAGTTCATTTCAAAGTTACTTTTGAAATTTCTTTAGTAGCAAACAAAAAATACCCAACTGAACACTTATGATATTATCTCCAGTGGCTTGGGAAAAAAAACGTATTTTTGCATAGAACGTCATTTTAACACAACCCGTAGAAAGGGTATGGCTATCAACATGTAATTGTAATTTCAAGGTCAACCGTGGATGCAGGGGAAAATAAATGAAATATATTTTTATTTTCACGGTAGGTTCATTTTTTTGGTTTTTCAGTGCTCTTTGGATTTTCAATACTTTGGTGAGACATTTGCTATTTGCATTGCAATTCCAATTCCTTTATTGCTGCATTTTCATAAATGCAAGCAAATAATTGGCTCTCCTAATCCAATTTAAGATAAGCCTAAGGAGAAATGTTGTTTTTTTAAATATGCAATAGAAAAATGTTCTGTGGCTAACTATCTCTATACCAGTTTCAAAACGTTGTTGATAAATATCCATAGAATACCGTCTCATGTACGCATTTTTCACAAGTTATTAGTATTATTTTATCATTTACATTCAAAATATTTTCTTCAGGGATTTTGAAATATATAATATAAATAATACATAAAAAAATTATACTTATATTTAATCATAATTTAATATAATATTATCTTTATTAAACACAGCTCTCACAGCTTTTTTGCATAATACCTGTTCTCACTACAGCTGGAAACATGTCTAAACTATTACAGTGAATATATACAGTATAAGTATTCCACAAGTAGAAGTTAAATGTTTATGCAAGGTTGCCTGTGAGCAGATTTTATAGCGCATGCTACTTAGATGTTTATCCCAGAAGGAAGTAATTAAAATCTAATGATTAACCTATTTAAGTGTTATTGCGTTACAGAACATTTAAATGTTTCCCCATACACAACATTCTTTAAGGTAAAAAAAACTCAAAAATCTTATTGTTTATAAGGTACGATTAGTCTTTAAATACTATTATATTTGCCATATGTTAGAACAAAGGAACACATGAACAAATGCAACCGAATACATGCATTCAGACCCTGTATGGCCAATGACATACTAGGCATTTCTCTGGTGGGTTGGTAAACTACAAGGCTGGACGAACACTACAGAGAGGAACTGGTCAGCTGGTATAAGTGCTGATGGCCAATGTATGGGGAAACCAGATGACTGATATATGTGTTGGATGTTGCGTGGTGGATCTAGACACAAACTCCACTAACTTCACAGGTAGTAAGCAGCACAATTCCTTTCAGATACTTCAGTATTTGAATAAACATTCAATTAGATGGGTTCCTATACTCATCCCGGGTGGTGGCTAGATCCAGCATTATGATTCCACTGAGTCTCAACAGAAACTAGGTGGAGCCGAAACGTTGTCTGATGTGCTGTCAATAACCCTGCCTTACTGACTACCTATGGAGTGACCGTGTCTATTTCTAGATAGACATGAAGAGGCATGGGCAGAACAACAGTGACAACGAAAAAGACTCTAAGACACAAAGGTGTTCAAAGACTTAAGTAAACATTGGTAGAAATAGAGAGACTTTGACAAAGATGCCGAGATTCACAGAGACAATGAAATGCATAAACATGGGCAGAAACACACAAATGCTGGCTGACACAGACACTGACAGAGACAAAACGTCATTGACATGCACACACAAAGGCAAAATATTAACTGACGAAATGGCTGCACACTGTAAATATAGCTAAACCATGGATGTGGACACCCTAACAACTTCTTTCCATGGTTGTCTTGTAGGTATGGACTATGAGCATTGGTGAAGTGCATTAATGACCCACCTCTTGTAGCATCTTTCAGACTATCAGGGAGAAAATCAATCCTATGATAATTCCTTTTCCCACGTGCAAGGCTCTTAATAGGGCACCCTAGTAAGGACCTATAAAGGTGACTCTGACCAAGGATGCACCCCTAGGATAGCCCTGGCAAAGCATCTCTACTAAACAGGCTTCACAAACTTTTTCTTCACCACATATTCCTCTTCTCCTGTTCTAATCCATTCTGTTATAAAGTAGCCATAGAGTTACACTTAAAAAGTTGTAGACGGGAAGAATAGAGCCCCCCCCAATTATCTACTTGACAAAAACCAATGTCAAAGTAAAATTTACAAATAGTGAATGATCAATAATAATATGATAACTAATGTAATAATTTTACTATAATATCTGAATATCACACTAAACTACATAAATTGCAAATGCCCCATCTATGTGTCAAGACAAGATCAAATGACATGTTGACCACAGTCACGTCTCTCAGATATCTAGGTATGTGGTTAGACCCAAATCTATCCTTTGGCCTCCACAACGAAAAACTCTCATCTAAACTTTACCCCAAACTAGGTGCTGTATACCGATACAAATCCTGCCTGAGCCCCGCAGTAAGAAAGCAGATTGTACAGCAAATGCTTATGCCGGCTTTTGAATATGGAGATGTAATGTATGCAGCGGCCCCGCAAACACACCTCCAGAAACTTACTACATTGTATAACTCATTCTGCTGCTTTGTGCTACAATGAAACTACATGACCCACCATTGTGACATGTTAAAAGAGCTAAACTGGCCGTCGCTGGAATCTAGACACACTCTTCACCTTTCCAACTTGGTGTTTAAGACCTTTTCTGAGAAGCTGCCACCCTACCTGAATAGGCTGCTTCCCCAGCAGTTCCCTCATCCTATAACCTCCGATCCAACTTACTTGCAGTATCACAATACAAAAAGACAGTGGCACAATCCTCATTTTCCTACAGAGCACCACAATTATGGAATAACCTCCCAGACGCCATCAAATCTTCCCCCAGTTTAAAGTCACTTAAGAGCTCCATATTAACATACCTCAATACAGAATGCACCTGTAAACATGTAACATAGTGACTATATTTATTTTCTGTTAATATGTATATTTGTGTTTATTAATATCTTGCATTTATTACTTTGTATTTCTGTAACAACTGTAACAATTCAATGTTCTTGAACCCAGGACCTACTTGAAAACGAGAGAAATCTCAATGTATCCTTCCTGGTAAAATCCTTTATAAATAAATAAATAAATTACAGTATTTTTATAGCGTAACACATTGTATAACCGAATTGTTCCGCAGGCAAATCAATTTACAAAAAAGAAATGACCTGCACACAGATACATAACTATATACAGATATATACACAGGTTTATGATCGTCATGCAGCAGCAATGGGATCAAGGGGCCATAATGTTAAACAAAGAGTTAAAACCCTGGCATGTACATCATAAGGGGCAGAATATAGACATTCACGTTGCTATTAATTTTCCTGCAGATCAGGGTCAGAACATTACATTTCTAAGGTGTAGGTGGGAGGCTGAATATTTAGAGCACCAGGCATTGAATGACTGAGTTTTTCAATTCTTGTGAACGCAGATTTTTATGTTTTCTAAAACTCTACCACCATGGCAATAATTCTTTGGAAATGGAATTTGGAAACGCAATTATATTTATACTAGGGCGCATACAGCATGCTCAATTATATATACAACATATGGAAAAGATATGCCACATCTGGGCTAGAGTAATCTAGCAGCTCGGAATATGCCGTTTATGAAATAGCTGCTTGAGAGCAATCCTGCTGTACAATTCAATGCTGGTATATATTGAACATATGATCCCTAGGTTTGGCCTTTTTTGTAGAAGAAAAAATGCAATTCACGAGTCAATCAACTACAACTTTAGAGTGCAAACAAGGTTCTGTTCCAATAATATTTATTGCATTTGTATTTGATTGCTACAAGCGGCAATCTTTCTTTGCAGGGAAATGACATATTTTAAATTGCTTATATGATGTATTCTACTGTGGGCAAACAATCATGATACATTGTCATCCAAATGTCATTTGCACATACAGGGGAGTAGCGTGATAAAAATATATTTTTGGTAGTAACTCAATTTCCAACAAGCTGTCATAGCAAAAATTGCTTTGCAAAAGGGCATTATATGAACCCTGTTAATGTAGTTCTTCTTCACATATTTTTGCTTTTTATTCTGATTTACTGACTCTAAATCAACTTTCTGATAGTCCTATTCCAATAAACAAGCAGTGAACTTTTAAAGTTCTACGTCAGATACTTCGAGAGTTTTTACTTCAACAATATTACTTGAAATCACACTAAAAAGGTTTTTAAAAAGAAAATTTGGCGACATAATGCAGTTCACATTAGAGGTGTTTACCATGTCAATTTATGATACTGCATATTCGACAGTCTTAATACATTTTTAATCTGTGGTTATGTAATATGATGATATGTTGTGTGACAATAATTTCGTTTCCTTAGGATTTCATTATGCAGGATCTTCAATATGTATTCATGCATGCATTTTTCCTATGTATAGCCATGAACTCTCTGGAAGACCTCCATATACCCAGGACATACTTGAAAACGAGAGAAATCTCAATGTATCCTTCCTGGTAGAATACTTTATAAATAAATATACAAATTAAGTGTTCCTCTTATTAGAAGTTATCCTCAACCAATAAAGTGCATAAAGGGCAAAGAATGAAATTTCCAGATCAGGGAAAATATGAAAATGAATTTGGTCATATTACGCCAATATTAATTCAAAAGAAAATAAATGAATCATCACAATGTTTTACAGCAGTGTTTCCCAAACCTGTCCTCAGGACCCTCCGCTTCACCAGGTTTGCAGGAAGCACAGCACAGGTGATATGATTTGCTGCTCAGTGATTGCAGGATTCAGTCTGCTTTTCCCCAAAGTGATCTGCAAAATCTGGCCTGTTAGGGGGTCCCAAGGAGAGGTTTGGGAAACACTGTTTTACAGTATATAAAAAGTTTTAAGCTGCTTTAAACAATTTACTTAATGAGTGACATGGCTTTGTAACAGCTGCCCCTGGTAGCAGACCCTGGCTACTTTTTAAAAAGACAAAACCCCAGCTAGTGTTTGTGAATATAGCTCAGGTGATTGAAGCTGCAGCAGAGGCGCACAGGGAGAAATCAAAGTTCACCCCCCCCCCCTCCCCACTGTAGGGTTATTCAGAGAGGGCTGATCTGGCCCCGAAATGTCACCAAACAGGGAATTTTTCTGGCGGCTGGTCTCCGCTGTGATCGGCAGCTCATCGGCTTTTTCCAACATGTTCGTGTTTTTTGCAGCAGTTCTGGTGGGTTTTTGGTGGGTTTTTGGAGGGTGTTCGGTGGGCTTGCGGCGGGTTTGCGGCGTTTTTTCCCTGCAATCATGGGGACCCTGCGGTGAATGCTGAATTCACCGCAGGGTGGGGAACTTCAATTCCCAGAAATGCAGGGAAGTGTGGGGAACGAGAGAGCACCGAAATGTCCTCTCTGAATTACCCCCTGTATCGTATTTTAACCAAACCAGTGGGGGCAAAGGCAAACAGTTTTTGAGAACAGTACATATATCTTTCTACATATCCAGACCTATGCTTGAACTCAAATACATGGCACTGAACTGGCAAGGAGGATGCAGGCGATAAAACAAGCTTTTGATGCAAAAAAGTGAGAAATTGTGTACTTCATTTGCATGTCCTACTCAGAGGTCATTGCTGTGTACAGGGAGTGTAGCAAATGAGTTCTGTGGACGAAAGAGTTCTTTTATAATCTCGGATGTATAGATGGTTTTTCCCATTTATATAAATTCTAGTAATTAGGATGCTTTTGATCTGACTTTTTGTCCCCTGGCTTAATTTTATTATTATTGATGGAGATAACCCTTTGTATCAGAATGCGTGCGTATAAAATGATGCACAATCTGACTGGAGAACTAGAAGATTGAAATTGAGTATAGAATACCATGTCAGAAACCATAAATTGTGGTGGCAATAAAGCTTCAACAGTGTGTGCATCTTTCCTGGATCGCGAACCTATAACAGCATCATTAGGGTCAGGACCATGGGACTGCTCATTCCTGGAACCCCACCATGGGACTGCATTAATGTTGGAAGATGGGCAAATAGATGTAAGCCTAGAGAATATGCTTTCCAACACAAATACTCCCTTCTATTAATTCAAAAACCATTTACTTCAGTGCAGTTTGTTTGTGTCTTTTCTTATTAATATCCTATCAACAAAAGACTTTTGCTAAATTTTAGGAAATTGTAACAGATATAGGACCCTATTACATGTCTGCTGCTAAAATGGAAACAGTAAAGGGGTTATTCAAAGAGAGATGAATTGGCCACCGAATTGCACCGAATGGTGAATTTCACCGTACAGTGCAATGTCATGGCAATTCAGCTAATGCAAGAAGCTGGCAATTCACCAAATATTGGCAAATTGCCAGCAAAATACAGTGCAATTCAGCAGCAGTGAAATCCCCATAGAAAAGTAATGGTTAATCTATTCAGTGAACGCTGAACGGCCCCGAAAAGTTGGCAAATGCACAGATTTTCGGTACTTTCGTTCAACAGGTTTAAACAGGCAAATCCCAAAGGTTGCAATGTAAAAAAATTCTGTTTTCATTAAATTTTTATTCAACTGTTTATTCTTTTCACTTGCTGCAAAAAGTCTCTATTAATTTATTTTTTTAAGCCATTTTTCTGTATTTTTTTCAAGCTAAATTTTTATTCCAATTTTTTTAAATGGTTTATTGTTTTAAAATCCTGTAACGGACAATTTTTTTGTTACATATAGGACCTTATATATTATTTCCATGCATTTCCATGTATTATTTTGTTACCCCTGTTTGGCGGCTGGTTGATGTTTTTAGGCTGCATTCGGCGGCTGATCAGAGGCATTAGGCAGCCCGTTTGGCGGATCGTCAGATGTGTTTGGTGGTTTGCGGCTGTATTCGGCGGTTTATTAGATGCATCTGTTGTTTTTTCGGTGGTTTATCGGATGCGTTCGGTGGTTTTTGGCTGTTTTTCGGATGTGTTCGGTGTTTTTTTTTTGCCACTTCATTGGATGCGTTTGGTGGTTTTTAGGCATTTGGGGACCCTGTGGTGAATGCGGAATTCACCACAGGGTTAGCAAAGTGCACCGAAGTTATCAATAACTGTGGAATAGGGCCCATACGTTGTCTGCATTCTGCCTAAATATAAAGAAACGTTTCTTCTCACAGCTATTTCACCGTTGCTACTTTTACATATTTAGTACAAGAGGGGTGGGGTTGCGCCTATTCCCCGATGGGGCGGCTGCAACCACCAAATGTATCCAGCCCAGGAAAATGTATAAAACATAAGAAAATATATATGTCATCTGTGCATATAATAGGAATAAGCACAGATGACATATATTTTTACTTTAACATATTGTTTAAATCCTTGCTCTTCTCCAATATTATTTTTTACAATTTAACCATCGCTTCTATGTGTCTCTCCTGCTCTAACAACAACACAGATTATTATGTCATAGATCTGCTTTTAAAGCGTTTTACTCTTGAATATAAATGCATCTACACAATCCCTTAAGCTGTCTTCTCACTTCCCCCATGCATGCTCACCCTTCCCAAATGTAGCGGTTCTTGCCTTCTGCTCTATCTATAGTTTTGCATGTTAGCCCTCCTAGCTGCTGATAAAAGGCTCTCTCGTCCCATCCAGTCAACTAATATTTGCAAAGCACTTACTCACCTGGACAGCATTAGGGTATAGTTTATAATATAAAGGCTATAGAGGAAAGTATATTCCTAGTGGTCGCTTGAAACAGACTGTGTCTAAATGCAGCAACCCTTGTCCAAGGTGCTGAAACACACTTTAACCTAACTCCGGCAAGATTTGCTTTTAGCAGGTAGTATAAGAGTAGACACTCTTTCTAGTCTTAATGTTTTTTAAATAAAAGATTTGATTATTTGTAGCTGACTTTTCTTTACCGGACTTTCTGCTCTGTCCATGTTCGGAAAAATTTAAATTCTGTTAAAGTCAATGAATGCAGTTTCTTTGATTGTAATAAGTTAGATACCTAAATATCTAGCGTAGTCCCCCTATGTAGCCATTGGGGTGTGTAAATAGGGAATACGTTTCAGTGAGTGAGATCATTTTCTGTTGCAGGCGTAAAGATTATTGGCCTTCGGAGTGCGTAAGTGGAGCAACATAAGTTATTATTAGAATATTTTGTCAAAATAATGTTCATTGAAGTTATTACATTTAAAGCTCATCTGTATAGAGAGCTGCCCAGGGGATACTAATAACAGTGTGTTTAATAGTCATGTTGTCTACAGAATTCATTCTCCATACAGAATATGCAGAGGCTCTCACAGGAGCTCAGAATCATCTACAAAGGACTCAGCATGAGAAAGCACATTACTAAACACATTTTGTTTCCAAATGTTGCCCTAATCATTATGCCGGGCTCACAGTACATTGGCAGCCATGGCAGCGTATACGATGTAACTAGCCCCTGCAGCTACTGGCATGTATTGGCTGTGTCTGCGCACACAGTTCTGTTGTCCAGCTGTAAGCAGATTTAGTCTAAGAGAAGAACCAACATGTGTCTGGAGCTGGAAGCTCTCGCTTTCTTACGCTGTTGGAGTCCTACCTGCTGCTCAGAGACCTCAGGATATCCATGTACAGGATGACAGGAAAGTGAGTGAGGAGACTGTGTTAATGTGTGTTTATTTTCACTCCATGCCATGTGTGTCTATCTCTATTTCTGTGCGGGGCAAAGGTGACACAGAGAGGAAATCTGGGCATGGGCACAGTTGAGTTAAGTGGACAACATGGGGAAATGTGAACCAAGGATCCCAAATCTCCTGGAAGCTCCGGGAGTCCCACTGAAGTGAATGCGCCCCCCCTGATGCCCTCAAACACTTCTGAAACTTCTGGGAGAGGTGGGACCCCATGGTGTGCAGGGCTGGCTTGGGTTAAGCAGTAGGAGCTGCACAGGGAGTACACTGTCGCAGCACCCCGGGGATCACACCCTGCCTGTACACACACTCGTACTCACAGCAGACGGGTGCCTGTGACACATGCTGGCCCTTTATAAAGTGTTGTAAAGGGCCTGGTTTACGGCCTGCGGGCTCTGGACTGTGTGTGGTCATGTAGAGAGGAGGTTTGATGAGGCAGGGGAGAGGAGGCTGCGCAATGATCGGTAAGGCCTCTGCAGGGAGGACCAGGGCACCCAGTGCCATGGCATGAAGGGAGGCACAGAATGAATTATTTAAAAAGAAATACAAAAGACAGAGGCTTCTTATGAAATGCAGAGGGCAGGGCAGTCACCATAGCAAGCTCAATAGCATCAGTGCAGCCATCTCCTGGCTGAGCATCATGGGCAGTGGTGTATTTAGGTTTTGTGCTGCCCTAGGCCTGACTAAACTCGGGCACCTGTCAAGGGCACACCTCTTCCTGGTTAATCCCCACCCTTCCTCTTTAAGCTCCACCTTTTCCTCTTAGAGCTCCGCCTTTTCTTCTCTTTATATTAAAAGTGGATACCAAGTGCCTACTTGTATATTTTGCATACCATTTCAAATGTATCTATTGAGATAAATAAAATTATGAAATGTTTAAATTCAAGTATTTTTACAAAGAACAGCCACCCATGTCAAGTATCCTGGATCACAGCTGCTCTAATTGTTTGAACAATAAAATCCACAGAAATGTGCCCTGCATATGAGTGTATCACAGAGCTGCACAGCAATAAAACCCACAGAAATGGGCACTGTGTATGAGCATATCAGAACTGCACAGCAATTAAACTCACAGTAATGTGCAGTGTGTATGAGCGCATCCCAGAGCTCCAGGGCAATTAAACTCACAGTAATATGCCGTGTGTATCACAGAATCTACAGCAATAAAACTCCCAGCAATGCACTGTGCAGTGTGTAGGAGTGTATCAGAATCCACAGCAATAAAACTCCCAGCAATGCAATGTGAGGTGTGTGTGTCAGCGTATCAGAATTCACAGCTATAAAACTCACAGCAATGCAAAGCCACTGCCAGAGGGCTTTGATTCCCATCCCGGTGGGTGTTCAGTCCAGAATAGAGTGAGAGACCGTGTTAACGAAAGGGCGGGCAGCTGCGTGCGTGTCACGTGGTTTAGCCAGTCAGGTGGTACTGAGACTCAGTACCACCTGACTGGCCGGACCGCATGACCTGCACGCACCCAGCCTCACCAGGAGCCAGGCAGCTCAATGACAAATTTCTATCACTGCAGTGCTGGTTAAGGAAAGGTCCACTTTAAACAGTAGTAAGCAGACAGGGCTTCATATCCTGCTGATACCCCCCCCTTTACCTGCCATTTACTGTCATCTTCTCTCTCTGCACACAAATCACATTCCCCTCCCCTCTCCTAGAGCTGCTGTGAGGCAGGGGAGGAGCTATGGAGGGAGGAGAGGGGGATTTTTATTCTATTCGATTTTATTCCGTATGCAAACGCGCTGCTCGTTGTTTGAGAACACAACTCAAAGCTGACACACAGTGACAGTGGCACCTCCTAGTACCCCCTAATGCCACCCAAATAATCACTGGTACCTGGGGCGGCCTGCCCTCCGCCACTCCCCTAAGTACACCACTGCTCTGTGATATGCTCACACACAAGTTTGGCGAACTGCCAGCAAGTACGGTGCTGTTTGAAGGCATTGCAAATCCCCATAGAGAAGTAATGGTTAATCTATTCAGAGAACACCAAACAACAGAGAAATGGCATTGAAATGCCCTGATGTTCGGTGGTTTCAATCTGCAGGTTTATTCAGGCGAACCCCATAGGTTTCAATGTTAAAAATATTCCCGTTTTTATGCAATATCTAATAAACCATTTATTATTTTAATCTGCAGTAAAAAGTCTTTATTGATTTTTTTTTTTTAGTACCTTTTAGTCATTTTTCAGCAAAATTTCCCCCCCTTTTTTTTAATAGCGGTTTTTCTTTCTTCTGTAACATAACTTTTTATTATCAATCATAGGATCTTATATGTAAATTTCAGACATTTTCGTTCAGTAGTTCTTTTGAAAACAGCAGGCCACGGGTTTGCGGTGGCAGCATTCAGCGGCCGACTCCATGCACTTTGGGGACCCTGTGGTGAATGGTGAATTCACTGCAGGGTGGGGAAATTTTATTCCCTGAAGTGCAGGGAACTACAGAACACCAAAATGTTGGCGTCATTTCGGTGCTCTGTGAGTAACCCATTTAGTGGTGAGGTTTTTTGCTGTCCCATGGAAAGTGAAAGTCTAGGCCTTGCCTACCCAGGACATACTTGAAAATTAGTGAAATCTCAATGTATCCTTCCTGGTAAAATACTTTGCAAAAGTAAAAAAAATAAAATTCTTTTTTTAGGGGTGGGGCCACCAGTGCGGGCCGCCGCCCCCTGTAAAGTGCCGCCCTAGGCCTAGGCCTTGTTGGCCTAGGCCAAAATACACCACTGATCATGGGAGTGGCATTTACACAAGAGAATGAAGGCTCTGCGTAAGGTTCCTCTATTTAATTCTAGTCCTCCATCAATCCTGTTTTAAATCCACTCCAACTTTGTCTTACTGGCGTCATTTTCTTTGCCTCTTAGATTGTAAGCTCTTGGACAGAGTCCTCTTTTCCCATAAATTTATTTTTTTCATTCTACCTGTTGTAGATTGTGAGTTCCTGAGGGAATAAGACCTCCATTTCCTCCTGTACTGGTTTGTCAAATGTTGTTCAATGTATTGTAACCCTGTCTATATTGTGCTCATTGTACAGCACTGCAGAAAATGCTGGCACTTCATAAATAAAGAATAATAATAATACAGTGGTGTGGTATTGGCTCAGCACGCAAAGCAAGTTTAAGGCTAGGGTCAGACGAACGCATTTTTCGCGTCGTCCGGGAAAAAGTGCGTTCGAACGAATGGACGTATTTTTTCACGGAATACGCGATAGCGGTCATACGATGCCCATTTTCTTCCATGATTTTGTACGTATCATTAATAAAACCCTTTTTGCATCCTGACGTTATGTTGGCCGGACATTAGCAGCGTCTGACGTCTCCTAATCACGCACAAATGCCGCTAGCGGACGCAGCGCACTCTGTACGTCAGTATTAGCAGTATCACGTTCTCGAAAAAATGCGTTCGTTTTCCACTTGCGTTGCCCGGCCGAACTTTCGTGCGGCCGTACTTCGTATATTGCCCGTCATTGGCCGTCATTTGCTGCTACTACGCCTGTGATAAAGTGCGGCTGCACGCGCGTTCGCACTGCATTCTTCTGACCCCAGCCTAAAACTTACTTTGTCTCTGCCATGTGCAGCCATATATAAAAAAATATATATATAATATTCAAAATCTATATCTAATAAAATTTCTAAACCACTCAGATTTTATCTAGAATCCTCACATATCTCTTATTATATTTCTTATGATTTTACCTATTTGACGTAAGACGTTTCAAATTATTTTTAATATTTATTTGAAAATACAAATAAACTGAGGGGTGAAAAAAACATAGAAAACACCATGAAAAGGGAGGAGGGTTGGGTGGTGGCCCTCCCTGAAATTAGTTTTTGCAGGCTGGAATGTCTGGTGAACACATTGCGGTTTGATGATTCTGTAATGTTATTTGTGTATAGTAAGGTAATGTGAGCACAGTTGGTGTAAGAGTATGGTAGAATGGGGACAAAGGGAAAAGCCCTGTGACAGGGCGAAGGTCTTTTTGGTTACAAAATGCTGTAATTCCCAAACTAGTTTAATTTTTATTATTTTGAAAATGTTAAAATAGACTAGAAAGGTTAACATTTGAAAACACACTTTGATGTTGGTGAAGTGTGAGCGAATTTGAGTGGCAGCAAGTCTGAATAAGAGTGTGAGTGCGAGTGAAAGCATATGTGAGTGAGACTATCAGGGTTATTCAGAGAGAGGTGAAAATGGCTGGAGAAGTGAAAATTCTAGGTCAAAATAGAATGATAAATTCTCCAACTTATCTCAATTTCCAAATCAGATATTTTGACCTAGAATCCTCCATTCTCCAGTCATGCTCCTGCTTTTCACCTCTCTCTGAATAACCTTCTGAGTAAACAAATACTTAAGCAGTAGTGATGACAGTTAATTGGTCTCAGTGCTCATTGTGTCCATTTGAACTGGGCTGTCAGAGGTTTGTTACCCTCAAGTCAATAGCAATTTTGGAAATTCGAGGAGCCCCCTACAGAAAATCTGTCAGATCAGTTAGAAAAGATATAGCACATCAGGGCAGCAGCACACTCCACTTCAATATATCTTTAACATTTTAAAAACATCTGACCTAGGTATAAAGAATGTAGATTTAGTTGTAAAATATAATCATACATTGCATAAGCTTGCTGCAATGTCATTGAACCCAATTTTGGCAGGGCCTAACCTTCACAACCTAATGACTACTCTTATAATATAAACCCACTTCCATGGGACATATATATTCCTGAAGCTCTCTGGAATTCAAGATTTAAATAGATCCTGCAACAAAGCACCAATCACTGGGAGTCATGAAAACCAGGGATGGTGTGGAGGCAATGTGATATGTATTATTTTTATGGACTATAAATGATATGCTTGGGTAGTTGGTCTATGGAGCTATAAATAGAGTTTAAAGTTAACGTAACTAAGCCACTGCCTAAAACACATTGGGCTCTATTACATTCCAAACGCTAACATTAGCGCTCACCTGTGTGAACGTTAACGTTAGCATTGGTGGCCCTAGAGCAGGCACACCATATTAGGATCCAAACGCTAATAGGTTAAAAACCTGTTAGCAATTCGGAGCTTGCGTTCCCTTGCGCGGGCTTACTGTACTTTGCGCTCCCTATGCTTAACACGGGGAGTGCAAAGTGTTAATTATCATTAGGATTACAAAGTCCTAACGCGAATGACCGTCCGGCTGCGGTTAACTCGAAAGTTAACGACAGCCAGGACCTGGTGCTAAATGATTCCGCTTCTGCAGAATCCATCAGCACCAGCAGAACACCCCCCCCAAAAAAACTCACAAACTCACCTCCTATACCGCGGCAGGAACGGCAGCTCCAACAGCCTCTTCTGGCCGCCAAGAGCAGGGAGAGACTGGGGGAAAAAACGTCCCCCAGACCTGCTGGATCTCGCGAGTCGAGATCTGGCAGGTTATGTGACCGGCAGTGTCTGACTCAATGGAGTCCTATGGACTCCATGGAGGGGATGCGCGCGGCGGCACTTAGCGCTGCCGCGCGCATCCCGGGTTTTAGCGCCGGATTACGATGCAGGCAGCTTTTTTAGCGCCTGCATTGTAATATCTCGCTAAAATCGCAGGCGCTAGTTTTTCTCCTTTGCATCCCCGTTTTAGCACGACGTAGGTAATATAGCCCATTATATAGAAGATGTTCAGAATACATTTGGAGTTTAATCTATTTGCTATACAATTTCAATACTGAAGTCCTTTTTCCAAATATTTTAAGTGGAACTGCAGAATTCAGTGCGCATTTTACTAGATTTCATTTGTATTGGCAAGAAAGTGTCTCTAATATAAGGTCCAGGATTTTGCCTGTTTTCAATCTCCGTTTGCTGAAATATGACAGATTTGAAATTGCTTGTTTGATACATTACACTTGGGGCTAAAAATCATGATGCATTGTCAGACAATTATTCATTCAAACAAAGCATATCAAGGATAAATCGTGTGCTGTTCAGCACTGAGGAATGTATCCAATGTCTATTCACATTGTGTGGTTAAATGATTACCTATATAAATCCTGCATTATTCAGTATCATGTATGTAACAGTTTCTAAATTCTCTGCAAAGTAATTCTCTGCAGTTTACTTTTTTTTTAAACTGTTGGGCTCATTGTCAATTCAGCTCAACATATACAAGAGTATACTGGTTAAATACTCTTAACATAAACCAAAGTTAAAGTCGAATGTGCAAGCTTTTGATGATTGTGCAAATTCTAAGTGTGTAGAGTCATATGAGACATGTTAAAGTGTCATTAGTGAACACGAACATGTGTTAAATTCTATCATCATGGCTGAATCACTCGATATCCTCAATGCTCCAAATATTGCTGAAAAGATGGATACAATTGAGAAAAACAGAAGAGTAAGGGGGCACGTAGCAGTGTGCCATTAATTACAAACTAACCTTTGTTGTTTGAAGCAAATGTGGAAGTGAGATGAATTCCATCAATTTTGACCCAGAACCAAGAGTTGACAGTTATTGTTGCAGTTAATGGTAAAGCCGAGAGGTTTTCTGAAGCAAAATAAAAAAAGAAAAAAATTGATCTATATATAAATCTGTCAGGTGTAGAGCATGGCATTATATATAGTAAGCATGCCTTTTATACAGCTAAAGAACAACAGTTAATTTACAGGAATTATTTGAAGAATATTTGTAAAACTAGGGTAATTCTATGGCTGTAGAATACTATCAGAATGTCTGTGCATGAGGTCTGAATGTTTCTTAATCCCTTCACTACCCCGGTCGGGTTAACTCAATCTTCAAAAGCCCTTCAGGTTTCCAATTGTGAGTAATCTTGATCTAGTCTTATTCTGGAGGAATGCAAACATATTTCATTTATTTAGAAGAAGACTTTTTAGTGGTGAAATCAGCGCTTCCTTCAATATCGCGATATCTTCGCAAAACACGTTTGGGTGTTTCTTTTGCCTGTTTATTTATTTTAATAAAGCAGCTTATTTTTAACCTAACGTATCCTGGTTCATTCCAGAAAATAGAGAGATATTGGTGGCTGCATGGGAGATCCGGTGCCCCCTACAATATCACTGGTTGCAGAGTATATCTGGTGTCTGATCCTAGACACCAAAAAATGTATGCATGAGCATACCACGAAAAGAACATTAAAAAGGATAGAGGGAACCTCTATTGAAGACCGCTGATTTTACCACTAAAAGTCTTCTTCTACATACATCCTGTCGGTGGGTTTGGATATACCACCAGTGGAGGAAAACAGCTGCTGATTCAACATAGAAGGAATACTCCATTTCTGCATGATTACCAGCAAACTATCCAAAACTTATTTAACTATTTCACGCATACACACTTATTTCTTTCAATTTTGGGTTTTTCAAAAAACAAAAACAACGCTAGGTGGCGCCAGAGATACAGTTTTTTGTTTTAAATTTCATTTATTACAACCAAACTTCTTTTCCATAATAGATCCAGGTAGGGTCCCTAAAGTTCCACTAGAATAGACATGACAGACAGTGCACTGGAGCCCTTTAAAGTGCTGGGACTCTGAAGGAGACTCACAGCAGTCCCAGCTGTATTAGTAGTAGTAGTTACATTACTGCCATTTGGATATCAAATAATGCATATAGTCTGTAAATGCAATGAAAAGCATTTACAATGCATTTAGACTGTATATGTAGGTGTGTGTAGGAGTGTTGATGTGTGTGTGTTTGTGTGTGGTGATTGGGTTAAGGGATGATGTAAAGTAGTTTGCCATAAAACCATTGGTTCCTGACAGTGGGTTTATGGAAAACCCCTGGAAGTGAATGGGTTAAATGTATAGCCATCTTCTAGTTTAATTCGATAGTTAACTGTTCCAAAGATATTTCTAGTTTGCTAATTTCACGAGTGATCATGGTTTCTTCCGATACTAGGACTGATGCTACGACATAACACTCCCATTCTGTGCATTGAATAAACATCCCTTAAACTAAATGTTAAGGCAGACAATATACATTTGTTAGTCACATACATCTTTTATAGCTTTTATTGCAAAATCTATATCTCTGCCATTCCTATTGATAGCATAGTTAGGGTGTTCTGCAAAGCCTTTTTTATTAATTATATTACAAGCTTGTCACAGACACTGATTTAGAATCTGACCTAGTTCACACCAGAAGTGACATTCCTATATATTTCACATGTTTTCACACATTTTACGATGGTAAGAATATTATTATAACTGCCATTAGTGTGCATACATTCATTCTAAATAAGAACATTATTGTTAATTATATGTCAATTATTATCAAACCCAATCAATTTGGACAAGTGTGAAATTTTTACAAATTTAGAATTCTTGAAAGGTAATATTGACAGTTATTTTTTTCTTCACATTGCCTTGTAAACCATATATGGATTTTTCCATCCATCCATTTATATATGTGAGAAAGTACACATAGCAATGCTTTACATTTGTATGAAAAATTTCTCCTGTAATAGCTATACTATTTTTAATGTTGGATAATTTGGTTAAGTAAAACTATTTAAAAGTTGAATGTAAAAAAAGAAGCTAGGGTTAGAAATGAGGGTTTTCTAATTATAGAATTTCTAACCCTAGTGTCTAACCCTAATTTTCGGTGGTTCATTAAACAGATTTAGGGCTAAATTACATTCTTAACGCAAACGCTAACACTCACTTGCGTGAGCATTAAAGTTTGCTGTGGTGTTTACCGCATATTACAATCCAAACGCAAACAGGTTAAGAAACCCGTTTGCGTTGGTACCTTGCGCTTTTCAGCGCGAGGTTACTGTACTTTGCGCTCCCTATACTTAACATGGGAGCGCAAAGTGTTAAACAAGCGCTGGATTACAAAATCCCAGCTCTGATTAACCTCTGACTGTGGTTATTGGAAAGGTAACCAGAGTCAGGACTTGGTGTTAACGGATTCCGCTTCTTCAGAATCCATTAACACCAGCCAAAAAAAAGGAATCCTATACTCAACCTCTGTCCCACGGTGAGGACCGCGGCTCCAACCACCTCCTCCGTCCGGCGGGAGCAGGGAAAGACTGGGGGGGGGGGGAAGTCCCCCCAGTCTCTCCCCATGTATCACTACGCCGACCGGCCGGATCTCGCGAGGTGAGATCTGGCTGGTCATGTGACCGGCAGGGGGGAACTCAATGGGGTCCTAGGTTTCAATGTAAAAAAAATCCTCGTGTTAATTTGTTTCGAAACATTTCATCCCATATTTTTTTTTTTTTTCGTTTTAGGTCATTCTCGTCACATTTTCTTTTTCATTTCAGATCATTTCGTTCAGTATTTTTTTTTTTTCGATAATTTTCAGATCATTTTTCATTCTGATATTTTGTTTCGTTTTTTTCGTTGTGCTACCGCGATTCGTATTTTCGGCCGATTCGGTAATTTGGACGGCAGATTTTTCTAATTTTGGAAAGGCTTCCGAAATATGAAAATGGTGATGTTCGTCTGAATTTGGATTCGGAACAAAATGAAATGCACAAGTCTAGTAGCCAGATCTGTTGCTGTACAGGCCAGTGGAGCGATCAGAAGATAATGTAGACTGACAGTGCTGTCTTTGTGGCTCATTACTGCTGATTGTTCGACAGTCTTTTATCTGTCTACATTCAACCACTTTCACTCACTTGCTCAGGCCAAATAATGGTTCCAGCCCAGTCTCATTAGTTGCCAATGGAAGCAGGACCAGATTCATTTAGGGACTTATGGAAACATGACTACTGGACAATGTGCTGAAATACGTTCAGTGTAAGGAAAGCCATTTTTGCCTCCAACTTGTACATTGATACATTTAAGTAAAAGCTGTTGGCTACAAAGTGGTGATAAGGATGGACAGATGCATAATGGGATTTTAAAACTAGAATATTAATCTCTTGCCGCCAGGGCAGCGCAGGGAGGAAGGCGGGCCTGAATGTAGCAGGGTGGCATAGCATGCCTCACATCTCTCCAGAAACTCCTACAGCTTGTCTTCCGTCCCTTTGGCCGATCACCTTCAATAGCTGCAGCAGAACTGCATAGGATGCCTCACAGCATTAAGGGGTTAATATTACATTTATTACTGCCAACAGTAATAAAATATAGTAAGTGACAACATATGGCATTTACAAATTAAATATGGACAAAGGGGATGGGGTAGAGTCAAAACTATTTAGCCTCCACATCCATTAAAGGGAGACATTGTATCAACCCAACTCTGTTAACTTATTAAAAAGGATATAGAGTATGTCCCTGTTTATAAAACTATTTAGTTTTTGTTAAAATAACTTGCAAATATGTTATTATAACCTGATCCAAGATTCATTGTATAGGTGAGCAATCCATCTCATATATATGAATAAGGTTAGTGTTCTTATTTTTAATGTGTAGTAGGTATGTGTATGGAAGTAGCATGTGTATGGAAGTAGCATGTGTATGAAAGTATCACATATTATATATGTGAGATTATATATTTTTTATATTCTCCATGGGTTTATAAACATATGTAAATGCTTATGGGCAGTGTGGGGAAAAGTTATGCCCTGCAGAAAGTAGAATCTATACACAATGAAAAGGAAATTGATTAAAGACTCAAGGCAGGACACCAAAAGAACTGTCTGTATTGGGTCATTGATTAGGTAATTGTAATGCCTACATTTTGCATGACAGCATCATTCCTGTTCTCTGACTTTAGTCTGGAAAAACAAGGCAGATATGGCAACCAGATTAATTGTGCAGTGTGGTGAATTTGAGAAGAAAGTGTGAAATGGATAGTAGAAAGAACTAGTTTATAGGAATATGGTGATACTTATAGATCGATGCAAGAGACAGATTGCTATCAAGGTTTACTGGTATGGCAACCTTGGAGAATGGCGATGCATAGAGAGAAAGAAAATGGAAAATAGGGGGCAGCCTCCAAACGAAACACACAACGGGTGTAACCCAAAACAATTATTTATTAATTGTTAGAGGTTGCAAAGGCCAAATCTCCTTCTGAGAGAGTGGATGTGGGTCTATAAAATGTAACTTTTAATGGAAAAGTCCTATAAAAATGGTGTATGGACCCATCGTTTACCATAAAACCTAAAGAAAAACTCAAGGCGTAGGGAATGGATACCAAGGAACCACAAAGCAAACAAACAGGCGTATGGTTTATGTAGGGTGACAACTGACTCCAATAAGTTCCCAGATAGAGGAAGCCAGGTCCTGTTGGAAAACCGCATCTCAGCATTTGTTTTGCTCCGACTTTGCATTTAAACCCCCACCACGACTCGTTTCATTTATTCAGTTTTCTGACTATATTAATTGACATTTATTGATTTCTACCGAAACATTTCTTGTGGTCGGGTGTTACCCTAGGCACGCAATACTGTTAATATATTAGGGTGGATCAGTCTGGCGGTTTTCCAGTGGAATTAAGATACATGTATTTATTTATTTTGCATTTCTTTGATAGCAAAGGAACAGGACTTCATTCACTCTCCTATCTTAATATGTGCTTGAAAATCAAGCATATTTCAGCTTGGCATGCTCTGTTGAGAGTTTACCCAGCACTTAATGAAATGCACAGATAAATGACGTTGATAATGGTTAGGTGTCTGATTCTGTGAAGGGTTTTGTTACTTTGTGTTTATATAAGTATTTGAAAATGTATGCCATTATATTTAAAGAAGGATTTTAATAGGGATGTGCACCGATTTTTTTTTCGGTTCGATTCGATTCGATTTTTCGAATTTTTAAACTTTTCGATTCGGCTCGTTTCGACCGCTTTCTGTTTCGATTCGGTTCAGTTCGATTAGTTTTTCGGGTACATTTATTTTTCGGAATATCGACCATTTTTCGTATTTTTGTGTCACTATACTCGGTTTTTGTATCGACTTTTCGTGAGTTCGGGAAATTTTCGTTTTTCGGAATTGTACATGGTTTTCGGCATATCGCCCATTTTTCGTATTTCGTGTCACATTGCTCGTTTTTTTGTATCAACTTTTCGTGATTTCGATAATTTTCGTTTTTTCGGAACGTCTGTTCTCGTTTCAAAGCTGTCTAACTCTATTCGTTTTGATGTAAACTACTATGGTTTACATTTTTAATACTACTTTATATAATTTTTTATAATAAATTTTTGGTTTGTTTTTCGGATCCGATAATTCATTCTGTCGATACGATAATTCTGGCGATTCTATCGTGTTTTTTTAATTAACCCTTTCGCTGCTGAGGCTTTTCCCGCCCCTGTGCTGAGCTCATTTTTACCGGTTTTGCTCATCATGTTTAAACGTGTTTTGAAGCCTTATTTTAATATATGACCCAGACATATTATATATCGTTCTTTCCGTCAGACTCGGCAGATTCATAATATGTCATTATTATATGTATACGTCATGACCTGTCTGTATATTATAACAAAAAATGCAATAAAATATGAATTTTCAATAATTTACAACGTGTAAAGTGTTTTTTTTTCACATTTTAAAGCGCGAGCAATTGCGGTTATATTTTGTATGGGGTGCGCTTGTTAAACAAATTAGAGATGGGGTCTCGTTACATTTTTTTTGGGGAAAATTACACAATTTTTAACAAACACACCGCATACAAAAATCGTTAGTGCAGCATCATTGTTCACATTATAATTGAAATGGGAACAATATTGCTGCATTAACAAACCAAAAAAAAGAAAAAAAAATTGTTTATTTTTTTTTATAATTTTTTTTAAATATTTTTTTATTTTTAATTTTTTTACAAACGTTTTTCACATTCGTGTTTGGTATCGTTGGAACGGCCATGCTCTGGCCGATCCTACAATACCAAACTTTAACCCCTAGCTGCCACGGATCGGGAGATAGGGGGTTCATTGGAACCCCCTATCTCCACCATTGGTGGCAGCTAGGGGTTAACTCCAGGACTTGGGTCATCGTGCTATGCACGATGACGCCAGTCCTCAGGGGGAGTTCCCGGAAGCTTGGCCGACATCCGACATCCTCATGGATATGCCCCAGCTCCTCATGGATATTGCCCCAGCACCTCATGGATATGCCCCAGCTCCTCATGGATATGCCCCAGCTCCTCGTGGACATGCCCCAGCTCCTCGTGGACATGCCCCAGCTCCTCATGGATATTGCCCCAGCACATCTTGGATATGCCCCAGCTCCTCGTGGACATGCCCCAGCTCCTCGTGGACATGCCCCAGCTCCTCCTGGATATGCCCCAGCTCCTCGTGGACATGCCCCAGCTCCTCGTGGACATGCCCCAGCTCCTCCTGGATATTGCCCCAGCTCCTCGTGGATATGCCCCAGCTCCTCGTGGATATGCCCCAGCTTCCTCGTGGATATGCCCCAGCTCACATATGGATTTGCCCCAGCTCCTCATGGATATGCCCCAGCTCCTCGTGGATATGCCCCAGCTCCTCGTGGATATGCCCCAGCTCCTCGTGGACATGCCCCAGCTCCTCGTGGATATTGCCCCAGCTCCTCGTGGATATGCCCCAGCTCCTCGTGGACATGCCCCAGCTCCTCGTGGACATGCCCCAGCTCCTCCTGGATATTGCCCCAGCTCCTCATGGATATGCCCCAGCTCCTCGTGGATATGCCCCAGCTCCTCGTGGATATGCCCCAGCTCCTCGTGGATATGCCCCAGCTCACACATGGATTTGCCCCAGCTCCTCATGGATATGCCCCAGCTCCTCGTGGATATGCCCCAGCTCCTCGTGGACATGCCCCAGCTCCTCGTGGATATTGCCCCAGCACCTCATGGATATGCCCCAGCTCCTCATGGATATTGCCCCAGCTCCTCATGGATATTGCCCCAGCTCCTCGTGGACATGCCCCAGCTCCTCGTGGATATGCCCCAGCTCCTCATGGATATGCCCCAGCTCCTCATGGATTTGCCCCAGCACATGGAATGCCCCAGCACCTCATGATAATGGCCCCAACTCACCTCCGCCACCTTTTTTGCCCCCTCAGAGCGTCCGGCGGCGCGCAGCTTGGGCGCTCGCCAGGAGGAGCCACGTGACCAGCCGCGATTGGCTGGTGACGTGTTTCCTCCAGGCGAGCGCCGAAGCTGCATGCTTCGGACGCTCGCAGGGAGTGAAAAACGCGGCGGAGGGTGAGACACCCGCCCTTAGGGTGACGGTGTCACCCTAAAGGCGAGTGTCACCTGGTGCAGGCCGCACCCCCACGTAGCGACGCCACTGGTATATACATTTAACGGCCGCACGCCCACGGACTTACTCTATCCAAACAAAGTTCAGAATGATGTGAAACATTGGGACTTTTTGGATAGATTTCGATTTTCGACTATCCAAAAGTTAAAAAAATAAAAATGGTCGAAATCTAATGCAAAAGTCCCGATGTTTCACATCGGGATGTCAGATATTAATAGGCTTGTGCACCGGTTTTTTTTCGGTTCGATTCGGTTCGATTTGTTCTGATGTTTAAAATTTTCGATTCGGCTCGTTTCGACCGATTTCTGTTTCGATTCGGTTTGGTTCGGCTCGTTTTTCGTGTACATTTTTTTGGAATATCGACCATTTTTCGTATTTTCGGGTCACTTTGCTCATTTTTTGTATCGACTTTTCGTGATTTCGGAAAATTTCTTTTTTTTCGGAACGTCTGTTCTCCTCGTTTCAAAGTGTCTAACTCTATTCGTTTTGACGTAAACTACTATGGTTTACTTTTTTATACTTTATATATTTTTTTATAATAAATTTTTGGTTTGTTTTTCGGATCCGATAATTCATTCTGTCGATACGATAATTCTGGCGATTCTATCGTGTTTTTTTTTTTTTATTAAATAAAGATCCTTTTTTTCTTATGAATATACATTTCACAACTTTATTTATTTAATCACATTAAAAAAATGGTATGAAAGCCAAGGAACAAAAAAAAAAGAACAAAACGATTTAAAAAACGGTAAACTGACCCGAATGGTCTGACTTTAAAAATAAAAACCAGAACAAAAAGGTTTTAAAACAGAAAAATAGTTGATCAAAATGATCTGAAATGAAAAAAAATAATAAAATAAAATGATTTAAAACAGACAAAAATCTAAATTAACCCTTTCGCTGCTGAGGCATTTCACGGCTTCCCTTCACGCCTGTGTGCGGCACTGCGGCGCTGCTGAGCTAATTTTTAACAGTTTCGCTCCTCTTGTTTAAACGCGTTTTGAAGCCTTCTTTTATAATATGACCCAGACATGTTATATAGCGTTCTTTCCGGCAGACTCGGCAGATGATTCATAATATATCATTATCATATGTATGCGTCATGTCCTGTCTGTATATTATAACAAAAAATGCAATAAAATTAGAATTTTCAATGTTTGTTTTACAAGGTGTAAAGTGTTTTTTTCACATTTTAACATGCGAGTGTTTGCGGTTATATTTTATGAGTTGCGTTTGCTAAAAAAAATTGAAAAGGGGACTTGTTATATTTTTTTGGGTGAAAATTACACTATTTTTAACAAACACACCCCATACAAAAATCCTTAGTGCAGCATCATTATTCACATTATAATTGAAATGGCAACAATATTGCTGCATTAACAAAACAAAACAAAAAACCTGTTTATTTTTTTTTATATTTTAATTTTTTTTAATTTTTAACATTGTCATGTTTGGTATTGTTGGAAAGGCCATGCTCTGGTCGATCCAAAGATACCAAACATTAACCAACCGATAGCTGCCGCGGATCGGGAGATAGGGGTTCCAATGAACCCCCTATCGCCACCATTGGTCACAGTTAGGGGTTAACTCCAGAACTGACGTCATTGTGACGATGTCTTGGGACTGTCGGCAGCTGCTGTTCCCCGCTGTTGTCTTCCTGCAAAGACGTGACCATGTTGGCGGGCAGCGTCTTAGCGGGCAGCGGTGGGAGAGAGAGAGCTCATAGCTGGGAGGAGGTGTTGTGTGAAGCTGCAAACAGCAACAAATAAACTAGACCTGAGCCGCACAAAGGAACTTTGGGTTGTGTCGGAGAAGACTTCACGCAGTGCTGCCATCAATATTTTTTGATAAATTCTTGGTTATACAATGAATGTGACTGTGGACAAAAATCCGTGTTGTTGTGACATCGCCTAAGCTTAACAAAACCATGACACGTCGGTAATCAAATCTCAAAGGCAGTACAACAAGGTTGTGTTAGTGTGTGACATTTTTTGGCCAGGCAGGAAGTGTAGAATGTGCACAGTCACATTCATGGCCACAAATATGTTGACAAATTTATGACAAAGGGTCCATAGAAATGTCAATAAATTTCTGTACATATAATTTTAACAGTGTGGAAACCAAGCAATACATATTAACTTATTAAGTAAGGAAAAGCAACGCACACAAACAGGAAAATATAGAAAAAATAGAAAATTTATTTACAACATGGGGAAGGGAAGGGAACATGCCAAGGATGGCAAACTGCCCAACAGGGGCACAAACAACACAAACAAACATACAATGGCGGCCATCTTCCAGTCTAAGCCAGGCGAACATCTTGTTCAGAATATTGGTTCACTTTCACTTGAGAATTACTGGCATTTGAGGAGATGTTGGAGCTGGTCTGCATCTTTGATTACAAAGATTATGACTGCCGTAAGGGCCCTTACGGCAGGAAGAATAATTCTAGAAAGGATCGTATCGTTGACAAGCTACGCACCACCATCCTGGAGGTGTTTGGGAAAGACCGGACGAAGGACCAGATCTGAAAACGCTGGTCCGACCTCAAAGCAGGCGAGCAGGAGCAGCTGAGGCACATCCGTATTGAGTATTGAGATTTCGGGAGGAGGCTGCCACTGGTCTGTCTTACTGCCGCTCCAGGATGTCCGCGGTGTTGTTCAGGTGCTCCCGCAGTTCCTGGAGCAGTTCCTGGATATTATCAATCGTTGCAACTGCCAGGCGTAGCTCGCCAATCGCCTCCCGATTGATCGGTCTGGCTTCTCCTTCTATATATCCAATAAATGAAAGAAGGAAAATACAGTAAGTAAAGCAGGTTTCTAGTTTTGACTGAAAGTCTTGAAAAAATATAACAGTAGTATATACCAGTGCTGGCGGCCTCCTGAGGCGCCGACTCCTCCTCCGAATCCTCCCCCACCACCACCGTCTGCATATCCAGTGCTATATCTAAGAAATTAAAGAAATAAAAAATACAGTAAACCACAAAACTGATTTATTTTTGAACAAAAGTCGATGCAAAATACGACAGTAAAAAAAAAAAACCTGGACTGGCGGCCTCCTGCTGCTCCGGCTCCCTCTCTCCAACTTCGCCCTCCTCCTGGTCCTCCTCTTCCTCCTCCTGCTCCTCTTGTGCTATACATAAAAAATTTAATTAAAATACAGTAAACAAAAAATGTTTCTGTTTTTGACCAAAAGTCGTTGCAAAATAAAACAGTATATACCAGTGCTGGTGGACGCCCGTGGCTCCTCCTCCACTGGGGCACTGGTGCCTGCCGGGGCAGATGCTGCTGCCTTCTTCTTCCGGTCTTCTGCCAAATCCAAAAAATAACACGTAAATAATGCAGACTGGAAAAAATGGTATATCTATACACTATATTGCCGAAAGTATTGCGACACCCCTCCACTACCCACTAGCACTACCAGCTTGACCCACCACTACTCCCATCTCATAGTTCTAAAGTCACAAAATATTTATTTATTTCCTCTGCACATAGACATATATTACCGTTCAATTATATATTTTTTTCATAAGTAATCATTACGTTTATTCAATAAAAACTATTATTTGTGTTGTGTGCGTACAAGGCGCATTGTGCTGACTGCTTTTAGTTATTTTATAGAAGGCCTCAGCCTCAGTTTCACTTTCAGTTTCTGCTAATAAAACTGTGGATATTGCAGAAACAACAACAGAAACTGTTTTTTTATGTAATGTCTCACCAATAAAGCCACCATTCATATTAGGGGGGAAACTAACATGCTTAAAATCATGGGTCCCTATTCCTGTCATGCTTCTGGCCATGGGGCCTGCCGAAGGGATGGTTGTTCCTGCATTTGCCCTGGTCTGGGACAATTCTTCCCCCACTCAGGTACATGGACTGTATTCCATTTCTGGGTTTCTGCACTGCTGCCTGATACTCACCTGCCACCTGTTGGAGCCAGCTAGCTATCTAAGGGAGTTACGCCCATCTCTCTAATCTCAAACTCTGCCCCCAGCTGTTTATTGCCTGCAATTCTCAGAATTCTTTGAATGAAATAGGTAGGCAGAGGGAGTTGTAGTTCAGAAACATCTGAGGAGCCAGAGTTTGAGATAGCTGCTCTAGGCTCTAGTATTGAGTCACAGTGGAGGTGCTGGTTCTCCTCTGCCTGTGTCCAGTTCCTACTCTGCTACCCCAGAGCCAACCTTGCCTTGCTTTGCCTTGTTCTTCATCACCCTCAGCCCTGCCTCTCCTGATTCCTGAACCCTTGCCCTTCTGTGCTCCGCCTGCGTACCAGTGATCCAGAGACCTGATGTTCCTCATAGCTGTGAGTCTGCTTTACCACCCAGCACTAACAAGTTCATCAGCCACAGCCACGGCCTTGACTTGCTCCAGCCTGTGCTCCAGTAATCCTGAGACCTTCTGCTCTTGATAACTGTGAGTCTGCTGCATTTCCACCTAGCACTGACTAACTCATGAGCCACAGCCTCGGGTCTCAGCCTTGCCATGCTCCAGCCTGCACTCCAGCCTTTAATACTTTTTGCTGACTGAGGAAGCGATTTATCGCGAAACGTGTTTCAGCATTGTTTTATTGCATTTTATATCTACTTTTATGGAATAAATTTTAAAATCTCCTGATTGATGGTCCTGCTGCTGCACCTTTATTTCACCAAGGAAGGATCTCAAGCAAACATCAGAGTGGGATCTGGTATCTCCATATTATACCGACGGCCTATTCATCTAGTGTCCGAGGGGTGACACATGACCACATGAGTGTAACCTCTATATACCATTTGGGGAGCTCTACGTGTCATACAGGCTACACCATGTCTTGTATTATGTTTATGCTTTCTATGAGGGCTGAAGACCTCTCCAAACCATAAGTGAATTTAAAGAGCAAGAACTTTGTCCCACTTGAAGGGAACTTCTGTTCTTTGGAAGGAAGCGCTTTGTTCACCACAATCTTCTATACCATTGATATTTTGGTGGTTTGTGGTAGACCACTGTGTTGGTTGAATTTTTCTGGTGATTCATACGAACTGCATTTAATATATTGCATTCAAATTGTATTATTGTATTATTTCATTGCATTCGATTGCTGGTATTAATATTGCAATAATTCTCTGTATTGTTCAGTTTTGCCCACCATGTGGTGCCAGATACTTATTTATCTTGTAATATATATATATATATATATATATATATATATATCTGGACACCATATACACAAGGTATGGACGGCACTCTTGGTCTTCCACAATTTCTTGAATTTATTGATAAAAGGATCGACGTTTCAGTCCACTAACCGTGGACTTTCATCAGGACATAAAAAAACAACATATAGCAAACATATTTATATAGAAAACATCTTACTCACCACTATGCAGTGACACTCCCTCCCCTTGCCGAGCGAATGCCGTCTCCTCAGAGAGACGTCAGAGCGCCGGCTCAAACCCCATGATCCAGCCAACACCATGGCAACCCATGGGGTTTGAGCCGGCGCTCTGACGTCACTCTGAGGAGACGGCGTTCGCTCGGCATGGGGATAGAGTGTCACTGCATAGTGGTGAGTAAGATGTTTTCTATATAAATGTTTGCTATATGTTGTTTTTTTTATGTCCTGATGAAAGTCCACGGTTAGTGGACTGAAACGTCGATCCTTTTATCAATAAATTCAAGAAATTGTGGAAGACCAAGAGTGCCGTCCATACCTTGTGTATATGGTGTCTACTTAAGCCGGATGGGCACCAGGCATTTTCTTCTGTTCATGAGTGCAGGATTCCTTGCATGCTATATATATCTGGTCATGCCTAGCTCCTGCTGAAGAGGGTACAACAAGCCCAAAACAGCTGTACAGGAGTGGCTGTGGCCAGTTGCATAAACCTGATCTCTGCTAAAAATAAAAAGGCATCTATTATGGCATGACATTGATTAGAGGGTTCTGTGTGAAAACAGACCCAGGATGCAAAAAAATTAGAAGTTGTGGACGTCATTTGTATGTCTTACCCAGAATTCTGTACTGCATATGGGGAATGTTGCACACAAGCTCTGCAGTTCTTGGTATTACTGGGATGTGTAAATGACTTCTGCAATAATAAACTTTATAATAGAGTTGGTGAGCTTGGTATTAATGAGATCTTAGAGTGGAGGAGGATTATGGGGTATTTTGCATGGGAATATGGTGTAGTCAGTGCTTCTTTCACGTATCAACATAGGAAAGGTTGCTCTGTTATAAATAGTCTCCTGGGCCTATATGGCTGTCTCGTCTTGGTAGCCTCTCATCAGTTGCCCTCAAATAATTAAATGCAAATAGTGTAGCAAGTTTTATAGAAATTAAAATCAAGATAAGGAGGGATTTAACTCTGGGGAGCAGACAGTCTATATCTGCTGGAGCACAAGCGAATGTCATATTACTTTGTTTCCATGGCCACATGTTCGTTCGTTCGCCCACCGGATCGTCCATTATTCGTCCGCGAGTCGGATCGTCCATCATTCATTTCGGATGTCTCCAGGTCTTCGGTTCCCCAATTGGTTGTTCTGAAGGACTGTGGCTCCATCTGCGACTTGGACTTCTCATCACGGAGTGGTATCCTGGCCAGGCTCTCCTGTAGAAAATTACGCTTTAAGGATGATGTCTTTCCGGCTGTGGTGACTATCCGAACGAATTGTTTAAATATGCGCTGTTGCACACTTTTTATCCATTGTGTGCCACTAATTTTGTGAGTGGCTTCCTTTTTGTGGTTTTATGTTTTATTAAATTTTTGACAGTATTACGCTATGTTCTTGTGTATGCTCTGATTCTAGAGGCTTTGTACTTCTTTGAAGATCCTGTATCAACAAACAAACTTATTTGACCATCTATAAGGTTGTATTGTACTGCATGTTCTCACCGCCTGCACTCCCTGTTAAATCGTCTGCAGTTCTCCTCACTCGGGGTCCTTCAGCTTACTGTGTCTCAGCGTGGGTTACTGGGTCTTCGTTAAATAGGAAGGAAAAACCCGATCTCCAGCTCCGCTAGGCCGCACCTGCGCTCTGGCCTGGTCGAGATCACTTTCTGCTCGAGATCGCTGTCTTGCTCCTCTCACTCCTTGGCGCGCTCTGCCAGCTCTTTCCACGAGGCTGCGGATATCAGTCTCTCTCCCCCACCCACTTCCTGTTCCCGCCCGCAAAGCATGCTGGAAAATGTAGTCCCAATGTTCAGTGTCTTACATCGCGCTTGTCTCCCTCCGGTGGGCAAAAACAAGTACTACAACGACAGGGGATTTAAAACCAGCGCTACAATAACTTAGCACATTAGCTACAGCTGTCCATGGTTTTAATAACTCCAGGTCATCTTCAATCAATCTACACAAAACAATGTTTGAGTACAGTTATTTGCACAGGATTTGTGTGGCCTGAATATATCAGTTTGGAATGACTATCAGGATTTTATTATGGCAAGATCATCATACACACAAACTGAAATAGTTGCATTTTCATGGCAGTTGATCTTTTTAGGAATCAATCCACCAAATCTAAGATTGTTCAGGCTGGAGCGCTAACCTCTGAGCTATCTTTAAGATCTATGCAATACCTCTTTCAAGCTGTTCTTCAGTCAACAGTTTTGAAGACTGAGTCAGATCCAGAGAAACATTTCATGAATTGTAGGAATGCCTGATCTGTAAACAGTCATGGAAAAGAACAAAAAAAAACCTTCTACTTTAGATTGCAGTGGTTATTGTTCTATAGCTCTGTACACTTCATAAATCTGTGGCATTTAGTAGAACACCAATAAATATCAGAAAAGAGTCACGGGCTCCACATGTGAAATATGATGTATTGAATTAATATTTCAATGCCAAGTAATTTACACTTGACTAGGGCAGTAGAAGAGCTGTGTTATTTAGAAACCATTCTATATAATATTTTCTCACAAAACTGTTAGGCAAAATTATTTCTATTGTCATGGAAAATAGAAATGTTTAACATGTCGTTGCATTGATTGTTCAGAAATCTTACCCATGACTCACTGTCGGATATAATCTCTGCACGTGAATACAACACGTTATATATTGGACTTATCAGCCAAGCCTCCAATATGTCTATATTGGACTTACTGGACCTACCTCGGCAGTTGCCTCCAATATATCAGGGATTATTATTTCATTAGAAACTTATACGAGACACAAACATCAATCGTTTATATTTCCTATAAATTCTCCTGAATTCTTTTAATTGTCTGTGTTTTGCTTTGAAAAATACAATAATCAATAATCGGATAAAAATATATATATATTTATTACGTATACAAAAAAGTTTCAAATCTCATATCATAAACAAAAATTTACAAACCACAATCCATCAGCATATAAAAACTAGCTTCACAATATATGTATCTCCGGTTAGTAACTGCATATATGATTAATATCATTTACCTTATCAGTTAGTAACTAATACACAAATGGTTAATAAACATTTCTGCTTAATACAACATGCATTTCCCAGCAAACAATGTTTAACCACCCAGCTCTTATAGATATATATATATATATCTATGCTACATGGATCAACAAAAGATGAGCTAATTTAATGATAAGTAATAAAAACTTATTTAGTGAATCCTCCCCTAATCTCGAGAATCAAACTTCTAATCTTTTGCTTTTTATTTTGTAGTTATATAATTCCTTGCTTATTAATTTTAATCACGGTAATTTCCAAATTCAATATATATATTGGTATCAATCTTACAACATTTCTTTTAGGAATAAATCCTTATATCCACTTCTTCATATTTCTATCTGCAGAATAGAAAATACTTAGAATTTGGATCTAACCCCAAGTATCTGAGAAATCTCAGTCTACGTTGCAAGAATATCTACAAATATATATAATTACATTAATTCTTTTTTTTTCATACATTACCTGTCCAATTTGGATGTTGATAAGTCTGCCTTGGAATTCCTGATGTAATAATTTTGGAATGTGTGAAGATTATCGATCAGATAATCAATGCATGTGAGTTAGAGATTTGGTGAGAATCTTGATTGCCTCATGTCTTGGGATCTGCCTGCATCATGGTGTGAGTCTGAGTGTTGGAATCTTGGACTCTCAGAGTGTCATGAGTAATGCATTGCAGTGTGAGTCTGAATGCTGGAATCTCGGACTGACTTGCAAATAACATTGCCGCTTATTATAGTCAATTTGACGTCACTGGCAATATTATTGATATATCAATTATAATATTTACTATCCTCTAGAGGGCAGTATTGCACTTCTTAATTAATTCCACCATTTCTTTTTAATATTCTTATCTCGGGTCAAAAGTTCAGTCTAAACAAAGACCTTCTCTTCTCCCAACTAGACACAATGTCTCTATCTGTCATACCTGATTTATATCCCCACTCCCTTTTGAAATTACTTACTCAGAGTCCTATCAGCTAAATTATTTTCTGGTTAACTCAACAGAATCTATTCTTTAGTAAATTTTATTATTTACCAATTATATACTTTCTACAATATTTATTGGAGTATATATTTCCTACTGTAAATATAATAAAATATACCTTGATTATAAACATATATTTTGTAAATATAAGTCTATATTAGAGATATTAACTCTTATTCCTATACCCAAAATATCTTTTGTTTTAAAAACTTAAGACAGACCAATAAATTTAATTATGACACGTCTTAGCACTTAACTTCTAGCCTTATCACACAAAAACATTCTAGATTCCTTCATGTCTGGCACTTCTTAAAAAAATATAAAAGACCTCACCCAGAAATGAACTCTGTAAAAAAAAAATCTCGTTTGTTTCTAAACCTAGAGAAAATAGAAAGAAAAGAAACTGTCTTTAAAAACAAAATGGCTACAGGCATCCATTTTAAAATTCCTTTGTGTAATATACCTGACATCGCCCAATAATGAAAGATCATTTGGCCTTTTTTCTATTTAGATACTCCATATATACTTCTAAGAGAATTCACACATTGCAGTTCAAAAACAAAAAAAGAACAATTTGTCAGTGTAATTGGCTAACATAGAGTCAATCGCTCTTAAAGTGAAATAATTACTTATTTTTATCTAGTGGAAAATTAGAATGTTTTCATTCATGATGCTCCTAATCATATTTTAACATCATTATCAATTGGACTAATGATAGCACCAACATTGCTTTAGAAAAGTGGTAAAGTGGCAAACTGCTTTTTAACAATTTACTTTAAGATGCTAAAGGGGGATGTGCCGGTACATGGCATATTTTCTTCCACATTTAACGTTTACAGTTATGACTTCACCATTTGCAATGTTTAACTATAGGGGTTATTCAGAGAGAGCCAATCTGGCCCCGAAATGTCACCTAACAGGGAATTTCCCCATACGGTGACATTTTGGGGCCATTCGGCTATTCAGAGAGCAGGCAGTTTGCCAAATTTGGCAAACTGCCAGCAGTACGGTGCCTGTTCGAAGCCAGTGAAATCCCCCATAAAGAAACAATGGTTAATCTATTCAGAGAACAACAGTGAAAATGCCCTGCTGTTCGGTAGTTTCATTCGGCAGGTTTAATCAGGCGAATCCCATAGGCTTCAATGTTAAAAATATTCCTGTTTATATGCAATATCTAATAAACAGTTTATTATTTTAATCTGCAGTAAAATGTCTCTTTATTTTTTTCCCGTTTCTCTATTCGCAGACATTACTAAAAACTGGAAAATCAGTTAAAAACGTGCTAAAAAAGTCAGTCCTGTGATCAAGCTCCATCTTGTCTTGAGCTGCAGAGGCAACTAGGAGTATTTAGTCTTTCTCTGACCAATGAACAAGCCAAACAAAAAAAAAAACCACCAAACAACTCTCCTTTTTGTACATGGGGACGAGGGATATCAAATTGCATTTTGTTTGTTTGCTCCTTGTATACTACTCACGGTAGGCACCTTGAATCATAACATACATAGTTTGTTTATCTCACTTCCTTGCTTCATTATCAGAGCAAATCTGTCAGGCTAGAGCGTCACCCAGCATGCAGACAACACCCAGCACTCAGACAAAAGACAGTTAAGCAATGAAGTCCCTAATCTGAGAAGCCAGTCCTTAGAATTGCCGGATCTGAACTGAATAGAGAATAAGAACAAGAATAATACATAGAAGTACTGAACCCACAGGGACAAGAGAAAGATTGCAGTACAAAATCTAAGCCAGAGATTGGAACAAAGAATCAGTATAATATATAACCATACAGGGAGTATAGAGCAAAACCAAAGTCCAGATACTAAAACCAGGGTCAGTACACAGAATCAATGTAAACCAAACAAGGACATGAGCAGAAACCAGACCCGAGAATATTTAGCCAGGGGTCAAACCAAAGGATCACAGATATACAGGAACACACTGAGGGGTCACTGGAAACCACGGCAGAACACAGAGCTCAATCAGTTGCTCCTATTTAACCTCCCTGGAGGTCTAATTTTTTTCAAAATTTCGTGTCTAAAAGCGTCTCAATTTTTTTTAAAGGAAATGTGTTTTTGTACATAGTTAGCCTGTAATAATTAGGAATCACACACTGAAATATGTGAAATCAAGAGTCCTTACTGGTAAAATCCTTTATAAATAAATAAATAAAAAATAGTAAATACACTGAGTCCGATAAAGTTTGAAACATGACAAAATAATTTATTATCCCAAAAATAATTATCCAAAATAATGCAAATAAATGATATTCAATAAAATACAATAAAAAACACTGAAATCTGTCTGAAAACAAGAGCGAGACGATGTATGGTCTGTTTCTTATCCTCTAGTGCCACCTAGTGGCTGCTCATAAACATTGCACTTTGGATTATACAATGTAAAATGATTTTTTTCTAAGTTTGCTGCTGGTACCACCCCCTGCATTGTGTGACTCACAAGGAGCCTTACCAGGAAGCAGCTCGCCGCGGTCACACTGCGGGGGACAGCGAGGGAGCCAGGAGGAGGTGAGTATGCATCCAGTCCAAGTGTGGCTCGGGGTTACCGTTCGCGGTAGTGAAATTTAACCCCGAGTCACACTCGGGAATACCGCCAGGGAGGTTAAAGAACTCTTAGGTCTCTAACCAGGTGCAGGAGTCCCAAATGCTAGATTGGCAGAATGGTGCCCTCGCTGCCCAGGAAGCCTAACATCAGCAGCTGGCTTGACAACATCATGGCAACTGTGATAAGAAGTGTATCCATGGCAATGCCTGACAGTCAATTTTTTTTATTTTGAGACATCCAACCACCAACATATTCTAAAAACTGAGAACAACACTAGTATTAATAATGTATTTTTTTTAATACATTCTCCAACCATTTCCGTATCACTTTCCAGTGTAAAATTAGAAAGTGTGCTAACGTGACATTGAGTAATGCAAGTCCCTCCTGACCAAGAACACCATTTATACACTGTCAGTCCATCTGTATACGCCAATCTTCTTTCCGTTTCACAGGACATGAACCCACCATCACATGCTGCTTTGACACCCGAGGTGTGATAACATCACATCACATAATCAATTATTCCAGTGTGTCCGGGTTGTTCATGCATTCCTTTCCCAACGTATCAATTGGTATTTGACATTTAACTACTTTTCTATCTCTTTTTGTACCTCCATTAGTACTACACTCCTGGACTGGTATCTCCCAATACACTCACTGATTTGGTTCAACATTATGATTGATATCTGTTACCAAGCCAGCTTGATTACTGTCCACTTTACTGCCTGCTAATTGTGTACTAAATCATGACACCCCCATAAGGTACAATTATCCTTAGCGTATTACCTTATAAGAGTTTATGGTGCATTCTCGCTGTAATGGGCTCCTTTGAGAGAGCATTATCAGGTAAGACACATTCGCTAGTTAATCCCATAGGGACAACCACCATACACTGAACGATGTTGCTTTTTAGTATAGATCGCACCCTGTAAGTTGAGTGTATAAATGGGCCCTGTGGAGCAATGCTTGTTAGACTGAAATGTCATTGTAACCACTCTCATTGAAAGAAATGCAACATAAGGAATACACATGTGTCATATTCTTTGTGTTTCTTGTTGATAGTGGTGACACCACACTACTGCAGGATACCTTGCAACTAACAAGAAAAAGTAAAATATATGATGCACAATAGGCGACGATGGGCTTGACCCTAAATCTAAATTATGAAATAACTTTATTGAATATATGCCTTAAATCAACACATAAAAAACCTAAAAGAATGTAGCATGTGAGCAGTGCTACAAGACATGAGAGACTGAACTATGCTACTAAGAAGCCTGAGTATCTGGCCACAGTTACTTATCAAGATCTTGAACAGATAATAATATATACTTAGACCTTATAGGTAATATGAGTCTAGTGAAGGTTGCTGTACAAAGCATACCCAAGCGCCATACTAGGAGAAAGTGATAGTAATGTTAAACCTGCAAAACAGTGCCTGTATCATTGTAGATGCAAAAAGGCCTCTGGCTTATGTCAATATCTGGTCAATCACCAATCTAATGTAGCTACCATAATATCAGGCACTATGATTGCCTAAGACTTTTAATTGACCAAAAGAATAACCTGTGTAGATTGCCTGAAGTAAGAGTTGATATGGACTGTGGCCGATACAAATGAGAAACTGTATGGTTATTCACTGGTGTGGCAATATCGCTCACATAAGGAGAACTACATCGTACCCCTCTTTCCTATATGAGAAATTTGTCTTGATAAGTTCTAATATGCCTCAGTGTGGCAATAATATTAATGCTGTCTCTATGCAGGAGCGTTATCACAATACGTTATTTTGCTGACCGTGGTGGTAAGAGCAATACTCTATAAAATTACTATGTAACCAAATCTAGCAGCAGTAATGCTCTGTCAGCAATTAATATTGCTCTCTTTTTGTGGGAGCCTAGTCACAACAATTACCATAATAACTCAACGTGGTAAAAATAGTAGTGCGCTCCTTAAGTGGGAGCTGAACACCACTAATCTCCAACATGTATCAGGTTCCCTTGGCTAGTAGATGCCAACGCAATATGTGCCAAGTATACAAGACCCAGGGCTGCATATGCCTCAACTTGGCAAACAGTTGCTGTTCTCCTTGAGCAACTGCCTCGCTACCAACACATTACTGCTACAGAGCCCTGCGGCCTGTCAGAGACACACAGTTACTGTGGTCCTTTGATACACAGATTGGTGCTGAATTACTATGGTGAGCAACTCTGATAGAAGCTGTGTTACATGTAGCAATCTGATAGATCGTGGCAATCACCGAATTACAGGATCCTTCAGGAGTGATGTGCATTATACTGTGTTCATGGGATTCTTTAGGCATTCAAATGCTGGCACTGCCTGTGCCGGAGAATTTTGCCCAGCCTTGCAATCATGGCTAGGGGCATCCTCTGTGCTTGGGTGTATGGTGAAGAGAAGCTTCCACTTGGTTCCTGCATGTAATTGCTGGATGCCAGGCATACAGTAATCCAAATTCTATTGCACCACAGGTAATTGGTTTCTATGTGAGCCAATTTCAAAACATCCATGCCTTAAATGCCACTTTGGCGCTCACCGCCCTCAATCAGGTTTAATTCCTGAGTAAAAAAAAAAGGTAAATAAAGGGTAGGTTTAGTGTCACGGTTATTATTAGGTTTAAAGATAAATATATATAAATGTTTAGGGTTAAATTTAGCTTTAAAGCCTCAATGAGGGGTTTTCCCATTTTATGTCCATTAACGATCACACTCATTTTGACACTTTGCTTTTCTATTGGTTTACCTTAATCATCTATTCTTGTTTAACCAATTTAATATATGTGATGGTTGGCGCTGATGAAAAAAAAGGAATATTGTAATGGGTTGCTGCCAATCTACTCCTCCAGGTAGTCTGCCCAACTACCCAAAAAAGACAAATCGAAATATACAGATGGGGTTGGAGGAGGGCGCTCCCAAACTTCAATTGAAGCAAAAAAATAGAAGCACAACAAATATATTATTAAGGAATTCTTATGCAGTCTGTTTGAATAGTCTGTTCCAGACCGCTATGGTCAATCGTGCAAATGATAGGTAGACCACTGTTGCAATAACAGACACCTTATGATAAGCCTTCAACAGGAATAAATTAATTGAATTTTTTTCCAAAAGTCACGTGGTGTATCTAAATGGTCTTTACCAGATACAGGAGTGTACCAAAAAGTCAGTCGGTGATTGTATCATCATGGGCATACAGATTTACCGAAACGATATATCAGGTTCAGCAGTAGTCCAGTCTTATCTTACCGAAGCCTGTTCCTTACGACAGTTTCGTCATCCGGCGGATGTACTAGCCCAGGCTTGCCCTATCGGAGGTCACTCCTCTCGGCAGCTCCGTCTTTCGGGATACGATGGAAACACCTAGGCTTCCTTCCAGCAGACGCCTTCTCCACTTTTAGGTGGCCACGGAGGTTTTGCAGGAGCAGATTGCCGCAGATCAATCTCACCAAGTAGACACCTCTCGATAATTCTGCTGGACTTCCGAATCACACTCCTTCCGCCTACCTCTTTCAAGGTGATCCATACACGGAGGAGGAAATACTTAAGTCCAGTGACTTGAAAAAAATGAATTTATTAAAATTCAATAGAAATTCACCTTACAGCAGTAGCAGTGATTGAATTAAAAAATATAAAAAACAAAATAGCCAAACGCGTTGTTTGTTTTTTATTCTAATGCCACTGAAGAAGCGCCAGCGAGGCGTGACACACATTTGGCTATTTTGTTTTTATATTTTTTAATTCAATCACTGCTACTGCTGTAAGGCGAATTTCTATTGAATTTTAATAAATAATTTTTTTCAAGTCACTGGACTTAAGTATTTTCTCCTCCATGTACGGATCACCTCGAAAGAGGTAGGCGGAAGGAGTGTGATTCCGGAAGTCCAGCAGAATTATCGAGAGGTGTCCCCTTGGTGAGATTGATCTGCAGCAATCTGCTCCTGCAAAACCTCCGTGGCCACCTAAAAGTACAGAAGGCGTCTGCTGGATGGAAGCCTAGGTGTTTCCATCGTATCCCGAAAGACGGAGCTGCAGAGAGGAGTGACCTCCGATAGGGTAAGGCTGGGCTGGTACCACCGCCGGATGACGAAGCTACCGTAAGAAACAGGCATCGGTAAGATAAGACTGGACTACTGCTGAACCTGATATATCATTTCAGTAAATCTGTATGCCCATGATGATACAATCACCGACTGACTTTTTGGTACACTCCTGTATCTGGTAAAGACCATTTAGATACACCACGTTACTTTTGGAAAAAAATTCAATTAATTTATTCCTGTTGAAGGTTTATCATAAGGTGTCTGTTACTGCCTCAGTGGACTACCTGTAATTGGCACGGTCGACCATAGTTAAACAGACTGCTTGAGAATTCTTTAATAATATATTTGTTGTGCTTCTATTTTTTTGCTTCAACTGAAGTTCGTGAGCGCCCTCCTCCAACCCCATCTGTATATTTTGATTATTTATTTTTTAAGTGTACTCAAAAGTTATAGAATATTTTTTAACAAAAAAGCTTTTTACATCTGGTATAAAAGTATGAATAACATGCTAAAAGATAAAAAAGTAAACCTGGGCCATGTTTCTTAAATATTAGGGAGACGAAGGGCTAAGTAATCCATATCTGTTTTACTTTTTGCTGCAATCAAAAACAAATGGATTAAGAATCCAAAACAAAGACCCTTCACAAATTACAACACATTATATTACCATTCTGCTGACTGCAACTAATGTGACCATCATCAGTCTTTCCAACCTCTTTTTGCTGTATTGATTGATAAATATATCAGCACATGATTAGATGAAGTTGCCCGCAAGTCAATGTTTAAAGGTCAGACAATTTTTTAAGGATGTCAGATTTTCCTGCTCATGTTGGGATAGGATTAGCTACGCTACTGGGTGCACAAACAAGCTATGGTGAGTTAAAATGCCAGATAAAGCACAGACCTGCTGTGAAATTTTGCTAAGCAATTATGCTGACTTTATACCTTAGACATTTCATCTGCACGTTGCCTGCAAACATACTCATAAAAAGGTAAGTCTGACATTTGTTCAATATAACAAGAAAGATCCTGTAACCAGCCACCTGCATTCCAAATGAGGAGTGCAATTATATTCAAACATTTCTTCCTTACAAAGAATGCCTATTGTATGGCACGCTATATCTGCTTCTGCTTCTCTGTATATATATATATGTGTATATATATATACACATATATATGAGCAGAGAGCGACACAGAGAGAATGCACACTATTATAACTAATCGCATAGTTGCTGCTGACAAGTACAACTTAACTGTAATTGCAGTGAAACCACAAAAAACCTTTGTACAGTTGCATTCTTTCCCCCCCCCAAGATTTACAATTATCGCTATTTTGTTTCAATGTGATTTTTAACTCCTACAAAGGGTTAATATATATTATAGGTTTTACTTTCCACTGATGCTTTCAGTTGCTTTTATTTTTTCTTACCAACTAATAAATTATATTTGAATGTTATTAATGATTTTGCAAATTAAAAGCAGTTAAAGCAAGTGGATTAATTGTCATGCGACATTCATTAAAGCACAACTAGTCCAGATTTGTGACAAATAGATGGCTCTATATAACAGTATCAAATAAAGGCATCTAAACTAATTGGAAGGTAATTCATAAATTTGCACCATGGTTACCCTACTAGTCTCTTAATGACATTATAAGTAAGGTTGCATTTTAATTTAAGGTTAGATTTAATGGAACGGCTGGGACCCTTATTTAAGTTGATATTAGGACATTATAAATGCGTACACTAAATGCACTGGACACAGAAGTTGATCATTGTAAGAGCTATGCCAGCTTTTAAGGAAATGACCTGATTACTTGGTATCTTTAGTTATCGCTCGTCCTGCTATTGATATTTATTCAGAATATGATCCCTAAAACATAAATAAATAAGATGGACTGACAAACATGGGTAAATCAGACAACCTGCTTCCGAGACACCAAACCAACCAATATCAGGGATTTTAGACAACGTTTTCCAACCCCAAGCTAACCCTTTTCCAGAGTCTGCCTGTGTAATGGTGTCATCCCCACTGTGGTCTGATGCCACTTAATTGAAGAACATCACTCCCTTACATGGAAACACTTTCCATCAACTTTTGGAAATGAATTACTGTTTATTGTCAGATCCAATAATTTTTTACAGAAAGCAATTAATTCCACTTTCCATCTACTTTAAAGAAATTGTGATGGATGACATTGGTTGCCCCATCATTTAGGAATTCCACACAGCTGCAGCAAGAGACTTTCTTGTTAATATAACTACTGCAATTGCTATCTAATATATGACAACTTGAACTGGATGCCATCAAACCTTAAACTAGAGATCACAAGACCCAAGGATTTAATTTCTATTCACGAACGATCAAACAACTTTTTCCTTGAAAATATGCCTGAACATCATCAAGATTGAATGTTGTTTTGAGATAAATGAGACCAAGTCTGGGCAACTTTGGTTTGCATCCTGAGACGTGAATTATACTTGCTTATTTTAACCAAAATGTGATCAAATACATGTCAAATGAGTCTGTTACCTTGGATATCACTAATACATTTTGTAATTATTACACACAATTACCAATCCAACACAATGATGCAATGGATCATTTATCTGTTGATTCTGTTTATAGGTACTGTGACAAGAGTCACTTTGAACTGGGGGTAATTGGACTTGCCATCGCTGTTGGGAGGTGTTGGCTTCTGGGGAACCTGACACGTTATTTTGTTCCCCAACCCAGGTGCGGCTCTGCGTTTGCCACTCCAGCGAGGCTCTTTATGGGGCAATCATCCTGTGAGCCCCGGGCTCCTTGGCCATCTTGAGGCCCGGAGGTCCATGTGGACAAAAGGGACAGTGCCCTACCAGATTTTTTGGAATAAAGTTTTTTTATTTATTTAAACTATTTAATTTTTATTCTGCTGTTTTTATGTAATTTTACATGTTCCTGATTTATAAAAATGTGTTATGTCCCCTTAAGCAGTGTCACTGTCTCTGCCAGGCAGAGTAAAAAAAAGAGAAAGATTACGTTACTACTTGTTTCTGACCTGTGTCCAGAAATATAATAAGAGCTCTACAGGGAGAATTTCAAAACCCCAATGGAACTTATCAGACCTCCTACTGCTGACTAATTGAGCTGTGCCGGGACAGTCACACAAACCATCCATAAAAGCTCTGTTGAGGCTGGAATGGTGCTATTTCCCCTTTTTTCCTTCTGCATACACAAGGTGCCTGTCTTAACCCCATAATGTCTGAAAACACAGCAACCATTTGCCTTAATGGGCTATAAACAAAAAAATAAATGTGCAGCAGTAATCAGGATTTCTTTGTTTCAAACACTGAAGTTTTGTACTCAGAGTTATTTAAAATAAAATGGGTGGGATCAGCTCACTATACAGTGGCATGAAAAAGTATGTGAACCCTGGAGTAATTTTGGACCACTCCTCTTCACAAAACTGTTTCAGTGTAGCAATATTCTTAGGATGTCTGTGAATCGCTCTCTTAAGGTCATGCCACAGCATTTCAATCGGGTTGAGGTCAGGACTCTGACTGGGCCACTCCAGAAGGTGTATTTTGTTTTGTAGAAGCCATTCTTTTGTTGAATTACTTGTATGCTTTGGGTCATTGTCCTGTTGCATCACCCATCCTCTGCGGAGCTTCAGTTGGTGGACAGATGGTCTTACGTTTTCCTGCAAAATGTCTTGATAAACTCTGGAATTCATTTTTCCATCAATGACAACAATCCGTCCAGGCCCTGAGGCAGCAAAGCAGCCCCAAACCATGATGCTCCCTCAGCCATATTTTACAGTGGGGATGAGGTTTTGATGTTGGTGTGCTGTGCCTTTTTTTCTCCACACATAGTGTTGTGTGTTTTTTCCAAACAACTCAATTTTGGTTTCATCTGTCCATAGAATATTTTGCCAGTAGTGCTGTGGAACATCCAGGTGCTCTTTTGCAAACTTCAAACGTGCTGCAATTTTCTTTTTGGACAGCAATGGCTTCTTCTGTGATGTCCTCCCATGTACTCCATTCTTGTTTAATGTTTTCCTTATTGTAGATGTGTCAACAAAAATGTTAGCATGTGCCAGAGATTTCTGTAAGTCTTTAGCTGACACTCTAGGATTCTTCTTTACCTCATTAAGTATTCTGCGCTGTGCTCTTGCAGTCATCTTTACAGGATGATCACGCCTAGGGAGAGTAGCAACAGTGCTGAACTTTCTCCATTTGTAGACAGTCTGTCTTACCGTGGACACATGAACATTAAGGCTTTTTGAGATACTTTTGTAACCCTTTCCAGCTTCGTTCAAGTCAACATTTCTTGATTGTAGGTCTTCTGAGAGTTCTTTTCTGTGAGGCATGGTTCACATCAGGCAGTGCTTCTTGAAACCAGTAAACGCAAAACTGGTGTGTGTTTTTAAAGGGCAGGACAGCTTTCAGCAACACATCCAATAATATCACACTGATTGGAATCAAGGTTGGCTCACTCCTGGCTCCAATTAGCTCTTGGAGAAGTCATTAGGCTAGGGGTTCACATACTTTTTCCACCCTGCACTGTGAATGTTTACATGTTCTGCTCAATGAAAACATATAATGTTTGTGTTGTATTATTTTAAGCAGACTGTGTTTTTCAAATTGTTGCGACTTAGATGAAGATCAGAGCACATTTTATGACCAATTCATGCAAAGCTCCACGTAATCCCAAAGGGTTCGCATACTTTTTCTTGCCACTGTATATAGTTTCCCCACAGTGGAGATGTCACAGCCTTCAAGAAAAAAATGATTTTTTCCCTCTAATTTCCTGTGTTTTCATTTTGCATTTTTAATATTTTACTTGAACGTGTTTGGTATCATTGGAAAGGCGGGACTCCGACCTTTTTAATGACACTTGACCAAGTGGGGTGTAAAGAATGGCGACACAGGGGTCCAAATTACCCCAGCCTCTCCATGCAGCGGTGCGGAGTTGAGTTTAGATTAAACAATGCGTAATTATGCATTATGCCATCAATTCCAAACTTGCTCATAGTGTGAGAAATGAGAAGGTGAATTAGTGCAGTGGTATTGTTTGCATTACATGTGAATAATGTCACTGCCTTAGAAAAAAGAATTAAATAAACATTTTGCAATTGATTTCTTTATCTCTATCTTTATTTTTTTTACACATTACAGGTGAAACTCGAAAAATTTGAATATCGTGCAAAAGTTCATTTATTTCAGTAATGCAACTTGAAAGGTGAAACTAATATATGAGATAGTTCAAGCCGTGATTTGTCATAATTGTGAGGATTATGATTTACAGCTCATGAAAACCCCAAATGCACAATCTCAGAAAATTAGAATATTGTGAAAAGGTACAATATTCTAGGCTCAAAGTGTCCCACTCTAATCAGCTAATTAAGCCATAACAGCTGCAAAGGGTCCCTGAGCCTTTAAATGGTCTCTCCGTCTGGTTCAGTAGGAATCACAATCATGGGAAAGACTGCTGACCTGACAGTTGTGCAGAAAACCATCATTGACACCCTCCATAAGGAGAGAAAGCCTCAAAAGGTAATTGCAAAAGAAGTTGGATGTTCCCAAAGTGCTGTATCAAAGCACATTAATAGAAAGTTATGTGGAAGGAAAATGTGTGGAAGAAAAAGGTGCACAAGCAGCAGGGATGATCGCAGCCTGGAGAGGATGGTCAGGAAAAGGCCATTCAAAAGTGTTGGACTTTCACAAGGAGTGGACTGAGGCTGGAGTCAGTGCATCAAGAGCCACCACACACAGACGGATCCTGGACATGGGCTTCGAATGTCGTATTCCTCTTGTCAAGCCGCCCCTGAACAACAAACAAAGTCAGAAGCGTCTTACCTGGGCTAAAGAAAAACAGACCTGGTCTGTTGCTCAGTGGTCCAAAGTCCTCTTTTCTGATGAGAGCAATGTTTGCATCTCATTTGGAAACCAAGGACCCAGAGTATGGAGGAAGAATGGAGAGGCACACACTGCAAGACGCTTGAAGCCCAGTGTGAAGTTTCCACAGTCTGTGTTGATTTGAGGAGTCATATCATCTGCTGGTGTTGGTCCACTGTGCTTCATTAAGTCCAGGGTCAACACAGCCATCTACCAGGAGATTTTGGAGCACTTCATGCATCCTTCCGCAGACGAGCTTTATGGGATGCTGACTTCATTTTCCAGCAGGACTTGGCACCTGCCCACACTGCCAAAAGCACCAAAACCTGATTCAATGACCGTGGGATTACTGTGCTTGATTGTAGACATGTGCACAGCACAAAATTTAGTTTTGAACTAATGGATTAGTACTAAAATGCAATTTATTTAGTTGCTAAAGAAATTCGTTTTCAGTTCTTTAGTATGAAAACTAATTTCATTCATCCAAAAACCAGTGGATACAATTACTATTGTAGTGGCTCCTCAGAGGGCTGTGATCGCTGCTTGTTACAGTATCTCTCACTCTCAGCACAATGTGGGCCATATTACATAGTTGGTGCTAACTTAACCAGAGCTGTTGTAAACTTCCCAGAGCCATTATAGCCTATGGAGGTTTTCAGTTTACAACAGCTCTGGTTAAGTTAGCACCAACATTGTAATACTGCCCTGTGTCAGGCAAAGCTGTTACAGTAACTGACTGCTGCTCATCACAGCGCTCAGAGTTTCAGTAAAACTAGTAAATAATATTTTTATATATAAGAGGTTAGAACAATATTATTTCCTTGTTTTACTGAAACTGAGCGCTGTTACAGTCAGTTACTGTAACAGCTGAATAAGCTAGAAAGTGTGTATAAATATATACACTACACAGTGTGGGCGCCTATTACTAAGTGATCAGTTAAAGTGCTAAGTGTGGTACTAATAAATAGTCAAATGCTGCCTATAGTATGGTAAAACACATAAAAAACAACCAAAATATGTGTCAAGATATAGATAAAAGGCGGAAAAACCATACGGCGCATCTAGTGCAATTAATAGGGTAATAAGTCAATGGATGAATAAAATCCATAAAAATATGGTGTAAAAATTCATAAAAAATATTAAAAAAGTTAGAAATGTTAATTAAAACATTATATAAAGTGCATAGATTAAAGTCCAGGTCTAAAGTCAAATGTGCAAGAAAAAGTGCTCGAATATATAGTAGTTCAATTACTCAAAAAATGCTGATGAGGGATGATGTGCTGATCTTCTCTAAAGTGCTGGTGTCGAATCCTTTTATTCGTCAGTATTCCTCAAAGAAAACATATCACAAAAAAAAAAAAAAAGGGTGATAGTGCAGACAATCAGGACAGGATTGCTCAAATTATTGAAATCAAAGTCTATACCACTCACATTTGTGGGAGCCTGCAAGGTCCCGGCTCAAGGAAAAACAGCCTGCAGCCAAATATAGGGTGGCACTTCCCTTCTTTCTGTCCGTAGTAGATGCTAGATAAAGCAAAAAGAATCGGGAGACGGCACTCCCATAGCGTAACACTGTGTGTATATAGAGATACGGAAAAGGAAGAGTAAATCACACTCACCGATTCTGGAGCCTCGCAGTGTTAGGCTCAATGTATATAGCCCTGGGCTCTCTTAAGGGTGGAAGCCCAAACCTCTTTATCTCAGCGGTAGTTGATCCAGGTATCCAAAAGAAAAAAGGTCGGAGAAAGGTAGCGAATGTGGAATTGTAAAACAATATATTTATTGAAAACAAAATCTAGGACAAGGTCTACCGGAGACGCGTTTCGGCTTAAAAAAGCCTTCCTCAGTCGGTATAAAAGTTTGGTAATGTCCATAAATAAAATCAATATAAAATGTAAGGTAAAGGTGTCCTCTTTTATAGTGCATCAGAGTAATGCCACTTCCGGCCACGCTGGCAGGGTGTTCACTTCCTACTTCCGGTCAGTCGTCTTCCGATCGTTTGGATTTACCCAGTAATGCTTTGCGGTAAATACGAAATTTCAACGAAAACAATGCGACAAATGGCCGGTCGTAGTAACTATGAATACTTTAAATCGGTAATAATCCGAAAACAGTTAGAAATGAATAATGGACAGAGATTTGGCTTGCATAAAATACGAAAATCGAGCGATATTTTTCTTCGTATGGTTGACTATCGGTAAACCGGAAGTAAACAGGAAAATTTACCCAGTAGCAACTTTCGGTTTTGATTATATGGTCAAGCATATAATGCTTTTCACACGAAAAAATGTGAATTTTCAATAAAAATACGACAAATGGTCGATCGCAATGCCTATGGATCCGAAAAATGTTAGAAACGAATGATGGATGAGCGTATGACTTATGAAATACGAAAATAAAGGATCGAGCGGAAATAGGAAAGTTTACCCAGTAAGGCCTTGCGACCGCTTTCGGTTTCGATTTTCGTCCATACATATACCATAGTCAAACATTAGTCTCAATTTTCGTATACAATAATGGTATCAATTGAAATCCGAACAATAAACGAACGAAAATGTAATATATACGAATCTCGGAGAAAGGAAGCAGGCAGCATTTCTGCTTCATATATTCTTGACTTGGGGGAACAAAAAATGATATAAGGGAGATTTTACCCAGTATGGCCTTTCGGCATATATTAATTTTAAAAACATTGTTTTCCTACATTCGACCTATCGGGTCAATTAATATCCGAACAAGTGAGAAAAGATTAATAAACAAAAATAAGATATAAGAAATATCATAAAAAATTATGGCTTAAAAATTGGATTTAAAAATAGATAAAAGGTTGAACAGTATTTATGCTTCATATAATCTAACGGTTAGCAAACGAATAAATGTGATCTATTTATCTGATGGGGCCTTGCTGCAAATATAGGTGGCATTAAAAAACAGCTGTGGGGATCAGAATGAAAAGTATAGGACCAATTAATGAAAATATAGACGAGGATGCTAGGACAATGGTGATATATGCCATAGGCTAAAATGGGGAACCAAATGGGAGACTATTAAGGTCAATTGTAAATTAAGGAACGGAGGTAGTGATCTATTAAGAGCAATCGTTAAGAGATAACAGCCTGATAAAAATAGGGGGGGAGGAGTGAACTAAAAAGTAGGAAAAACTAATCGTTAAGGAAATGGCACAACTCAAAGTCTGCATTTAATCCATGAGGCTGAAGTGTGTTCATTAGAAAAATCCACCTCATTTCTTCTTTTCCTAGTCTTGTTTCCAGACTTCCTCCTCTCCAGAAAGGTTCTAACTTTTGAACTGCCAAAAACAGGAGGCCCTCTGGGTTCTGACCATGTTTTAGTTTGAAGTGTAATGATACGCTATGCTTGTCAAACCCTTTTTTTATGTTTCTTATATGCTCCTGTACGCGTATGTTGAGAGGTCGTGTGGTGCGTCCCACATATTTGAGTCCACAAGGGCAAGTCAGAACGTATATAACGTTTTTAGAGAAGCATGTCATTATTCCTTTGAGTTTAATTTTCTTACCATTCCTTTCAATTTCTGATATTATTTGTTTTCTGCTTTTGTGTTTCTACAATTTAAGCAATTTCCACATTGGTGGAAACCCGCTTGTATCCCAAAGTAGTTGATCGTTTTCTTTTTTCCCACTCTATGTGTGAGTTCCATCTTTAGGTTTTTCACCCCCCTACATATGATACGTGGTATTGCTGGAAGAATGCCACCCAATATGGGGTCTCTTTGTAAGATCGGCCAATGTTTCTTGATGCTCTTTCTAATTTCCTTATTAAGGGGATTATATGAGAATATAAACGGTATACTCTCCATAGGGTTCAATGCTGGATTCTTTTTCTTCTTCTTCAATAGATCCAGTCTTTCCATTTTGTCTAACCTCCACTGTAGTGTCTTCCAGGGTTTGCATACTGTATCCTTTCTCGACAAAATCTGAGCGTAATTTTGTTGACTGAGTGTCAAAATCCGAGATGTTCGTACAATTTCTTTTCATCCGTAGAAATTGTCCTTTCGGAACGGCATTCAGCCACTGAGGTAGATGGCAACTCCTACGTTCTATAAAACTATTGCAGTCGACGTCTTTAAAATAGGTCCTGGTCTTAATTGTATCATTCTCGACTAATATTTTCAAATCTAGGAAGATAACTTCAGTTTTACTCCAATTAGAGGTCAAAATAATGCCTCTATCATTGGTAGCTAAGAAGTCCAAGAATAATCGCAAATCTTCTTCTCCCCCTCTCCATATAAAAAATATATCGTCGATGTATCGGCGATAAAGAACTAAATTCATTCTCCAGTTAGATAAAAAGGAATTTTCTCAGTAGGCCATAAAAAGATTTGCAAAACTAGGGGCAAATCTTGTCCCCATCGCCATGCCGGATATTTGTAGGTAAAACTCTTCCAAAAACCAAAAATAATTGTGTTCAAGTATCAGATGTATGCCTTTGAGAATGAAGTCCACTTGTTCAGGCAGGAGCTTATTGTCTTTCTCTAGAAAAAATTGGGCAGCTTCTATCCCTCTATTGTGTGGGATGATAGTGTAGAGTGACTGAACATCACTAGTAACTAATATGTCACCATCCTTCCAATCCACGTCTGTCAAAATGTTGATCATCTCAATGGTATCCTTCAAGTAGGTCTCAGTAGTTGTGACATAAGGTTGTAACAGCTGAGCCTGATACATTGTACTGAGAGATAATATAAAAAGCAGCCGATCTCAGTGCTCACAGCCACTGGATTTAAAGGGCTAAAAAAAAAAGGCTCCTCTGTATAATGTTTAGAACATCCTCCTGCATTAATTAATACTCCTCTCTGTATAATATATAGAACATCCTCCTGAATTAATTAATGTCCCTCTCTGTATAGAAGATCCTCCTCAATTTATACCTCTGTATAATGTGTATAACATCCTCCTGCATTAATACCCCTCTCTGTATAATGAATAGAACATCCTCCTGCATTAATTAATGCCCCTCTCTGTATAGAACATCCTACTGCATTGGCATGTGGAGGGTGCAGAACTACGGATGTTGCGCTCTTCATTGCTGGTCTCCTTCACTCATCAATGTAATATCACATAAAGGACTGAAACTAAAATGTAGTGCATTTTATTTCAGTTTTTCGTTTTTTGTACTGAGCAGTTTTGTTTCTCTTGAGTCATACGAAAATGAAATTATCCCAAAATTCGGACTAAATCGTTTTAGTACTAAAACGAATGCACATGTCTACTTGATTGGCCAGCAAACCCACCTGACCTGAACCCCATAGAGAATCTATGGGGCATTGCCAAGAGAAAGATGATACACTTGAGACAGAACAATGCAGAAGAGCTGAAGGCCGCTGTTGAAGCATCCTGGTCTTCAATAACACCTCAGCAGTGCCACAGGCTGATAGTTTCCATGCCACGCCGCATTGAGGCAGTAATTGCTGCAAAAGGGGCCCAAACCAAGTACTGAGTACATATGCATGCTTATACTTTTCAGAGGTCAGATTTTGTTCTATGTAGAATCCTTGTTTTATTGATTGCATGTAATATTCTAATTTTAGAGAGATTGTGGATTTGGGGTTTTCATGAGCTGTAAACCATAATCATCACAATTATGACAAATCACGGCTTGAACTATCTCATATATTAGTTTCACCTTTTAAGTTGCATTACTGAAATAAATGAACTTTTACACGATATTCAAATTTTTTGAGTTTCACCTGTATATGGTCATGATTGGTATCATTGGAAAGGTCAGACTAACATTTTCAATGACACCTCACTTGACATTGTGGGGAATACCGAATGGTGATGCAAGGGAGCAAAGTACCTCTTGCTCTCTTTCCAGTGGCTGAAGATTTCAATGAAAGAATGCATAATAATGCCTTGTTCCATCACCTCGACACTTGCAGCTGCTGTGTGAAATGCGGTGACATAGTGCAGCAATATTATTCACTTTATCATTAAAAAAGGAACAATACTGCTGCTTAAAAAGAGATTTTTTTATAGATTTACTGGTCATTTTTGGTATCATTGGAAAGGCCTGGATTTGAAACTGACTTCCTCCACTGCATAGTTCTGGATATACAGGAGTCCAAACGACCCCCGCATCTCCTGTATTGAGATTCCTCAGCTGGGCAGGGGTACTCTTTATGTCATCATCGTGCAATGACTCCCATGGCGGGGGGCAGTCCCACAGTGAGGGCTGACATGCAAGATGTCAGTCCACTGTGAATAAAGCCCCAGATTGGCACTGAGCAGGGACAACATGAAGACGTGCAGGGAGCGTCCCACGTGCATGCAAGTGCAATGGGAGGATGCTCCAAGCACATCCTTCACGTTTAAGTGGTTAAATGAATATAGCAATAAAGTCACACTCATTTTTTTGTTTCCAATCATGTAAAATTTATGTTTACACTATGCTGAATTCTATTATGTTGAAATAACACTACATCTTTTAAAAAAAAAAACACACACGTACCTTTCACAATGAATACTTTATTGCTAAAAAATGCTGAGCCTTCAGTCAGTCATGATTGTTTTGCTGGTAAAATATTGGGAGAAGTACCAAAATGTGTCAGAGACACAAAGTGCATGCTGTTGGAAATATGTAGCAGACAGATTGGATGGGCAGAGAGTGTAAGCACAAACCTTCAATTGCAATATTTGTAAAGCACAATAAAATAATATATAGCTGTACTAATAATTGATACTCTTTATCACTTCCAGAAGATCATGCATTGTTCTATATATTTGAAGAGTGTCTCGGATATATATAAAAAAAAAAGGTGTGTATAGCATAAAATATTCTGTTATACATGAAATTGTGTTGCATCTCTTTATATCTCGGTAGAGAATTGTAGATGAAAATAGGATTGACAGCATGGATTTATGAGTCGACGCTTAAAAAAACGATTACAGCTATGTGTGAAGACGAAACGGTAAAAGAATTCGAAAACAGGTGTCAGTAGTTTGAAAGGAAATGTATACTCTGTAGGTGGAAGTTACCAAGCAGATTAGTTACTTGGGCATTGATCTAAATCTGCCAGTGAGTTGATTATAACATATTTAACATTATGATAAGAGGTAGTAGCCTTAGTTATATAACATTTTTTTATCTCCTTTGCAAGTCAAAAGGTGGTACACTTCCTTTATTAAAAATTAAGGTCTCCTTTAGTGATTCTGAAGGTTCTGTGAATATTCTGTGAAGGTTCTGTGAAGTCAATATTGCTCTGATATCTCCTCACTTTCACAAGCTTTTTGTTGGCTTTCTATGACTGGAGAATAGATGCTATTTGATTGTCACCTACCTAAATCCACTCAATTGGTTAAGTCTGCTCTATATTGCAAATCTCTATCTACATATCCCAACACTCATGCATGTGCAAATGGCCTGCTACAGTACATGTTAACGGTGATAATCGTTTACTCTTCTTATTCTCAATGATAGAAGAATTAAGGAGAATTCTCAAAGGATTCTAAACTTAAGGCCCAAATTATCCTTTTCTAAATGCTCTCAGATTTCTTCTCCCAAATTTCTTTATTTATACACTTAAACTTTTGCAAATGTACACACATTAATCTTTTAAAAAAAATCTTTCAAATCTACATGTTGTCTATTTTTAATATCCTAAAAATAAGGACATCTGTTTTGCTTGGAAAGCTTTGAATGACTCCTACTGGCACAGACATGGTTAAATTCACAATACTTCAATGCAACACATTTTTATAAGCATTTCCAGTAATGCTATATAAAGCCCACAATTCCCTCAATGTTATCAAAATTTATTTTAACAACATAACCTTCACAGATGAATGATTTACTCCTCCCATTGTGTCAAAATATTAGTGTAAATGTGTCCTGTTTACGCATTTAATGCATTTTATTGCTGCTGCAATTGTAAATTAATAATGTTCTTTTTAAATTAGGTACTTTACAATATCTGCATATGCTTCAGGCAAAATATGAAATTTATAAAAACAATGTTATACAATCATTCAACCTTTATTTGCAGAAACAGTGGCATGTATTTTTGAAATGGGTTTGTTTACTTAAACTGTATAATTAGTATGCTTGTAATTTTATCATCCCACGCTTTGAACACTGGACATACAGTCACGTCCAGAAATATTGGGACATCGACACAATTCTAACATCTTTGTCTCTATACATCACCAAAATGGAGATGGAATGAAACAAACACAATGTGCTTTAACTGAAGACTGTCAGCTTTAATTTGAGGGTATGTACATCCAACTCAGGTGAACGGTGTAGGACTTACAGCAGTTTGCAGATATGACTCCCACTTGTTAAAGGGACCAAAAGGGTAATAATCATAAATCAAACTTTCCCTTCTTAATACTTGGTTGCAAATCCTTTGCAGTCAATCACAGCCTGAAGTCTGGAACGCATAGACATCACCAGACGCGGGGTTTCATCCCTGGTGATGCTCTGACAGGCCTCTACTGCAACGGTCTTCAGTTCCTGCTTGTTCTTGGGGCATTTTCCCTTCATTTTTGTCTTCAGCAAGTGAAATAAATGCTCAATGGGATTCAGGTCAGGTGATTGACTTGGCCATTGCATAACATTCCACTTCTGACCCTTCAAAAACTCTTTGGTTGCTTTTGCAGTATGCTTTGGGTCTTGTCCATCTGCACTGTGAAGCGCCGTCGAATGAGTTCTGCAGCATTTGGCTGAATGTGAGCAGATAATATTGCCCGAAACACTTCAGAATCCATCCTGCAGCTTTTGTCAGCAGTCACATCATCAATAAATACAAGAGAACCAGTTCCATTGGCAGCCGTACATGCCCACGCCATGACACTACCACCATGCTTCACTGATGAGGTGGTATGCTTAGGATCATGAGCAGTTCCTTTCCTTCTCCATACTCTTCTCTTCCCATCACTCTGGTACAAGTTGATCTTGGTCTCATCTGTCTATAGGATCTTGTTCCAGAACTGTGAAGGATTTGTTAGGTGTTGTTTGGCAAACTCTAATCTGGCCTTCCTGTTTTTGAGGCTCACCAATGGTATACATCTTGTGGTCAACCCTCTGTATTCACTCTGGTGAAGTCTTCTCTTGATTGTTGACTTTGACACACATACACCTACCTCCTGGAGAGTGGTCTTGATTAGGGATGAGCCGAACACCCCCTGAGTTTGGTTCGGGTCCGAACTTCCCATTTGTTCGGGTCCGAACCTGAACCCCCATGCAAGTCAATGGGGCTGAAAATTCGGTTTTTTAGAGTGCCCTCCAAGAGGGCATATATGCTACATATTTGCCATAAAAGGTGTATGGGGGTCCGGGTAGTGCCCTGGGGGACAGGAAACAAGAACAAAAAGTAAAAAAAAACACGTTTTTAAAGGGACAGTGAGTTTTCCATGAAATAAGGGTTAAAAATAAAAACGAAAAATTCCTTCAAATATCGTGCCTAGGAGGTCCCCATAACCTGCCCGTGAAGTGGCGGATTTCTAGGATGTATAGAAATATGTAAAAACCAAAAAATGACATTTCAAATGACGGTAAATGCTTTTCCTTTAATCTATCCATAAACAACTGCTTGGGGCGGCAGTCTGTAAGAAAAGAGGAGACATTTTCAGACACGCAGAAAAAGTTTACTGATTTTTTGGTGGTGAAAAGCAGGAGAATGACTGGAGAATGGAAAATTCTAGACCAAATAGCCAATTTGGAAAGTGAGGTAAATGGGAGAATTTTTCTGGTTTGGCTATTTTGACCTAGAATTTTCCATTCTCCAGTCATTCGCCAATATACGAAGTACGGTCGCACGAAAGTCCGGCTGTGCAACGCAAGTGGAAAATGAACGCATTTTTTCGAGAACGCAGAACCGCTAGTACGGACGTACAGAGTGCGCTGCGTCCACTAGCGGTGTGTGTGTGTGATTTGGAGTCGTCAGACCCTGCTCATGTCTGGCCAACATAACGTCCAGACACCCAAAGTTTCCTGGTTTGGATCCATAAAAAATCACGCACAAAAATGCGCATCGTATGACCGTTTTCGCGCAATCCGTGAAAAAGTACGGCAATGCGTTCGGACGCACTTTTTGACGGTCGCTGCGAAAAATGCGTTAGTCTGACCCTAGCCTTATCTTACTTTCCAAATCGTCTATTTGGTCCAGATTGTTCTCTTTTCCTGCCATTCTCCTGGTTTTCACCTTTCTCTGAACAACCCCGAGAGAGAGGTGAAAGCCAGGATAACTGGCAGGAGAAGAGAACAATCTAGACCAAATAGCCAATTTGGAAAGTGAGTTAAATCGGAGAATTTTTCTGGTTTGGCTATTTAGACCTAGAATTTTCACTTCTCCAGTTATTCTCCTGCTTTTCACCGCTCTCTGAATAACCCTGTGAATGTTTAATCCCGAGGTGAAAAATAACATTGCTTTAGATTTTTTTCAAACACCAGTTAACCACTTGGCTGCTATGGACGCGCTCAGCGCGTCCAGCCAAGTGGTTATCCTGTGCTATCGATGCGCTGAGCGCGTCCATGCACAGGAGGCAGTAATCCTCCGGATTCCGGCAGATTGCTGCACCCCCCGGTGCGGGCTGACATCTTGGATGTCAGCCCAGCACTCTGGGACCCCGGCGGAGCAATTAGATATCATTGCGGTGGCGCGATGATATCTAATTCAGGCGCCCCCCGCATGTTCCGAGGAAGCGCCTGAAAGGGAGGGGGGGAGGTCCTTCGGACCTCTTTCCCTCCCGATTGCCGGGGGGCAGATTGTTAATCCAGGCACCGTTTGGAAGGGCACAGCCTGCCCTTCCAAACGGTGGCTGTCATTAACCCCTGGGGAGCCGGATCACAAATCGGCGCTGAAAAGCGCCGGATCGTGATCCTCTGATGGAGCTGGCCGACATCTTGGATGTCGGCCAAGCCTCCAGGTACTCCCCCTGAGGACTGGCGTCATCATGCATAGCACGATGACGCCAGTCCTGGAGTTAACCCCTAGCTGCCACCAATGGTGGAGATAGGGGGTTCCAATGAACCCCCTATCTCCTGATCCGTGGCAGCTAGGGGTTAATGTTTGATATCGTTGGATTGGCCAGAGCATGGCCTTTCCAAGGATACTAAACATGAGCATGAAAAATAAAAATAAAAAAAAAATATTAAAAATGTTTTTGTTTTGTTAATGCAGCAATATTGTTCCCATTTCAATTATAATGTGAACAATAATGTTGCACTAACGATTTTTGTATGCGGTGCGTTTGTTAAACAAAGTGAAATTTTCCCCCAAAAAAAATGTAACGAGACCCCATTTTTAATTTTTTTAACAAGCGCACCCCATACATAATATAACCGCAAACGATCGCATGTTAAAATGTGAAAAAAAAACACTTTACACATAATAAATTATTGAAAATTCTAATTTTATTGCATTTTTTGTTATAATATACAGACATGACATAACATATACATATAATAATGACATATTATGAATCTGCCAAGTCTGCCGGAAAGAACGATATATAATATGTCTGGGTCATATATCAAAATATGGCTACAAAACGCGGTTAAACATGATGAGCGAAAGCGGTAAAAATGACCTCAGCACAGAGGTGTGAAAAGCCTCAGCAGTGAAAGGGTTAAATGCAGCATATTAGGATGTTTTAGGAGGGAAATTAATTCTCAAATCTCAATCAGAAACAGACACCACCCCACCCCCTCACTATATTGTACAATGTATCAAATTGATTACCAGACTGAAAACACCTGGTGTTATGCCCGTTTGTGAACAGAGGTCATTTAGAGTTGATAATCTTTCCACGTACACATTCGTTTTTAATTTAATATCTAATAAACTGTTGCTTATAATATTCTGCAGTAAAGAGTCTCTTTATTTCTAGATTTTTTAGTATTTTTTTAAGCATTTTCTATACTTTTTTCAAATTTTTTTTTTTTTTTTCCAACCCGAACCGAACACGCCCAAAAAGTTTGAAATTCGCAAACTTTCGAACTGCCAAAGTTTGGGTCGAACTCCGAACCGTCCGAACCCGAACAGCTCATCCCTAGTCTTGATCTGGCCAACTGTTGTGAAGGGTGTTTTCTTCACCAGGGAACGAATTTTAAGTCATTGACTCGGAGGCTCCTATTTGCTTCTCTTTTCTGAATTTAATAACAGCAGCAAGAGAAAAAAGTGAACATCTAACAAAAAACTTCCCTTAGCCCCTCCCACTAGTCCATAATCCCCTGCGGTCCATGTCTATGTATAGGGCTTGAACCCGGAAATGCACCCTCTTTTCTGCTGCTGCAGCAGGAGATAAGTAGAATTTTCTCTCTCTCACTGTTTTAAAGAATAACTATATACAGTTGTGTTCAAAATTATTCAACCCCCACTGAAATTGAGTGTTTTGGCCAGTTTGACATTGATTTTGATCATTCAGTCATCTTGCTTACAATTAAATCAAAGAGGCACGTGTAGGTCAGACAAATATAACATAACATTTATAATGAAATAACCACAAATGTCTTTTCTGTGCTCACATCATTATCAGTTTTATTCAACCCCCAAGTGACATTCAATCTTAGTACTTAGTACAACATCCTTTTACAGTTATAACAGCTTTTAAACGTGAAGCATAGCTTGACACAAGTGTCTTGCAGCGATCTACAGGTATCTTCGCCCATTCGTCATGGGCAAAAGCACATTTCAGTTCAGTCACATTCTTAGGCTTGCGCACTGCAACTGCTTTCTTTAAGTCCCACCAGAGGTTCTCAATCGGATTTAAGTCAGGTGACTGCGATGGCCACTCCAAAATGTTCCAGCCTTTAATCTGCAACCATGCTCTAGTGGACTTGGAGGTATGCTTGGGATCATTGTCCTGTTGAAAGGTCCAACGTCTCCCAAGCCTCAGGTTTGTGACGGACTGCATCACATTGTCATCCAATATCTCCTGGTACTGAAGAGAATTCATGGTACCTTGCACACGCTGAAGCTTCCCTGTACCTGCAGAAGCAAAACAGCCCCAAAGCATGATTGACCCCCCGCCATGCTTCACAGTAGGCAAGGTGTTCTTTTCTTCATAGGCCTTGTTCTTCCTCCTCCAAACATAGCGTTGATCCATGGGCCCAAATAGTTCTAATTTTGTTTCATCAGTCCACAGAACACTATCCCAAAACTTCTGTGGTTTGTCCACATGACTTTTGGCATACTGAAGTCGACTCTTCTTATTCTTTGGAGACAGCAAGGGGGTGTGCCTGGGAGTTCTGGCATGAAGGCCTTCATTACGCAGTGTGCGCCGTATTGTCTGAGCTGAAACTTCAGTACCCACATCTGACAAATCTTTTCTCAGTTCCAGAGCCGTAGCTAGCTCCTTTTGCACCCGAGGCAAAAACAGAAAATTGTGTCCCCCCCCACAAAATTTTAAAAATCAGAGTCCCCGACCAGTGGCGCAGTGCTAAGCCCCTGGATGCTCCCCGCGACCAGAAGCAGTGGATCGGACCACCCTTTGTACCCTACATATATAGTGCACACTTAGTACATGTACAAATACAGTACACACAGAATACATGCATGTATAGCAAAAGAACATATAGCATAATATACACCCCCCCAGAATAATATACACAGCACTGAGCCCCCAGACTATTTTCCCCAGTTCACATGGATATTATTGACCCCAGCTCATATGGGTATATATTGCCCCAGTTCACATGAATATGCCCCAGCTCATGGATATTGCCCTAGCTCTCATGGATATTGTCCCAGCTCTCATGGATAATGCCCCAGCTCTCATGGATAATGCCCCAGCTCATGGATATTGCCCTAGCTCTCATGGATATTGCCCCAGCTCTCATGGATATTGTCCCAGCTCTCATGGATAATGCCCCAGCTCTCATGGATATTGTCCCAGCTCTCATGGATAATGCCCCAGCTCATGTATATTGTCCCAGCTCTCATGGATAATGCCCCAGCTCATGGATATTGCCCCAGCTCTCATGGATATTGTCCCAGCTCTCATGGATAATGCCCCAGCTCATGGATATTGTCCCAGCTCTCATGGATAATGCCCCAGCTCATGGATATTGTCCCAGCTCTCATGGATAATGCCCCAGCTGTCATGGATAATGCCCCAGCTCTCATGGATATTGCTCTCATGGATAATGCCCCAGGTCTCATGGATAATGCCCCAGGTCTCATGGATAATGCCCCAGCTCTCATGGATAATGCCCCCAGCTCTCATGGATATATGACCCAGCTCTCATGGATAATGCCCTAGCTCTCATGGATATATGCCCCAGCTCTCATGGATATTGCCCCAGCTCTCATGGATATTGCCCCAGCTCTCATGGATATTGCCCCAGCTCTCATGGACAATGCCCCCAGGTCTCATGGACAATGCCCCCAGGTCTCATGGATAATGCCCCCAGCTCTCATGAATAATGCCCCCAGCTCTCATGAATAATGCCCCCAGGTCTCATGGATATGCCCCAGCTCTCATGGTTATTGCCCCAGCTCTCATGGATATTGCCCCAGCTCTCATGGACAATGCACCAAGGTCTCATGGACAATGCCCCCAGGTCTCATGAATAATGCCCCCAGGTCTCATGGATAATGCCCCAGCTCTCATGGATAATGCCCCAGCTCTCATGGATATATGCCCCAGCTCTCATGGATATTGCCCCAGCTCTCATGGATATTGCCCCAGCTCTCATGGATATTGCCCCAGCTCTCATGGACAATGCCCCCAGGTCTCATGGACAATGCCCCCAGGTCTCATGGATAATGCCCCCAGCTCTCATGAATAATGCCCCAGGTCTCATGGATATGCCCCAGCTCTCATGGATATTGCCCCAGCTCTCTTGGACAATGCCCCAGCTCTCATGGACAATGCCCCCAGGTCTCATGGACAATGCCCCCCGGTCTCATGAATAATGCCCCCAGGTCTCATGGATATGCCCCAGCTCTCATGGATATGCCCCAGCTCTCATGAATATGCCCCAGCTCTCATGGATAATGCCCCAGCCAGCTCTCATGGAGTGCCCCCAGGTCTCATGGATGTTGCCCCCATGTCTCATGGATATCGCCCCCCAGGTCTCATGGATATTGCCCCCCCAGGTCTCATGGATATTGCCCCAGCTCACCTCTCCTTGCCGGCAGACGCTTGCTTCCTGCTTGAATGGCCGCTGACAGGAAGTGCAGCCGCTCGCACTTCCTGTCAGCGGACGTTCAAGCAGGAAGCAAGCGGCCACCGACAATCATTTCGGGCTGGGCGCTTCACAGCTGTGAAGGGGCGCAGCCATGGCTCGAGACCTGCTGGAAAGCTGCGGGAACGCAGGTTCCCGCAACCTGCGTTCCCACAGCGTTCCCGCAGGACTCGAGCCATGGCTGCGCCCCATCATAGCTGTGCCCGAGGCAGGCGCCTCACTCGCCTCGCCCTTCCTACGGCCCTGCTCAGTTCCTCAGCAGTCACATGGGGACTTTTCTCTACTCTACGCTTCAGGTAGCGCACAGCTGTCGAAGTAAGCATCTTCTTTCTGCCACGACCAGGTAGCGTTTCAACAGTGCCCTTTGCCTTGAATTTGCGAATGATGCTTCCTATGGTCTCTCTTGGTATGTTTAACATCTTTGCAATCTTCTTATAGCCATTGCCCTTCCTGTGAAGAGTAATCACCTCTTCTCTTGTCTTCCTGGACCATTCTCTTGACTTCACCACGTTTGTAACCACACCAGTAAATGTCTAGAAGGAGCTGAGTATCACAGTCATTTTAAAGCTGCCTAATTGGTGCTTATTATGCTTTATTGCTGCTCCGTGACATCCACAGGTGTTTTCAATACCTGATTGAAAACACTTGAATGAACCTCTGTTCTTCAGAGTGGTAGTCTTTAAGGGGTTGAATAATTGTGTCAATGAAGAATTCACAAAAGAAACATTTACTACTGTATTACAAAACCAATTGATGTCATTTTAGTTGCATATGGTTCTTTAAAAAGTCCTTGTAGGATTTCATTCTGAATACAATTACAAATGTACACTAAATTCCCTAAAACCCTTTACAGCATTGGGGGTTGAATAATTTTGAACACAACTGTATATACTGCTATAATAGTGTTTTTATTTCTACCGCTGGCTGTTTGGTCGTCCCGGCTTCAACCTAGGGGCGACCACCGACCTGTTTATGTAATTTATTTACTTCATTTATCAATTTAAAAAATTTGAGATTTTCCCGTTTTTTTCGCGGGCTTCTGCCCGCGCACTGCATTACCAACGCGTCTCTCAGCGCGAGATAGCCCTCACACAGCTGCGGCTGTGACCACACCCCCTCGCACCACTCAACATTTACCTCAGACTGCAGCCATGCCAAAACGCCGAGTTAAATCCAAGCACCTTTCTCCCTCTCCCTCAATGCATGACTCAGACTCAGAGGAGGGTTCAGTGATGGCTGATGAATACCATGAGACCAGTGACTCACTTCAAGACACGGTACCCCAACCTGTCGTTACCCCACCTCCTGAACCCACTTCAATGCAGTCTTCTATTTCAGCAGCTGTTCAGTCTGCGGTCTCCAACCTCTCAGTTGATCTCCACCGCTCCCTAGAAGTAGTAATGGCAGCTGTAAAAGCCCTTCCAGCCACACCTACACCTTCTAATCCCTACCCTCATTCAGCAGACCCTTCATCTCATAATATAGGTCAAAAGACAATTTACAAAACTAAACATGTTCACAGAGGGGCTGGCAACCCCGCAGCTCTGCCAATATATGATACCGAGTCCCCATCTCGGAAAAGAGCTGAAGATCGCAGGGCGCATCTGGCGATCACCCCCAAAAAATATAAATATGACTATAACACGGCTCCCACCGAGGAGACCACTGGAAAAGAACTGGTATTAGCCACCAACCGTGGCGATGATGATTATCCCCCAGAAGGGGATGAGGATGAGATAGCGCTATATGCGCCTGAGGATGACCTCTTTGAATATGAGTCAGAGGAACCCCCCACCCTCTTATGAAGAGGGTAATGTAATTTATAATCCCCAAGGGGACCCCCTATTTTGTCCGGAAGACCTATCCCACCCTCAATCCACCGCATGGTACCCTTTACCACATGTCGAAAAATGGTTGGATGCCAACATTAGACGGCCTCTAGACAAGGCCACCATACAAAATATGAGGGCCGAAAGCCCACGCCCTTCAACCACAGGCAAAACTTGCGTCACCCCAGAAATTGACCCATCGATAATAAAATTTTTAACTAATCGTGGGTGGTCCCCCAAAACAGGCCTGGATCATGCCTTCCGCACCTGCGAAGACAAACTACTGGACATGTCAGGTCCCCTAATCAGATTATTTAATATAGCAGAGAAGGCTAAGCTTGCGAACTCCACCTTATCACCTACCTTAGTCCGCGATTGGGTTCTTAGGGCCCTATAGTTTTTTGGCAATGCTAATGCCGCCTTGGCGGCTGAACGCCGGAAAACCATACTCCTCAAGGTGGATAATCAACTAACGGCTATTGCAGATACCGATTTAGGCAGTGACGCACAAGGATTTATTTTTGGGGAGGCATATGTGAAGAGCATGGGCACTTATGCCAATACTTTTAATTAACTGGAGAAAATATCCTCTTCACTAAAACGTGTGTTTAGAGGTAGAGTTTTTGGCAAGGGCCGGTAGATATAGGGGACGCCCTACCGGCCGTCAAGGAACCAACACCAGGTCCTTTCCCAGTCCCGCTGCACAACAACCTACAGAATATCAACCTACCGGTTCCTTCTTCCCTTCACGCACCCATCCTTGGCGGGCTCGGGGCTTCAGAGGCTCTAGAACCTCATTCCGCAGCAGACGACCCCCAGGTAAGACCTCTACTAATATCTCCCTCTCCAGGGATTCAGGTTGGGGGTCGGATACGTTTGTTCATAGACAGATGGCGAACCCTTACATCAGATCCATGGATTCTGGATACGGTGCAAGGGTTCACAATTTCCTTTGTGTCAATTCCAACACAACATACCATTCCAACACCGTTACACTTCCCTTGGGCACAAGAGATACTGATGGACAAAGAGGTACAAGAATTATTAGAAAAGGGGCCATACAACCAGCCCCCGTCATGTCAACAGGCTTTGTAAGCAACTTGTTTCTGGTCGCCAAAAAGGGAGGCGGACTGCGACCAGTAATCAATTTGAAACACCTCAACTTACATGTACAATACAACCATTTCAAGATGGAAGGATGCACTCTCTCAGGGACACCCTTCTTCCAGGGAATTGGATGGCAAAACTTGACTTAAAAGACGCATATCTCACGGTCCCGATCCACAAATCCTCTCGAGATTACCTTCGGTTCCAATGGAGAAGAAAGATGTGGAGGTTCAAATGCCTCCCTTTTGGACTATCCTCAGCCCCGTGGGTTTTTACAAAACTACTAAAACCGGTGGTGACATCTCTTCGAGAACGCGGAATTCGCCTGGTTATATACCTGGACGATATACTATTGATGGCAGATACCGAAACTATACTACTGTCGCATCTACAATGGACGATGGACACTTTTCAAAGACTTGGGTTCCTCATCAATATGGAGAAATCCCACACGACACCTACAGGGAACCTGGAGTTTCTCGGATTGATGGTAAATTCCACTTCGATGACTCTTCACTTACCAATTCAGAAGATGTTTCAATCCCAAAAGAAATACATACTCTTCTCCAGAAAGAACACACTATGCTTCGATGTCTGGCCAGAATTATCGGCCTACTGGCAGCCAATCGCCTGGCAATACCTCCGGCTCCACTATACTACAGAGCCCTCCAACGCTTGAAGGCCCGTTTCCTCCGCAAGGGCCTTCAATACTCTGCTCAGATAACTCTCACATACGAAGCCCGTTTGGATCTGTCCTGGTGGATCGAGAACCTCCAATATTGGAACGGGAAACCTTTGATTCCACCTGCTCCAATGATTATCATAGAATCGGATGTTTGCTGCACCGGATGGGGAGCCCGACAAGGTCCCCTGGAGACAGGAGGTCGTTGGTCCACAATAGAATCGTCTCTCCACATAAACTGTCTGGAATTGTTGGCAGGTTTGTTCGCAATAGAATGTTTCACAAAAGGTCAACACGACCAATCCATCCTCCTAAAATTGGACAACCTGTCAGCAGTAAGAAGTATCAACTGTCTAGGAAGCCCGAGATCGGAACCTCTCTCTTTAATAGCAAAGAAATTTTGGTCCCATTGCTTCACCCACAAACTAACCATACTAGCTCAATTCATTCCGGGAATGACAAATCTAGTGGCAGATTGGAACTCCAGGCACACGGAGGACTCCGGAGACTGGAAACTGCACTCCTCGATGTTTGCAACGCTTGTCGCTTGTTGGGGTCCCTTGGACATAGACCTCTTTGCCTCGAGAATCAACAATCAAAGACCACGCTTTTTCATTTGGCGTCCAGATCCAGAAGCATTAGCGACGGACGCCTTCCTACAAAATTGGGTCGGACCACGACATTATGCGTTTCCTCCGTTTACCATTGTAACTAATATTCTGTGTCAGAGAATTGGGGTGGTTCTGATTGTGATTCTATTGTGATTCTAATTCTGGTAGTGGTGATGCTGTTAACTATGAGGGATTTTCAATCAATTCTGTTCAACTTCCCCCCCTCGCCCCCACCCTTTCTGCCAGAAGAGGGAAAAGAAACAAAACAAGCGCAGCTACACGCACTCACACAGGTTGCAGCGATAAAAGTAAATGCACATGGAAAGTTTAGTACACCAGAAGCTGATATTAAATCATTTTGCAGACCAAGCAGCAAGACAGACTTACTCAGTCAGACACAGGAAAAGGAACTCGAGCAGCTAGTCACACTACTAGTAACCCAGAACTAAGAAATAAAGTGTGCTTACCTAAGGCACTCTATCCGGCTGTAGTACAATAGGCACATGGGCCCTCACACCTCTCAAATACAATGATGAATGCTCTCATCGGTCTACACAATCTGTCACTTTTCAGAATACTGTTTCCCTCAACAGTTGCAATTACAGTCCGACTGTCTAATAAATTATGTCACAAGTGTTTCAACAATATTAACTGATATCTATGGTCAAGTGATCTCTTGCATTCCAGACCCTGAAAGTATCCACGACACTCATCAACTGGTCCCGGGAGACTGAGTACTAGTGAAGAAGTTTCTTCGAAAGAATCCACTTGAGCCCAGATACGACGGTCCCTTCCAGGTCCTCCTCACAACTGCAACTTCAGTAAAATTGGAAGGAAAATCCACCTGGATCCACGCCTCCCACTGTAAAAAGACCTGTACACCAAAAGCGGACCAGACAACAAAACAAACATGATTATGTATATCTTTCTCATTTGGGGGGTGGGAATCCAGGGGCACAATGTAGCTATTATACTGGGACAAGCAGCTGATGATATGGTACAAGTGGTTATGAGAGCCCAGGTGGAAGCTGCCCTGGGACAACTGACGGACAATGCCCATGTCATGGGCCACGCAATGAATACTACTGCCGCCAAAAACAAACTAACCACTTTCTGGTATAATTCATCTAACACTCGCGTGGTTACATACACCTTTAACTATTGTGACATACACCCATGCCCAGGCCCCCGCTTGCAATGTATCTGGAGAAATGGGATTCCACATAATTATGACATATATATGTGCGTTACCAATTGCTATTGGGGACAGGAGTGCGGTAGTTGGGCATCGGTGGGATGGAATACGGGAGTTCCCTGGGGACATAAACCACAGATCTTCTTAAATAAGAAAGATGAAAATAGTAAATCACTTCTCGCTCGTATGACACTGACAATGGCCCCAAACACCTGCCCCAAGTATGAATTAAAGGAGTCGGATGATGATGGGGAAGTGCGGTTTAGAACAGGGGCAACAGCACTGAAACTAATTCTAACCCTAGAAAATCCAGGACCCGGGGATTCAGGTATCTATGTTCTGTCTTTGTGGGTAAAGGGGGGTTCAGAGAATCCGCAGACCCTGGGAAAATTCTGCCTACAGGATATGTACCTTGCCCCTGACTGGGTCCCTCCGCACCCACAGCCAAAACTCCTTAATCACCACATGATGCTGTCTTCCAATGGTATAGTGGCCATTGCTGATCCCACCCTCTGTCTGTCCATCCCTCCCTCTGTCCTTCTATCCCTCTGTCCATCCATCCATCTATCCTTCCTTCCATCTCTCTGTCCGTCCTTCATCCATCCACATCATCCTCCATCCCTCTATCATCCCTCTGTCTATCCATCTATCCCTCCCTCTGTCTATCCATCCCTCCATCGCTGATCCCACGTTCGAGGATACTATGGCCATTGAAACAGGATACTCAGATATGAATGTTTGGTTGGAATGGATGAAATATACCGCTCAGTCCCACAACAGAACCAATTGCTATGTGTGTGGTACTGCTAGGCCTCATCTAGGTACGGTACCCCTCAATATCCCCGAGGATGTCGAGGAATGCTTTCTCAGTTTGTTTACCAATACCACTCTAAGTCACGATGCTTGCAAAGAATGGAGGTCCAAATACCCCCTCCAGAAACGAAACCCCAGACTCTCAGAGAGTATCACCATCTACCCCGGGAACTACACCTGTCACTCCTCTTGGGGAACCGGTGGCCGGGTAGTTGGAAACTTCACAGAAGGCTATTGTGCACAGTACAGTGCTGTGGAGAAGGAGAAGGTGCAAAACCAGGTGATCTCCCTGGGAGATGTCTATTGGATCTGCGGTGACATGCGAGTCCGCTCCCGCTTGGTAGGTGCGTGGGACAGTGAGTGTGCTCTGGCTAAAGCCATCCTGCCCCTCCACATCCTGCCCTTTGATGAAGATCTGCCTAATGCCCACACCCCCGGACTCACTAGACAAAGGAGAGAGGCGAATTCTGTACCTGGCAGTTTCGATCCCCACGTCTACCTTGATGTCATAGGAGTCCCAAGGGGGGTGCCTAATGAGTTCAAAGCTAGAAACCAGGTAAAGGTGGGATTTGAATCTTTAACCCCCATGGTAACCATCAACAAGAATGTTGATTGGATTAACTACATCTATTACAACCAACAGAGGTTTGTTAACTATACCCGAGATGCCCTCCAGGGTTTGGCCGACCAGCTAGGCCCGACCTCTGCAATGACCTTCCAGAACCGAATGGCCCTCGATATGCTACTGGCAGAGAGGGGTGGGGTCTGTACGATGCTGAAAGGTACTGGTGGCTCCTGTTGCACCTTTATCCCGGATAACACAGGCCCCACTGGCAAAGTCACTAAAGCCATTAAACGATTGGAAGACCTGTCTGAAGAACTGAAGAAAAACTCTGGCATTACTGATCCATGGGATCAGTATTTTAGTTGGATGAGTGCCTGGCAGAAGATCCTCACACAAATAGGGATAGTTATCCTGGTAATGATGGTTCTGTTGACGGTGATTGGATGTTGTGTTTTACCCTGCATTAAAAAGGTTATCGAAAGAACTGTGGAATCCACTACACCTTTACTGCTTAATCAAGTGTGTAGGGACACTGGGGAGAATATTGGCACTTCCTATACTAGTCTAGAATTTCTGGGGGTTCCTGTGAATAAGAGGTATGACGAACTCCGCCCACCTGTAACAAGTCATCCACAGAATTATGAGTCCATGCGTCCCCTATCTCGAGAACACCGTCTAGGATTTGGCTCTAAGCCAAGGTTAGTGACCCGTTGCAAGACGAGTTGAAGCCCGACTCTTGACCCACCAGTCTCGACCATGCACGGAAGCCCGGACTACACAGGGGTTTTATTCAATAGGAATTTCTCGTCTCAACCTCCGGCAAAGATTTGGGATGGCTGGCGTGACTATTAGGGGAACGGATGAAGGCACGGCTCGTCTCCAGGGGTACACTTGGGAAATGTGCATTTTTAGGGGGGACTGTTGTGGACAGAAATGTATATATTCGCTTTTATAATATTCACAGGCTTAGAAGGAGGCCTAGAAAAATGCTCATTTGAGTAGTTTAAATGGTTAATCGAGATTTATGAATCAAATGCATATTATTCTTTAAACGCTATCTTAGCTTGTTTTTGTACGCACATGTAGTTTCGTTTCCTGTGTCTCAAGAAGAGAATGTTTTGGAACATCTTGAAGATCATCTTGGAGAATGTTTTGGAACATCTCGGAATGTCCTGTAACCAACGTCCTTGATGGCTAAAGGGACATACAGAGACACTGTTGTTTATTTTGTTTAACTGTTATTAAACAAGGTCTATAATTTCACAATATTAATGACGAATAGAATGTTGGGCAACAGCCTGTTATCGTTACATGCAAAGTAGCATAAAAAGCCTTGTAAATTGTTGAATAAAGCAGAGATGTCATTGGCTTGGAAGCCACATAGACGTATTCGTTGTCTGTGTGATTTCTTTATGCGCACATCTATCTGATTTCTCCACCGAATTAGAACAGAAACTGGCATCCGAGGACGGACTCCATTGTCCATTGCACCATGATAGCGAGAACGTTAGCACTCATTCGCATCCAACAAGCTACTGTAGTGTTGATAACACCTTTATGGAAGGGTCAACCATGGTTCCCGTCCCTGTTAGAACTGTCGATAGACTTACCACGAATCTTCCCTGTACGTTCGGACCTTCTACTGAATCTGGAGGAACAACCTCACCCACTGTTCCATCTGGGTCACTGCAGACTAGTGGCATGGTTGGTCTCGGGGGACTTGGACCTCTCCATGGCATTTCGGAACAGACTCGCTCCCTGCTCTTGGAAGCATGGGCTCCGGGGACCCGTTCCGCTTACAACTCAGCTTGGCGAAACTGGTTTAGCTGGGGTGTGGAAAGACACCTGGATCCATTTTCAGCCCCTGTAAATTGTTTATTAGATTTCCTTATGGAACTGTTTCATGAGGGTCGAGCATATCGTTCAATCAACGTTACCAGGTCGGCTATTTCAGCTTCCGATATAGGTTCTCATGGGGTACCTATAGGTCGACATCCGTTAGTGTGCCGTTTGTTAAGAGCCATTCGTTTAACGCGTCCCCCAGCTCCACGCTATAACTCTACCTGGGATGTCACAGTGATCCTCCAATTTCTGTCTGGTTGGCCTTCTAATGAAGTTCTATCCATTCGTCAATTGTCAGCTAAATTGTTGATGTTACTTTGTCTCTTCTCCTGTAAACGAGTTAGTGATGTACGTGCCTTAGAAATTCCATCACGTTCTTTCGGCCCAGATGGGGTTACGTTTGATATCACTCGTCGTACAAAAACAGCCATAACCTCTGTTTTTTACCCTTATGTTACAAATCACACTTTTATTTGCCTGATAAGGTGTTTACAGGAGTACGAATCCTTTTCGCACTAGTGGGAATTCTCTATTTTTGTCTTTAAAAGCTCCTCATAATCCGGTATCTTCAGCATCTCTAGCCCGTTGGATGCGTTGGCTTATGTCGGAAGCAGGTATTGAGGTCTCGTGTTTTGGTGCTCACTCTGCTAGAAGTGCTATGGTTTCATCCGCTTTTTCCTTGGGATGTCGTATAGAGGATTTGATGCGAGCCGCAGATTGGTCTCGAGAATCCACGTTACGTACTTTTTATTTAAAACCGGTATTACATTGGTCTACCCCGATTCTAGACGAACTTTGAACAAGCAAATAGGAGCCTCCGAGTCAATGACTTAAAATTACTAAATTTTCCTATTACCATAACGGAAAGTTAGAATTTTAATAATGACTCGGAGGCGAGTATTTCCCTCCTCTCCCACCCTATATATCTATAATAAAGTTTTATATGTTTGTATGCATACAATTTAATAAACAGTTTCAATAAACTATTACTACTGTTTTCATTTCACGTTTTGTCACGGTTGTTACATTCTGATATAATAATAATAAACAAATTATTACATTATTTGACTTTTCTCGAGTCTTTTATTCCAAGTTGGTCTTTGACTGCCAGTAACGGAATTATATCTAATCCCTGCTCTGTGTTTTCTCCTTCGTTTCAGCTTCATAAATGGATTACAACACCTTCCAATCATGTCTGGTCTGCTACACTCTTCGATTTCCGGAACTGGTCACGTTTCTTCTAGCCGAATTCACCTTTCCTCGTTCCTGTTGGATTTCCTATTGTTTTCGTCCTTATCCTGTTATCCGCAATCAGAAAAGAGGGCGCATTTCCGGGTTAAAGCCCTATACATAGACATGGACCGCAGGGGATTATAGACTAGTGGGAGGGGCTAAGGGAAGTTTTTTGTTAGACGTTCACTTTTTTCTCTTGCTGCTGTTATTAAATTCAGAAAAGAGAAGCAAATACTCGCCTCTGAGTCATTAGTAAAATTCTAACTTTCCGTTATGGTAATAGGAAAATTTAGTAATTCTTTGGTCATCCACCACAGTTGTTTTCCATGGTCTCCCGGGTCTTTTGGTGTTGCTGAGCTCACCAATGCAATCCTTCTTTTTGAGAATGTTCCAAACAGTTGTTTTGGCCACGCCTAATGTTCTTGCTATCTCTCTGATGGGTTTGTTTTGTTTCTTCAGCCTAATGATGGCTTGCTTCACTGATAGTGACAGCTCTTTGGATCTCATCTTGAGAGTTGACAGCAACAGATTCCAAATGCAAATAGCACACTTGAAATGAACTCTGGGCCTTTTATCTGCACATTGTAATTGGGGTAATGAGGGAATATCACACACCTGGCCATGGAACAGCTGAGAAGCCAATTGTCCCATTACCTTTGGTCCCTTAACAAGTGGGTGGCACATGTGCAAACTGCTGTAAGTCCTACACTGTTCACCTGAGTTGGATGTACATACCCTCAAATTAAAGCTGACAGTCTGCAGTTAAAGCACATTGTGTTTGTTTCACTCCAACTCCATTGTAGTGGTGTATAGAGACAAAGATGTTAGAATTGTGTCGATGTCCCAATATTTCTGGACCTGACTGTATGTAATCACCCAATTTCATACAACACCATGAAATATGTCATCTGCAATCATTTCCTGCATTCATCAACCTATGATTGATGTTTTCATTGATAATGTGTTTTAAAGTTCCAACTTCATGCATGGGTTGAAAATTATCTTCGGTCTTTATTTCCTTAAGAATTTCTCTTCTCAATATCTTTTACCGTGAGCGCACTATCAAAATGTACCTATTGACTTAACTATAGAATTAATAGTTTTATCTGTGACACATTTTGTGCTTTTTATTGATTGGGATGCCAATTCTTTCCATCTATCTCTGAGTGCAAGATCTAAATTGAAAATAATGAATACTAAAATATTTAATAATTTTAAAACAAACATGCACATTAAAGAGAGATTAAAGACAGATGCAATGTACAAAACCTTTTTTTAACCCAAGAGGTGATTAATCATAAATATAATTACTGTATATAGACGGTGGATAACTACTTGAATGACTTTACATCAGAAGATCTGGATACTTTATACCTGTCTAATTTGAATGATCTTCTCATACAATATGTCAAATGATTTTGACAAAAGACGTCAGTAGATCTGTCTGAAATACGAGATTCCAAAATAACACAATTATTATCAGATAATGAGAAAGTCAATGGTAAATAGAGGTAACATATTGTACTGTCTAGCCAAACACATTAATTAAAATTATACACATAGAAATGTAGCAGTGTTTATACACACCTACACACTCCTACATGTGAGAGAAAACTAGATTAACATGTGTCCAAGAAACATAATGACGTAGGTATGTCTAAACAATATGATCAGAAAGAAGTATAAAAGCCCAATTCTACATTGCCTAAAGGCACAGTGTAATAATTCAATACATGGGACACAAGAGCACAGCTCTATCATGAGTATCCACCAAAGCAACTGTATTTTACGTACAAACCAGATTTAAACTTTAAACAAATAAATATATACACTAAGACATAGAGCCTGAAAGTAAATGTAAACAGTGTGTGTTGAAATATAGAAGAGATAAGTTAAACATGGCAGGTAAAATCTCTACAGAAAAGATACAAGTATCAAAGCAGAATACATACAAGTTAAGTAGCCTACTGATATATCTATTATAACAGTAGTTTTCCCTTGTTTACTTAGCTGGAGAAATAGAGACAGTAGCAGCTGCTGGTAGTACAGAAGATATAGTAGCGCGGACTGAGAGCATTTATACTACGAGGTAAAGATGACGGATGCTGGGCCATTAATGGAAAGAAAACACTTATTGGAGATAGACAAAGTTCATGGATATTGTTAGGGGCTCTTGCGAGATTGCACCGCACTGTGGTGTGATTGAGGAGGGAGATTGTTCATTCCTAGTCTCATTCTGCTCACGGCCAGGAGAAGCGGCAGATCAGGCCACTGTTCTCGCCGCGGGATGAGAAGTGCCATCATGGAGATGCCATCATGGAGGCCCCTCGTGGCTGTGAACAACACCCAGCAAGTACTGTGGGCAGCAGCAGCAAGACGCAACACTTTTTCTATGCCATGAGACACCATTTTTGGGTGTATGCTTTTGTTTTATTTATTAAATTCCATTATTTTATTATTTATTTGATAAGACATTTGTGCCCTGATATTCTGAAGACATTGCCATTGGACGTTAATTATCATCTCATATAAAGCAGCAGAGTTTAGAAAGCCTAATAAAGGATGTTGCAGTTTGCAGAAAAATTGCAAATGCTACTAGAAAATATCGTAGAGTAGAAATGCTATAAGCATGCCCAGGATTAGCTAAAGGATGTTCACTAAAGCATAGGTAAAGCACAACACAACACCATGACAGGCATTCTGACGAGTGAGCTCCGATAAAGACACACTAAAAGGATATTTGTTGGTACTGGATTGTTTCCCAGGTCTTCATTTTTGGATATGGCCGTATCCAGGTATCGTTTCACCATTGGAGTTTACATGAGTGCTATCTAAAAAATGATGTTTCCGTAAAAATGTTAAATCGATATGTTGATAATGGCTTTTATGTGCATGATAGATCATTGAAGTTGATCCCAAAGATGTGAAAAATCAACTGCATGGCTGAGTAAGGGTCTCTGATAATTTAATCATCTCAATTTCCTTTCTTAGCATTTCCACTAGTTCCTTTCTACCTTTTACAATATATATTGATAAAACTGAGACTGGGATTTATACTGCATGTCCTTGTACTTGTTATTGACCAAATCTGTTATCAAATTACTTAACATTGATTCCATGACTGCAGAATATCAAAGTACAATATTTGTCCATTTTTCAAACCATCCCTGAACTGTCCTTCCACTCTCTGTATCATTTCTCATACTTGGGCAAGAGTTGATTACTCCAGAAATTAGATCTGTGGGTAAACAATTGCAATGCCATTAATTATTTGTAAACAGAGTCTGCGTACAACCCTAATATTAACATTTATTCATGGATTTTATAATAAAACATTTCTAAAGACATGCAAAATATATATTTTTATAAATAGATGTTTTTATTTTTTTAAATATATTTTAATTTCCTTTATCCACTAATCCTTTGTTGTTATTATTACTAGATGAATTAAATATGCAGACATTCTTTTCAGGGGCTATTTCTGTTACTATTTATCTCTGAACTATTATACTGTGTAATCAGGTACTTTGTAGGTAAAGGGAAAGCAGAGGTCTTATAGTAATAGAAGAGATCTTGACTTGAAAGGATCTTGTCTCCGATACATTGTAAGCTCCTTGTGGCTTTGTCCAAGTACTTTATCTTGTTGTGCTTCAGGCACAATAAAATGAGATTGAACGTTCGTGTAAGGTAGTCACTTCAGCAGTAATCTATGCGTACATCATGGCCGACAACGTTTGCGCAATAGAAAATATACACTATCATTGTTAGTTATTGAAGCCAGGGTTCTGATTATTGCAAAAATATGCAAACTGTTGTAAAGCATTTTTCAGGTTAATGATAAATAGTGTTGAAACAATCTGCCTATTCCTTGAATATGTTATATTATGGTGAATGGGTATAGATTTGTTTTAAAGAGATAATCTAGAGTTCAAATAAGATGGGAATAAACAGAGTGGTTAAATATTGATCTCTCATGACATACTACGCAGTACTCATGTTTTCACATTTCAGTCTGTTTTTTAAAACTCACTTTAAATCCAGCACTGGGCTCCCTCAGCCCTGGACTGGACCTCACATGTTTCTGGCTTCTTGTAAGCCACGGCATTCACATGAACATGGGGAGACTGGATGCTTGAGCAAGCATCCAACCAATCCAATGGCTCTCAAAGTGAACACTTAGAGAATCACTGGTAGAGCTAGGTCCCGACAAGAGTTCTGGAAAACTCTTCATATGCTGAGATGAGCTCTCTCTGATCTGAGCTTCCGGGTGGAGCTTATGTCCCACATTTGTAGGGTTGCAGTAGCCCTCCAAGACCCCTTCCCACCAAGGAGGGAGGTGACAATCACATTGCCTAGTATCCCTTTATGCTGGTGTTTTGGTTAAGATACGAGATCCAGTGTTGTTACAGCGGTATAAGTAATTTACAATCACAATCAGGGCTATTCAGAAAGAGGTGAAAAGCTTGAGAATGACTGGAGAATTGAAAATTCTAGGTCAAAATAGCCAAACCAGAAAATATCTCCCATTTATCTAACTTTCCAAATTGGCTATTTGGTCTAGATTGTTCATTCTCCTGCCAATTGTCAAGGTTTTCACCTCTTTCTGAATAGCCCTGCAAGTCTTTTTATCAATCTCACTATCTAAATCTGAATGTCAGATCTCTGAATACTGGGCACAATGGTATTATATACTAAAACCTGTTTTATTGACTAAAACTATGCAGGATGAATTTCATTGATTTTATTTTTTTACTGTTCCCCCTGTGTGGAATCTTATCTAAAATGATTACGGAGCGTAGGCGTGCATAGAATGGTGTGCCCGCTGATGACTTGCACCTGTGTTCCCCCTTTTTGTTTCCCAACTGCTCTTTTTGTGTTTTTCCTATTAGGTTCACCATAGTTACATAGGCTGAAAAAAGACATGCGTCCATCGGGTTTAGCCTCTCACACAACACCTACTGCTGTTGATCCAAAAGAAGGCAAAAAAACAAGTCTGAAATGCTCGCCAATATGCAACAAACTGGGGAAAAATTCCTTCTTGACCTCAGAATGGCAGTCAGATTTCTCATTGGATCAAGAAGTTTACCCACATATTAAATATTATATCCCTTAATATTCTGTGTCTAGAGGACATTAAAATAACAGTTTGTAAATAATAAATGTAACATGTGTGCCACCCTATAATATGGGCTGTATGTCATGACCCTAAACCTTAAGTGTGGCAGAAGCGCAGGAAGACCATTGCCTGCCCCACCTTGGTCGTGACTTGAGGTCCAGCAGCACCTTTCTTGCAGCGGACTCCTTTGATCCACACCAGGTATTCTACCCTCCCCACCTGAGAGTAGGGATGAGCTGTTCGGTTCGATCAGTTCGGAGTTCGACTCGAACATTGGCAGTTCGAAAGTTCAAACTTTTTGGTGTGTTCGGTTCAAGTTTGACATTTTTTTTTAAAAAAGTATAAAAAATGCTTAAAAAAATACTAAAAAATCTAGAAATAAAGAGACTCTTTACTGCAGAATATTATAAGCAACGGTTTATTAGAGATTGAATTAAAAAACTACCTAATGTCTAGGTGCAAAGATTCTCACCTCTAATTTACCTGTGCTCTCAAACGGCGTAAACAACAGGTGTTTAAATAGTGTTTGGAAATAACATGTGCTTCTAATAATTAGTCTGGTCTCATGAATTTGATACATATTTGATACATTGCCTGCAGACTGGGTGTGGCCTGCACATGTATGAACAAACACTGTGCTTGTTCTGAATTCTAAGAAGTGTTCATTTCTACTATATGATCCTCTGATATGCTGTTTAACCCCTTAAGGACCAGGGCTCTGTAAAGCCAATCATTAATGATGTAGATGTTACGTCATTTGTCATCAAGGGCTTAATAAAATCTTTATCACACTCCTTAGATTTAAATGTAGTATTCCAGTATTTGTATGTCATGTACCTCTCCCGAAGGGCCTATGTGAGCATACAATTATTATTGTGTTAGAAATGTCTATCATAAAGCGTACAAGCTGAGTCCCTAGAGTCTCTGACTATACATTGTCATATATACCTTGCTTTAATACATATGATACATTCCCTCATCTAACAGGATAGTAGCCAGTCCCTGTGCATTTTAACCCCTTAAGGGTGGCTAGGTGTTGTGTGTGGGTCTCTGATGGCGATGTTTCTATACATCCTACAAATCCGCCACTTCACGGGCAGGTTATGGAGACCTCCTAGGCATGATATTTGAAGGAATTTTTTGTTTTTATTTTTAACCGTTATTTTATGGAAAACTCACTGTTCCTTTAAAAACGTCTTTTTTAAACGTTTTGTCCTTGTTTCCTGTCCCCCAGGGCACTACCCGGACCCCCATACACCTTTTATGGCATATATCTTGCATATATGCCCTGTTGGAGGGCACTCTAAAAATCAAACTTTTGAGTCCCATTGACTTGCATTGAGTTTGGTTCGAGTTCGAGTTCGAACTCGAACTCGAACTTCTGAAATTGTTCGAGTTCCAATGCGAACCGAACACAGAGGTGTTCATCCCGACCTGAGAGAGGCTTTGCCACCTGAACCCTACATGCACTGTGACACTGTGTGAGGCCACCCGGTGCGGGCTGCCGCGGCCTGGAAAGTGCCGCCCTAGGCCTTGTCAGCCTACGCCAAAATACACCACTGCCTACATCCCCACTATCTAATCCTTACCCCATGTTTCTATAATCAATATGTCCCTCTGACTAGTGAATTCCTCAGTTTTTGGTCAACAGATTTCCCATTTGCAGTGCTCTTACAGCCCTGGTGTGCTAGAGGAAAGAAGGACAATGGAGAGGAGATGAATACTAATGAGATTTACTGAGATACGTTAGAGTAGAAACAGGGTGAATTGCCCTGGGAGGTCAAGAGGCAATGATATTTAACCCCTCTGTTTCCCCTATTCTGGGGTAAAGCTTATGGTACCCCTTTAATTATTTGTGAACTCTTCAAATCTGTTCTTATAAATATATGTGGCATTATTAATAATGTTAAGCTCTACATAGCTTTCAGGACACATACTCATTTATACATTCAGATGAACAGTGTGGAAAAAGTGCTGTTTTTCAACATATAGAAACTATATACTGCAAGTGAAATAATTTCATTATTCAGGAACAATTAATGAATTGTTTCAAATTAATGGATTTCCCTCCTGTAAAGTCACAATAACTCCATGTAAAACACCATAGGAGAAACAGTCTCACATGAAGGAATTAGTCCCACAGTCAAATAAAGTCTCTCTTCAAAAGAGAATTGCTCTAAGTGGATGTCCTTCACAAATGGTACCTTAAAAAGAAGAAACAAAAAAAAACACCACACCAATGGCATAGTAATGTCACAACATAGGTGGACATGGAATAAAAGGGGAAGCTATTCTTGGTCACCCTTTGAGAGAGCTGCCAGCTCTCAAATGAACGTATTCCGGGTGCTAAAGGCCACCTTGGTCATATTAGAGAGTAGATCCTTCCTTTCTTTATGAAGCATTATTATGTGTCCATGGGATTATGGATGAGCTAACAGGCAAATAAATGGTGCAATATGTGATTATACTAGTTTTGTGTGTGATTTGTGAAATGTGTCAGATCAAGAATATGTACACTGTTTTTCCTTCTTTGAGACTAGATGCATGAATAATATTTCATATTCTTTGCTCATAAATTGTTCTACTGTTGGTATTTAGTCCCAACATGATAAAACCCCTTAAATCGCCAGTCATCCAGGACTTGCTGATGCTGTGGGTCGCTCCCAGGTACAATGCTTCACGTCTGGTGGAGCTGTCCATTACTACATCCCTTTTGGTCTCAAATATCCCAATTCATTAACAAAGTGTTGGGGTAGATGTCCCAGTACTTCCCGACATATATATTTGTTAGGTATGTTTCCACCACAGGTCCAAAAATCGCACGGCCAGGGGAAACGATTTTGCAGTATGACCTTCCTGCGTATTTTTAATGATAGCACGGTTATGGAAATCTATGAATGTCCCACCTCCCCATGTTCTTCAAAACATGTTAAGCGACTTTGCCACTAATGGAAAGATAGCTATACAGTTGTTCCATCTTACTCCTCCAAAATGGGACCTATAGTCGTTGTGAAAGGAGCATACGATTAATTGTTCCTCAACCAAAATTACTTAGTAAAACTGGATTTACAGTAAATAAGAAATGTGTATGAATGAACTTATGTGCTTTCTAACTGAATTCTTGTTAACTGCTAATATTGAACTGTATTATGTTGATTCCCTTCCCATTTTTTTTCGGTATACCCATTTATATATCTTTTTTTTTTTAAGTTCAATAAAAACTAAATTTAAAAAAATATATATTCTTGTAATTAGATTTTTGCGAATATTTCCTAAAGAGTTTCCCTGGGAGAAGCATTTGAATGAAAACAACTGGACATGGAATGCTTGGCAGTATCAGATCAACCTGGTGGTTTTGCAGTAAGATGAATATCTTATCAAAATATATTTGGATATTTCTAGACATGTGCACGGGAACAAAAAAAATGTTTCGTTACGGATTATTTCGTTCCGTTTTTTACTGTTTTGTTTTGTTTGTTATGTTACCATGATTCTGTATTTCGGATTGATTCGTTGGTTTGGATGATCGGTAATTAGTATTTCGTGTGGATTCTTTTTTTTGTTTTTATTGTTATTTTGTTCTTCGGATCAAATCGTATTTAGTTTTTATTAGTTATTTCGTTTTTTTTTTAAACATATTTTATTAGATGCATAAAATTTTCAGAATACATCTACATGGAAATATTATAGCTCCATATTTGAAAATCTCAACTTAATATTCATCCACAAGAAAAACAGCTTAAGCATCTTAATTTTACCTATACTTTACAAAGAAAAAAGAAGAAAAGAAGAAAGAGAAAGAGAAATAGAAGAAGAATGAAGGGGGGGAAAAAAAAGGGGGGGGGGAGGCCCGGCCCAGACCCATATAATATCACAGAAAAAATTAATAAAATAAAAATAAAAAGAGAAAAGAAAACCCGTTACAATCCTGCATCCAGCCACGGTCCCCAGGTCTTATTATAAGAGGGCAAATAATTATGACCCAAAGCCGTAAGTTCGTCCATGACCTGTGTATCTTTAATTTTTACGAATACTTTTGCTAGCTTTGGTAAACAAGGTTGTCTCCAAACCTCTGCTACTGCCCGTCTTGCAGCCAATGTGATTTTAGCTATTAGTTTATTCTCATAGAAAGTAAAACCTGGGGCTGGTCTGGACAGCAGAAAAACCCACGGGTCTAGTGGGACAGAATTAGAAAAAACTGTCTGCAATAAATCCCTTATTTTCATCCAAAAAGATACAATGATGACATGACCACCACATATGATAGTAAGACCCTCGCATATTACATAACCTCCAGCATACATCCAACATATTCCAATTCATATTAGCCAGCTGAGGCTAAGGTCAGACGAAAGCAGTTTTAACGTGCGTTTAGCCGCACGAAATCACGGCCGTGCTAGCAGCAAATGACGTCCAATGCCGGGGAACATACGACGAACGGCCGCACGAAAGTTCGTCCGCGCAACGCAAGTGGCAAACTAACGCATTTTTTTGAGAACATCAAACCGCTACTACTGACGTACAGAGTGCGCTGCGGCCGCATAGCGGCGTGTTTGCGTGATTGGGAGACGTCAGACGCTGCACACATCCGGCCAACATAACGTCCAGACGCAAAAAGTGTTTTATTGATGATCCGTACAAAATCACGGACGAAAATGCGCATCGTATGACCGCTATCGCGTATTCCGTGAAAAAATACGTCCATTCGTTCGAACGCACTTTTTCACGGACAACGTGAAAAATGCGTTCGTCTGACCCTAGCCTTAGCTGGAGTAGTATACCATCGCATTACTGTCTTAATAGATTGTTCTTGTAGGGAGGCACATATAGATACCGAGTTTGACAGTTCCCAAATGTCCATCCGGTCTTCTGAATCCAGAGATTCACCTATATCCACTTCCCATGACTGTACATAAGATAGCTCCTTCCAGTCTAGTCTGGACGTCAGTTCCCTATATATATATATATATAGGAGATCAACCCTCGTTACCATTCTTGCATAAACGTTCAAAAAAGGTTTGTTTAGCCGTAGCAGCACTATGAACATGGGGGCATATAGCATACGATTTTATTTGCAGAAAATGAAAAAAATAAGAATCTTTCCCCCCTATTCTTGTAATAATTTCTTCCATAGAAAGTAATATCCCTTTGGGGTAAAGATGGTACAACCTGCACACACCAGCATCCTGTAAGCACCGAAAGGGACCAGTATTAAGTCCGGGAATAAAATCCCTGTTACCAAAAATCGGAGTTAATTTAGAGGGAAAATTAGTTAGTTCACATTTTAATGCTAGCTTAGTCCAAATACGAACAGAATTGATAATGGCTGGACAATCCGTCTGTAACTTAGAACGATATTTCTGACAAATCCAAATCCATTGATCAAGTACACTAGGCTTCATAAGGCCAGCCTCCAAATCTACCCATCTACAAGTACCTTTTGGTAAATGCCATACCATTATTTGAGCGAGTTGGGCAGCATAATAATAAGATAGTAATGAAGGCAAGCCCAGTCCGCACAATGCTCTTGGCCGATAGAGCGTGTGTCTTGCCACCCGATGACGTTTCCCAGCCCATATAAACGGATCAATAGCACGTTGTAATATAACAAAACCCTTAATGATCAGAGGGATGGGTAATGTTTGAAAAATAAATAATAATCGAGGTAACATATTCATTTTAATACAATTCTGTCTAACAATGATATAGAGTACTTACTCCATGTCTCTAGTTCCCCTTTAATAGTCGTTATCAGACGTGGGTAATTAGCATCATATAGTTTTGTAGGACATGATGGGATACGAATTCCTAAATATGTAATTTCTGAATCAACTATCCGTATTAAAGAGGAGGAATTGATGTCGAGGAGAATGGACGGGGAAAGAGCTACTGGTATGGCCTCAGTTTTATCCAAATTAATTTTATACCCTGAAATCTCTGAAAAAAGGAGATAAAAGGGTTCTGAGTGGGAGATTCTCAGTTTAAATTGTCAGCCCATACAGATGATATACTTATCACATTAACAGACCCTAAATATTCTCTGATTAATGTATTGGAGAGGCTGCAGGAGTTATTTCGTTTTTACTAGTTATTTCGGGTTCTGTACTATTACAGACCCTGGATGTAAAAAAATGAAGTTGTGGACTTCATTTGCCTGTCCTATCAAGAGTTCTTTGCTGCAATGAGAGGATGTAGCACATGAGCTCTGTAAGCAGTTCTCTGAATTGCTGGGATGTGTAAATGTTGTCTTCAATTATAAACTTTATTTATTGTAATATATACAGTATATATTTCAGTTTTTAAGGTTTATGTAGAGACAATTTCTGTTATCACACAGGTGTTCTAATTAAGCTATTAAGCTGCTGGTGATAGTTGTAATGTTAATGTTCATAACCCTTAGTACCACCTCTAATCCTAACCCCTACACCTAAATCAAAGTCTAACATTAATTCATAACCATAATCCTGTAACCCTAAACAATATCCATACAGATTGTCAGTGTTTGAGGTATGGTTTGGCACTTGAGAAACAGAGAGCAGAACTAGAACTCTGAAATAACAGTTACAGGCTCTGAGTGGGTAAGGGATGTCGTTGAGGAGGAACATGTGGGTTACGCAGTTCCTCCACTATATTTGCAATGAGAACTCAGTTCCCATTGATTCCATACCCTATAAAGCGTTATTCAGGTGTTCAATCATATGTTTCTCTGTTACGTCACAATAAATATATCATTCATTATAATTTTCACAAAACTTAAAATATATATGTAAATATATCACATTTGAGTTTGTGTTAAGTGCGAGATGATATTTGATAATTGGGGGACAGGAATCTTGATAAGTTCTCACACTTATTTTTTTAGGACTTGAGTCCTGGATGTCCTCCACCGTGCAGACCAATTATCCCAGTAGAGCAGTGGTTCCCAATCGCGGTCCTCACCTCACAAGGTCAAGTGAGGGGTCATTGGACAGGTCAGAGACTGGCCTCTGCATTGAAACCAAACATGACTATGTAAAATCTAAAAGAAAAACAAAAAAAAGCCCAATTTTTTTAAATTTATTTTTAGTCCCAAAGCGATGGCATTGTCCATTTGTCACGTATAAAATGAGCAATACCACATCCATTACTCACCTTCTCATTTCCCACACTGGGTGCAAGGTCAGTGTTTTATACATCGTCATATTATTCATAAAACACCATCCTCCAAAACACAAGGGAAATATTTTTTTTTTTTTTAAAAATTGGTTTAAATTGTATATTTTCTCTGAAAAATGCAGTAACAGAATCCCATTTCACTTTCTTTTTTTAACAAGAATTCCCTATAGAATATATAACCACAAAGGTTTGAATGTAAAAATGGGAAAAAATAATTGTACACTGTTAAAATTGGTTAGATATAATTGGTTAGATTAACTGGTTAGATATAGCCATATCTGCACTATTAAATAACCTAAAATATGATATCATTTCACTAAATTCCAGAAAAAGCCACCAAAATATTGAGCTCCAAACCCATATAGATCTTAATCCGGCCCTGATCATAATTGTCTACTGCAACAGCAGCGACATTGCCGACCAGATCCATTTGATATGTTGGGTGGGCCAAGAGAACACCTGCGCTGCATTCCTTTCAATTGCCTGTTAATTTTGGACTAGGACCTGTTTTTTGTGTTCTTTTTGGAGCATGTAAAAATTTGCAATTAGCATCTGTCCCGAAATTAGTGCTGACACCAAGTGATTTGTTGGTTACAATAGCGATAGAGATATATAGCGCTCCCCATGCTAGGTATAGGATGCAGAAAGTACAGTAAGGTAGGTGTTTTTTCCCGTTTCTAGCGGGAGGTAAACAATCTGTTGGTCAGGCGCTAGAGTCATTTTACCTGGCACTAACAGAAAAACATGCCGGCACTAAGGTTAGCTCACAACAAGTGATAGGGCCCCATGTATCTCTGGAGCCCACTTTGCCATAGATCCAATGATGCAGCTCACAGAGTTACAGTTACGATTATGGGTAAGACAGAATAACAAATATACATACACATTACATACACAGAACTGTAGGAGAGAGGACTCTGCTCAAGAGCTTACAATCTAAGAGGAGAGGGTTGACACATTAGGTGAGGGTAAATAGGGTGTGTGAAGTAGCGGGGGTGCATTAGAGCTGAATGGGAAGATGGAGCAAGTAATGTGGAGTGAGCTTATAGGCTTCTCTAAAGTAATAAAAGAGAGGTTTGTGAGGGTCCTGAGGACGAGCAATGGCACTAGTGGCCTGCTCTACAGTGGGGCCCGCTCAGGTCATACAGGGTTTTTGCTCGATTGTGCAATTACAGGGATGAATGCTCCATATGCAAATCAGTCTGCTCTCACCCAGAAAGGGTGGCCAGTTAAAAAACCCGTTACCATTTCGTATCTTGCGCTTTTCAGCGTGAGGTTACTGTACTTTGCGCTCCCTATGCTTAACATGGGCAATGCAAAGTGTTAAATAGCGTTAGTATTACAATATACTAACGCTAATTACTGTCCGGCTGTGGTTACTGAAAAGTTAACCACAGCCAGGACTTGGTGATAATGGTTCCCACTGCTGCAGAATCCGTCAGCACCAGCAAACCCCCCGAATCGATCATATACTCACCTCCTATCCCGCGGCAAGGACCACGGCTTCAACCGCCTCCACTGTCCGCCAGGAGCAGGGAGAGACTGGGGAAACAGTCCCCCAGTCTCTCCCTGCAGATCACTACGCCGACGTGCCAGATCTCGGGAGGCGAGATCCGGCAGGCAGGTCATGTGACCAGTGCTGTCTACCTTGATGGAGCGCTATGGACTCCATCGGGTGGATACTTGCAGCGGCCCTTAGCGCTGCTGCATGCATCCCTGGGTTTAGCGCCCGATTACGATACAGGCAGCTTTTTTAGCGCAATATAAAGTTTTTCTCCTTTGCGTTCCCGTTTTAGCGTGATGACTGTAATGATGCCCGGAGAGTCTAATGTTGCAGTGGAGGGAGTTCCATACAAAAGGGGGCTGCTCAAGAAAAGTCCTGAAGGCGAGAGTTGGGGGTGCTGGTGTGAGGAACTGATAGTGTCATATCATTGGCAGAGCGAAGTGGTCGGGATGGGATATACCTGCTAATAAGGAAGGAGATGTAGTCAGGGGCGCGGTTATGGAGAGCTTTGTATGTGAGTACCAGTATTTAGAAATTGATTCTACAGGAAACAGGGAGCCAGTGTAGAGATTGACAGAGGGGCGAGGTGTGAGAGGTGCGGGGCTGAGGCGTATGAACCTGGCACAGGCATTCATAACAGACTGCAGAGGGAGAATCTGTGATCTCTTAAGGCCAGAGAGGTTAGTCAAGACGGGAGATAATAAGAGCTTGAATGAGTATTTTTGTAGAGTCCGGATTATTAACCCTTTCACTGCTGAAGACGTGTGGGACACGTCCTCATTGATGCACGTTGCATGCTGAAGACGTGCCCCACACGTCATCAGCTGTGCGGGACCCCCGGCGGAGATACTCACCTCTCTGTCCGGGGTCCCGCAGCGTTCTGACTTCAGCGTCCTCAGACGCTGAAGTCAAGCTCCTCCCGGCGTAAATGACGTCATTGCGCCATGCGCGATGACGTCATTTCCAGGCGACCCCCCCCGGCAATGCCGGGAGATAGCCTGGAAGGGAGGGGGGGGATCCGTTCGGATCCCTCTCCCTCCCGATCGGGAAGGAGCAGCGCTAAAAGCCAGGCACCGCTTAAAAGGGGAGAGTCTCCCCTTTTAAGCGGTGCCTGGCTTTAACCCCTCAAGTGCTGGGTTGCACTTCAGCGCCTTGCGGCGCCGAAGTGCAGCCTATCTCCGGTGGGGGCCGCCATCTTGGATGGCGGCTCCACCCCCGGGACTCCCCTCGCTGTCTGACGTCATCACGCATAGCGTGATGACATCAGATAGCCGGGGAACCCCTAGCTGCCGGGGATTTCCCAAGGAAATCCCCTGGTGGAGATAGGTGGTTCTTGTGAACCCCGATATCTCCAGAACCGTGGCAGCTAGGGGGTCATGGAGGGTGTCATTTGAAAGGCCTGAGCATGGCCTTTCGAATGATACCCAACATGACTAGGTAAAAAGTAAAAAAAAAATTATAAAAAGAAAAAAATTAAAATAATAAATAAATTTAAAAAATAAATAAATAAAAAAAAACATGTTTTTTTTTGTGTGTTGTTTTTATTAATGCAGCAATATTGTTCACATTTCAATTATAATGTGAACAATGATGCTGCACTAATGATTTTTTTCTATGGGGTGCGTTTGCTAAAAATCACGTAATTCACCCCAAAAAAAGTAACAAGTCCCCATTTCAAATTTTTTGTACAAGCGCACCCCATAGAAAACATAACCGCAAACGCTCATGTGATAAAATGTGAAAAAAAACACTTTACACACTGCAGATGATTAAAAATTCAATTTTTATTCTATTTTTTGTTATAATATACAGGCAGGACATGACGTATACATATAAAAATGATATATTATGAATCTGCGTAGTCTGCCGGAAAGAACGATATATAATATGTCTGGGTCATTTATTAAAATGTGGCTTTAAAATCGCGTTTAAACATGATGAGCGAAAGCGGTAAAAATGAGCTCAGCACACAGTGGTGAAATGCCTCAGCAGTGAAGGGGTTAAAGGTACGGATACATGCAATGTTTTCTAGGTGGAAGTAGATTTTCTTTTAAAATGTATTATTTTTTTTCATCTTCTGCGTATTATTCCAATTTGAGTGATGAATTTATGGGGTTGTCTCTCTGGTCCAAGCATGTGTTTTACTTTTAGGCAAAGTCCCTGTGAATGCATTTGTGTCACAATCCATGCTCTGACCCCTGGCAGCTTTCTTCCTGTGTTGCACAACCACAGTCCAGGTGCTCTAAATCACTAGCTCTGGTATTCCTACAGGGTTTTTCAAAGAGCACCGAAATTCCACCAGAATATTCTTTCTCGCACTTCAGTAAGTTCAATTCGCCGACCCCTGTGGTGAAGTGCAGCAAAGAAGCTGCTGAATGCTGCCAAAAAACTGATGAAAAACCATCGAACGCATTCGAAAAGCCACCACAAAATCGCTGAATCAAATCGGCAAATCCGCTGAAAAAACATCGGATCAATCTGATAAGTCGTTGGAAAAACACCAAACGATCTGCCGCAAAGCAGCTGAACGCATCTGAAAAAAGCCAACAACCTGCCGAACAGAGCACCGACCAGCTGCCGGAAAAATGCAACAAGCAGCAAACAACGGGGTAAAAAAAAAACAACAAAAACCCACTGCAACTTTTAAAATGCGTTTGCAAAAGAAATGGACGAAAATGCCTGGAATTAACATATAAGGTCCTATGAATAATAATAAAAAGGTACGTTATAGAAAAAATAAAACACTATTTAGAAAAAAAAACAATTTGGGGAAAAAAAATCAAAGGAAAAATCCTGAATAACACCTTAAAAATACTAAGAAATTCCGCAAGCACCACGGGGCCGTTGTAGTGCAGGGAAAACCTGCCGCAAACCCGACGAACACTCACCGCAAAACCCGGTGAACGCATACCGAAACCAGCAAAAAATCTGGATTAACCCCGCCGAACACGCCGGAGAAACCCGAGCAGCCGCCGATCACAGCGCAGAGCAGCCACCGGAAAAACCCGACACCGCAGACGAATGGAGTGAGAAAAAAAAAAACAGTACGCTTGAATGATTGAAAAGTAAAACGCTGTTTGCAAAGAAACTACAGAACGAAAATTTCTGGAATTTACATATAAGATCCAATGAATGATAATAAAAAGGGCTGTTACAGAAAAAAACGATTAAAAAAAATACATGGAAAAAAAAAATTCACAAAAAAATCCCAAAAAATGCCTAAAAGATCCTAAAAAATTGAAAAATAAAGAGGCTTTTTACTGCAGAATATCATAATCAACGGTTTATTAGATATTGAATTAGAACAGGAATATTTTTAACATTGAAGCCTATAGGATTCGCCTGAATAAACCTGTCGAATGAAACCACCGAACAGCAGGGCAATTCGGCAACTTTTCACTGCTGTTTTTTGCTCTCTATGAGGATTCCACTGCCCTCGAACAGGCACAGTATATATGCATGCAATTCGCCAAGATTTGGCGAACTGCCTGCTCTCTGAATAGCCGAATGGCCAGACAAAAAGGTAAGCGTACGCTGAATTTCACTGTTCGGTTATCTTTCGGCCACAATTCGAATGTCTTTGAATAACCCATTATGTCTCCCAGTATAATAGTCAGCCCCCTTTGTGCCCTGGCCCTCGTGATCTGCCTGTTGGTTCTCCTGTGTTCTGCACCCTCCACCCACTCCTGTGTGAGTACCACCGCATACTGGGAACAATATCCCTTCCTCCTGGTGCCCACCCGGTACCACACCATTTGCCCGGTAATGATATGTGAAAAAAAAGCAAAGCAAAGCCCCCCAAAAACGACATTTTCTAGCTACGAATAAGCATAGAGTAAGTGCAAACCTGATATAACCCACAGCCTGAATGTTCTTGAGTAGCAGCACAATGGAAGTTTTTTGTTATTTGTTTCATTCGGCACCTGCTATGTATCATGTTTACAAGTTAAGGTAAAATAATGCAGGGAGGAGGAGATGCAGTTCTACATAGAGTCTGATGGTGTCATCATGTCACCGTGATACAGAATTGGTGCAGTGCGTGTTTCTGTTCAAGCATTCAATACATTATTCTGTAATTTTTGACTTGGAAGTAATGAGCCCTGACAGCTTTGGCTTGTGTATGATAACAATCCCACACTGGTATCTTTAAAATTCTGCATTGCCAAATTCATAAGGGAAGATATGACTTCTGCAAAATGACAGTAAACATGCTTCATTTTATAAGACATTTGTGGTTAACAACCTGAAACAATTGAGTGTTTTCTAAGCTACAGCTAAACTAATTTGGGTTGCATTAAAAGTACTGATCTAGCTAAACCCTCTTCACACAGATAACACATACTGCCTAAAATTCCTATACTCGGATTACAAAATGTTATGTGTCAGTCGATCTTTCAGTGTCAGGCTCAGTTAACTTTTCATTTATTTGTCATTTAAGTTTCCTTCACATTAATGCGTTTCCTTTGTGTGAGTCACTTTTCCTGTTTGTACATAAATATACACACTCACCTTTTGCACTCATCATCTCAGGCTAATCAGTGCTGTTTGCTGTTTAAAAAAAGTAGTTAATAACACAAACATAAATTATTAATTATCGATGAGATATTCTTGTGATAAGTTATATCCTAAATATGTAATATTCAAACTGCATCATGATAGAAATGCCAAATAATGGCAATTTTTTGCATTTTCGGCTACATACCATGTAGTTTCTTCTGATTTCTCTTACTTTTTCTGCCTGTAAATTAATCACAATCTCCATCCCTCTCAACCAGTGGTTCCCAACTGAATCCTGCAATCACTGAGCAGCAAATCATATCACCTGTGCTGTGCTTCAGATATCTGAAAACCTGACCTGTTGGGGGTACTTGATGATCGCGGTTGGGAACCACTGCTCTAAACAATGAAAAAAACTTAAAAAAAAACTGCAGAATGCTTTACTGTGGACATGGTCAATAAAAATCTCTCATCTAGGGCTATATTCCATAGTCGGCGCTAATGTAGCGCCTCGATATGTAAGCGTTAGTGCCAGGATAAGTGTGTTTAATGCATGCCATCCATATTACATTCCTGACGCCAGCCCGTTAGTAATCTGCTTGACGGTTTTTGAGCAAGCTTTTGTGAGCTTACTGTACTTTGCGAATGCTATACTTAACATGGCGAGCGCAATCTTTAGTGTTTTGATAAGCTAGGTATTGCAAAGTGCTGGCGCTGATTACCGCTAGGATGCAGAGAGCAAAACGTTAGCACCTTTTAAAAGCTGGTGTTGAAAATCATTTAGTGCCCTATAAACCGCTCCCCTCCCATTAAATCCTATACTCACCTCTCATTTTACAGTGAGAATGGTGGCCCTATACGCCGCTTCGTCTCCGCGGGAGCAGAGTGAGACTGGGAACAAATAGTTCCCAGTCTCCCCCCGCAATCACTCCGCGGCGCTGTGCAATCTCCCGAGAGCGAGATTGAGCAGCACTCAGAAAGGCAAACCTCCATGGAGACCTATGGACTCGAGGAGGTGATGCTCGCGACGGCGCAGAAATGCTACCTCAAGTGATCACAGCAGTAAGGCCCGTGTCAGACAAGCGCACTTATCACATCCGTGTTGCCGCACATTTGTACGTCCGTTATAGCATATAATTATGACCAATGGAGCCCCAAACACGATGTACGTCCACACCGAACTGCGGACGCACAACGGACGCAGAAAACGGACGCAAGGCAGGCAAGAATGTAAATCTGCTAGAACGGACGCTGCGTCTGTAGCTTCCGCATAGCTTTGTGTGTGAGTGATGGAACGTGGTCAGATGGACTGCATTTTTGACGCCCAGCATTTTTGACGGACAAAATGTTTTTCATATTAATTTATTTTCCCTTCTAAATCAGTCAAAAAAGACATCAGTCAACAAAACGGACTGTGTGGCCACTACCTTGTCAGTCAAAAAGTACGACCGTTGTGCACGGACGCACAGTCCACACAGAATGCGTTCGTCTGACTTTAGCGGCTACCTCAAGTAGTCACAGCAGTTGGCGCTGCGTTCCTGGACAAAGTGCTGAGCTAGCACTTGCAAACGGCTCTATTAAAATCTTAATGCTAACATTAGCACTCATATGTGAGCTTAAGAGCTAGGGTAAGTGACTATAACACATGCCCCCCAATATTACATTGCGAACGATAACGGGTTAAAAAATCTGTTGATTGCGCACCTTTGCACAAGCTTACTGTACTTTTGCGCACCTTATACTTAACATGGGGAGGTCAATCAGTAATTAGCATTAGGATAAATAAAGTATTACAAAGTCCTAACTCTAAACGCACCGATTGTGTTAACTAAAATGTTAGCACCAGCTTCAACCTCTGGTTAACTGATTCCGCTTTTGCAGAATCTTTTACCACCAGCTGAAACCCCCCCTCCAAAAAAAATATCATATACTCACCTCTCATCCCACGGAGAGAACAGTGGCCTGATTCACCACTTCTGGCTGGTGTGAACAGAGTGAGACTGGGGACAAATAGTTCCCAGTCTAACTCCTCAAATCACTCGCAGCCCTGCAGCACAAGCCTCTATTGAGTCCTATGGACTCCAGAAGGTGATACTCGCGGCAGTGGCGCTATAACAAGCAGAGGTAGTCATTGCAGAATACATCCCAGAGTCCATAGTCCTGACGAGGCCTAATAAGACCGAAACAATCGTCAGGGGTTGCTGCACCTCTCATTCAGGGATGATGTCCTTGACATTTCAGTACTGGCCACCGTTTCTGGGAGTAGCAGTCTGATTTGCAGATGGAGCTGTTGTCCCTGTAATGGCACAATCGAGCTAAAGCCTTGGTGAGACCTGAGTGACCCCACCATAGAGCAGGCCACTAGTGCCGTTGCTTGTTCTCAGGCCCCTCACAAACCTCTCCCTTTCTCATATGACTTGTATATGCGAGAGCTGTGCGAGATTTTTTAAATAAACAGCAGTATTGCTGTACTTGGAATAGGGAGCAGCGAGGTCTGTATGTGGACCCACAATACTTACCGAGGTTTGTGCAATTATAACCACTCCTAATGGAATGGGGCCCTACATGTTGATTGTAATTTTAACCCTTAGTACTATTTGAAGTTGTGCCCCTAAGGTGTTTCTGGTGCCTCAGTATTTTGCATTTAGCACAGCATATTAATGACATTTCCCTGTTAATAGAGATAGCGTCGCCAGGTATATGAGATTTGTGGGTAGAAGCTATCATTATTTTGAGGTCAATGCAAAATACAGAGGGACCAAAAGCACCTTTGCCCAATCGGCAATAACATATAGCATTTTTTATTTTTACACCAAATCATGATCAGGCCTTTCCAATGACACCAAACATGACCCTCTAGCTGCCACGGATCTGGAGATACGGGTGTCCAAAGGACACTCCTAGCTCCACTTGGCAGCTAGGGGGTTAACTGGCCAACAAGGGTCAGTGCACATAAGGAGACAAGATCAGTGGGTGGCGGGTGGCCCCAGAGGCTTGGCTGACATCCAAGATGTCAGCCACTTCCGGGAGAGGATCGCGACTCTGCCCTCTCCAGCAGTGCCTCTCTTTTGTTTCTATGTTGAGCCGTTGGTGAGGGAAAGGTATCCAAAGGACTTCACCTACAATTTCAGATTCCTCCCTGCAGGTGCCGGGTGGGGCTTGAAAATTTATTTTATTTATTTATAAAGGATTTTACCAGGAAGGATACATTGAGATTTCTCTCGTTTTCAAGTATGTCCTGGGTTCAAGAACATGGTTAAAGAAATACAAAGTAGTAAAATACAAGAAATTAACACAAAAATATACAGATTAACAGAAAATAAATATGTAGGAAATATAGTCACTATGTTACATGTTTACAGGTGCATTCTGTATTGAGGTATGTTAATATGGAGCTCTTAAGGGACTTTAGACTGGGGGAAGATTTGATGGCGACTGGGAGGTTATTTCATAATTGTGATGCTCTGTAGGAAAATGAGGATCGAGACACTTTCTTTTTGTATTGTGGTATTGCAAGTAAGGTGCTGGTCCTGAATCGGAGGTTATAGGATGAGGGAACTGCTGAGGGAAGTAGCCTATTCAGGTAGGGTGGTACCGACCCATTAAAGCTCTTAAACACCAGGTTGGAAAGGTGAAGGGTGACATCATTGCAATGACTGAGGCCCATAAAACCAGCGGGCTGGCTTCTAGGAAGCCAAACTAACGTGGGACCCCAGCCAGAGTGGTGAGTAAAGGGAGGGAGGGGGGTTAAAGGACCATGACGTACATAGTACGTCCTTGTTCCTTAAGGGGAATTTTCCCCAGGACGTACTATGTACGTCAGTTGTTCTTATGGGGTTAAAGTAATAGTCTGCAGACATCTTCCTCCAGACCTAAATGCATGCACTTTTCTTCCATGTGTGACATATATAAGCGCATAGAAGATTCAGGAGTTGGCGTATGGATTTATCTTAAGAAACAAATGGATCAAAAGATCCAGAGAACGGATAAGGAGATGTCTCCAAAATGAAATTAAAATCACAACATTTTATTGCTACACAATAATAACACAGCACACAAAGGAAACACAATTCAAAAATAGACAAAGACGGAATAGCGCAGGACCTGAACACCGAAAAAAAAATATATAATTCTAAAAACATACACCTCTCTGGATCACCAGAATTGAAAAGAGGGAAGTATCCCAAAATTGTACTGCCCCCACAGTGTTGCGATGGGAAGGTACCAAGTGAAAGTATATACATGTCAGGAAATCACTTAATGTTATATAACACAGGAGCTCCGCAATCTTGAAAAAATCCACTGGTATAAGGACCACAGATACCACTGTCTTTAAGTCATGTAGTTACATTTGCATGTGCCGATTGTCAATAATAGAGCAATAAGGCAAATGCAGTAACAAAAATGGAAGCCATGGGTACAGTTAACATATATCCAGTTCAATACGGTGATTACGAATTAAGAACCCACAGTTAAAGACAGGTGAAAGTACATAAACGACCCACTCTATTCTCAATCAGTGAGAGACGTGCTATTGCAAAAGGTCATCATTAAGTCCTTGCATGTAAGGGGTGTGCTTCTCTCATAAGCCACATAAGTCATTCCCAAAAGACCAACAATAGATTGAACCTAGTACATAGAGAAGGGAAGTAGGGATAAAGAGGAGAAATAACACCGTCCCATTTCGCGTAGGTCTGTTCTTCAGGGACGCAAAATGGATTGATTTACCTTGTAAGCAAAAAGCATTCAAGCGAATCCAATAGGTTTCACTGTTAAAAATATTCCCGTTTTTATTCAATATCCAATAACCGTTTATTCTTTTAATCTGCAGCAAAAAGTTTTAATTTTTTTAGGCATTTTCTTGGAATTTTTTCATCAAATTATTTTTTCCGTAACAGACCTTTTTATCATTCATGGGACCTTACATGTTAATTCCAGACATTTTTGTCCATAGATTTTTTTTGCAAACTGTGTTTCAAATTTGAAAATTTCAAATCTTTTTTTGTCGGCTTGTCAGCACTGTGTTCGGCGGATCGTTGACTTTTTTTGGACGCGTTCAGGGTTTTTTTGGAGCATGATCGGCTTTTTTCGGATACATACAATGTTTTTTCGGTGGTTTTGCAGCAGTTTTTCCATTCGATGCAGTGGATTTTTGGGTTCAGTCGGCGGATATTCGCTGCACTTTGGGGACCCTGCGGTGAATGCTAAATTCACCACAGGGTCTGGGAATTCGATTCCCAGAAGTGCGGTGGCATTTCGGTGCTCTCTGAATAACCCTGCATATGTATAATTCAGTATTGTACATTAATGCCTGATAAAGGGAGCTGTATTCGTGATTATCAATGTCTGAGAATCTGGAAAACAGAGTTATAAATAATCTCTTTAAATGTCAGTAGGTTTGGAAAATGCTGCTATTAAATCACATTCATTAATAATTGCTAACATAACTTACCTTTCTAAGGCTTGATTAGCAATAGTAAATTAAACTAGGTTTCACGGGCCCCCACAAATCTGACTTGTCCAGGGCCCCCGAAATGCTAAAGGGAGCCCTGCGGAGTCTGCAGTGCTGAGTAGTGAAAGTGTCTCGCTACATATTAGATCCATTGCATAGATGATACAACTTCCATCATTTCATATACCTTCACACTTTATCAGACGGCAGTGTATAATCTGTTATAATGGACAGTTAAAATATAAGTTGTGCCGCACTATTTCCTTTCTGTGGTTTCTACAAATTAAATAGCACTGCATTTGATGCACCAGAAAGCAGTAAAAATAACATTAAATCACACTTTTGTAGGCAAGAATTGATAACTAAAAACAATAAGAAACTGAGTCAATTCCAACCGGAAGATCTTTTTTATTAATAGGTATGACATTGTTATGTATGACATTTTTTTATGGATGACAGTACGTTGAGTGAAGATATTATTTTCAGGTGCAGATATTATATCGCACATTTCTGTATAGAGATATGCTAAGTTTAGAATTTAGCATAGTCAAAACGTACAATGTGAAAAGTGCAAGACAGTCATGTGTATTGACACGAAAGTGCTTGCTGGCCTGCAGAATGACAGAACTGCTCATTTCAGGGATAGCCAAGTTTAGGTTGATATTTAATTGGGTGAGTTTGAACGCTTTCTTGGCTGGGAAGGAATGGTGATTATCATAGAAATGAATATTGCCATATCTATTACAGGGACTGTGTTATTGCCTCTACATTCTCTGCAAACAGGAAAAAAGTCTCCTGGGAGATTGCAAGAGGGAGGAATTGCATTTGGGCCAGTGGATTATAGGATTGTTATAGGGAAACTGACAGTTATTTGAACAAGAGGTTTGTTATTGACAGGGCGCTCATTCATTTAATATACCATTATATTATCTCACAAAGTATTTTTTACAGCACATGATGTTTGAATGAGCAAATTATTTGCAATCGTTACATCAAAATATATTTAAATAGCAGCAATACTTCTATGTAAAATCTTTTATGTTTCTTGATTTGTTCGGTAGATCACTGAAAAATGCATTTTCCGAATGTATGTTAAATATAAGGAAATGAATCTTATGAGGCAAAAAAAAACCCACTAGATATAAAGTGTCAGCTGCAACTTCACTGGGCAGAAAGTGCAAAGAATCCCCAGGAATATGTACATACAATAGAATGATTATAAAATGCCAAAACCCATATAGCGCTCAAAACACTAACAGCGTTATTCAAAGAGAATCGAAAAGTCGTTCGCTTCAATTCGGTGCGATATGGCGATCCCATTTCAGCAACCCTGCGGTGTATTCAGAAAGCACCACAGGGCCATCGTAGTGCAGGGAAAAGCCACCGCAAACCCGACGAACACTCACCACAAAACCCGGCGAACGCACACCGAAACCGGCAAAAACATCTGGCTTAAACCCACCGAACACGCCGGAGAAACCCGAGCAGCCGCCGGAAAAAGCCGACACTGCAGACGAATGGAGTGAAAAAAAAACCAGTACGCTGGAATGTTTTAAAAGTGAAACGTTGCTTGCAAAGAAAGTATAGAACGAAAACGTAAGAAATTTACATATAAGGTCCAATGAATGATAATAAAAAGGGTGGTTACAGAAAAAAGAAAAAATGATTTAAAAAAATAGAACGGAAAAAAAAATTTCGCTAGAAAATCCAGAAAAATGCCTAAAAGATCCTAAAAAAAATCTATAAATAGACTTTTTACTGCAGAATATTATAATCAACGGCTTATTAGATATTGAATTAAAAAGGGGATATTTTTAACATTGAAGCCAATGGGATTCGCCTGAATAAACCTGTTGAATGAAACCATAGAACAGCAGGGCATTTCGACAATGTTTCTCAGCTGTTTGGTGTTCTCTGAATAGACGAAGCATTGCTTCTCTATGGGGATTTCACTGCCCTCGAACAGGCACCGAACAGGAACCGTATGTGCAGGCGAACTCCCTGCTCTCTAAATAGCCGAATGGCCAGGAAAGGTAACCGTACGCTGAATTTCACTGTTTGGTTACCTTTCAGCCACAATTCGGATCTCTTTGTAAGAAAAACAGAAAAATAATTAATAAGAAAGGTAATGTACAGCAATACTTAAATCTAGATATTGGAAAGAAGGCTCGTAATACCTAAAAAAGAAAAAAAGACAAATAGTACAATTTAGTTAAGAAACAGTAGAAAAAGGTAACAGTGCTGGAATATTATTCACTGGAGAAATAATATAGGTTCAATGTACTCACATTAGACACACCTAAGGGTTTATTCTTTTATTCCCTTCACTTCGGGGAATTCTGCATTCACCGCAGGGTCCCTAAAGTGCAGGGAAAAGCTGTCACAAAACCGCAGATTAAAAAAAAAAAAAACTCAGCAAAACCGCAGAAATTATCGGATCTGATAATTTCGGAGGGTCCCAGTGGCTTATCGGATCAGATCCGATAAGTCACTGCAAACCCGCTGAATGTGTCTTGAAAAAGCTAAAGATTTGCCAAACACAGTGCCGACCAGCTGCTAGAAAAAAAAAAGACAAATAAATAAAACGATTGAAAGTTTGAAACGCTGTTTGCAAAACAACTACTGAACGAAAATGTCTGGAATTAATATATCAGGTCCTATTAATAATAATTATTAAGGTACTTTACAGAATTTAGAAAAAAAAATTTGCAAAAGAATTCCATAAAATGCATAAAAAATCCTAGAAGAAAAATAAATAAAGAGCCTTTTTCCTGCAAATTAACAGAATAAACGGTTTAATAGATATTGGATAAAAATGGGAATATTTTTAACATTTAAACGTTATTCACTTGATTAAACCTGCCGAATGAAACGACAGAACAACCAGGACATTTCACTGACATTTTTCTGCTGTTCAGTGTTCTCTGAATAGATTAACCATTGCTTCGCTATGGGGATTTCACTGCCGTTGAACAGGCACTGTATTTGCTGACAATTTGCACAAATTTGACGAATTGTCTGATATTTGAATAGCCAAATGGCCACGAAATTGTACCATATGGGGGAATTCACTGTTCGGCGCAATTTCAGGGCCAGATTGGCTCTCTCTGAATAACCCTGTTAGTGTGCGTGTGTGTGTCTTTTCTTCCTCTGTGCTCTATAGGTATTCCAACAGGTCTAGTCAATGCTTCTAAAATCATGCTCCGTCTCCATCTTGCACCCTTTACTCATCCCAATATCACCTTCTACTTTCTTTTCCCAAACATAAACTTCCCATCTTTCTTCTATGGCGAATGGTAGCCCTGACATTCTCAATGATGCTGTAGGGAGTACGTGAACCAGTTGCAACTCAACTGTGGTGTTGAGAATGTTGTTCGGCATATCTTATTGCCGTAACACTTTTATAATCAGTTAGCAAAATGCTCCTATAATGCCCAACATAGGTTATAGTCACTTGACTTGGAATTACTTCCTACATATGTGCTAATGTTTTTCACCAATACCAATTATAGGAAATTTTTAAGTCATTTCCCATCAAGAATTTGCTGTCACTCACGTCCAGCACCTGTCATCGGAACTGGGTAAGTGTGATCTGCTCTGTGATATCTCATTAAGGATGAACCATCATATTGATCTTTATCAGTGTGATATCCATCACCTGATGAGACATCTCAGGGAAAGTGAACGTCTCAAGTACAGGTTCAGTTTAAGTATATTTCCATAGTCCGTTCTATTCGGTAAAGGGAAAATAAATGGAACTGCTCTAATATATAACAGCTCGAAATATATTATTTATGAATCTTTTTTCTCTTTCAGAAACCAATTGTCTTATTTTTAAGTATCATCAATATAAAGCCAAAGCCATTGCCAAAACAACCAGTGAAAGTGTCAGTGTACCGGAATGGCTCTGTTTACAGGAGATATCCTTATAATCTCATGAGTCTTTAATATTTGTGTGACTGAGAGAGATACAGTTTCCCCTGTAAAAGTCATTCCATCATTTATAAATGTCAGTTGTCATAATGACTGCCACTTTGTTTCTGTAATTAGAATTGAATTCTAACAATAACAATATTTTCATAGTTATTGATACTTTAAGGTATGCTATGCATTATGGCAGAGTCAGCTAAATAGAAAACGAATAGATGACTCCAGAATGGTGTCCTAATGCAGTAATAAGTCAAAAAATAAAATTGATTTCAGATTTAAATTCATTATTGACACAGACATATTTATAGCTGATCCAACATTGGAAAAACATAAATCCTTTATTTTCCTATTACTTGGCTTATATATGTAACCTTTATCATTTGCAGTGTAAATTATGACCTGCCTTCACTAATGTATTCAGCATGGTATCTCATGGATGGCTATGTATCATATGAGGACTCGGTGAAAACATATTTTATTTTACATGATCAATGTTTTGTCTCTCCTACCACCAAACGACTTTTCGTGGAACTGTGAGAAGTGATGGGAGAATTCCAGGCAGACTTGAATAACATTATGTATAGTGATCACTACGATCGTGTTTATTCACTAAATGGAGAATTTTTAAAACTGAGCAATTAAGGCTAGGGTCAAACGAACGCATTATTCTCAGCGACTGTCAAAAAGTGCGTCTGAACGCATTGACGTATTTTTTCACGGAATGTGAGAAACAGGTCATACGATGCGCATTTTCGTGCGTCATTTTTTACGGATCGGCAATAAAACACTTTATGCGTCTGGACGTTATGTAGGCTGGACTTTAGCAGCGTCTGACATCTCCTAATCACACACACACGCCGCTATGCCGCCGCAGCGCACTCTGTACGTCAGTACTAGCGGTTCTGCGTTCTCAAAAAAATGCGTTCATTTTCCACTTGCGTTGCGCGGCCGGACTTTCGTGCGGCTGTACTTCGTATATTGTCCGTCATTGCCCATGATTTGGTGCTACTGTGGCCGTGAGTAAGTGCGCCTAAACGCATGTTAAAAATGCGTTAGTCTGACCCCCGCCTAATTTGGAACTAAATGCTAATATAGTTAATTTTATGTGCCGGGATCTTGAAAAAAATATCAAGTCTCTTTCTTTCATAACGTACAGCTCAAAACATGAAGGGCTATATTACAAAGTTGGTGCTAACTTAACCAGAGGTGTTGTAAACTTACCAGAGCCATTATAGCTTATGGAGCTGTTACATTAACAACAGCTCTGGTTAAGTTAGCACCAACTTTGTAATATAGCCCGAAGTGTTGCACTTACAAACTAATATTTGGTTCCAAAGATAGAATTTTGACAGTTTGGAAGATTATTTAAATTGGCGGACTGGTAACTCACCCATAAGACAAAAACCAGCAAGACAAGAACCATATATTTTTCAAAATAGTTAATTTTTTTGTATAATATAGTTTTTATTATTATAAAACAGAGCTTATTCAGGTCAACAAGAAAATAATAAGAAATAGACATAACGTACAGTGAAGTTATGGTAAGTACAGTCACTACATCCATCTGAATAAAACGCAAACAATCCTTAAGGCCCCGTTCACACCTAGACATTTTAATGCGCGTTTGTGCGCGCTTTAAAACGCATGAACGGGGAAATCCCATGCTTTGCTATGGGCCCCGTTCACACCTAAGCGTTTTAAAGCACGCAGGAACGCTCTTTAAAACGGCTGACGCAAAAAGAAGTCCGGGAACTTCTTTTTGGGCATACAGCAGCGCGTTCGCGGCCATAGACATAGCCGCGAACGCGCTGCAATGCGCGTTCGTGCGTTTTTTCGTATGCATGAACGCCGTAAAAAAAAAACGCGCGCATTGCGCGACGCAGCACTATGCCCAAGTGTGAACCCAGCCTAAAGCAACTATATATCTGTGGAAATGTCAAGGAAAAGAAAAAGAAAATATAAAAATAAAAATACCAACAAATTAAAGGAAAACGAAATTGAATCTTGAGTGTTACTAGCGTACATAGATATCTTTGCATTTCTGTGTGTCATTCAATAGAACAAGAGTGTAGGGATCAAACCATTAAGGGAAACATAGGGGGCGAAGGCTGACACCCTGGGGACGTAGCTAAAACCTCCTAGTTACCTCGGCGATGTTTCATTACAAAGTCAGACCGCCAATACCATATTTTAAAATAAAGATCGTATTTGTTATCTAGGGAGTAATGAAGGTCCTCCATTTCCCTAACTTTGCTGATCTGGTCTATCCACTCAAAGATCGTCGGCGATTACTGGGATCTCCAGTGTCTAGGTATTAAGACTTTTGCGGCATTGAACAATTGTATCGCTAGTGACTTAACATATCTATTTGGAGACATCGGGACTACATGTAAAAGAGCAGTTTGTGGCGTAAATGGGATGAGGTGATCAGTAGTGGTGATCTCCTTTACATATGTAAACACCACTTCCCAAGTAAGGTATTATGACCGGGTATTCCCACCAAATATGAACAAAGGTTCCTTTCGATAACACGCATCCCCAGCAGTTCAGGGAAACCCCGGGGTGCATCGCAGCCAATCTACTAGGGATAAGATACCAACGAGAGAGTAGTTTATAGTTCATCTCTTGTATTTTAAGGTCCCTAGAAGAATGAAAAGTGATATGAAATACATCTAACCATGCGTTTTAAGTCAGGGAAGGGGGTGTCTCAGTATCCCATTTATCGGTGTAGTGGGGTAGGTCAGAGTATTCTGCGGCCATCAGTAGGACATAGATTAAGGAAAGGAGATGGGGAAGGGGAAGGTCAGTAGTTCAAAGACGTTCGAATGGCGACAGGGTTGATCTATACGGCTGGCTTGCTATGAAGCTGGACCAAAAGTGTTTAAGCTGAAGGTAGCGTTATGCATCTAGGGGAGATGGCGTCCAATGTGGCATCAGCTGCTGAAGAGGCATAAGCGACCCTTCCGTAGTGCATGCTTGGATTGGTAAGTAAGGACCATCATAGGTGACATCTAGAAAAGTGGTCGATAGGCCATGCGGGAAGTCAGGGTTGCTGGTCACGGGAGTAAAGAGAGATGGCAGTGGAGATAAACCCAGTCTAGAGTGGTAGCGACTTCTCTTAAGTTCTTTCCCTGTGGTCTACACCGCCCCCCTTGCGGTGTTTGAGATTTTGATATTGGTGCAGTAATTGCCTTAGCTCCAACCGGAGGGAGGATAGGGTGGTATAATGTTCAGCGGACGGTATGGCCTTATGGAGAGTCTCAAAGGTCTGAATGTCTGAATTTTGTCCCCCTTTTCCCTTTTACATCTGGCCCCCAGTTGAATCAACTGTCCCCGGAGTACACTCTTGTGCGCCTCCCACAATATAGGAGCAGAGACTTCCCCATTATCATTCTCAGCAAATATTGAGTAATTGCTTCTGAGAGATACTCTCGGTGAACCACATCTTTCAGTAGGGATTCGTTGAGGCACCACTGATATCGTCTAGGGAGCAAGTCAAGGATGTCGAAGTCTAACTGTACCGGGGCATGATCTGACCAGGTGATACTCCCTATGGACACTGAGCGGAGTAGGTGTAGAGTGTGATGAGACATAAGAAAAAGGTCCAGGCGGGAGTATACACGAGCAGCATGAGAATAAAACGTAAAGTCACGCCCAGCAGGATGCATCGCTCTCCAACAGTCTACCAATTGAAACGTGTGTAATAATTGATGGAATCTACGTCTTTTAGATGGTTGTGGGGATCCAGAGGAAGGGGCAGCCTCCATTGGGGAGTCTGGGTAGATATTAAAGTCCCCACCACACAGCAATAGGCCTTCAGTAAATTTGTCAAGCTTACTCAAAATTCTACGTAACGCAGTGCATTGACGGGTATTAGGGAGATAAATATTTGCTAACGTGACTAGTCTAGATCCTATATAGCCCTTCAAGAATAAGAAACAGCCTTGTGGATCTGTACTCTGAGAGGTACATGTGAAAGGAATGCGTGAGGCTACTAGAATGGCCACCCCTCTAGATTTGGAAGCTGTAAAATTGCTAAAAAAACTCTGGGAAAAATAATTTGAGCGTAATGTCGGAGCACTGTCTGACCTAAAATGGGTTTCCTGCAAGAAGGCAAAATCACAGTTTTGCTTACGAAGATCCGTCAAAGCCATCTGTCGTTTAGATGGATGATTCAGTCTCCTGACGTTCAGGGATATAATTCGTATGTTAGCCATAATCCAGAAAATGAACCCTAAAAAACAGCAGCGTTGGAGAGAATGCAACCCCTGGTGTGATCCTAGCCCCATAGGTTGGATATACGTAGAATGTGCAAGCTATGCAGACCCGAGAATACCAACATAAACCAAAACAAAAGGAAAAACAAAAACAGCACTAAACAGTGCAAAGTGTAAAGCAAATATCGGTGTGGGTACCCGGATAGGGTACTGACCCATGAGGGGTCCAACAAGTAAAGCAAAGATAAGGAACAGCCGTTCCTGGCATATTGGAAAATCTCAAACACCGCAAGGGGGGCGGTGTAGACCGCAGGGAAAGAACTTAAGAGAAAAACCGTGATAAGGGCATAACAAACTATAGAAAGCATCACTATAGTATCAGGTCTAGAGCCTCCTGATTCTGCCGCACCCGGGCAAAAAATAAATGAAATAAGCATAACCATCAAACGTCGGTCGCGATATATGAGCATCCCCTCGAGACCTATCCAGTAGGCCAGTCACTAGTCTTAGTGCAAGAAGAGAAATTTGAACAATCTCAAGTGGTGTGAGCCCAGGTCCCTGGACCCGCCGTTCAGGGGGGATCTTTGGGCCACCATGAGAGGTGAATAAAACCTATCAAAAGCCTTGTCACTCCGGGCCAAAGGCCGAATGTAGGTCTGAGGTCTCGGCCATGGCAGTGAGTGGGCGACGGTGCTTTTGTCTACGGACAACGTGCCATTTTTGTCGTTGTGGCTTGGGAGGGGGGTAATCCACAAAATCACCTCCATGCCAGTTCACTACCTCCACTAGCAGCAAATCCAGGGCTTGCATAAATTCCGGTACATCCCCTGGTTCCATCAAAATAGTTTATTATTCATTGTGTTCATCATAAAAAAAACTATCAAGCTTGTGATTGGTTGTTCACATTAATATAAACCTCCCTGAAAATAACATAATATTATACAATATAATGAATATATGAATAATACTATTGACTATCCTTTTGAAATAACCTAGTGTGCAAACCATAATCACTTTTTTAGCCCTTTTGGGTTTTATTGACATGTCTGGCAACTCATTGTGCTATATAGCTATTTGGCACTCAGCTAGTTAATTTGTGTTCATGAAGTAAAATGAGGCTAGATCACTATATAGCAATTTTTATGGATCAGTGATGCGAATCACCTTGGAAAGGCATAGATTATTTCTCAGTTCTTTTTCATATGTTTCTGCAGACATAGCTTGTTTTATGTTGTTCGTAGCTAGGTAGTGGCACAACCAAGGGAAATGAACTGTGGTGATCTCCATCTGCAGGGCAAATGCCTCTAGACAAAAAGGGAGCTGATGCATTTGTCTGTGTCTCTGCCTTTTATTCCTCGGACTTTGGGGAGCAGGATATATGAAGAATATTGATATTTTAGTAAATCCAAGGCATATATGTGGGACCTAGTTCCTTATGTGATTAATGGAAACTTATTTGATTAAAGAATTATACATACATCAATTTTGGAATTTACAGAAGTATAAAAATACATAAACTAGAACATTACCCCTCAAAGGGCCAAATTACATTCTTCACGCAAAAACGCACGCGCAACGCGTGAATTTGTGCGCCAAGCGTTAAACGTTAATGTCTGTAAATCACCGCTGGAATTACAATCCTCGCGCATTTTTTCACCCATCGAGCATTAACGCGTATAAAACGGATGTGCACAAATGCTTGTGCAGTAACGTTGCGAGCAGAAATCAGTGTGCGGACTGTTTTTTTCACACGATTCAGCCAATCAGAATTAAGAACCACAATTATCTCACGTTAAGTTTTTGCGCCTATCAAAGTCAATCTTAGCATATATGCTGCAGCAATAATAAATGCACACACAACGTCTCCATTTTATTGGTTTGGTATGAGAAGAATGTGTAACTATACTTTGCTGCATTCTTTTTTTTTGGGCTGGTGTATTTGGTTTCGTTCAGGTTGTTCAGATTTGCCATTAACACCAGCTTTTAGGAGTTGCTAAAATTATTCGCGCAAAGGCTGTGCGTTACAAACTGAGCATAGATTGTAATACCATCCACGTACCAGCGTTCATTCGCATTTGCGCTCACAATTTTAAGTATAGGACGTGCTCAGTACAGTATGCTTGCGCAGGGTTCGCGCAGGTTCACCCGCGGTAGACGATTACGCTCGTTTGTTGCGCTGACAATGTTTTACCCTTTGCATTATTGTTTTTTTGCACCGGCGCAAACGTTTGCGTGAAGATTGTAATTTGGCCCAAAGTATTTAAATTAGAGAAAAATACAAAACATACAATACTATATATATATATATATACATATATATAAATGTAAAGCCTCTTTACAATTTCAAACATTTATTATTTATTTATTTCCTACAGAGCACTGCAAATATGGAATAACCTCCCAGACACCATCAAATCTTCCCCCAGTCTAAAGTCACTTAAGAGATCTCTATTAACATATCTCAATACAGAATGCACCTGTGAACATGTAACAAAATGAGTATATTTCCTATATATTTATGTTGTGTTACTCTGTATATTTGTGTTATGTTTTCAATATCTTGCATCTTATTACTTTATATTTCTGTACCTACTATAACAATTTAATGTTCTTGAACCCAGGACATACTTGAAAAAGAGAGAAATCTCAATGTATCCTTCGTGTAAAATACTTTATAAATAAATAAATATTCAAATTAACCCTCAAGTTGATGTGCTTCGTGCAACTAATGTTGCCAATATAGAGGTGTATTAAATGAGGCAAAAATAAAAACTTAAATATATACGTATCATTTTGTAATAAATTTCACTTATCTGTCTTTTCATTTGCCTTTGTAATAAATTTTAAAAGATTGTAAAGAGACATTATGGACACCCTGTATATATACAGGTGTATATATATATATATATATAATTAAACCGATAAATTGTCCTGTAAGTACTCTAATTGCATCCACATCTACTGCTGCATATTGTTTGCACCGCGGCATGTAGATACATATTTTCCTATGTTTGAGTAGAGTGCCATTTTCAGGATTATATATTATACACTGCAGTAATATTGTTGATTTTATTTATAGGCGATGAGTCAAGAAAGTTTGCCATATACCATCCATTTCAAAATACTGGGGCTCACCTACAAAGCTCTCCATAACTGCGCCCCTGACTACATCTCCTCCCTTAGCAGGTACATCCTGTCCCGATCACTTTGCTCGGCCAATGATCTGATGCTATCAGTAGGGATGAGCCGAACACCCCCCCGAGTTCGGTTCGAGCCAGAACCCGAACTTCCCATTTGTTCGGGACCGAACCCGAACCCGAACTCCCATGCAAGTCAATGGGGCTGAAAATTCGGTTTTTTAGAGTGCCCTCCAAGAGGGCATATATGCTACATATTTGCCATAAAAGGTGTATGGGGGTCCGGGTAGTGCCCTGGGGGACAAGAAACAAGGAAAAAAGTAAAAAAAAAAACGTTTTTAAAGGGACAGTGAGTTTTCCATGAAATAAGGGTTAAAAATAAAAATGAATCCTTCAAATATCGTGCCTAGGAGGTCCCCATAACCTGCCCGTGAAGTGGCGGATTTCTAGGATGTATAGAAATATGTAAAAACAAAAAAATGACATTTCAAATGACTGTAAATGCTTTTCCTTTAATCTATCCATAAACAACTGCTTGGGGCGGCAGTCTGTATGAAAAGAGGAGACATTTTCGGACACGCAGAAAAAGTTTACTGATTTTTTGACGGTGAAAAGCAGGAGAATGGAAACTTCTAGACCAAGAAGCCGATTTGGAAAGTGAGATAAATGGGAGAATTTTTCTGGTTCAGCTATTTTGATGTAGAATTTTCATTCTCCAGTCATTCTCCTGAGTTTCACCTTTCTCTGAATAACCCTGACAGGGTTATTCAGAGAGCGGTGAAGAGCAGGAGAATGACTGGAGAATGGAAAATTCTAGGTCAAAATAGCCAAACCAGAAAAATTCTCCCATTTAGGCTAGGGTCAGACTAGCGAATTTTTAACGTGCGTTTAGGCGCACTTAATCACGGCCGCACTAGCACCAAATGACGGCCAATATACTAAGTACGGTCGCACGAAAGTCCGGCTGCGCAACGCAAGTGGAAAATTAACGCATTTTTTCGAGAACGCAGAACCGCTAGTACGGACGTACAGAGTGCGCTGCGTCCACTAGCGGCGTGTGTGCGTGATTTGGAGACGTCAGACCCTGCTCATGTCCGGCCAACATAACGTCCAGACACCCAAAGTTTCCTGGTTTGGATCCGTAAAAAATCACGCACAAAAATGCGCATCGTATGACCGTTTTCGCGCAATCCGTGAAAAAATACGGCAATGCGTTCGGACGCACTTTTTGACGGTCGCTGCGAAAAATGCGTTAGTCTGACCCTAGCCTTATCTCACTTTCCTAATCGGCTATTTGGTCCAGATTGTTCGCTTTTCCTGCCATTCTCCTGGTTTTCACCTTTCTCTGAACAACCCTGAGAGAGAGGTGAAAGCCAGGAGAACTGGCAAGAGAAGAGAACAATCTAGACCAAATAGCCGATTTGGAAAGTGAGATAAATGGGAGAATTTTTCTGGTTTGGCTATTTTGACCTTGAATTTTCCATTCTCCAGTCATTCTCCTGAGTTTCACCTTTCTCTGAATAACCCTGTCAGGGTTATTCAGAGAGCGGTGAAGAGCAGGAGAATGACTGGAGAATGGAAAATTCTAGGTCAAAATAGCCAAACCAGAAAAATTCTCCCATTTAGGCTAGGGTCAGAGTAGTGAATTTTTAACGTGCGTTTAGGCGCACTTAATCACGGCCACACTAGCAGCAAATGACGGGCAATGATGGCCAATATACGAAGTACAGTCGCACGAAAGTCCGGCCGTGCAACGCAAGTGGCAAACGAACGCATTTTGTCGAGAACGTGAAACCACTAGTACGGTCGTACAGAGTGCGCTGCGTCCGCTAGCGGCGTGTTTGCGTGATTTGGAGACGTCAGACCCTGCTCATGTCCGGCCAACATAACGTCCAGACACCCAAAGTTTCCTGGTTTGGATCCGTAAAAAATCACGCACAAAAATGCGCATCATATGACCGTTTTCGCGCAATCCGTGAAAAAATACGGCAATGCGTTCGGACGCACTTTTTGACGGTCGCTGCGAAAAATGCGTTAGTCTGACCCTAGCCTTATCTCACTTTCCTAATCGGCTATTTGGTCCAGATTGTTCGCTTTTCCTGCCATTCTCCTGGTTTTCACCTTTCTCTGAACAACCCTGAGAGAGAGGTGAAAGCCAGGAGAACTGGCAAGAGAAGAGAACAATCTAGACCAAATAGCCGATTTGGAAAGTGAGATAAATGGGAGAATTTTTCTGGTTTGGCTATTTTGACCTTGAATTTTCCATTCTCCAGTCATTCTCCTGAGTTTCACCTTTCTCTGAATAACCCTGTCAGGGTTATTCAGAGAGCGGTGAAGAGCAGGAGAATGACTGGAGAATGGAAAATTCTAGGTCAAAATAGCCAAACCAGAAAAATTCTCCCATTTAGGCTAGGGTCAGAGTAGTGAATTTTTAACGTGCGTTTAGGCGCACTTAATCACGGCCACACTAGCAGCAAATGACGGGCAATGACGGCCAATATACGAAGCATGGTCGCACGAAAGTCCGGCTGCGCAACGCAAGTGGAAAATGAACGCATTTTCTCGAGAACGCAGAACCGCTAGTACGGACGTACAGAGTGCGCTGCGTCCACTAGCGGCGTGTGTGCGTGATTTGGAGATGTCAGACCCTGCTCATGTCCGGCCAACATAACAACCCTGAGAGAGAGGTGAACCTCTGAACAACCCTGAGAGAGAGGTGAAAGCCAGGAGAACTGGCAAGAGAAGAGAACAATCTAGACCAAATAGCCGATTTGGGAAGTGAGATAAATGGGAGAATTTTTCTGTGTTGGCTATTTTGACCTAGAATTTTCACTTCTCCAGTTATTCTCCTGCTTTTCACCGCTCTCTGAATAACCCTGTGAATGTTTAATCCCCAGGTGAAAAATAACATTGCTTTAGATTTTTTTCAAACACCAGTTAAATTCAGCATATTAGGATGTTTTAGGGAAATTAATTCTCAAATCTCAATCAGAAGCAGACACCACCCCACCCTCAGTACAAATATTGTACAATGTATCAAATTGATTACCAGACTAAAAACACCTGGTGTTATGCCCGTTTGTGAACAGAGGTTATATAGAGTTGATAATCTTTCCACGTACACATTAGTTTTTAATTCAATATCTAATAAAACGTTACTTATAATATTCTGCAGTAAAGAGTCTCTTTATTTCTAGATTTTTTTGTATTTTTTTAAGCATTTTCTATACTTTTTTAAAATTTCTTTTTTTTTCGAACCCGAACCGAACACGCCCAAAAAGTTCGAAATTCGCGAACTTTCGAACTGCCAAAGTTCGGGTCGAACACCGAACCGTCCGAACCCGAACAGCTCATCCCTAGCTATCAGTTCCTCGTACCCTCACCCCCAACTCTCGCCTTCAGGACTTCTCCTGAGCTGTCCCCTTTCTGTGGAACTCCCTCCCCTGCAACATTAGACTCTCCCCGTCTCTCCAGTCCTTCAATAAGTCTCTGAAAACACAATACTTTAGAGAAGCCTATCGGTTCACTCCATGATCCCCCACTGTACATTTCATGCACCATCTTCCCATCCAGCCCACATGCTCCCCGTTACCTCACATACTCTGCAATTTACGCTCACCTATTGTGCCACCCCTCTCCTCTTAGATTGTAAACTCTCGGGCAGGGTCCTCTCTCCTACTGTTCTGTAAGTGTAATGTGTATGTAAATTTGTTATTCTGTCACTCCCATTGTACAGTGCTAAGGAACTTGTTGGCGCTTTATAAATACTTGTAACTGTAATATACTAATAATGCTATATTCTTTGCATTATGTATTTCAAACCAAATATTCTTCGTAACAACAAGTAAACAGCACCGAAAGTACACACTGGGGCTAATCCTGTGTCAGCATTTTTGTCCCATGTGCCAGAGATAGAGAGAACTTCAAGGAAATAATTCCTAAGCATGTGTGAAGGAAATACAATCTGACAGAGGGACTCCTGGCCATTTATCAGATAATGAATTCACTAGAGACATGAAGCATTCCACTGGGAATCTGACATACATAACCCTTTTTCATTTATATATGTAAGTCACCTGTGCAAAATCTAAATGACTGACCTGCGCCTGAAATGTATTCCAAGAATTCCAATTAAATGGCTGATTCTGATATTCATTATGGCAAATTTAATAAATATAAAATCATCCTACTTGACAGACTATCAGCTCACAGTTACAGAATATGACCTAACAACACATAGAATGAGGCAGCCTTACATTCCAAATAGAATAAGTACAGTGGTTTTTATAATGTTAAATATGAATATAGGTAGAAGTCAAATGGCCATGTGGATTCAAAAAAGCATTTCCCTTTTTATGAAGCTGAATCGCATGCAGCTCCTATATAAAAACCATAGATGATAGACCTCATGTGGTGATTTCTTTTCATACCTTTATCTAAGCTGAAAATCTGATTGCAAAAATAACTACAGTAAATAAGGTGTGATAAATCACCTTTACGTGGATCAATCTGGGCAAGGTTTGAATTCTTTACAAATGATTTACTGCTGGCACAACTATGTTAGAGGAAAAAAATAAAAAAATCCACATTGTGCAGTAACAGTGAAACTAGGAAGCTTCATGTTTTTGGGAGCCACAAAGCGCATACCATGTAACTGGATAGACTGACTGATTGTCCGAAATGATGGTGTTCTGTTCACTCGTATTTTGTTACAATGCAATTGTGACAAAACAGAAAGCTCTAGTTATCACCACTACTATTTAGCAATGAAAATATATATTTTCTTTAATGCAATACATGTTATTTTATGACAGGTCAAGGCTTAAAGGGACACTATAGCCGCCATGACCATTTATTGAATCCAAGCTCTTCAAAACGCAATTAAAAATAATGGGAACTTGCGATGATGCAGAAGAAATCAGCATTAATCAAGTTTGGGTGACTCAACTCTTCCTTTTGGGAAGTCACTATTATACTTCGGCCTCAAGGTGTTTGACACAGATAGGTCACCACAGGAGCTTTCCTGGTGACCAACGATGTCGTATCTCTTAACGCACTCAGCTACTAACTTGGACGAGGCTCAGGCCTTGATGTCCACGTTGGGGTTTAGGAAGACACAGGTGGTGAAACCAGATGGAGAGTTTATTATTTCGTAACGGTAATATGTTTTTACCGTATTACTCATCACTGCTTGGACAGCAAAATATTTATGTTGATATGCTTAATCTCATCTAAAATTCATAAAGAATTATGAAACAATTGAACGAACCAGAAAATTCAAATAAAGAATATAGTTATAGAAAGTACCCCACCAACCACTTCAAACTAATGTTTTGTGATACCTCTACACAGTGCTTTTTTTTCTAGGAAAAAGGTGGTGGTACTCACCATGAAGCATTCATAAAGCGTCAGGCAGTGAGCAGCCAATGAAAAGATGGCATATGCTCACATGAACTATTAAATGGAAAGCGCACGCCAGTGTGCAGCCAATGTATAGGCCAGGCCATGACATTGTGTTTCCTGGGTCCAAAGATGAAATGCTGCCGCCCCCTCAAACTATTCCCACAATACACACCCATGTTTATCACAGAGCTCCTCAGCAATAAAACTCACAGTAATGTGCAGTGTGTATGATCGCATCACATAGCTCGACAACAATAAAACTCACAGTAATATGTGGTGTGTATGAGCATATCACAGAGCTCCACAGGGCAGCATCATTGATCCCTTTTATAATTGAAAAGTGAACAATAGTGGTGAATTAAGGAGAAAAAAGACAATAGAAAAAAAAAAGGGATTTTATGGTTATTTATTTTTACATGTGTAGCGCTCACTCCCGGAGGAGCCGCTGAATTTGAACCTCGGGTAAGTCTCCCCGCACTAGGGAATAAATATACTCCAGCACCGTTGTGGATTTTATAAATTATATAGTTTACTAGAATAAATGGCATATAATGAATAGCACGGTATATGTATATATATTTACAGTACTTCGTAATGCGGGAAACGCGCAGCGGAAAAGAAATACGATGCTTCGTAATTCGAGAAATGCGCAGCGGAAAAGAGAAAAATAAATCTTTAACCCCCTTTTGTGTTTTGGGGAGTGAGTCCCATGCAGGTTATGTCCCAAGAATGTAGGTGTGTGTGTGTGATGGTACCCGGGTACAATATTCAACTGGCCAATGAATTATTTATGAGGAATCTTCGACTAGTCAAGTTGGGGCCCTGTGGGTTTTTGAAACAAACAGCAGCGTGCTTTCTATTTTCACAACGGCCTGGAAGGCCTCTCACCCATCCGCCAGATACTTGGTGCTCCCCTCGACCCAGGACGTCTCTCCGCTCAATTTTGACTGGGATTCTATGGGTTACCGGATCCGCTGTCTTTCTTTCCTTTAGCTGCCGCAAGATGTCCAGCTCACCGCCTGCACTCCCTGTCAGATCGATCTGCGGTGCTCCTTACTCGGGGTCCTCTGGAACCAGCTTCTTGTCCTCAGACCTCACAGCTTGGTATAGACAGATCTCTGCAGGGTCACTGTCCCGATCCCCCAGCACCAGCGAGGTAGCCCCTGCACTCTGGCCTGGTCATGATCCATAACAGCTCTGCCTGCTTCCTTCTCCTTTCAGCTCCCAGCTTACTCTGAGCATGCTTTCCACGAGGCTGCTGATGCCTTTCCTTTCCTACACACACCCCTTCCTGTCCTCACGCAAAGCATCATGGAAAATGTAGTTCAGTGTCTTCTGTGTTTGTCCAGCATAATCTTACCATGGTCTCTGTCTCCCTCTGGTGGCCATTGCAAGTAAATGCAGCAGAACAGTCTTTTTAAACACAGCGCTACACATGAAAAATGGTCATGTTTGGTATCATTGGAAAGGCCATGACCCTCTAGCTGCTGTGGGTCCATAGATACAGTGGTCCAAATAACCCCTGTATCTCCTCCATAGGGAATAGGGCATTCACTGCCAGGCAGGAGGGGAACTTCCACATCTGACATCATCACGCCCATGCGCGATGGTGTAAATTGGCAGGGATAGGTCTCGCAGGTGGAGCTGACATCCAAGATGTCAGCTCCCTGCAGGAAAGTTCACGATTGACGACAGGCTGGTGTCGATCAGCGGAACTTCCACCATGGGCTTCAGGCATCTTCCGCATCCTAGCGGAGGAGCGTTTGCCCTGTTGGTAGGTGGCAGTACTGATTACAAAAGTGTACCAGGAGAAAAAAATGCCCTGCCTGTAGAGTACATGATAATTAGCATAATAACTTTGGTTTCAAAAACACGCCTGATTAGGTTTTCAATCCTTGAATCTTAACAGAATCTTTGAAAACACTGCAATTTGTTACATTGCTGTGTAACCCCTACCACCATGAGAAATAATAAATCTCTTTTAAGTGAATTTGATCACTCATTAGATAGAAGGTACCAATATTTGCACCTATTGTGTCCCAAATCTAAATTACGCCACATTTGCCATTACAGGACTGCTATATGTTTTTATCTTGAAAGTGATATCGCCAGGGGTCAAGTCCTGGGAAAAAAAGTGAGGGAACTCACCCACGAATTCCACACCCCGCATTACCTGAAGAAAATATATATATATCACGAGTATAGCAGTGCGTGCCGGTGATACCATTTTTATTGGGTTAACTTTACATTTAAAAGACAAGCTTTCAAGAGTGTAAACTGGAAACTATACTGATCAGTGAAAGGTATCACTACGTACAGGTATACTCGTGATTGTGGCAACTGGACTAACGCATTTTATATATAATATATATATATATATCCAGGCACAGACCCCCAGAATAATATACACAACACTGAGCCCCCAGAATAATATACACAGCGCTGAGCCCCCAGAATAATATACACAGTGCTGAACCCCCAGAATAACATACACAGCACTGAGCCCCCAGAATAATATACACAACACTGAACCCCCAGAATAGCATACACAGCACTGAGCCCCCAGAATAACATACACAGCACTGAGCCCCCAGAATAACATACACAGCACTGAGCCCCCAGAATAATATACACAGCACTGAACCCCCAGAATAACATACACAGCACTGAGCCCCCAGAATAATATACACAACACTGAACCCCCAGAATAACATACACAGCACTGAGCCTCCAGAATAACATACACAGCACTGAACCCCAAGAATAATATACACAGCACTGGTTATATGGATATATTTTCCCCAGTTCACATGGATATAATTGCCCCACCTCATATGGGTATATATTGCCCCAGCTCTCATGGATAATGCCCCCAGGTCTCATGGATAATGCCCCCAGCTCTCATGGATATGCCCCAGCTCTCATGGATATGCCCCCAGCTCTCATGGATAATGCCCCCGGTCTCATGGATAATGCCCCCAGCTCTCATGGATATGCCCCAGGTCTCATGGATACTGCCCCCAGGTCTCATGGATACTGCCCCCAGGTCTCATGGATATTGCCCCAGGTCTCATGGATACTGCCCCCAGGTCTCATGGATATTGCCCCCAGGTCTTATGGATATTGCCCCCAGGTCTCATGGATAATGCCCCAGGTCTCATGGATATGCCCCAGGTCTCATGGATATGCCCCAGGTCTCATGGATTCTGCCCCCAGGTCTCATGGATATTGCCCCCAGGTCTCATGGATATTGCCCCCAGGTCTCATGGATACTGCCCCCAGGTCTCATGGATACTGCCCCCAGGTCTTATGGATATTGCCCCCAGGTCTCATGGATACTGCCCCCAGGTCTCATGGATATGCCCCAGGTCTCATGGATACTGCCCCCAGGATATGCGCCAGGACTCATGGATACTGCCCCCAGGTCTCATGGATATTGCCCTCAGGTCTCATGGATATGCCCCAGGTCTCATGGATATTGCCCCCAGGTCTCATGGATATTGCCCCCAGGTCTCATGGATATGCCCAGATGCCCCAGGTCTCATGGATATGCCCCAGATCTCATGGATATTGCCCCCAGGTCTCATGGATATTGCCCCAGCTCTCATGGATATGCCCCAGCTCTCATGGATATGCCCCAGCTCTCATGGATAATGCCCCCAGGTCTCATGGATATTGCCCCCAGGTCTCATGGATACTGCCCCCAGGTCTCATGGATATGCCCCAGGTCTCATGGATACTGCCCCCAGGTCTCATGGATATGCCCCAGGTCTCATGGATACTGCCCCCAGGTCTCATGGATATGCCCCAGCTCTCATGGATATGCCCCCAGGTCTCATGATAATGCCCCAGGTCTCATGGAAATGCCCCAGGTCTCATGGATACTGCCCCCAGGTCTCATGGATATGCCCCAGCTCTCATGGATATGCCCCCAGGTCTCATGGATACTGCCCCCAGGTCTCATGGATACTGCCCCAGGTCTCATGGATACTGCCCCCAGCTCTCATGGATATGCCCCAGGTCTCATGGATATGCCCCAGGTCTCATGGATACTGCCCCAGGTCTCATGGATATTGCCCCCCAGGTCTCATGGATATTGCCCCCCAGGGCTCATGGATATTGCCCCCCCAGGTCTCATGGATACTGCCCCCCCCAGGTCTCATGGATACTGCCCCCAGGTCTCATGGATATGCCCCAGCTCTCATGGATATTGCCCCCAGGTCTCATGGATATGCCCCCCAGGTCTCATGGATATTGCCCCCCAGGTCTCATGGATATTGCCCCCCCAGGTCTCATGGATATGCCCCAGGTCTCATGGATATGCCCCCCCAGGTCTCATGGATATTGCCCCCCAGGTCTCATGGATATTGCCCCCCCAGGTCTCATGGATATGCCCCAGGTCTCATGGATATGCCCCCCCCCAGGTCTCATGGATACTGCCTCCAGCCCAGATCATCTTTGCTGCTCCTCTGCTGCTCCTGCTCCTGCCGCACATTGCCGGCGGCCGCGTACTTCCTGCTTCAGCGGCCGCTGACAGGAAGTGCAGCCACTCGCCTGGGATCTATGAAACAGCCAGGCGAGCGGCTCCACCTCCTGTCACGGCCGTTGTAACAGGAAGCGCGCGGCCGCCGGCAATGTGCGGTGGCGGCGTTCGGGCTCGGGCCACAGCGGGAACGCCGTTCCTGCGCGTTCCCGCTCGACTCGAGCCCTGGATATCGCAGTGTAATACGGAGGCTGCAAAACATGATGCACGTCTTATAGAAGAATAAAGGTGTAAGTGTCTGATTTGAGTGTTGCATTTTCTAGTCTGTTAACACCATTCAATGCATCACACTAGTCATACACTCAGGATTAAGGCACTAAAGTAAGTGTTTGTTCTTAACAGAGAATCTGTAACTGGTGTTACCACAAGGCTACCACAATGTTTTGCAGGAATACAGCACTGTCTCCACTTGGGATGCATCTGCCACGCTGCAGCTGCAAACTCAGGTGAGGTGACACTACTGCAGGTGAGTTACTGGAGTGCAGTAAGATCCTGCCTGGTGGTGTCATCTGCAGGGTGTTACCCGGGGCATCCCTCGACCTGTTCACTGCAGAAGCCCGCAGATGAGAGCTGGGAGCCATACTCACAGTTCGCTTGTTCATACATCGGGCAATGCACTATAATGTTGAATTCTGCGCTGCGTATCACTCTTTCTCCTATCTGTCCTCAGCGAAGGCAGCGCTAGACCTGGCCAGGTTGAGGCAAAACTGAAATGAGTGGCCATAGGAGTAGAGATGAGACTTTTACCTAGCATTTTAGTTGACGTTACAAACCTATAAGAACCTTTTTTTTTCCTCCCCTTAAAAAGACACCCGCACACCCTGAATTTATGGAGGAACCCCTAAAAATACACCCACACACCCTGAATATATGGAGGAGCCCCTAAAAAGACACATACACACCCTGAATATATGGAGGAGCCCCTAAAAAAGACACCCACACACCCTGAATGTATGGAGGAGCCCCTAAAAAGACACCCACACACCCTGAATATATAGAGGAACCCCTAAAAATACACCCTAAATATATGGAGGAACCCCTAAAAATACACCCACACACCCTGAATATATGGAGGAGCCTCTAAAAAAACCATCCACACACCCTGAATATATAGAGGAATCCCTAAAAATACTCAAGCACACCCTGAATATATGGAGGAACCCCTAAAAAGACACCCACACACCCTGTATATATTGAGGAGCCCCTAAAAAGACTCCCACCCTCTCTGAATATATGGAGGAGCCTCTAAAAAAAACTATCCACACACACCCTGAATATATAGAGGAACCCCTAAAAATCCACAAGCACACCCTAAGTATAGCTTGGAAAAAAGACGAGACAGAGGAGATATGATAGAAACATTTAAATACATAAAAGGAATCCACAAGGTAGAGGAAGGGAGTATATTTAAAAGGAAACAAAGTAGCAAAACAAGAGGACATAGTCTTAGATTAGAGGGGCAAAGGTTTAAAAGTAACATCAGGAAGCATTATTTTACTGAGAGGGTGGTGGATACATGGAACAGCCTTCCAGTTGAAGTGGTAGAGGCCAAAACAGTAATTGAATTTAAGCAGGCATGGGATAGGCATAAGGCTATCCTAAACAAAAGATAAATCCAGGTAAAGTATCCATGTAATTGGGCAGACTAGATGGGCCGAAAGGTTCTTATCTGTCAACATTTTCTATGTTTCTATATGGAGGAGCCCCTAAAAAACCGCAAGCACATCCTGACTATATGAAGGAGCCCCTAAAAAGACACCTGCCCACACTGAATATATGGAGGAGCCCCTAAAAAGACACAAGCACAGCCTGAATATATGGAGGAGACCTTAAAATAGGAGAAAATTATTGTACTGTCCCTAATTCTAGAATTAACCCAAACTCTAAAAAAATCCCTAAGGGTAACCCTAGCACTAGATTTAACTCCAAGATTAACCCCTAATGTTAAAATAAATCCATAGTCAAGTACACCCACCCATAACCCTCCCTCCAAAAAAAAAATCCAATAGCTTTTTGTTTAAAAAAATCTTTATTGATTCTCACCACACAATCCTGGAGAGCTTCTCTGTCTCTCCTTGTTCCCGGCCAGCACAACATGCTGCAGTCACCTGACACTACTGATTACCTAAATCCTCACTACCTAAACAAACTAATTCTAAATCCTAGGTACACAAATGCACATTTCGATGTTCTGAATCTCCACCAGAATTATTTAGCCCCTGAAGAAGCTAGAAGCCTGGCCAGACATGTAGAGCTTGCTTTTTGCCTTTTGCTTTTACCCTTTGGAGTGCTGGTATCAATGACCACAGTTTCTTTCATTCGAAGTGTGCAATGCACATCTGGATAGGTCTTCAGTTGGTCTCACTACAAGTATACCAACATTTTCCTTCTAGCTATCCCAAGATCTGCTTCCTCTACCTATGTCCTGTTAAATGATTGAATGATAGTTTCTTCTACCTCCTGACAGTATATGTATGACATACCAAAGCAGCTTCAGACGATCAAATGGCAATTTTCATTATCCGTATTCAGCTGAGGCAGGAATTACAAAAAAATCATGACAAGCAACAACAACGTTTTGACTTCATTGCCTTAATCATGTTTACTTGGGGTGGCAGACCCCTGGGCGGAGAACCCCGACGTTTGCCTGAAATGTAAGAGGTGCTCTCCAAGTGGGCACATGCTTTTTTGAAGTGTACAGAGCCATGATACAATGAAATACAGATATCAATGTTAATGCATTTGCACAAGAGCAATGATAAACTCTGTATAAATCAATATCTACGGTGTACCAGCTTAACTGAGTAATAATGTATAACTTACCCTACTTCTAGAGTAGCACGCAAGTGGATAATTAAGCTCTTGCTGCCACTTCTGGACGATTTTTACAGCAAGTCATTTCCCGTATATTCTGCTCACTTAAATTATTGCTTAAAAGGTGATATCTTGACAAGTATATACCCACTCTTTTCAACTTTATAAATTTCTCCTTCTAACGCACTTTGTTAGCATAATGTGGTAATAGTTAAATTTTAATGGAATATAGTCTTCGAGAAGCACATCTTGACTTTCAATATTCCTTGTTATAGAAAACAAACCTATTTATGTTGTACAATGTAACCACTGTATTGTTTTCTAAAACAAAGAAATAAAACTTGACGGCTGTCTTGCATGCTTCACTTTATTTATAGTGAACATTTTGGGGAAACAGTTTATTTCTCTTGAGTATTTCCACAAGGCAGAACATGCAATTAACACTACTGACAGCCTTTTATGCCACATTGCAATTTATTAATCACATTGTCACAACTACATTTGTTTACAAAAGAATCTAAAAGTTTATTGCGAAGGAAAACTGAGCTCTTCTGTACTTTACTTTAGAAATTGAGCGGAATGTCTGTAGTTCCAGTTTTAAAACCTTTTTTAATAGTGTATGTATTAAAATGAATCCATCTTATTCAATCTGAACACAGCAGCAAATTATGGCATTAGAAACTTACCATTGTAAGGTCACCCACCACCTTTTGGCTGACCTTTTCAACAGAGACTTAAAAAGTCAGTTGTGACGTTCTGGGCCCTGGGTCCCTCTGATATATGTGAACATTGCCCTTTAAGTTCTGGACTTTTATCTCCTTTTGGATTTCTCGTCTTGGAGCCTCACCTGGACTCTCTTGTTCTAATTGAACTATGTTTAAAAGGAGGCATCACCCTAGGAAGGGCGCTGCCTCATTCTGATCTGATCTCACTCTCACTGATTCATTTTCCTTCAATCCTGATTGTTTGCAGTGCTGTCTCTTGATCTCCTGTGTCATTCTGTCCTATTGTCTGATTAGTATTTTGGTCATTTATTGCTCTGTTCTATTTATTTCTTTTAAGTGTCCAGTCCCCTTCTGTTATTCTGGTATAGTTCTATTCTAGGTGTTGTCTGCATCAATTGTGTTTTTGTTCTGGATCCCTCATGTTGAGTTACATTTAGCCTTGTTTAGCCATACATATATTTTGGTGTTTATATCCTGGTTCGTGTACAGTGTTTTCACTGCATATTTAGCTCACACCCTTCTGCACCCATGCCAGGCCTGGCCCACCGTAACATCAGTGGAGTTAATTATTATTTTTTAAATCTATTTTAAGTCAAGCACATAAAATAGCTGAGAATAGCTGAGAAGGTTGACGTCAAGCTAAGAGCTCGAGTAGAACAACATAACTGCTACAGAATTTAGCCTAATGTCTTGCATTGGTATTACAACCAAATTGCAAGCTTTGACATTGTGTCTCTTTACTGTAAGCTAGCGACTCCCATGTTTTCTATAATTTGCAGCTACTAGGAGAAGAGTAAACTATTCCAACATTGCTCATTCTTCATCTGTGGCAGCCATTATTAAGTAAAGAATAATGACTCCTAAACCCTTCCACGAATCCTTCTGCCGTTCATGCATGACCCTGCTCAGGGAGCCCCTGCAGGGCTTGAGCAAGGTGGCATCTGGCTCTGCAGTGTACTATGGACACCAGGATCAGAAAACAGTGGTGGTGACAAAGTAGTGAAGGTGTTAACTGTTTCATTAAGATAAGAGTTTAGTTCAAGTCTATTTTCATTGTTTTGTATCTTTGCTGCTGATAAGTATAGGTAAAGACGAATAGCATAATATGTAAACCCTAAGCACCACCTAGTAATTCAAGAAAGGAAGGATCCGCACTGACCTTAATTACATATAGGTGAATCGACCTAAATACTGCTTAACTGATCTATGTTTAAGGCTAGGGTCAAACGAAAGCATTTTTACACGCGAACGTAAAAAAGTGCGTCCGAACGCATTGACGTATTTTTTCACGGAATAGGCGAAAACGGTCATACGATGCGCATATAGTGCGTGATGTTTTACGGATCCAAACCAGGAAACTTTTTGCGTCTGGACGTTATGTTGGCCGGACACGAGCAGGGTCTGACGTCTCCAAATCACACACACACACCGCTAGCGGGCGCAGCGCACTCTGTACGTCGTACTAGCGGTTCAGCATTCTCGAAAAAATGCGTTCATTTTCCACTTGCGTTGCGCAGCCAGACTTTCGTGCGACCGTACTTCGTATATTGGCTGTCATTGCACGTCATTTGCTGCTAGTGTGGCCGTGATTAAGTGCGCCAGAACGCACGTTAAAAATGCGCTGGTCTGACCCCAGCCTAAACAGAACAACCACAATATAGCTTTGTGATACTTTAGAATGCAGAAAAATATGAACTTCCAGACTCCACTGGTAATTGTGTAAAATGTGAGCTGAGTGTATTATTTTCATATTTTTGATATATTTTGTTTCATATATTCCCATTTCATATTTATGCAAGTATTTAAAATAAAACTATGATTGTCAGTCTGGAAGTCTTAATAAACTGTTCATTTTAAATTGTGGAGAGCATCTTACTGAACACGTCAAAATAAAGAGCTCATAGATGTCCAGGAACAATAGTCAGAGGCCTTTGACTTCCTGCATATCTCTATCTTTTTCTTGCTGTCACGGAGCACTCTTGGGATTCAGCCTCATGATTCTCAGCAGAATAAAGGCTAGAGTAAACATATTCATATTCTTGACCCTCAGATAAGACTGAGAAGAGAATCTGCACTGACATTGTGAACATATACGTTAACCAGTTACACGTAACCAAAGTAACAAGGGGAAAAAAAATCACCTAAACTGTATTTCTCCATCTTATCGGCTGTGTGTTGTATTTTTGATGTTTATTGGTTGGGTAACTGAAATGATGTATCATGCAGTCAAATAAAACATAAATCTGACTTGTATGCCATAAATAATGTTTGCTGAAGGTGTTAAACTTATGTCTATGATTGAGAAATTGGTATTGGTCAGCCAAAGTGATCAAACCTACATAAAAGTACATTTTAAAGGGTAAACCACTACAATATGACGATGACTGGTATTAAAAATGCAGCTACATCACATGTAATACAAGAGACATCTTATAAATGAATGAATATGAGCGGAATGCTATTAACTGATGTTGGGACGGGCCTGCGTCAAATTATGAATCGAAGTGGTAAAATCTAGAATATGAAAACTATTTTGATATACTGCAGTTTATATCAGGAAGAAAACCCCCTATTAATGAATTATTGAAGATTATTTGGAACATATAATACTGTGCAGCAAGGCATATAAATAAATTATTAAAAATAGCAAATCAGAGCTAAGTGCATGTGCATAAATCAATACATTCTAGGTTAATGGGACTTTTCAACTTAGTTCTACAATAAAACAACAGTTTCTTTTTATTAGTTGTAGCTTTGGAAAAGCCTAATATCCCCTTATTCCTCAGGGCTTGTTTAAAGTACAATCAGGTATACATGCTCTACAAATCATGGCATATTTCAGAATCTTGTAGATGGTGAGTTTTCAACAAAATGTACCAATAAATAAAGGTAAATGCATTCCAATAAACATTGATTACATACTCTGAAATATTGTTCGGTGTCCATTTCTCTTGATCTGCTTCACTGGATTTCTGCAGCACTAAATTGGTAGTAATGTACGTATATTTTAAATTAGGTCATGTATCAAATAAATTGCTGTAAATTGATTTACCAAAAATGTCCAAGATTGGCAAGCAATGTCTAAATGCATACAGTGCCCTCCACTAATATTGGCACACTTGAGCATATGAGCAATGAAGGCTGTGAAAATGTGTCTTTATTGTTTAACCTTTTGATCTTTTGTCTAAAAATGCGCAATCATAGTCTGCTTTAATTCATATCAAACAATAGAAATCACAACACAGGTTGTTATGTGTATGTGTGGCACAGCTATTGGCACCCCTATGAATTCATATCAAAAACATACCTTTAAAGTATATCAGGGTAATTCAAAGAGATCCAAATGGCTGCCGAAAGGTAACCGAATGCTGAAAACCAGCGTTCGGTTACCTTTCTTGGTCATTCGGCTATCCAGAGAGCAGGCAATTCGCCAAATCTTGGCGAATTGCCTGCACATATGATGCCTGTTCGGTGCCTGTTCGAGGGCAGTGAAATCCCCATAAAAAAGCACTGCTTCGGCTATTCAGAGAACACAAACCAGCAGTGAAAGGTTCCCAAAATGCCCTGTCATTCGGTGGTTTAATTCGGCGGGTTTATTCAGGCGAATTCCATAGGCTTCAATGTTAAAAATATTCCCGTTTTAATTCAATATCTAATAAACCGTTGATTATAATATTCTGCAGTAAAGAGTCTCTTTATTTATAGATTTTTTAGGATATTTTAAGCATTTTTCGGATTATTTTGTTTTTAAAATTTCCGATTTTGTTTAAAGAAATGTTTTAACTTTACTTATTTTTTCTGTTAACAGCCCTTTTTATTATCATTCATTGGACCTCATATGTGAATTTCAGACATTTTCGCTCTGTAGTTTTTTTACAAACAGCGTTTCACTTTTCACACATTCAAGCCAACTTTTTCTAATTTATTCACTGCATTAGTCTGCGGTGTCGGCTTTTTCCGGCGGCTGCGCTGCGTGTGATCAGCTCCTGCTTGGTTTTTTTTTACGTTTTTTTCGGCGGGTTAATCCAGATGTTTTTGCGGGTTTCGGTGTGCGTTCACCCTCGTTTTGCGGTGAGTTTTCAGCGGGTTTGCGGCAACCTTTCCCTGCAATTCGGGGACCCTGTGGTGCTTGCTGAATACACCGCAGGGTCGCCGAAATGGGATCGCCAAATCGAACCGAATTGAAGAGAACGAAAAGTCACTGAACGTGCGGTGGCTTTTCGATTCTCTTTGAATAACCCGGATAGTGTATAAGGCCTATGTTTAGGCCGAAACGTTGGTTCTTTTAATGCATCTTTGAATAAAAGTTTTTTATTTTAATGAAGACCTTGAGTGCGCCCTTTTCCTTGGCAACTTATATATATAGTGCTTAAAAGGGTTGTGGAGGACAAAAAGTGAGATTAAAAGCCTCCACGCTATAGTTAGTTCTGCAATAATAAACACATAGACAAATCATCCTATGTGTTTTATATATATATATATATATATATATATATATATATATATAAGTCATTCACTTCAAAGGACAAGACCAAGGAATATACAGTAGCTATGATATGCGGCAAAAGGTTGACGAGCTTCACAAAATGAGAAGTGGCAATGAGACAATAGCAAAAACATTGAAACTGCGCAGTTCCATTATCAGGGCAATATTTAAGACAATCCAGTCAACTGGAAATGTTATGAATCAACCTGGAAGAGGACATGTGTTTTTATTGGGCATTGTGAAGAAGTGGCCAAAAAAAATCTTCTAGGATCACAGATGGAGAATTGAGGAAATTAGTTGTTTGTTGAGGTCTCCAACACTACATTCGACAACCAACATCACCTACATCACCATAAGTTGATTGTAAGGGTTTCAAGAAAAAGCCTCTACTCTTGTCCATAAACAAACTCAAGCATCTTCAGTTTGTCAGGCACTAGGGGAACTTCAAATGGGATCGGGTTCTATGGTCAGATGAATCCAAAAGAGAGCTTTTTGGCAATTAACACCAGAGGTGAGTTTGGTGCACACAGAGAGGTAGCAATAAGGAAAAATAGCTCATGCCCACAGTTAATATAAGGATGGCTTCTTTTGTGACGCTTGTGTTTTTTTCCCTTACATTTAATTTAACTCACACAATGTAATATGCAGATCATGTTTCAAATAAATGTTATGATAATTTTTCAACAAAAATCACTTACAGGTCTATTCAAAGAAAGGTGAACCTCAGGAGAATGACTGGAGAAGTGAAAATTCTACGTCAAAATAGCCAAATCAGAAAAATTCTCCCATTTATCTCACTTTCCAAACTGCTTGTTTGGTCTAGATTGTTCTCTTCTCCTGCCAGTTCTCCTGAGTTTCACCTTTCTCTGAATAACCATGTTAGTGAAGCGGTTAAACAAAATTCAATGTTGCAGAAATATAGCATGTTTAAAGTCAATAAATCTTTACTGAACGGCCGCAGCATAGTGATAAGATACATCCAAAGTAAATCAAACTGAAATGATGAAACAAAATTTGTCTGAAAGTAATTGGACAATATGTGTAATTAGTTTTGAATTTCAAAAAAATGAAAGAAATGGAATAAAAATTAATAAAATGTTAGTCTCTACTAGAGACAGGAAGTTTCTGTGACAGTACATAGACCTGAAAGGATGGAGGAGGGTGCACAGGAATACATAAGGGTCAGGGATAAAAGAGGGGGACTGTGTGGCACTTAGCAACAATGTATTGGTGAGGCACCAGGAAGAAATTGAAGTGAAATGGAGTCCTGATGTAGAAGTGGAGAAAAAAAGAAATGAAATTATAGCAATAACTAGATTGTAGCCTGAAAATGAAAGGGGAACAAGGGAAAGGAACACTATTATTTAATGTATGAAAGAATGGGCACTCATCGCATACACAAGAAAAATGTATCAAATGCCTGGGTTCTAAGGTCCTAAGGGCATTTAAAACAAAAGCAATGTAAAGGGGACACACTCTAAGCACTAAAGACAAGGACTGATTAATAAACCCATTTTCTGAAACAAAACGAGCCCTTGAATAGTTAGTATAGGGGTTATTCACGAGTCACCGTCGTGGCACCAAGGTTCATCATCTTTTATATAGCGTTAACTGCAGCTTCTAAATTTCCTTTCAAGGTTTGTTCATGATAAGGTTTATTTTACACTGTACCAATGCTGTACTTATGTTACTAATACCTGCTGAGCCCTGCTTACAACACTCATGGGTGTATTTGCTGGACACAATTGTGTTACTTTGTTTATTTTATTCGTGACTACTTTGTATGGAATATACCTTTATATCAGCAGCGTCTGAGGATGTCTCACACTGTTACTTTGAATGACGTGTTGTTTTATGACTTTTGTCTGCTATGGCTGCTCATCTCGTAATGGGTGTTTGGCTCCGAGACGCTGCAGTCTCCTTGATGCGCTGATGTCAGGTAACACGTATCCTGAGTTCTATATTTAAACGGTTTGCATTTCTTTTTGTATTGTGTACTGAATCTGATGAAGCTCTGTTTGGACTGAATTATTAATAGTTTTGTGTCAATAAAAGCATGTAACTGACGATTTGGATTAAAGCCCTGTTTTCGCGCCACCTTCTGGAGTATCTCTTCAGAATCTTACTTTTTTATTGTGAATGATTAATTGTGACGTTGCAAAAAATAGCCTACTGAAAGTTCAGTTACACACAAAAAGTGCAGCAATGCTCCAAATGTACAGTTTGTTTTTACGAGGTCACCTTTGAAATGTATTTATTTCTGCTTTCAAACATGGAACTTTTGACTGATTCATCAGTTACGCAGTTTAAAAACTTATGAGTAAATATCACCATTTTTAAAACAGGCGACCCAAAGTATCTCAAATCTAGTGTTAATCAGATAACAGATTTGATTCTCGTATTTGCAAACAATGGCAAAAATCTCTGGTAAAACATTGGAATTTCCCAAAGGTTAAATCTACAAATGGCTAGGAGAGGCTCCACAGTGTGGCTTCTACTCTTGCTGTTTGGATTTAACTTTTGTGAGACCCTATTCCACAGTTGGCACAAAAAAAAAGATGGTAAGTTAAAAATTGGAACAAGCTGATTTTACTTACCGCCTCCCTTTTCTGCACCCATTTCCGGGGAGGTGCTTTATTAGCACCTGATCCTGGAAGGAAGCAGAGGTGCAGACTGATACCTGCAGCATGGCAGTGTGATACCACTGTAATCATTTCCTTGGAGCCCAGCGTGTTCCAGCTGCAATCTTACCCTGCAGGATTGTGCAGGAGCTGCGGATGAACGTGGAGGGAGACCGGAAACAATTTTTTCCCAATCTCTCACTGCTCCTGATTAGTGATGAGCCGAACACTCGGGATGAGCTGTTCGGTTCGATCAGTTCGGAGTTCGACTCGAACATTGGCAGTTCGAAAGTTCACGAACTTCGAACTTTTTGGCGTGTTCGAATTTTTTTTTTTTTTTTAAAAAGTATAAAAAATACTAGATATTGAATTAAAAAACAACCTAATGTCTAGGTGCAAAGATTCTCACCTCTAAATGACCTGTGCTCTCAAACGGCATAAACAACAGGTGTTTAATTAGTGTTTGGAAATAACATGTGCTTCTAATAATTAGTCTGGTCTCATGAATTTGATACATATTTGATACATTGCCTGCAGACTGGGTGTGGCCTGCACATGTATGAACAAACACTGTGCTTGTTCTGAATTCTAAGAAGTGTTCATTTCTACTACATTTTCTCTGATATGCTGTGTAACCCCTTAAGGACCAAGGCTCTGTAAAGCCAATCATTAATGATGTAGATGTTACGTCATTTGTCATCAAGGGCTTAATAAAATCTTTATCACACTCCTTAGATTTAAACGTAATATTCCAGTATTTGTATGTCATGTACCTCTCCTGAAGGGCCTATGTGAGCATACAATTATTATTGTGTTAGAAATGTCTATCATAAAGCGTACAAGCTGAGTCCCTAGAGTCTCTGACTATCCATTGTCATATATACCTTGCTTTAATACATATAATACATTCCCTCATCTAACAGGATAGTAGCCAGTCCCTGTGCATTTTAACCCCTTAAGGGTGGCTAGGTGTTGTGTTTGGGTCTCTGATGGCGATGTTTCTATACATCCTACAAATCCGCCACTTCACGGGCAGGTTATGGGGACCTCCTAGGCACGATATTTGAAGGAATTTTTCATTTTTATTTTTAACCCTTATTTTATGGAAAACTCACTGTTCCTTTAAAAACGTATTTTTTTAAACGTTTTGTCCTTGTTTCCTGTCCCCCAGGGCACTACCCGGACCCCCATACACCTTTTATGGCAAATATCTTGCATATACGCCCTCTTGAAGGGCACTCTAAAAATCGAACTTTTGAGTCCCATTGACTTGCTTTGAGTTTGGTTCGAGTTCGAACTCGAACTTTTGAAATTGTTCGAGTTCGAATGCGAACCGAACATGAGGGTGTTCGGCTCATCCCTACCGAACACCTCCGTGTTCGGTTCGCATTCGAACTCGAACAATTTCAAAAGTTTGAATTCGAAATCAATGCAAGTCTATGGGACTCGAACGTTAGAATTTTAGGGTGCCCTCCAAGAGGGCATATATGCAAGATATTTGCCATAAAAGGTGTATGGGGGTCCGGGTAGTGCCCAGGGGGACAGGAAACAAGGACAAAAAGTAAAAAAAATAAGTTTTTAAAGGAACAGTGAGTTTTCCATGAAATAAAGGTTAAGAGTAAAAAAAACAAAAAATTCCTTCAAATATCGTGCCTAGGTGGTCCCCATAACCTGCCCGTGAAGTGGCGGATTTGTAGGATGTATAGAAACATTTAAAAACAAAAAAATGACATTTCAAATGACGGTAAATGGTTTTCCTTTAATCTATTCATAAACAACTGCTTGGGGCGGCAGCCTGTATGAAAAGAGGAGACATTTTAGGACACGCAGAACAAGTTTAGTGATTTTTTTGGCTAAATTATTGTGAAACGTATGCAGGCTTTGGATGAAAGTAACAATAGGTGCTTTAAAATTGGGCCTTTAGTGTCGGCAACAGTGCCGTCACACCGTAACCCCTCTGTGGTATTGTGGAAGAGTGCAGGGTTGGACCCTGCGGTCAAATATTAAAATGATATGAATCTGGTACAGGCGTCAGTGCTCCCAAATATTTTGCCTTTGGTGGCAGCAAGTGCCTTCACACCGTAATCCCTCTGAGGTATTGTGGAAGAGTGCAGTGGTGGAGGTTTTGGTAATGCAGAAGAGATCCCCGATCTATTCAGTTACATCAGCAGCTATAACAAAACCGGGTAAGCAATGTTTAGGCACTTGTACTGCGCTACTGTATATGGTGAGAATCGGTGCACACCAGTAGCAACAGGAAGCAAACAGAACAGGCAGGGAATACACAGAGAGAATAGTCAAATTGCAGGCAAAGTCATCAAGAGATTGGGTCCTCAGAACAAGAAGGGTCAGTAACAAGTATACAAACTGATTCGGTAAGCTAGCGATGCGGGAATAAAGACTGAGACACACTGAGCTTGTAGAGACGCACAGCATAGCAAAGCGAAGAGAAGCAAACATTTTGCAGGCTTGACTTCATTCCGCTCCGCCTTGCAGCGTGTCTACACTGCATTACGTTTGCTTCTCACCGCACTGGACAGGAATCCACAAACTAAATTAAAATGTACACACAAAACCATTTTATTTTCACAAAGCACACGTTATATAGGCAAAAAAATTCTACTGAATAAAATACATCAAAAATTACTGTTAATTTAATAGGAATAGTATAAAAATATAAAAAAAGGTAACCCCATATCATATATATTATAGGGACACGGAGCGCTGTGTATAGAGTAGGGATGCATTGATACCACACACAGACATATACGTATATATCAACTTGCAGAAATATATATATACACCCACCCACAGACCTCAGATCATATATACACATACGCACATGGGGGGGTGGCATGTGGACAATCTCAACTAAATGTGCCCCCCATTTGGCTGATCCCTCCAGAAGAAATGTTGAACCCGACAGAGCAGAGAATATATATATTATTCTCTGCTCTATCGGGTTCAACATTTCTTCTGGAGGGATCAGCCAAATGGGGGGGGAATTAGTTGCCAAAATGTGTGTGTAATACAAATCTGGATATATATATATATAAGAATATAGATATATATCTTATCTATATATATATATATATCATTCCTGCCATTATCTTCTCCTATAAATTTGCTAAAAATATACACACAAAAAAAACAAACCACTGCCTGAGACCCCGCGCAGCTCACATGCCACCCCCCTCTACCTGGCTGAATGTATCTAATATATATAATTAAATACATTCAGCAAGGTAGAGAAAGAAAAAAAAGGTTTTATTTTATGTTCCCGGGGACATTTAAAAATGTCCTCGGATTTTATTTTTTTTAGAAATGTGTCGCCTTACCTTAGCCTGGTGGTCAGTGGGGGCTCCCTGGATCCTGGTTGTGGGGGGGGGGGTCTGCCGTGGCCGCAGGTGCAGTGGCTCCCTCCCTGTGCTGCCTGTCTCTGCCACATGCACCCGGGCGGCTAGCCAACACAGTCGCAGCTCTGTCATCCGGCAGCCGCATGCTCCTCAAGGGGATCCTTGGGAGGCCCCGGCAGGGTGCCCTCTACACTGCCTGATTAGAGGGCCGTGTCTGCCTGATGTTTTAGTAACAAGAATGTTTTATCCCTTAGGCTTCAATGTTAAAAATTTTCCCGTTTTAATTCAATATCTAATAAACCGTTGCTTATAATATTCTGCAGTAAAGAGTCTCTTTAGTTCTAAATATTTTATTATTTTTTAAGCATTTTTTATACTTTTTTCCAATTTTTTTTCCCGAACTTTTGGCGAACGTCCCAAAAAGTTATTGATATTGAATTAAAACGGGAAAATTTTTAACATTGAAGCCTAAGGGATAAAACATTCTTGTTACAAAAACATCAGGCAGACATGGCCCTCTAATCAGGCAGTGTAGAGGGCACCCTGCCGGTTCGCGAACTGTCGAACAGCCGATGTTCGATTCGAACTCCGAACAGATTGAACCGAACAGCTCATCCCTACTCCTGATGAGAAAGTGGTGAATTGTGCCGTCCTTTCCACTCTGGGATGAGATGTGAGTATGGAGTTTATTGAGGGGGTTATTTTAGTGTCAAACCAATGGCCCCCAGATGTTGATGCCTTCGATTCCCTGAATCCTTTCAATGCAATCGCTGGCCAGGGAATCATTATTATTATTATTGTCATCATTTATATAGCGCCAACAGTTTCCGCAGCCCTTTACAATAACCAAAGGGAACAAAATACATATAAATGGACATAAGATGGAAACAAGAGGTGTAGAGGGCCCTGCTCATAGGAGCTTTCAGTCTAGAGGGAGTTGCAGTTCAGAAACATCTGAAGGACCAAAGTTTGACAGCCCTGTTTTAGCGTGTTAAGAGCAGTATTATGAGTTGGTATATTTTTTTGAGAAATAATGGTTCCAGACAAGAAGAATGAGCTGTTTCTTCTAGTCCCAAGTGCAATTAGCACCTGGCTGGAAATACAAAAAAATATGCATACGTATGGAAAAACCTGTGTTGCACCTGATCCCTACCAGGGCGGCTGCACCTACCAGAAGTATCCAGCCCAGGAACATGTATAAAACATTAAAAGAAAAAAAAGATGTAATCTGCACTAATCTCTATAACTCCATGTGAAAAAACACAATCAAAGGTTTTGGTTTACTTGAATGGTCATAGAAGTTTAAGCTCACCTGCAATGTCAAGACACCTCTGGTATGTGAGTCCTACCTAATGAAGCAAACGCTGCTTAGATAGGTAACTCATGGGAACACCCCTCACTACCACCACCATACCTGGACCACCTCCTGTCCCAAACCATACAGAATCCTTCATCGTTTTAGTAATTTTCTGTGTTTCTTTGTATCCGATGCGGACAGCATTTTTTGTGTCCACACCCTCCCCTCCTCAAAATCAATAAATTATAATAAAATGGTCATTCTACAAGAGCCTACTTCATGTTCTGGCAGCTATTCAACTCCAGACTCTTCAGTCTCCTTCATTCATGCAGCGCCTTTTTAGGTAACTCATAACTCCCCTTGTTCTTTTTTCACCACAGCTTTTTTAAGATTGTAAACTCCTGTGAGCAGGGCCAGCTACACCTCTCATCTCTGGTTCCTAAATTTATTTGTCATTTTATTAGTTTAATCCTCAATTCTTATTGGAAAGCAGTACAGAAACTGTTGGTGCTATATAAATTCTGAGATTAAAAATAAATAATAACAAATATTACCCCACACATGGACACTGGATGAGAAGGCTGGGGGCAGGGCCTTACTACTTGTAAGTCCCTGGGAAAAAAAATATTTAACCCCCCATGCTTTCCTTTAATTCCGACTTGCCTCTATTTACTCCCCTCTAAGCATGCCTCTTTTTAGCTCCCCAAAGGCCTCCCTTTTGCTCCCCACATGCCAGTCTTTAACCTCTATTATTTGGTTCATGAAAATAAACAGGAAGAAATTGTGATTATTTACAGTTTGTAATTGATACGTTTCAGAGGTGTGCACTCCTTAAAATAAGGGCTGCATACACCTATGGATGCGATTTATCCAATTTTAGTATTTTGGTCAACATTTTTACCACATTAGTCAATAATTCAAACATTTCACAACATACTGAAAAGTATCCAAAGAATTGAAGCACATTCTGTAGTAAGGAGAAATATAACACATTTATCTGTAAATATATTTAGATACATATATCAAGCAAATACATTATTCTTCACTTGGCATTACTAGCCATCTTTTTTCATTGTTTAGATTAAGAAACATAATTTAAATGCATTACCCTTTACAGTTGTTGTTTCAGTAAAAAGCATTGATATACATTGTTCTTTCATCTCACAAAAAAATGCTTTGGTTCATGCTAGGTGAAGCTACCTCCCAACCTGAATAGGCTGCTTCCCCCAGCAGTTCCCTCATCCTATAACCTCCGATCCAGGACCAGCACCTTACTTACAATACCACAATACAAAAAGAAAGTGGCTCGATCCTCATTTTCCTACAGAGCACTGCAATTATGGAATAACCTCCCAGACGCCATCAAATCTTCCCCCAGTCTAAAGTCACTTAATAGATCTCTATTAATATACCTTGATACAGAATGCACCTGTAAACATTTAACATAGTGACTATATTTCCTACATATTTATTTTCTGTATTAATCTGTATATTTGTGTTTCGTTTTTAATAGCTTGCATTTATTACTTTGTATTTCTGTACCTACTGTAAAAATTAAATGTTCTTGAACCCAGGACATACTTGAAAACAAAAGAAATCTCAATGTATCCTTCCTGGTAAGATACTTTACAAATAAATAAATATTAAAATTAACCCTCAAGTTTAAATAATTTGCTTTGCTTATTTTGCATGATTCAGCAAACTGTAGGAGGAGTAGCATTTTAAAATAGTTCAAGTCAATTAAAAAAAAAGCATCAGGATTGTTAAAATATCTTATATGTGGGTTATAAGTTAATGATTTAAGTATAAAATAATTTAAAGCACAAATGCTGATGTAATTAATGTAAATGCTAATGTATGCGTGTGAATATCTAGTTTTCAAAAATACCTGGCACCCTGCACATCCTTCTCCCACATGAGAGGAATCGAAGAAATAAAAGTTGATTAAACAAAGTGTAGCGGAACTAAATCCATTTTATTAAATGGAGAAGGTTGAAATAAATACATAATTAAAATATGATATTGAGAAAATGCAAAATGAATTTGGATTAATGAGCCAAGCAGTAGCTAAAGTGATCTACATTGTGTTTACTGGAACAAGGAAACAAAGTAATGAAGTGAAACTACGTTGCAATTCATTGAAATTTGTGATTGACCAACATTGAATAAACATACATCTCCATTAGAGTACATTGAATATAAAAGAAGTATATTTATCATAGAGGACAGCTACAATAATGTGAGCGGGATTCTATAATACAGAACCTGTATCAGGATTGGATTGATATCTGAGGAGATTTTAGGGACAGAATTCTTGGATTAAATCCCCCCGACCCCCAATAAAATGTTTAATAATTGTTTTCGAAAATGTACAATTATAGCAAACATATGCACTGAGGAAAGGGTTGTATCCCTGAAACGTCTGTCTGTGTGTTCTCTCTCTACCAATAAATGTGGTGACACTAGTGCACCTTGCTAAGCAGCGATGGATGGTTTTGTTTTTTCTTCCTTGGATTTGCTACCTTGTGGATTGGAATGCACATAAGGGATTTCATCAAGTACAGTATATACTTACCACTGTTTTGGGTGTAATAGACACCCGACCCCAGGGTTTATTTTTTTCTGTGTAGTGTCTTACACAATATGTGCTTGACAAGTTTACTGACAGGTGCAAAACGATTTGTAGAGAGAATAAAGGAATCCGGCACTTCTAAGGCAGGTCAGCCAGGCAAGCTTATTAGAATGTACATAGGCCAAAAAAAAGTTCTGCACTCATCAAGTCCAGCCTTTCACACAACGCCTACAATGCATCGGAAGAAACCCCGGTCAGGAGCGCTCGCCAAGATGCAACATACAGGGGGAAAAAATCCTTCTTGACCCCAAATGGCAGTCAGATTTCTCCTTGGATAAAGCAGCTTTTACCCACAGATTAAATATTATAACCAATAATATTATATTTTTGAAAGAAAACATCCAGTCGTTGTTCTAAAGTCTGTACAGGCTCTGACCCAAACACCTGAACAGGCAGAGAATTTCACAGCTTTATTGTTCTCACTGTAAAAAAAACTTTCCTATACCATAGGCTGAATTTCCTTTCGTCCAGTCTAAATGGGTGACCTTGTGTCCTGTGTATAGTCCTATTAATGAATAGGATTCCAGTCAATGGTTTATAATGGCCCTGTATATATTTATATAAAGTTATCAGATCACCTCTAAGGTGCCGTTTCTCTAATGGTTTAAGCTTGTTAGCCTTTCCTCATAACTTAAATCTTCCATTCCCCTTATTAATTTAGTCGCCCGTCTCTGCACTTTTTCTAGTGCCATACTATATTTTTTTAAAACAGGTTCCCAAAATCACATGGCATATTCAAGGTGCATCTTACCGCTGATTTATAAAGAGGCAAAATTATGATTTCATCTCGAGAGTGAATTCCCCTTTTAATGCATGACAATACCTTGCTGGCCTTGGCGGCTGCTGTTTGACATACAGGGCTATTCAGAGAGCGTGAAAAGCAGGAGAATGAGTGGAGAATGACTGGAGAATGAAAAATTCTAGGTGAAAATAGCCAAACCAGAAAAATTATCCCTTTCATCTCACTTTCCAAATCGGCTATTTTGACCTAGAATTTTTCATTCTCCAGTCATTCTCCAGTCATTCTCCTGCTTTTCACGCTCTCTGAATAACCCTGATAGGACAGTGTTGCGGAGTTTGGAATCTAAAGGTGTTATCCAAAGAGCACTGAAATGTCACCGAAGTGTCAATGTTCTTTCATTCTGCACACTTCAGGAAGCTGAATTCGGCATTCACGGTCAGGCCGAATAAAGTGTGCTGAATGAATACGCTGAACTCGGCCAATAAACCCGTTAAACGCATTCCGATAAACCACCAAACACGTCCAAAAAAATCATCGAACGCATCTGATAAACCACCGAATTCAGCAAACAATCCACCCTGAACAGACCGTTGAACGCCTCCAATCAGCTGCCGGACACCGCCAAAAAAGCACACAAGCTGCCGACCAGGGGTAAAAAAAGCAGCGATTTTTAAAAGGCGTTTAGAACCAAACTAATGCATGAAAATGCATGGAAATAATATACTCTCTACCTCTCCCTCGTACTGTCAGACTTTCCCCTAACTTCTCTTCCTTCAAACGCTCCCTTAAAACGTTTCTATTTAGGGAAGCCTACCACCCAACTCACTGACGCAACCATCAATCACTCTCACCTAACAGTCCTCTCCTCCTGTTTCCAACCCCAACCCTCCTAGATTGTGAGTTCCTACGGGAATAGGGCCCTCATCTCCTCCTGTAATGTTTGTCAAATGTTGTTCAATGTATTGTATTGTAACCCTGTCTATACTGTGCCTATTGTACAGCGCTGCGGAATATGCTGGCGCTTTATAAATAAAGAATAATAATAATATATAGGTTCATATGAATAACAATAAAAAGGTCCGTTAAAGGATAAAACCATTTAAAAAAAATGCAGAATAAAAAAATCTCTGGGAAAAAATCCAGAGAAATGCCTTAAAGTTCTAAAAAATTAATTAATAAAAAGGATTTTTGCGGAAAATGAAAAGAATAAACAGTTGAATAAAAATGTAATAAAAACAGGGATTTTTTTCCTTTGAATTTAAATGGTTCATCTGTTAGACGAAAATACCTGAAATCTGGGCATTTCACCAACTTTTCGTTGCTGTTCGGCATTCTCTGAATTAACCATTACTTCTCTGTGAATAGCTTTGAATAGCTCTTTGAATAGCTGAATTGCCAAGAAATTGCACTGTATGGTGAAATTCACTGTTCGGTGCAATTCAGTGGAAAATTCGGCTTTCTTTGAATAACCCCTTTAGACTATTCCCAAAACTTTCTCCTACCTTGATTTCCCCAACTCCATACCATTTAAGGTATAAGTTGCTTTTGTGTTCTTCACTCCAAAGTGCATAACCTTTCATTTATCTACATTACATTTCTGTGGCATAATATTAACAATCACTGAGCCTGTACTGTAAGTAGTTTTAAACTAGCTAAACATTTAACAGAGTTAAATTAGAATTAGACAGAGAAATACATGTGTATATATGTGTTTTAAACAGTTTGTAAACAACACATCTAGGTACTCCCCAGTGGCTAGGCACTGCACCTATTCTGCCGAATGGGTAATGTGTCTCTGACCTGTAGACAGAGCAAAACACAATATATAGTACAGCTTGTTCTACAGCATTGATACAGTTCTGAATGGAATCCTATGTAATACTCTCACAAACATTATCAATGTTTTAGAATAATGTGAACAACATTTATTTCAAATTGCACCTAATTACAGTATTCTTATTGATATTAGGTAAAGTCTAAATGCAAGGTTTTCTGGACACACAGAAAAGCTGAATTTATTTAATGAATTTTTGTATACTCCCTCTCCTCCTCGAAGAAGCGTCTTACGTTCCATGACTATTTCAATGAATCTAGCTCATTGTAAATTATATGGTCTTTGAAACCACATATATAATAAACTGCAGAGACGACGCTTGAGAAAGTAGTAACAGAGATCATGAAGAGCACAAATTGTACACTAACTAAATATATACAAAAGGATTAACTAACCTGGAATAATTGTGAGTAGAGATAAATACTGTCAGTTCTATTATGTAACAAACTCTAGAAAAAAATTGTGTATTGTGGCTCATGGCTTTTGCTAGTACGATTTTTGTGAGATATATGCAAGCTGCTTATGATAAACTATATCTTGTTCAGAAATGACTTTGCCATCTGTTTGTTTCAGCACATTGTTTGTCATTGTTTATCTTCGAACACAGAGTTATTTTTGTGATTTTGTCATTTGTGAATCTTACTTTGTTGCTTTACATCTTGTTCGGGGCAGTTAAAGACAAAATAGGAACTAAAGAAGATCTAAAAAAGAGAATTTGTATTAACAATTGGTCTCTCAGTGCTTGAAAGATTGCACAATGTTGAATATTCATCAGACCTCTGACTATTGTATGGGTTCAAAAAAATCATTTCACATTTTTTTGTATACTTTAAGGCAGATGTGGCTTTTGTCTTCCATAACTAATGCTACATTCTACAATCTGTAAGCCCTGGGAAAAGCATCGTCACACGTTAGGGGTCTGAGACCAGTTCATGCTATAGTGCATCCCTTGTGTAAAGTTTCTGGGAATAAAATTCCATCTTGAACATTTGATATTTATTTTTCAATTTATTTGACATTATTTTGTAAGGTTGAGGTGGAAAGGCTGTGTTAGAAATCAGGTATGTTGGAGGAAGGAGTGGTAGCTGCTGGATGGAGTAGAGGTAACATCACTGCTCTATGACCGCGGATACCCACGTTCGAATCCCAGCCAGAGCACCTCTCCAGTAAGTGTCCTCGGGCAAGACACCTAACGGTACATACTTGCCTACCACATAATATCAGCTGTGGAGTCCAGTGCTAATGTCTCTACCCTTCGACCGTGGAGAAGCATGTCAAAATACTGTTCAGAACGTCCCTCCAATACAACTGTGGAGAAGTCTCAACTTTACAAGAAGCGGGTTCAACCTAACCACCAGGTTGCTGATCTACAAACATGGAAAGACGACCTGATCCGTGTCACGGATTCCCCCCGACAACCAAATATCGGTCCCTGTATACAGAGCCCTGTCTAATCTTCCGTTCCTTGAATGGTCAGTGATTCTGGCCCTATATGAAACTGCTATCTTCAGGGACTCGATGTTAACACTCAAGGCAAGGAGTTACACCGAGTCAGTAACAGGAGCGGTTCTCATACAAGTCTGGTCAGTAACAGAAGCAGTTCTTACACAAGGCGAGTCAGTGGCAGGAGTAGTTCTCATACAGACCGAGTCAGTAACAGGAGCAGTTCTCATACAGATCGAGTTAGTACCAGGAGTGATTCTCATACAAGCCGAGTCAGTAACAGGAGCGGTTCTCATACAGGCTGGGTCAGCAACAAGAGCGGATCTCATACAGGCCGGGTCAGCAACAAGAGCGGTTCTTATACAATCCGGGTCAGTAACAGGAGCGGTTCTCATACAGGCTGGGTCAGCAACAAGAGCGGCTCTCATATCGGCCGGGTCAGTAACAGGAGTGGTACTCATAAGCAAAAACACAGTGAGCGCTGGGGAAGAAAACTCCACAACAATGAGAAATTGTGGAAAACTGGTTTTGAAACCCAGCGGCTCCACTTCATCATGCCACTCCCCACCCCCGGACCAGTCACGTGATCGATCCAAGCCAGGATATCACTCAGCACCCGGCCAGCGAACAGCCAGGTGCTGGGGAGCCTCAGGGACCGCAGACGTGACAAATCAATCCCACTCAGAAGACACCACCAGCGAGTGTGCTTGGGCAAGACACCTAACGATGTGGATGCACCTAGTTCAGAAAATACTTGTAAATCTCATAGATTGTAATTTTTCTTGGGAACAGGGTCCCCCTTAATCAGGTCGTTTCATCCATGTGTGGTATTTCAATGTATCAACTCCTTGTACACTGATCTTGTAAAGCACTGCAGAATATGTGGTGCTATATAAGTAAATGATAATGATAAAATACAGATTAAAATGGCTCCATCAATCCCATGAAAGATAAAATTCCTGAATGTTTTTTTGGAATCTGCAGGAAATTAAGGACATTCCTGTAAAGAACTCTACGGTGCAGCCCATGAGATTTTATCAGAATGTATTTGATTGTGCTACAACAAAATCATCCCTACATGCCGCTACTCAACATTCATTTATTGACTGGATTAGACATACCATACATCAGCAAATTCTTACAGTGGCTGAGAGACCTCCCAATTAGTCTAAGGAAACAGGATTGGCTTTTGCAGGGTGAGGGCAAGATAACACTATAAGGGTTATTCAAAGAGCGCCGAACTTGCCACCAAAAGGCACTGAATGCTAAAGTGGTCAAGCTGTGTAGCATGTCCCTTTAACTCGCGAAAAAAGAATACTCTACATCTGTTATTGTTTTAGATTGAAGCAGGTTCAGTCTATAACTTTATTCAATCTAGCTATAAGATGCTTGTAGCAGGATATTTCAACCATGACACTTTTTAATCAGATAACAGATGTTTTTATAAAGCACCACTTTATACTGCAAACTACTTTTAATGTAGCAAATAGGAATTAAGCAAACATTATGCTGAATTATTTCATCCCAGTTTAGCCACTAGTGATTCATTAAAATACTAAAGGACGCGGTAATACTTTTGAATGAGAGCACAAAAACTTGGAGTGGATGCCTGTGGCATAAGATCATTAATTAAATTTTGGATACATCCAATTGTACTTCTATAGCGTGGCATAACTTTTTCATTTTGACAGTTGTGTTCTGCTTAGTTGAGATGTAATAGCTTTACTTGATGCTATCTGAATTTAATATGCCTTTGTAACTATCAAATAATCGTATTAAATGCTGGGGTCATAGAGGATATTTAATCCTAAATCTGTGATCAAGTTAAGCCATTTCATTTTCGGTTTTTATTATAATAACTAATTATTGCTCTGCTGAATGCATATTAATGATTTAATTCATTTTAGTGGATTATAGCAAACAATTTTATCTGAGACAATATTATTTTTCATTTTCAGTTTAATTGAAAGGTCATTGAATGTGGTGGTATTGTGATTAAACTGTTTCGAGATGTTTTGCATAGTTATTCAAGGTTTCAAACTATGCCTCATATGACTTCTAAAATTCTATATTTCTTGTATGTTTATAGAACAGTTTATAAATGCACCATCATTGCAGGTCAGAATGCATTTTCAGAAATACTTCAATAGGACTCTGAAGTCTAAATATAAGATCTTACAAAGACTATCAGGGTTATTCAGAGAGAGGTGAAAAGCAGGAGAATGGCTGGAGAATGGAAAATTCTAGGTCAAAATAGCCAAACCAGAAAAATTCTCCTATTTATCTCACTTTCCAAATTGGCTATTTTGACCTAGAATTTTTCATTCTCCAGCCATTCTCCTGCTTTTCACCTCTCTTTGAATAACCCTGTATAACAATTTGGAAAAATGATCCTTGCATGTATAGAGTAGACGATATAAGTGAGAGAGAAGAGATGCATCAGTCGGCCCCATACCTCAAACATGGTCCTAACTCCTCTGAGGGAGGCCTCTACTCAGTCATTTTGAAAGGATAAGTACAGAGGTAAGTCATTTCTAAAGAGGGGGTTGTGGGAAAGAGTCATTGGCCCAGGTTAAAAATTTTACCCACTGCTAATAGATCAGGGTTTCCTTTAGTGTGCTGCTGGGTGCCAGTATATTGTTGTTCTCTCCCCTAACTCTTGCCCATCTGGTTTGTCAGTTTGTTTCTGGTTCTTAGTTTCCCTCGCCTATGACTCTGGTCTGGCTATTTGACTTTGTATTCCATGTTAACCCTTGTACTCCTTGCTCTTGATATATATTACAGTGTACTGTACCTAGCTTTCTTCTGACCATGCCCCTGGATTTGTCCCCCTTGTCCTGTATCTTGGTTCTGTTTGTCACCCAGCAGTGAGGTCCCCTCCCTTAGAAAAGACGGCCATACAAGGACCATATAATAGATCAGGGTTTCCTTTAGTGTGCTACTGGGTGCCAGTATATTGTTGTTCTCTCCCCTAACTCTTGCCCATCCGGTTTTCCTGTTTTCATGTATCATGTTTTCAGGTTCCCTCATATTCTGATCTGCGTATTATGCAGCCAGTGTAAAAAGCAGTGTAAAAAACCCTTTTACAATAAACACTTAAGAATTTTAACATTGGTTTTCTACATTGGTCTTATATCTGTAGAGTAATATCTCATTTTCCAAAGATCTTCAAAAATGCCACTTGTCAAGAAACATATTATGGTAGTCATACACGAAATTGGTAAATGTAACGGGGAGCATTGACAGGGAAAGTGAATATATGAACTAATTGCAATTAGGTGTTGTTTGTATTTGAGTATTGTCCAGTAACTTACACACAGGCCATATGTCACGATTAACCAGGGAAGGTTTATTACTCATTCAGATAGACAGTTCTCAGAAGGGTTCTGTACAGAATCAGATTATTGTCTGTGCTATAATAACAGGACAGGTTTCCAGCATGTACTCTGTGCCTAAACGCTTCCGAGCATGGCTGCTTTCTGCTACAGATCAGAAGGCTGTGTTCTTCCTGGTGACTGGTACAGCTTTCTTCTCCAGCATGCACTGCAGCAGGGAAGAGGGGAGTGGCATAAGAACCACTCCCAACCTGGAAAACTCTGAGACAGACAGGGAATCTGTCTAAACATCACACTAACATTGCCAAAATGGAAATTTCTGATATTTTTCTCTTTAATAATGTTTTTGTGGGATCGGTGGGGTAACTATGAAGGTCACAAATGCAACTGAATTTGTGCTTTAGGAGGTCTGCTCCAGCTGCCCCAGCAGTTATTACTCAATTTCTGTGCGCAAGTTGTTATGCTCATATCTTACGTTGCATCTCAAGCAGTATATACAGCCTTGGGAAGCTATGCTTTGCCTGCTGTTACAGTTTAGGTATCCACAGTAGGGCAGTGCAGTGGCCTCTGTCCTACACAGAACTCATGGGAAGAGGTTCCTATGCGTCCCCAGGGAGGATACAGCAACTGTGGAGTACACAGTGTCATGTTTCCAGCCTTGATCCCTATTGTGAGCCAGTCCGGGCTGACTCTTACCCTTGTCTGGGCTATTCCTTCCTCTCCCTAACTCCTGGATTCCCCTTTAGCTAGCCTGGTCTTGGACCACATGATCTGCCTGCACTGCCCTACTCCCTATATAAAGCCAGTCTCTCCCATTGCTCAGGCACTTGCATAAGGATCACTTTGCTCCCTGGTATTCTGCCTGTGGTTCTGAGTCTAGTTATTTTGCCTCTGTGATTTTTCCCTTTCTATTATATTGTTCAGTTTGTTTCTGGTTCTTAGTTTCCCTCGCCTATGACTCTGGTCTGGCTATTTGACTTTGCATTCCATGTTAACCCTTGTACTCCTTGCTCTTGATATATATTACAGTGTACTGTACCTAGCTTTCTTCTGACCATGCCCCTGGATTTGTCCCCTTGTCCTGTCTCTTGGTTCTGTTTGTCACCCAGCAATGAGGTCCCCTCCCTTAGAAAAGACGGCCATACAAGGACCATATAATAGATCAGGGTTTCCTATAGTGTGCTGCTGGGTGCCAGTATATTGTTGTTCTCTCCCCTAACTCTTCCCCATCCAGTTTTCCTGTTTTCATGTATCATGTTTTCAGGTTCCCTCATATTCTGATCTGCGTATTATGCAGCCAACGGCAACCCAGCCTAAAGGGCTATCTATCCCAAATAACGGGCCCACCTTGACTCACGCTGGGTGCCCCCATGACACTCAGTTGCTGGAAGCCATCCAATAGTGCTACAGGAGATTAGGGGGCTTGGACTTTAAACTGAACCATAAATATTGACCAGTGGGGAGACTCCTTCCCTCCACAGGGCCCACTACCTGCAAATAAGAGGGTACCTGTAAGTGTCAGCTTTTCTATTTGTGCACCTGCTAGTTTGTCTGTATCTGTCAAACTGTGTATATCTGTCAGTCTATCTATGTGCTTGACCGATTGACAGATGCACTCATAGTCTAATACATAGTTTGTTATTCTGTGTATCTGTCAGTCTTTCTACGTGTATATCTGTCAGTCTGTCTATTCACATGTCTGTCAGTCTATGTATGTATACATTTGTCAGTCTTTCAATGTGTACTTCTGTCAGTGTGTCTGCTTGTTTGTATGTCAATCCATGGCTTTGTGTGTCTGTTTGTATCTGTCAGTCTGTGTGTTAGAGGAGCTAGTTCAGTCTGTGTTTGTATATGTCAGTCCATCAATATGTAAGTGTGCCTGGTTTTATGTTCGTCTGCCTGTAAATGTGTGAGTGTCTGTCAGTATTTACTGTATCTGTTTGGAAGGACTCCCAAGCGCAAACACACAGCCACCACCACCACTCCAGACTCTGCACTCCTAAGGACTCCCAAGGTATCAGCAATCGACCATGACGTCATTCAAGCCACTCCACTGCTTCACTCCTGTTGATTTCATAGTATTCTGCCTTTTATGTATTATTTCCAGGCTGATTACTTTTCCCTTTAATGCCTTCCCTCCATTTTTGATAGTCCAAAAAAACTTCTGTTATACCACCATGCTTCCCCCTCCCCCAACTCCTCCCCCTCACATGTCATTACCTGCTTGCATACAGACCCCCTCTGCTAACAGCTCTGCCTCTTCCTTTCCACAGCGCAACACACACAGCCACCACCACCACTCCAGACTCTGCACTCTGCAGTGCCACCCGCCCGCCCCATCCACCCTCCCACCCAGTCCTAGGCCCAAACTCATTCATTCCCATCCACCTGCTGCCACTTTACTCTTATCAACCTGTAGCCACCAGATCCACACTCCCCAGCTCCCCTTCTGTTTCAGGGCCATCTGTTCCTTATGTGTTTTAGTATGTCTCATGTCTGCACTGTCCCATTGTACAGCACTGCGGAATATGCCGGCGCTTTATAAATACAGAATAATAATAATAAATAAAAAAGTGTATGGATACATTTGTACGAGTGTGCGGGTGTAGGGAGGCTATCGCAATCTGTGCCCTGGTGAGGTTTAGTTAGGCTTCTGTATGAGATATAATTCCAGAGAAGTATTCAAGTGAAAGTAAAGAAGCTGCTGAGTTCACTCTTTTCTGTTTTTGATTATTTCACTTGACATTTAAGCACTATAGTATTAAACTGCCCCCACCTTTCCAAAATATAACCAGATAATGCTACATGTAGGTTCACAGAATTCATAAAGCATCACATACTTAGTATTTTGTGGATTATTTGTGTTGTATCAATTTATATTTAGAAAAATGTTATTCTCCATAGGTTACACATACTGTTATTTTAATCCAATATTTTACAATAGGGTTAAGAGATTAGCATATTTCTTCTCTTTAGGGAAGTTTAATTTAGCTCACATATATTACAGCTGGCTTCCTCAATGCATTCACTTTCTATTGTTTTGATGAAATTCAACAGAGAAGCAGTTAGTAACTTTCCACTGGGATTAGAACAGTTTACTGTCTGCAGCTGTAACTATTCAAATGGGAATTTTTAAACATATGCTAGTATCATGGAAGAAATAAAACATGCGCAAAAAGTAATCAAACAAAACTTTGCCAGTTAGAGTTATTCTACAGTTTAGAAAATTACTGGCACCTCTCCATAAATATAATTGATTTTTGCAAACAATCTAAAACAAATGTTCATGTACTGGCATGATTTATTTACTGATAAAACCTCTGTGAATAGAGAACATATTTAGAGCAGAAATATCCCTCTGAAGATGTATTAACGTAGTTACAAGGATCAGTGTTATAAAAATGTACAAACTGCCCTTTGTCAAATTTATGATACTCAAAACCTTCATGCTCACTGTGTCTATATATTTAAAATAAATACCAATGGGGGGAATTAAATACCAATACAAACCTAGATGAAATTTTTTTTCCACTCCAAGGCAGAAGGGTCTTCTCACAAAGCATCATAATTGCATGCATTTCAGTGTTTGCTTATCCGCGCACTTTGACAAAAATACATTTACAAACTTAACGCTAGCATTAGTGCTCAGATATGTGAGCGTTAACGCTAGGTTAAGTACCTTAAGCACATGCACTCCGGGAGCAGAGTGAGACTGGGGATAAATAGGCCCCAGTCTCGCTCCGTGAGAGCGAGATCGTGCACAGCCTATGGACGCCAGGAGGCGATACTTGCAGTGGAGCATTAGCACTGCCGTGAGTATCCAGGAGGTTAGCGCTGCGCTATAGGGCAGCCTGCCCCGTAATATGGTGCTAAAATGGGGACGCTGAGGGGAAACCTGCAGACGCAGGTTTTCCCCATTAGCATCTTAATTTTAGCACCATGTTTGTAATAGGGCCTGTTGAATTAACTATTTAATGAATGGTCACCATATTTTGCCAAAATTGGAGTCGCCATAGCAGTTATTAGACATCGGCGAAAACCGGTGATCTCCGCTGAATTACGCCAAACTGGCATCAGAAAATTCCACCAACCTGGGAAAAAAATGAAGTCTCCTATTCTCCTAATATGAGTGTAAATCAATAAAAATGTAGTAAAAATATGTCTGAATAATAAAAAAGGTCCTTTTAAAAAAATAATAGAATGGTCTGTTACAAAATAGAAAAGGAATATATCTTTTACAAACTACTAAAAGGTCTTTTAAAAAATAAAAAGTGTTTTTGCAAAAGTAAAAAGAAGAAACAGTCTTTAAAAAATATGTAAAAATTTTTAGTTTTTTACATTGAAACCTATGAGATTCTCCTGTTTAAACCTGTCGTTACGAAACACTGAAAATCAGGGCAATAATGTAATAACGCAATTTTGATGCAGTTCGGCGTTTTGAGAATAGAAGACACAATAGTCTTCTATGGGATAATTTTGTTGCCAGCAATGGCACTGTATATCCCTGTCAATTTGCATGTATTTGGCCAATTGACAGCTTAGTAAATAGACAAAGTGACCCAAAATTTCAATTTGGGGCCAATTTGGAGGTTAGCAAAGGAGGTTAACCCCTAGAATCTTTACAATTCAGACCATGTTTTCAAATACACGCTTGATAAAAGTCCACAAGTGGACTGAAACGTTGACTAGTTTTTTCTTCACCTAAAATGGAATAAAAACTTTTTTGTATTTTTTAACCAAGCCTACAGTGTGCGCCTTTTCCTTTTGAGTTTGTACCTACAATATATTGGCTGCACCGGAGCAGGTAAAGGTTGCTTTACTATAGAACACGGGGCTCTTGGTTTATATTTATATATATATATATATATATATATGTATATATATATTCATATAACACATTTATATTAACCCCTTCACCCCAGACCCATTTCACTCCGTGTGCTAAACTCATTTTGACCATTTTTTACTCATTACATTTAATTGCTATTTAAAGTCCTGTTTTATTGTAGAACCCATATCAATTCTTTATGGCTTTTTTCACCAGATGAAGAAGATTCAAAATATTTCATTACTTTCTATATATGTCATGTCACATTAGAATGATATAACAAAAAATGTCAGTTCTCATTTTGATTTCATACATTTACAGTATAGAGATCTCTTAAGGGACTTTAGACTGGGAAAAGATTTGATGGTGTCTTGCACGGACATGAGCTATGTCCTTGTAAAATATTAATAACTGCACAGCACTACCCTGTAAGCAGGCATGACTTAATTTATTCACCGTCCCATCAGGGGTAATTGGAATCTGCTAAACATTTTGTCATCAAGGAGCCTCAAAGGGAAACGGTCCTTTGAACTAAGGAAGTGGGAAAGTCTTGTTCTGAGATAACAGGAAGAGTCATTATTTTGGGTCTAACGCAAATAGTGATTTTTAACCCTTTTCCCACTTCGCCAAGTCGTGTACCCTTCTGGAGTGAAACAAGTATGTGTTAGTGTCGGGAGGTTTTAACTACAGAGCACCACAAATATGGAATATGAGGATCGAGCCACTATCTTTTTGTATTGTGGTATTGCAAGTAAGGTGCCTGGATCGGAGGTCATAGGAGGAGGGAACTGCTGTGGAGTAGTCTATTCAGGTAGGGTGGTAGCTTTCCAGGGTTGGAAAGGTGAAGGGTGCGTCTGGATTCCAGCGATGGCCAGTTTAGCTCTTTTAACATGTCACAATGGTGGGTCATGTAGTTACTTTGTAGCACAAAGCGGCAGAATGAGTTAAACAATGTAGTAAGTTTATGAAGGTGTGTTTGTGGGTCAGCTGCATACACTACATCTCCATATTCAATGACCAGCATAAGCATTTGTTATACAATTTGCTTTCTTACTATGGGCCTCAGGCAGGATTCTGTACAGGGCACCTAGTTTGGGGTAAAGATGAGAGTTTTTCGTTGTGGGGGCCAAAATATAGATTTGGGTCCAACCACATACCTAGAAATTTGAGAGAAATAACGGAGGTCAGCGTGCCTTCTGATTTGGTCTTGACACATAGATGGGGATTTTGCAATTTATGTAGTTTAGGTGCTGTTCCAAATAGCATCGTAAGAGTTTTTTCAGTATATAGTAAAAGTTTGTTATCTTTGATCCACTTTTCTACCTCTGTGGCTTGTTCTCCAGCTGCAGGAGATTTGGTTTGCTGGTATAGATTATGGTGTGATCTGAGAACATATGTACAGTCGAGGCTTTGCAGACATTGGGCAGATCATTTATAAATATTGTGAATAACATGGGGCCGAGTATCGAGCCTTGGGGTACACTGCATGTGACTGGGAGAGGGAGGGAAGCGCTGTCAGAAATGGACACATATTGCAATCGGTCTGATACATATGATTGAAACCAGGTTAGCGTGTGATCACCAATACCTGAGTCTTTATGTTTTTGTAATAGGATGCCATGATCTACTGTGTCAAAGGCCTTGGCAAAATCAAGGAAAATTACTAGACTTTGGGTGTGAAGGGGTTAAGGGATAATGTCTAGAACTTTTTAGATCAACAGAATATCTGTAAAGAAATAGCAAATAAAAATTATTTATGTCTGTTTACATAATTTTTTTTTCATTTTTATGTATTCAAAATATATAGCAATATATTCACAAAGTTGTTATTGTATTCTGTTAATCATCCATCCCAAATTTTTCAAATAAATATAAGGCTAAAATATGTCTTATAAAAATGCTTATTAGGAAAGGTAGTCAAATTTCTAAAGACAAACTAGATATTAAAAAATAACATTCAATCTGCTGTTAGTACAGCAGTCAACTATAGAGACAAGGACAATTAATCAGGAAGCCTTCTCAGAAGCTAGTTGCTTCTCAAAATAGGAAATCAGTCAGAACTCAGAACTCAAAATGAAGAATGTTTGTACATACATATATAGATTGTATACATTTTCTGTGAAAGAATTGAATTTAGACTGTTGCAAAAACAAGCCCCTGCTCAACCAAACGTGCTAGCTTCAAACCTGTCCGAGATTCATTGATGTGAATTAGCAGCTGAGAACTGAATTTTCTCTATGGGGGAAAAAATAGCCTCCCTCTAAGGCAATACATCTAGTTTTAATACTTGCAATTAGTTAAATGAATAAAAAAAATAATATATTATGTCTGTTTTGTTTTCTTCTTTTTTTTAACAGGAAGGATAGTACATTCTGACCCTTATACAGATACTACTTAAGGTCGAGATAAAAACTCTGTTACTTATACTGAATATATTGTAATGAATAAACAAAGAAGAGCAGATAAGATTGTAAAAAAAAAAGGAACAACAATGCACAGAATAGTTTGCCCTAATTTTTATTAAACTTAAGTGGAAATGTTATTTAGCAACAGTATTATGAATGTGTACATTTTACATATATTTTGGGTGTACAATAACTTTCACAAAAAAATTGTGAGAATAAAGGGCTTATGAAAACATTAATTCCTAAGCGTGAGATTTACAGCTCTGTAATGTTTTCTTTACTTTGTTGCTTTCCAGATGTAGCCATAATGAATGCTTTTAATCTTACTGCCCTTTTGTCTCAGATTTTCATGACCTTCCTCTCCCTGCTATCTTTAAACCTCAAGCTTATATTTTCATTTTCTAGAAAATATATCTGTTCCAACACAGGGAAAAAAACAATCCAAAGTTACCAACAAGTGAAAGTCATTTACTGCATGAAACCAAAGACGCTGTGTTCCGTCTGTGCCTCACGGATACAATCATAGTCATTAATGTTATACTCACTCTGAAATTATTGCACAAAAACATTCCCACATACAATCATAGGATTACATAAGTAAAGCAAATATGGGAAAATGCAGTCATTCCAATGACATTCTAAAGTTTCCTATGGAGATTCATACACTTTATGAATATTTGAAAATACTCTCTGCTTTGCCTTTAAAATAAATTCGATTTAGTCCTAAACTGAAGACACCATGGTATTATTCTCCATTTACTTTAGGAGTGATACACAATCCTGTCAAATGTGGTCTTCTTTGAAAATACAGTGTATTAAAGACCTTTTCCTAAATGATTACTATTACAGAGTGTGTATGAGGGTTTGAGCCTGTGTTTGTGTGTCGGTTAAGCCTGTGTTTTAATAATCGTGTGTGTGTGTGTGTGTGTGTGTGTGTCATGGGTTAAACGTGTGTGTGTGTGGGGGGGTGCTTTGTGATAGGTTCATACATTTATTTATTTATAAAGGGCCATATTACATAGTTGGTGCTAACTTAACCAGAGCTGTTGTAAAATTACCAGAGCCATTATAGCCTATGGAGGTTTTCAGTTTACAACAGCTGTGGTTAACCTCCCTGACGGTCTAATTTTTTGAAAATTTCATGTCTAAAAGCGTCTCAATTGGTTTTTTAAAGAAAATGTGTTTTTGTACATAGTTAGCCTGTAATAATTAGGAATCACGCACTGAAATCCGTGCAATCAAGAGTCCTTACTGGTAAAATCTTTTATAAACAAACAAATAAATAAATAAAAATAGTAAATACACTGAGTCCGATAAAGTTTGAAACAAGACATAATTTATTATCCCAAAAATAATTATCAAAAATAATGCAAATATATGATATTCAATAAAAAACACTGAAATCTGTCTGAAAACAAGGGTGAGACAATGTATGTTTCTTATCCTGTAGTGCCACCTAGTGGCCGTTCATAAACAGTGCACTTTGGATTACAATGTTTTATGAAGTTTGCTGCTGGTCCCGCCCCCTGCATCGTTTGACTTGCAGGGAGTCTTACCAGGAAGCAGCTCGCCGTGATCACACTGCGGGGGACAGCGAGAGAGCGCAGGAGGAGGTGAGTATGCATCCAGCCCGAGTGTGGCTAAGGGTTACCTTTCGCGGTAGTGAAATTTAACCCTGAGTCACACTCGGGAATACCGCCAGGGAGGTTAAGTTAGCACCAACATTGTAATACTGCCCTAAGTATTTTACCAGAAAGGATACATAGCACTCATTACTGTGAGTTTTATTGCTGTGAACTTTTTTTAGAGACTCTGTGTCAGTATGTGTGCATGTGTGTGCCTGCATGTGGCAATGATTGTGGGTCTGCAACATGTAAAGGGGGCATGTATGAGTGTGACTGTGAGTAAATAGTAAGTTTGACTGAGTATGATCACAGTAAGCTTGGGTATAGTTTGTATTTTGGTCCGAAAATCTCCTGTTCTTAATTTCTTTGCAAATATCCCTCTTTTTAGTTGCTCCTACACATATTAGGGGTGTCCGGATTTCTTTTTACGGGTGTGGGAGCATATAACAGAGCTGTAACGTATTAAAAAAGGAAAACTACCAGCAATGAGTCTCTAAACCATAATAGTTGCTGTTGCAAAACAGCTTGGTGTCAATAATACTTTACACGTCTAAAATACATTTCCTTTTTATAAAACACCCCATAAGGTCATGTTGTCCTTTAAAACAACTGGGAATAGCTTGGTATCTGGCTATTACAGGTATGGCCTCATAAATGAGCTGTGCCTAAGGCTGGGGTCAGATGAGCGCCCTAGTTGCACCTGTACTGACGTGCCTCCTGGCGTCCGTCGCAGCATTGACACAGTGTTGCGATGGGGTCAGTCACACACTGTAGAGCGTGCACGAATTGCAAGTGCTACAAGCGTCTGTGCACAAAGCCTCCCCTTCAAAACACTAGACGTATGTTGACTGGGCTGCAAAGCGTGATCCTCCATAGGTGGATTGTGCCTTGCAGCGGAGAGTGCGCTAACTGCGCTCAGCGAGGCGGCCAGATGGGCGTCGAGTGGAAGGAATGTCCAATTTCACAGACGATCCTTCCGCTCGTACTACTGCTCGTCAGATCCAGGCCTAATGCCTCACCTAATCTGGAGCCGCCTCTGCTAAAACAGGTCAGAGACACAGCAGTCCCAGCTGCACAGCTGCGGCAGTACTGTGATTTGGCCAGCAGAAGTCCTCTGCCTTTCAAAAAGGGCATTCAGCATGTAAATGGGCTGCAGGGATTCTACAGCACATTTTACTGAGAGGATAATGTAAAGGGATTTTCCACTAAACTACTTGGTAATAAAGGAGTTAAGCAAAAATAATAATTTTCCTATCATTATGAAGCAACTCGACGGTATCATTAATAACAGTCATAGTAAACAGTGATACGCAATTGAAATGGATTCTAATGTCTGGAATAGATGATACACTGAAATAGGGTAAACAAAACAAATACAGTGTTAAGCTACAAAGGCATCCCAATAGATCTGCTTCATTAAAGATTTAATTTTTGCAAGAAATGCCATTTCCAGGTTCAGGAACATATTATTAAAATTCAATTCACACCATAATCTTGCAGTAAGCTTTTCTAGACAAGTTGGGGAACAATGCAAGTGGTGATACAGTGTGTTCATTAATCACAATAAAAGAAACACAAAACTTTTGGGTATTATGTTCAGATCAGATAGATGGCTTATATGATCATGATATACTATAGCATTGTTCATGTTTTACACATTTACAAATGCTGTTAGGAATCACAAAGCCATGGAAAAAACGCATTTGATGCAATATATTTAAGGACATTTTAGCCTTTCTTTTGACATTATTATAATCTTATGGACAATAAATTTTGGGAATGCATATGAAGTACCTTCAGGGCTCATAATTTCCACTCGCCTACTCGCATTTGGGGAGTAGAAATTAAGTGAGGGCAAGTGGAAATGCACACGCAGGCAGCACAATAAATTATTTTGTGCTGTGTATTCCGGCAGTGCCACTGTGCAGCCCCCCTCCCCAAGCTGCATGGTGGCAGGAAGCAGCTGCCTAACCTGACCCAGCTCGTCTCTGACAGGGGGGTTGAGAGAAGCTTCCCTGCCTCACCGCTCTGCTCACACTGGCCTCTGATGACTAGGTATACATGTATCTGGGGTCTGATGTCTGGGTATTAATGTTATTTTTGTAACTTTAGTCTAAATAAAACCTTTAACTGTGTAAATTTTATAAAATAATTTAAGGGGGTGTGTTTAGGGGCAGAGTTAAGGGCTGGGTAGGGGTTAGGTGGAGCAACTGATGGCGAGTAACTCTTATGGCCTGGTTAGTAGCTTGGGACTTGAAATTTTGAGCCCTGTACCTTGTTCTGCCGATTATTAATATGTTAAAAGCAAAATAATTATAACATGAGGTAAAATCTGAAGCAGTATGAAGAAGTCTAGCTTATACAATTATGGGGACAAACCTTCTATATTAACCCTTTCCTGCCGCGTGGCGTACCATGCAGTCCACGCGGCGGGTGGGCCCGGAAGACACAGGGCATACTGGTACTCCCTGCTGACTTCAGTGGGATGCCTCGGCCCGTCTGTGCAGCCGGCGACCGCTGCACGTCATTGTCAGCCGCGGGACGGCTTGAACTCAGGCCGTCCTCCTGCAGCTAATGATGTGCGTTGGCTGCGTGTGTGGGCTGCATCAAAGGTCCGCGACAGCACCTGGCGGTGGGCACCTAACCCCCTCTCGATGAGCACCTGTCGTTAAGTGGTTAAAAGGACCTGTGACTGAACCAGAAATAGGGAGTTTTGAGTCATTAACCCCTAATGGCTACTTAATACTGGCCCTATTATGAACTGCTTTATTAGTGGCTTCAGTCATAATATAGGAGAGCTGCTACTGTCTACTCATAGAGAGAAAGACTTCCCCAGGATCATATGTACATGATCTGACAGGGCTGTGGAAGGACACTGGAAACTATGTGTTCCCAGTTTCCTTCTGCAAGCACTAGGTGTTACAGCACGTGGGGATTGGAGCTCAGGATGCAACGATACAAAAGGCAAGGAGACCAGAATGGTAATGCAATGGGGTTTATTGGAGAAAAAAAATAATGATTTTGCTGTAGGTACTGGTCAGGGCAAGGCCAGAATAAGGACTGACTGAGGGAAGAGACAGAGACAGGGAGGATAGAAACATAGAAACATAGAAACATAGAAAAATGTCGGCAGATAAGAACCTTTCGGCCCATCTAGTCTGCCCAATTACATGGATACTTTACCTGGATTTATCTTTTGTTTAGGATAGCCTTATGCCTATCCCATGCTTGCTCAAATTCAACCACTGCCTTGGCCTCCACCACTTCTACTGGAAGACTGTTCCATGTATCCACCACCCGCTCAGTAAAATAATGCCTCCCGATGTCACTTTTAAACCTCTGCCCCTCTAATCTAACACCATGATAAACAAAGGAATACGGTTAAAAGATAAATAATTTATTAACGTGCAATGATAAAACACACCAAAACGTGTTTCGCAATGATTCGCTTCCTTAGTTGGTGCTCTTGTGAGTTGGTATATTTTATCATTGCAAGTTAATAAATTATTTATCTTTTAACCTTTAAAACTCCGTTCCTGCTCTGATTGCCCAGCGTAGGAGGTGACTATTGCTGAGGGGAGATAAGGTGCTCCCAAAAAGTTCACTGGCTGCTTTCTTATCTGGTGTCTGATTCTTAGACACCGGAAAATATGAGTGAAATCCCTCTTATTTTCATTTTATTTGAATCTGCTACACTATGTATAATTGTTTCGTTTGAGGGAGACTGTTGAAAGGCTACCAGAAAGAGATGTCGATTTAGGCCCTGGAAAATAACCAAAACAAGGGAACCTCTCCAACTGCTGTGAAAGGAGCTCTGACTCCACTACATTCTTTTGGATCATAGATTTTTTTATCTTTTTATTTTTTGTGGTAATACCAGATTTTGAGAGCTAGAATTTAAAAAAAAAAAAAATACTAGCTCAATACAAAAATGATAAGTCACTGTGAAATTGCTCAAAGTTATACAGATGCAATGAAATTAGCCCTTCCTATAGCGACAGTATAATAAGCTTCAATTTAAAGTAAACTAAGCGACGTTTGTGTCTAGGCTTTAACAGAACAATATCCGTTGTGAATGGGGCTATTACACTTCGCGGCTGATTCTTAATTATTAAGGCTAGGGTCTGACGAGCGTGATTTCTACGGACTGTACGTCCGTGCACACGGACGGACGTCAGTACGGAAGACCCAGTAGTGGCCACAGAGTCCTTTATTCACTGATGTTTATTTTGACGGATGTAGCAGGGAAAATAAAAATAAAAAGCAAAACCATTTTGTCCTTGAAAAATGCTGGACGTATAAATGCAGTCCGAATGACTTTGTGCAGCCGTTCTAGGGGTTGTATGTTCTTGCCTGCCTTGCGTCCGTGGGCCGCAGCCGTTGTGCGTCCGCAGTTCAGTGCGGACGTACTTCGTGTGTCGGTCTCCGATGGGCTTTCTGTCATGCTATCACGGACATACTTTTAGGTGCAATCACGGACGTGAACACTACGCTCATCTGACCCCAACCTTAGGCTTAGTTGGAATAGCTCACAAGATGATTTCTCTGGAAAAGCAGCACTTAGAGCTGGGCTCAGCAACCTTTGCCCTCCTGATGTTTTGGAACTACATTTCCCATGTGGCTCAGACAACCTGATAGGTGGCTTACCATTATGGGAGAGGCAGTTCCAAACAACCAGAGGGCCAATGTTGCTGACCCCTAATCTAGAGGAAACAATGCTCAACATACTAAATATATTGTGGCCAATAAGAATGGCTATCTGTGGATCTTTTCTTTTTAAAATGACAGAATCCTTTATGAGTACAATAAAGGTTGCTTTACAATAAACAAGTATGATTCCTGCTTATCAGAGAACATACACCGGCTGGGTGGAGTAGAGGTAACGTCATTGCTCTATACTGTGGAGACACAGGTTCAAATCTTGGCCAGAGCACCTCTCCAGTAAGTGTCCTTGGGCAAGACACCTAACGGTACATACTCGCCAACCAGGACATACTTGAAAATGAGAGAAATCTCAATGTATCCTTCCTGGTAAAAATACTTTCTTAAAAAAAAAATAATAATACACTGTTCTCCTGGATAAAGTATGTGATTGTCAAAATAAGGTTATTATCTTTTTTTTTTTAAAGCTTATGACTTTCAGTTAGATGCATTTATCTAAACTAAGTAAATGATTTTTTAGGATAACTTTAACAGATAATTCTATTTATTTTGGCAATACAGAGGTAAGGTACTAATTTTTGGGAAACAATAGCGTCATCTTTCTATTGTTATTCTGACTCAATAAATATTAATTATAAAATGCTACTTTCACTTATATATAATATATATTCACTTACAAATTGATTAATTTTGTAATTAAGATACAATATAATAATTTTCAATCAACAACATAAACAGGATATTAAATCTGTTAGTCTCTGATCTTCTATAAGGAATGAATGTTTTCATGACAGTTCTTTCAACCTATAACACAAACAAGGTCAAGGATGGTCACACATTCAAGTATTGGGTTGCGAAGAAATTTCCTTTCAATGACTTGAGAAAGATATATTGAAACCTGTTAATGCGTGAGATTTTTTATGTTAAGATAGAAATATAGCATTCACTAGAATTCTCGCTTGCTCACCCTGTTTGGATCTTGAATTGAAATACTCTTCCGAATATTCTGTGCGCAGTAAATACAATCATTGCCAGCAGAGGTTACATTCGGCATTTTCGGTAATACTGTGACTTACCGATGAGGCACATAAACTGGGTGTCCTTTTTCTCAGTCTACGTTCCATCGCAACTATAATTTTCTGTGCAAAAAATGCAGTTTCCTTGAATGTCGAAGTCTCATCGCAGTTAGCATTACAGTACTTTAATTGTTTAGTGATAAAAGAGTAAATCAGTAATTAGAGCAAGAAAATAGTGATTGTAGCAAGCTCCAGGAGATTGACAGTTATACTGAATCTAAGGTAATTCCTCCGTTAGGGGTTCGAGACACATTGCTCTTTAAGAATCCATAATAGCCTCTTTGGATTCTTCCCCGAAGACCGCTTTTAATTTCAATTTCTCCCAAGTGAACTCTAACTTAATAGGAAGCCAGGAACCTGATACAAACAGTTGTATGAAAAAGACAGAACAAGTAAACAGACATAATAATCAGGAACCCTGCAATCTGATCGTACATAAATGTCACCAAAAGAAATTGAAACTACAGGTAGTCTAAATCAAACAGTGTAGACAAGTGTTTCTAAAAGAAATTGGATTTGACCATGTAAATCATCCGAACTACTACCTCCCATAAAATATTTTGATGCAGTGTTTCTAATATCTAGACACTGGCAATAGCGAATGTGTTCACTAAAATTCATATTGATGCAAATGTGTCCTTTGTGTGTGTTTACCTATAAAATCAAGATGAATTTTGGATAAGATTGTGGATATTTCACTCAGTGGCCTATATGGGAAACCTTAGTGTGGCATAAGATTAGTGTGGCATAAGAAGATAAGGAAGAAATAAGAACACTGAAACTAGTTGTGGAAAGTTAAATGAATTTAATTGTATTGTCCTAATAAAGCATTTACCACTTGGCTTTTTATCAACTGGTTCCTGTGTATAAAAAAATACTTGTAACTGTAAGTCTTGAACTTTTTGAAACAGTTCTGAATACCCCCCTTGGAAATCACATTACATGTAGATGTATAAACAGGTGCCGGACAAAATCCCTACAGCAAGGTTCCCTAATGCCAAGTTGCCAACATCCCGACGGTCAACTTCCAGGAGAACAAGTGCCGGACATCCCAACTTCCCTACACAGCCAACTTCCAGACATCCATAATTTCAGTGGCTAACCCTAATACTAACACCATAACCCTAGGTTTAAGGGGGTTAGGGCTAGGATTAGGAGGTTAGGGTAAGGTTTAGGGGGGCTAGGGTTAGGACTAGGTTTAGGGGGGTTAGGGCTATGGCTAGGTGTAGGGGGTTAGGGTTAGGGCTAGGTTTAGGGGGCTTATGGCTATGTTTAGGGGGTTAAGGCTAGGTTTAGGGGATTAGGGCTAGATTTAGGGAGGTTAGGGCTAGGTTTAGGGGGTTAGGGCTAGGTTTGGGGGGTTAGGGCTAGGTTTAGTGGGGTTAGGGCTAGGTTTAGTGGGTTTAGGGCTAGGTGTAGGGGGTTAGGGCTAGGTTTAGGGGGTTAGGGAGTAGGGTTAGTGTTAGCCACTGGGATTTTGGATGTCTGGAAGTTGGCCATCAGGGAGTTGTCTGTGTAGGGAAGTTGGCCTTCGGGATTTTGGCATTAGTGAACCTGGTTGTAGGGATTTGACCCAAACCCATATAAACTGGTTGTATTTTTACGTGACCATCTATCGCTAATAAGCCTGCAATCTGGCACACCAGATTTTGAGAGGAAAGAAAACTTTTTTATTAACATGCCGTCCTTTTCACATTTTTATGTTTTTCATAATATAATATTAACCCTTTCGCTGCTGAGGCTTTTCCCGCCCCTGTGCTGAGGTCTTTTTTACCTGTTTGCGCATCATGTTTAAACGTGTTTTTAAGGCTTATTTTAGTATATGACACCGACATATTATATATCGTTCTTTCCGTCAGAACTCGGTAGATTCATAATATGTCATTATTATTGTATACGTTATGTCATGTCTGTATATTAATAACAAAAAATGCAATAAAATATGTATTTTCAATAATTTAAATGTGTAAAGTGTTTTTTTCCACATTTTAACATGCGAGCAATTGCGGTTATATTTTGTATGGGGTGCGCTTGTTAAAAAAATTAGAGATGGGGTCTCGTTACATTTTTTTTTGGGGAAAATGACACTATTTTTAACAAACGCACCGCATACAAAAATCGTTAGTGCAGCATCATTGTTCACATTATAATTGAAATGGGAACAATATTGCTACACTAACAAAGGAAAAAAAATAAAAAAAAAGTGTTTTATTTTTTTTTTTTTTTTTTTTTTTTTTTATTTATTTTATTTTTTTTTTTTTTTACAAAATTTTTAACTTTCATTTGGTATCGTTGGAACGGCCATACTCTGGCCGATCCAACCATATCAAATTTAACCCCTAACTGCCACGGATCGGGAGATAGGGAGTTCATTGGAACTCCCTATCTCCACACTTGGTGGCAGTTAGGGGTTAACTGTAGGACTGGCGTCATCGTGCTAGGCACGATGACGCCAGTCCTCTGGGGGAGTTCCCGGAAGCTTGGCCGACATCCAAGATGTCGGCCAGCTCCGGGAAAGGATCGCGAACCGGCGCTTTTCAGCGCCGATTCGCGATCCAGCTCCCCAGGGGTTAATGCCAGGCATCATTTGGAAGGGCAGGCTGTGCCCTTCCAAATGATGCCTGGGTTAAGCCCCGCAGAGCCACCGATCGGGAAGGAGAGAGGTCCGAAGGACCTCCCCCCCCTCCCTTTCAGGCGCCTCCTCCGCACATGCGGGGGCGCCTGAATTAGGTGTCATCGCGCCCCCGCGATGACACCTAATAATGGCGGCTGCTGGTCCGGATGCCGGGCTGACATCCAGGATGTCAGCCCGCACCGGAGGGGCCAGCGATTCGGCCGGAACCCGCCCGAACGCTGACCCCAAAGTGAGGACGCGCTCAGCGCGTCCTCAGCACACCAGCGGGAATGCTGAGGACGCGCTGAGCACGTCCTTAGCATTCAAGTGGTTAATATTAATAATAATAACAACTTTATTATAGGTAAACATTTGTGGTAAGACAAGAGAGCTTGTAAAATCTAAATATAGCTTTATATAGCTGAGCTACAGCTTTATAAGAAAATTACTTAAAGTACATGACATCCAAATTCTCAAGTGAGCCTAGCATCCTGTGCACACTAAACTGAAAAATGCCCCAACATTAAAAGAATTTAAAACAAAATAATTAAAAAAATATATATATACAGTACTGTGCAAACGTTTTAGGCAGGTGTGAAAAAATGCTGTAAACAAAGAATGCTTTCACAAATGGAAGTGTTACACATTTATGTTCATAAATGAACAAAATGCAGTGAATGAACAAAAGAGAAATCTAAATCAAATCAATATTTGGTGTGACCACCCTTTGCCTTCAAAACAGCAACAATTCTTCTAGGTACAATTGCACACAGTTTTTGAAGGAATTCGGCTGGTAGGTTGTTCCAAACATCTTGGAGAACTAACCACAGATCTTCTGTGGATGTAGGCTTTCTCACATCCTTCTGTCTCTTCATGTATTCCCAGACACACTCGATGATGGTAAGATCAGGGCTCTGTGGGGACCATGCCATCACTTCCAGTATTTCTTGTTCTTCTTTACGCTGAAGATAGTTCTTAATGACTTTGGCTGTATGTTTGGGGTCGTTGTCCTGCTGCAGAATAAATTTGGGGCTAATCATACGCCTCCCTGATGGTATTGCATGATGGATAAGTATCTGCCTGTATTTCTCAGCATCGAGAACACCATTAATCCTGACCAAATCTCCAACTCCATTTGCAGAAATGAAGCCCCAAACGTTCAAGGAACCTCCACCATGCTTCACTGTTGCCTGCAGACACTCATTATTGTACCACTCTCCAGCCCTTCGACGAACAAACTGCCTTCTGCTACAGCCAAATATTTCAAATTTTGACTCATCAGTCCAGAGCACCTGCTGCCATTGTTCTGCACCCCAGTTCCTATGTTTTCGTGCATGCTTTAGTCACTTGGCCTTGTTCCCACGTCGGAGGTATGGCTTTTTGGCTGCAACTCTTCCATGAAGACCACTTCTGGCCAGTCTTCTCCGGACAGTAGATGGGTGTACCTGGGTCCCACTGGTTTCTGCCAGTTCTGAGCTGATGGCACTGCTGGACATCTTCCGATTTCGAAGGGCAATAAGCTTGATGTGTCTTTCATCTGCTGCACTAAGTTTCCTTGGCCGACCACTGCGTCTACGATCCTCAACGTTTCCCGTTTCTTTGTGCTTCTTAAAAAAGAGCTTGAACAGCACATCTTGAAACCCCAGTCTGCTTTGAAATCTTTGTCTGGGAGAGACTTTGTTGATGCAGTATAACTACCTTGTGTCTTGTTGCTGTGCTCAATCTTGCCATGACATGAAACTGTCTTTCACAACCTCACCTTGGTAGCAGAGTTTGGCTGTTCCTCACCCAGTTTTAAGCCTCCTACACAGCTGTTTCTGTTTCAGTTCATGACTGGGTTTCAACCTACATGTGACATTGATGATCATTAGCACCTGTTTGGTATAATTGGTTGATCATACACCTGACTATAATCCTACAAAATCCCTGACTTTGTGCAAGTGTACCTATGAGAATTGATGCTGGTTTGAAGGCAAAAGGTAGTAACACCAAATATTGATTTGATTTCGATTTTTCTTTTGTTCGCTCACTTTGCATGTTGAAAATTGACAAATATAAACAATCATTATTTATATTTCTGAAAGCATTCTTTGTTTACAGCATTTTTTCCACACCTGCCTAAAACTTTTTCACAGTACTGTATATATTTGCATATATTTTTGCAGATAAGATCATGAAAAGAAATTCAAAAATACCTCAACATTAAAATAATTAAATGTAGTTAAAAATAAAAATAAATAACTTAATTAAATAATACCAGTGTCACCCAGTAGGTGATAGGTGTTTGGAGCTCCAATTTTAGTGTAACAACAGTATACGAATGTAAGTGAATTAACTCTACATGCAGCTCACCATAAGGTGCATACCTCAAACAATTAATAAATACAAAGAAGAACCATACAAATACGCTTTGGACTGATACAAATTGTATTTGGCCCCCTGCTGTACACAGAGGGAAGGTCACGAACCATTGTGATATACCACTTCAAGTTTCCTTACAGCCAGATTCAAGTCAGGAGCCGAAGCTCATTTCTTTCCACCTTTAGGCTAGGGTTAGACGAACGCATTTTTGGCGTCGTCCGTGAAAAAGTGCGTTCGAACAAATGGACATATTTTTCCACGGAATACGAGATAGTGGTCATACGATGCGCATTTTCGTCTGTTATTTTGTATGGATCATCAATAAAACACTTTCTGTGTCTGGACGTTATGTAGGCCGGACATTAGCAGCATCTGATGTCTCCTAATCACGCACACACGCCGCTAGCGGACGCAGCGCACTCTGTACGTCAGTACTAGTGGTTTCACGTTCTCGAAAAAATGCGTTCGTTTGCCGCTTGCGTTGCCCGGCCAAACTTTTGTGTGGCCGTACTTTGTATATTGGCCATCATTTGCTGCTACTATGGCCGTGATAAAGTGCGGCTGCACGCGCGTTCGCACTGCGTTCGTCTGACCCCAGTCTTAAGCCTCTATGGGGGCTCCTATCAAAATAATGTCAAATATAGGTATATGTCTCTCTATTGCCCATGTGCCTCAAAATAGAAATGGTCGATAGTGCAATACCGTAGAATACAATTCAGTTCAATGATACCAATACAATGTAAGTAAGGGGGACACCCTTACTTACATTTGACATAATTCTGATGGAAGGAGCCCCCCCATAGAGGTTTAAAGGCGGAAAGAAATAGCCTTCAGGCTCCTGACTTGAATCTGGCAGTAAGGAGACTGGGCAAATACGAATTGTATTTGACCCCATGCTGGACACAGAGGGAAGGTCACCAACCATTGTGATATACCATTTCAAAAGTGTGCGCTCCCATATACATGTATTTGTATGGTTCTTCTTTGTATTAATTAAATAATAATGATTACATATTGTCACGTTCGCTGTCCCGCTCACCCTTCACTTCACAACCGTGGTGGGAATCCTTTTGGACAGACTTCTAAGCCCTCTGATCCTTTAATGGTCATGACCGCTATCCCTATCACTCCCAGCCAGGGAAAACAGACAGACAAGCAACAATGAGTACAACCTAGTAACAGTAGGTTTCGAGACCAAATGTCTACTGAGCCACAAAGGGTTAATTTTACCGACAAGTGCGAAAAAGTCTGAAAAAAGCTTAAGCAGTATATTCATACACCTTCGTTAACATCAACGTGATCATATAAACGTTCCGAGTTGGCAACAGAGTGAGTTTTCATACAGGTTGGTTTGGCAACAAACAAGGTTCTCATACACTCCGAGTTGGCAACAGGACAGATCAATAGATTATCTGAGTCAGCGTTATGCAGGATTGATATATACTCTGCATCAGCATTATGCAGGATTGATATATTCTCTGCATCAGCATTATGCAGGATTGATATATACTCTGAGCCGCGTTATGCAAGATTGATATACACTCTGCGTCAGCATTATGCAGGATCGATATATACTCTGGGTCAGCGTTGGGTAAAATCAGCATGCACTCTGAGCAGGGCCGGATTAACATAGGGGCGGATGGAGCGGTCGCTCCAGGCCCCGTTCTAAAAATAGGCTCACAGGAGCTGGTCGGCTGATAGCAAGTGCCGAGTTTGCTTTGATCAGCCATGCCGGCAGCAGAACCCGGAACTTGGATAAAACCACAGCGTTTCCTTTGGGCAGAGGTTGAGGGGTGGAGCTGCTGTTTGAAGCCACGTGCTGCCCCTTTCCCTGCACAGGCGTGAAGAGTTTGAGAAGCTTTTGCTCCAACCACCAGGAGAAAGATAAGGATGCTGAGGCTACGTAAATATCTCTCCCTCTTGTTTACACTCAATTATGTCTCAATAGCTCCAGAATGACATGGGGGGGGGAGACCATAGCTAACAGTCAACCAGGCTGCTGAAAGAGCAGCTACATCTTAACCTGCAAAGCAGTTATGTGCAAACAGTGCTTAATGTAAATGTTTACCACTTCTCCTGCTGCTCTAGTTGAAGATGTGTCTGTGAGGTGTGGTCTATATATATTAGTGTGTGGTGTTCACATATGTGTCTGATGTATGCATGTGTCACTCTGTGTATATATGCGTAAAGTGTGCGTGTCCTCTGTTTATAGGTTCGTGTGCGTGTCCTCTTTATATAACTGTGTGTGCGTGTCCTCTGTATATAACTGTGTGTCCTGTGTATAGCTGCGTGTGCGTGTCCTCTATATAACTGCGTGTGCGTGTCCTCTGTATATAACGGTGTGTGTCCTGTGTATAGCTGCATGTGTGTGTGTTTTCTATATAACTGCGTGTCCTCTATATATAACTGTGTGCGTGACCTCTGTGTATAGCTGCGTGTCCTCTGTGTATAGCTGCGTGTGCGTGTCCCCTGTGTATAGCTGCGCGTGCCCTGTGTATAGCTGCACGTGTCCTGTGTATAGCTGCGCGTGTCCTCTGTATATAGCTGCGCCTGCGTGTCCTCTGTATATAGCTGTGCGTGCGTGTCCTCTGTATATAGCTGCGCGTGCGTGTCCTCTGTATATAGCTGCATGTCCTCTGTATATAGCTGCGTGTGCGTGTCCTCTGTATATAGCTGCGTGTCCTCTGTATATAGCTGCGTGTGCGTGCCCTCTGTATATAGCTGCGTGCCCTCTGTATATAGCTGCGTGCGCGTGTCCTCTGTATATACCTGCATGCGTGTCCTCTGTATATAGCTGCGTGGTTGTGTGTCCTCTGTATATAGCTGCGCTTGTGTCCCTTCTGTATATATCTGCGTGTGTGTGCTCTGCATATAGCTGTGTGTGTGTGCTCTGCATGTGTTTGTGTACGTGCTTCAGTATTTGTAAAAAAAAAAAAAAGCCCACCAAAATCCTCGGCACCAGGCCCATGATGCTCTTAATCCGGCCCTGACTCTGAGTCTGCTCTGGGCATAACATACATACAGACTTGGTCAGAAAGAGAATGGTCAGGAAGGCAGTCCGAGTCATCAACAATCAAGGTCCTCATACAATCCGAGTCAGTAACAGAGTAATAGAATCAAGAGAAGCGTTTGAAGGAAGAGAAACTGTTCAGGACCTAACAAAGACAGCTGTGATATGTACATTGTTAGTCAGCCTAGGTTTCATTTTTAGAACCTTACATGCATTTCTTGACAACATAGTTGAGGATCAACCCCAACCACTGTCTCCATGCTGCTGTCCAGAATAATTGTAAACACTATAGTAATAATAATAGTACATACTATTCTTCCTTTACCTTCAATATACAATATTTGTTTCCTAATACAAATTATTTATATTATCTCACTTTCTCTTGGGAATCTTTTGCAACATTTAAAAGTCAATACAATACTTTTTCTTTAATCTAATTTCACTGCTTAAGCTTTCCCCAAAACAACATAACTGTAGGTATTCTTACAAACTAGGTTTCTTCATTCGTGATTAGTGGTGTCTCAAAGCAGAGTACCGAAAACCTAGTTTTATTACATGAGCCTAATGGTGCTTGAAAGAAAATGAACAAAATAGCCAAGTACGTGCGGAAATTGGACTTCTGTGTGTCATTTACAATGTTCTCCTTTACATTTTAATAAAAGTATTTTTAATTTAAATCAGATCAGCATTCCACTTAACCAAGAATGCATCCCATAACACTCATGTTTTACCATAGAACAATGATTATATTGAATGTTCATATCTACTTTACTTCTTGTAGCTATACATATTGTTCTGGGAATTCTAAGTTCTTCTAATAAACATTTTAACCGTCATTGGTGCTTGTGTGTTTACTCTTACATCGTAAGCGGTTTCCATATTTTATTGCAGACTCTGGGTATGCTTATATTCAGATTATTCAATTTGTGCAGACATTTAACAATTTAAAATCAGCATTTTTAGAAAGGCTGAGTATATATTAATGTAGGTACATTTAATGAAGTTGAATAAAAAGCTGATGATGAGGACTAAGGCCATTTCAGATAGCAACAGTCTATACCAATCAGGGAAAAAATCATTACTAAACCTGTATTGTAATGTCTCTAGAAAAGTAGTGCTTGAGTACTTATAGTGCTTTCTAAAACTCTAAAAGAGAGTTATACTTTCCAAGTAGGCAATGGGCAATTAAGATAGACCATACGATGGTATAACAGAAAAACCATAATAGCTTCTATTCCAAATTGAGCATTAATGATTGCATGAAGCATGGAAATTACCTCTGTGTCTCATCAATCATAATCAACCCTTACTGCCGGACAGGCTATTCAAGCAGCAACTCTTTTTATCACTCTTTGCTAATTGCTCATTTTTAAAGTGCGACCAGCATGAGCATTTCTAGTGATTCCAAGTTGTTCTATTATTTTCACACCAACATATACAGTAAATGGAAAAAGTCAAAGAAGTAAAAAGTGGTTATAAATACAGAAATTAAATATACATACCCCTTAGGCTCCACCAATAAATTCCCCTGATCACAAGCTCATTTTTATGGTTCTAAAAGATTACTGAGCTCATTTAGTCCCCCGGGGACCAACTGTCAGGAATTTGTGTTACTGTGTAATTGAGTCAGGTGAATGCCCAGTAATCTCATGGTAACACTCAAATCAATCCTAAGGACTAAACATAACAAGTAGTTCTCATCCCAATGGGTGGCATTGAGTTAACTCACAATTTAAGAGATAATCTTTATAGGGCTTGTAGGTTACTACCCATCTTGGATCATATATATCATTATTTTGTAAGACTGGTTTTGGAAAAGAATCAAAGTCCAGCTGTTACTAAGAATTGTGACTTTTTCAAAAATCTTACCAACAGGCTAGTACAATCATTTCAGAGGAATTGTGTTTGACCTGAATTTTAGGGGATTCAGAAATGTGACAGGTATGAAACAGCCAAAAAAAAATCATGTTATTGACATAGTGGATGATAGACATACAATTATCCACCCCCACCCATTTCCCTGATAGATATAATATATACGCTATATTGTCAAAAGTATTCGCTCACCTGCCTTAACTCGCATATGAACTTAAGTGACATCCCATTCCTAATCCATAGGGTTCAATATGACGTTGGTCCACCCTATGCAGCTATAACAGCTTCAACTCTTCTGGGAAGGCTGTCCATAAGGTTTAGGAGTGTGTTTATGGGAATTTCTGACCATTCTTCCAGAAGCGCATTTGTGAGGTCACACACTGATGTTGGACGAGAAGGCCTGGCTCTCAGTCTCTGCTCTAATTCATCCCAAACGTGTTCTATCGGGTTGAGGTCAGGACTCTGTGCAAGCCAGTCAAGTTCATCCACACCAGACTCTGTCATCCATGTCTTTATGGACCTTGCTTTGTGCACTGGTGCACAGTCATGTTGGAAGAGGTAATGGCCATCTCCAAACTGGTCCCACAAAGTTGGGAGTATGGAATTGTCCGAAATGTCTTGGTATGCTGAAGCATTCAGAGTTCCTTTCACTGGAACTAAGGGGCCAAACCCAGCTCCTGAAAGCAATCCCACACCATAATCCCCCCTCCACCAAACTTTACACTTGGCACAATGCAGTCAGACAAGTAACATTCTCCTGGCAACCGCCAAACCCAGACTTGTCCATCAGATTGCCAGATGGAGAAGCGTGATTCGTCACTCCAGAGAACGCATCTTCACTGCTCTAGAGTCCAGTGATGATGTGCTTTGCACCACTGCATCCGAAGCTTTGCATTGCACTTGGTGATGTATGTCTTGGATGCAGCTGCTCGGCCATGGAAACTCATTCCATGAAGCTCTCTGCGCACTGTTCTTGAGCTAATCTGAAGGCCACATGAAGTTTGGAGGTCTGTAGCGAGTGACTCTGCAGAAAGTTGGCGACCTCTTCACACTATGCGCCTCAGCATCTGCTGACCCCGCTCCGTCAGTTTATGTGGCCTACCACTTTGTGGCTGAGTTACGGTCATTCCCAAACACTTCCATGTTCTTATAATACAGCTGACAGTTGACTGTGGAATATTTAGGAGCGAGGAAATTTCACGACTGGATTTGTTGCACAGGTGGCATCCTATCACCAGGGGCAGAGTGACAACTTGTGGGGCCCCTGGGCAATAGAAAATCATGGGGCCCCCTTGTACCCTGTACCACGTCCACATAAACCCCACCCACATAATGCAACACAGATGTGTACATAATTTCTTAAAACTATTTTCCAAGTAAATGTTTTAAGATGACAAAATCCACTCAGACCCACATGCTAATAAGCTATCTTGCCCCGTTCAGATCAGGGACGTGCGGTGAGGCACCGACTAGTAACAGAGCCAGATATCACAGGTTACATAGGTTCAGTGCTCCCCAGGATCTGGCTGCTGTCAGTGCTCCCCTGGAACTGGCTGGCTGCTGTCAGTGCTCGCCTGGATCTGGCTGCTCCCAGTGCTCCCCTGGATCTGGCTGCTCCCAATGCTCCCCAGGAACTGGCTGCACTCAGTGCTCCCCAGGATCTGGCTGCTCAGTGCTCCCCAGAATCTGGCTGCACTCTGGCTGCATTTTGTATTACCCCCCAGTATATCAATTAATTTCATATTACCCCCCAGTATAGACATCAATTAATTTTATATCACCCCCCAGTATAGACATCAATTCATTTTATATTACCCCAGTATATCATTTTATTTTATATTACCCCAGTATAGCAATTCATTTTATATTACACCCACTATCAATTCATTTCATATTGCCCCCAGTATATCAATTCATTTTATATTACCCCAGTATATCAATTCATTTTAAATTACCCCCAGTATAGACATCAATTCATTTTATGTTACCCCCAGTATAGACATCAATTCATTTTATGCTACCCCCCAGTATAGACATCAATTCATTTTATGTTACCCCAGTATCAATTCATTTTATATTACCCCAGTATCAATTCATTTTATATTACCCCCAATATCAATTCATTTTATTTTACCCACAGTATATCAATTCATTTTATATTACCCCCATATATCAATTCATTTTATATTACCCCCCCCTATATCATCAATTATTATCTACGTCATCTCATTAACACACATCCCCTCCGCTCGCTCGCTCACAGGAATTCACTGCTAGTGAAAAAAATCTCCAGAATCAGCCTCGGCCTGGTTGGGCCGCAACCTTGTATTTTCTCTCCTGGGTCTGCCATTGCGTGCCCTGCCGGCTGCGCACATCACGTGAGGGGCGGCGCTAATGCAACATGCCTGCTTTGAGTTTAAAATGTGTGATGCAGGCACACTGCAGTGCCGGGCCAGCCCCGTGGCATTTCAGAGTGCGCTGGGCCGTGGCTGCCTCCTGTCAGCTCATCATCCAGTTCCCGGAGCTGAGGGAAACCGACGGTGCCCAGTCCACTGTGCCTGCCCAACTGGGCCCCTACTGACCCGCAGGCCCTCGGGCAGTGCCCGAGTGCCTGATGGGTCAGTCCGACCCTGCCTATCATGGTTCCACGCTGGAATTCACTGAGCTCCTGAGAGCGACCCATTCTTTTACAAATGTTTGTAAAAACAGTCTGCATGCCTAGGTGCTGGATTTTATATACCTATGGCCATTGAAGTGATTGGAACACCTGATTCTGATTATTTGGATGGGTGAGCGAATACTTTTGGCAATATAGTGTATGTTAAAAGTATATATAACCCTAGCAGTGCTGGGATAGTATCCCTTTTGGTGTTTTGCTCATTTAGGTATTTTATCCCACCGGCATCAGGCAGGATTACTTGATGTTATGGGATATCACTCTGATCTCCATATGCTTTTATTTATTATTTATTTTGTACGGAGGATTTGGAAATCAAGTGCTGGCGAGCCAGTGATAAATTAACCCCTCTTGGGGGTATGATTAAATTTGTAAGAAACTAGTTTTTTTGTGCCATACACAATAATCACTTTAGCTTTATTCTTTAAACATAGATTTACAAAAAAACAGGATATTTTTAATGTATGACAATAATGATTTTTTGTGAAATCATTGGAGCTGCTTTTCCATTTGTATGTTTTAACACTCTCTGATGTTCAATATCTTTGGAAACTTACTGTAGTAAAATGTATGATTTCAAAACAATGCAATAATTTACTGTTAATTATTAAGAAGGGATGGATTATTCTTGACATAATCCAACTCACATCTAGATGGGCCTGTTCTTTAATTTTTTTATTTAAACACCTGTCCTAAGCCCACATCCCTTTTTCACCATTTCTTTATAAGTTGGAAAGACATCTGAGATTCCATAAAGCACTTAAATAAATCAAGAGCCATGAAGGGAAGGTGGAGAATAATGAATATCTGCCCAAGATCAATCATCGTGGTAACTTTGGCATTTGTCAAGTTGACATCCGTTGACCTCTCCCTACCTTTCCTGATTGAAATCACTCACTCATTTAACTGCCATGGACACAGCCTTAAATCCACTGTCTGTTGGGATATCTACCCTACAAATAGAAAGTAGTAATACAAGCTTAAGAACCATAATTCAGCAGTATATATAGACAAAAGATTAAAATTGAAAGCTAAAGCAAATGTAAGCACTCGTGTGTTAAGAGTTCCTTTCTTGTATATATATGAAATAACCTTTGCCATTGCTAAAATGTTTTGAGAAATGTTATGCAACTATAACATGCTTAATTTGTCATTCATGGCAGAATTATTTAGCAAGTAGTTCTGACTCTGAGTGATATAGGCCAGTCCGTATCCAACAGATAGATGTACTTGAGGACTTATCAGCTGTCCAACACTGACAGGTCTATTCAGAGAAAGGTGAAAACCAGGAGAATGACCGGAGAAGTGAAAATTCTAGGTCAAAATGGCCAAACCAGAAAAACTCTCCCACTTATCTCACTTCCCAAATCAGCTATTTGGTCTAGATTGTTCTCTTCTCCTGCCGGTTCGCCTGGTTTTCACCTTTCTCTGAATAACCCTGATAGTATGCTTTTGCCTATAGATCCCAAATTAATTTATCACAGCTCCCTTGTTTATTTTTTATGGCCCGTATTCCATTCATTATGCCCCTATACCATGCATTGTGTCCCAGTGGCCCTATTACATGTGAAGTGAGTGGCTATTCATTGTCTGAAAGTGCTTGCCAAAACAACTGTATGCGAAAGTGCTTTACAAGTGAGTCAGGGAAATTCCCATACAAAACACCATCTGATAAACTAAAAATAATCTATCATACACCTTAAACCCCAAGCATGCCAATACTCTCAGCTCAACACCATCTACAAAAATTTATGGTGGAAAGATTAAAATGTGTAATACGTAAACGACCAACCTACCTAAACCTCCATTCTACAAAGGGATGGTGCCTAAATAGATGCACAGTAGAATGGAATCCACTATGAGATGCTTTGTACCTTCCTTCCTCTACGCCTCAGCCCTTCTCTGGACCTTCTGGGGAGTCGGTCGGAGACCCTTTAGGGGGCAATTTTCCCCCTTGACACCCGTTTCCCTCTACCCTTAGTGCTCATGGCTCTCACCCCCATGTCCTGCCTTGCCCTCTTTCCTATTATCGCCTTCTCGCTGGCCTTAAAAAAAATCCCAGATTATCCCTCTGCAGTCTGTTATGAATGCCTGTGCCAGACTCTTACACCTCACATCCCGCACCTCAACCCTTTGTCAATCTCTACACTAGCTCCCTATTTCCTTAAGAGTCAACTCTAAAATACTAGTCCTCATGTACAAAGCTCTCCATAATCGGGCCCCTGACTACATCTCCTCCCTTATTAGCAAGTAGATCCTGTCCCGACCACATCACTCTGCCAATGATCCGATGCTATTGGTTCCTCGTACCCACAACGCTCGCCTTCAAGAGTTCTCCAGAGCTGCCCCCTTTCTATGGAACTCCCCATCTCTCCAGTCCTTCAAGAAGTCTCTGAAAACATATTACTTTAGAGAAGCCTATCGGCTCACTCCATAATCCCCCATGATTAATTTCCTGATCCATCTTCCCAGGCAGCCCACATGCGCCCCAATACTTCAGGTTCTCCATTCACCCATACCTAGCGTGCCACCCCTCTCCTCTTAGATTGTAAGCTCTCAAGCACGGTCCTCTCTCCTACTGTTCTCTGTGTAATGTGTATGTATATTTATTATTCTGTCTCTCCCACTGTACAGCGTTACGGAACTTGTTGTCGCTTTATAAATGCTTGTAACTGTAACTGATATGTATCCTTCTTTTTGTACCCTCCCCCTATTCCATCTCTGCCTACTTCCATCTCTCTTTCTACCGCCTCTCTGCTCTTTTTCTCTTTTACACCTACAATGGTTTCAAGTATTTTGCTCTCTATTTGTTACACCGCTTGATTACATGATACTTGTTCACAATTGGTTTGTATTTACCATTCGTTTTTACCTTTTGCACTTCTATTGGTGTTCCTGTTGTATCCTGAACAACTATTTGTACTACATTTACTACGTAAAACTTTTTTGATTGAAATCCCCAGAGCCTGTGTGAGTTGACAGGGAGAGTGTTTTAGTTAAGCAAATTAACCAACCTTCAAACTCAAAGACTATCATAAAATTGTATAGTTGACCAGCCTGGATCCAAACCAATTTCTTAATTAAAGCCAGTTTAGAAGAAAGCTGTGGACATTTTATCCAGATTGGAGAAAATTCACAATGTCCTTTTTTGTGTTTTAAGACACACATTACATGTATTTTTATACATTCTATTTTAAAACAATCTTTAAAAACGGCACGCTCAACTAATGAGAGCCGTATAGGCATTTCCCATTATACAAAACTCAGTATTATTTCTCGTTCTTAGCTCTAGAATTTAGCTTGGAGGATTCCCTAATTTCTTTATAATGAAGAAGTTAAAATCCTGTTTCTCTTCTGAACAACTTTAAGATGTCATGCAAACCACTATAATGAAATTATCATTTCAAAATGAATGTTCTGAATGATACAAAATGGTAATTAGAGATGAACTGGTGTTCAATTAACTACTACCTGCTGATACCCAGCAGTAGATGTAAATTACTAACTGCTAATCTCATCCTGTTATTACCCCGAAAGATCCACGCTGCATACAATGTGCTTTGTTCACCGCGTTTAGAAAAATATATTCATATATTTCGAGATGCATATCTATATGAACACAGACAGATAATATTAATATAAATTTTGTTTCTAGATAACACACAATTTTTACATGTACTATTGATGGCAATAGATTTTTTTGAAATAGAGCTCATGAATGATAATTATATTAGTTCTCATCAATACAAAAAATATTTCCATACGACAGCCTACATGCTTAAAAATATTGCAACTGGGAAACAATTTCAAGTTTTATGAGTCTGTATTGTACATTTAAACACTTGCTGGTATTTAAAACCAGCTAAAGTCCTATTCTGTTCTATATATGCATAGCCATACCTCAATGAAAATGTTTCTCCGAGTTCTCTGTTCTTTTTTTACCATTCAAATAATACAACCATCATGGAATGTTAGTCATGCTTTCATTAATGCAAAACCCTTATGACTTTTTCAAGTATTCTGCCGCTTATCTGCAAAAGAGTATCAATTCTCTTTTTTCCTTCTTAAACATTCATTGCAATTTGATATCCCCATCTCTGATTAAAGATAGAAAACCAACATTCACTTGTGTATTCTTTTAGCATTTTGTACCTTAGTACCTTTAAACAATTTCAGTCTAAGAAAATTGGGAAATTGTTAAATCAAACTGTCAATGTAATTATTATGATTTATGATTTTATTTATTCTTGTAAAGTAACAACTTTGCAGTTTAGTGTTACTGTGTATTCATTACATCGGTAGGAACAGGATTCCTCTATATGAAAAATAATTCCCAATGTGTCAAATAAAATGAAATAATACTGAATCTAGGTGTTAATATTTAACAATATGCTAAACATAAAAAAGCAAGCCTGCATCCACATAGTTCCATTGATTGACCGCTTAGGCTAGGGTCAAACGAATGCATTATTCGCAGCGACCGTCAAAAAGTGCGTCCGAACGCATTGACATATTTTTTCACGGAATGTGCTAAAACGATCATACGATGTGCATTTCCGTGCGTGATTTTTTACGGATCCAAGCCAGGAAACTTTGGGTGTCTGGACGTTATGTTGGCCGGACATGAGCAGCATCTGACGTCTCCTAATCACGCAAACACGCCGCTAGCGGACGCAGCGCACTCTGTACGTCAGTACTAGCGGTTCTGCGTTCTCGAAAAAAATGTGTTAGTTTGCCGCTTGCGTTGCGCGGCCGCACTTTCGTGCGGTAGTACTTCGTATATTGGCCGTCATTTGCTGCTACTGCGGCCGTGATTAAGTGCGCCTAAACGCACGTTAAAAATGCGTTAGCCTGACCCCAGTCGTAAGGATCACTTCTTTTGTATAATCTTGATAATAACTCAGCATACGGACACCTTGTGCCATGGTTTGTAGTATGCTTCTCTCATGTAAAGTCAATTAAATAATTTAAATAAACCATGTAAGTCATCCACTGAAATAAAACTTTAAATTTTCTTAATCTAATTAAATGAAGGTGGATCAAGCTATTCTATCCAGACATTATGTATTCTAAGCTTCTGTCACTTCCCACGCTATCCAGGGGGCCCGACGGCCAGCAGCGTCTTCCTCGCTGCCCGCTGGTCGGCTGCCGAGTGAAGTAGCCGCCGATCGCAGCCACAGGTCACTGATGCAGACGGGGCCTGGCATGATGACGCAGCACCTGTCAAGTTTAAAATCAAACGTCTGAGCCCTGGTCCTTTGCCCTGCCGTGGTTTTCGCTCCGCTCAGTGCATTTTATGTGATTCATTTCTGACTGATGTCCCTTGTATCGATTTGGCTTGTCATATGTTTCTCCTGGTTGTTAACCCCTTGGTTCCTTGCTGCTTACCCACTATGGCAATACGACCCCCTGGCACTTGGCTGATGATCCGATATGGCATACGACCCCTGGCGCTTAGCTAACAACCCGATCTGGCATCTGACCCCTTGCATATTTCTGATGACATGACTAGTATTAACCCCTGGTATCTGTCTCACAAGCAACCCTGGTGTTAACCTCTGGTGTCTGTTTCTCTGTTCTGTCCGTGTATACCTCTGGTACATTCGGTGTTTGGCAACAGGTAGAAATCTGGCCACTTCAAGGACCGGCAGTGTAGGATAGCTTTTATGCGTACAGGGATTAGACATTATATCTAGGAGGTCCGTGACTGCTACAAACAACATTGAATATATGCCCCTCCCTCGTGCTCTTAAGTGCCAATCACTCCACTCATATGGCTCGGAGCCTAAATCTGGCTCTGTAAGATCTCTTATGACTCTTCTGATTCTATAACGCTAATCAGTATTCACCGCGATGCAAACCTCAACAACTCCATGAAAAATACAACAAAAGGTTTTATCTATTTTATCATTGTGTATTTTTAACCCCTTCACTGCTGAGCCATTTCACGTCTTAAAAAAAAATCTTTTTTTATTATTATTTTGTTTCTTTACTATAAACATGGTCATGTTTGGTATCATTGGAAAGGCCATGCTCTGACCTTTCTAATGATACCAAACATGACCCTGCTAGCTACCAAAAGTCGCCGGGAGATATTGGGGTTCAAAGGAACCCCCTATCTCCACCCCATCTTTCCATAGGAGTCAATGAGGACGTTCCCCACACGTCCTCAGCAATGAAAGGGTTAAATTATAAATACAATAATCTAAATTGAAATTTAAATAATACTGTCTAATCATCCTTAACCCCTTAAATAGTATGATCGAGTATACTCAATCTTCAAAGGCCACTGTAGGAGCCCAACATCAAATAAATTTGACCTTTTCATATTCTGGAGCAAATGAAATGCATTTTTGTAAAAAAAAAAAAAAAAAAAGAATTTCAAAGAGACTACACAATGTGTCCCCAAATCTTCAGCATGTCTGCTGAGGTGCTAAGGCTGTTTGAACAGCTTGGATTTCAATTTATCTATCACAGAAACACAATGCTCCACCTGTATTACATCTAGATTTTTAGCCAGCAGGGAGTCCCCTCTGCCTGCAAATTAGCTTACTGTTTTTGTAAAAATTGTCTCTGTGTGTACAGCATGAAATGAATTGTATGAGTGCCACTACATCTCTCCCAGTGATGATTTCTCGTGCAGAATAAATGTATCCAGTCTTCATTATGCATATCAATTTTACTATTGCAAAATAATACTATTATTGCAAAATACTACTGTATTGTTAAAGAAAACAATAAAACATGAAAACAATATATTGTACAGTATGCAGCACAGTGTGAGTTGTGTTTTCCTGTAATAACAATCCAACTAGAATGTGCTAGATTTACAGCTCATTGGTTCGTATAAGTCGCTCACACCTGCCATCACACGTTTTTAGCGTTCATGAATGGATAAACTATGTAACGTCAACGTACATGTACATGCAGCATCTGAAGTCAGGAAATACCATAAAGTCTTGTGAAGACGCAGATTTCTATTTAACTTGTATATTTCTAAAAGGTACTGCACTGTGGAGATCTTCTATGTTTCAGTGAGGTGTTGAAGAGGGATGTAGGAGCCCCCCTATCTTTGCAGGCAATGGAGTTCAGTAGCACAGAACTCCTCACTCTCTGCCGGCAGGTGAAGGTTTGCTGTAAAGTAATCTTCATTTACCAGCATCAAATGGATTTCAAAATATTAATTACTGCTGATTATTCTCTAACTTTTATTAATCTGAAGGTGACAAAATAGTCCAAATTTTGGACAAACCAAATCAATGCTCTAACAAAATTTGCTTGTGCCAATAATTTTTAGACAAACCAAAGTATGAACTAAATGTTTTGTCCGAGCACGTGTCTAGTAATGAGCAATTTTTATTGGGTATTAAGGGGGAAACTGGCGGCAATGGAGATAAGGAACAGAGTGGACTCCAAGTCAATGTGAGTCAGTTGGGGGTATGAACTTCAGTGCATCATGAATAAGGTGCATCATGGGTCCTATGGGAGCAATGGTTACTGTTGCAATTAGGAATCCGTATGGGCAAAAGGACAATGTGAAGCAAGGGAATGTTTTCTCAAGTGTATGGCTTGTGTTCTGTGAAATGTGACAGCATTGTGGTGCAATGATGTGTTAGCAATGTGGCAGGTACTTTGGTGACCAGATGCCTGCAGTATGCAGGGGAATCAGGGAAAATCCAAAGTGACTTACCAGTCAAACTATTTTATTGGTCTTATCAATGAATACTAATGAGGTCCCATTATTCAGTAGATAACAATATGAATATGATTTCTGGAGAGTTTCATACGAACATATTATTACATGTGGTGATTGATAGCATTTGTTGGAAATATGTCACGTATCTTACCTGTAACTTGATTTTTAACTGTTTTAATGTTATAGTTTCACAGATGTTCTAGAAAAGTCGCTTAAAGTTTTCTCTTGTTTGTTAGGAAAACATTTTGAAGAAAATGTAAAACAAATTATTTTTCATCCCTATTTATCTACTTTAAAGAAAACAGTTATATTGAATGATAATTTTATTTTTCTGCTTTAGATTTTTGAATTTTTAGAATAGATTAAACAGATAAAATGAAAATGCGAAATTTAAATATTATTTACAATTATGCTAATATATAATGATTATGATACATATATATTCCTTTATAAAGATGCTTATCTATAAATTAATTTACACTTCTTAATCATATATAAGTAATTCAAGTTTTGTAAACAAATGTAAATAGTAGGGTAAGTCCTTAAATTAGAATTTTGAAAGAGAAATATTTCTTCTGGTGTTGAAGGCTTAATGTTTAATTCTAATACAATCAAAATAGTATATATTAAAATCATGAGCCTAGAATAATAAAAACATCATTTCCCATGCTTTATGTATTGGAAGCCCAGTGCCCCAAAACAAACCAAAAAACATTTGAATGTTGAATGTTTGAAGTGGGTATGACTACTGACAGTCAACTCTGCCATGCAGGAGTAGAGCAAAAGAGCAAAAAGTACAGGTCTCACAAGGTTTTGCAACAGCTGTAGCTTTAGTGAAGAAGCAGCAATATTTCGGTCCGAATCATAGAACCTTTCTCGAGCCCGTACAACACTCACTTTTGCATAACAAATGTAACTCACAATGTCCATACAGTAAAACCCACACTTTTACATAATAATCCATCTCACAATTTCCGTGTTGTAAAATACACAATTTTAAATTTAACCCGTAACTCGCAATATCTGTACTGTAAAAAACTTGCTTGCTTGTTCTCCAGCAGAATGCTGAACAGGTCTTTTCACGGTCCTCTCCCTCCCAACGCTTTCGTACACAGTACAGCACAGCGCTGGAAGGGAGAGTGCTGTGAAAAGCCCTATTCAGCAGCGTGCTGGAGAGCAAGCCAGCCACTTGTGGGATTTCAGACAGATCCTAGTCACACTACTGGGCAGGGCTGCTTTTTATTTGCAGGCTTGCGGGAGGTAATTTTTTGCCGCCCCCTGGAGTCTGCCACCGTAAGCAGATACAACCCTGAGGCAGGGGTTTTATTTACAGATGACAAGAAACAAAGCAGAAACAGGAATGCAGGGGAGTCTATGGCAGAAAACATGAGAGGAACTTGATGGGGTACACACAGAAAGAAGGGCGCACTAGAATTTGTTTCTATTTTTTTTATAATGTATTTTACCAGGAAGGAAACATTGAGATTTCTCTTGTTTTCAAGTACTGTATGTCCTGGATTCATTTCAGAACATAACATTTTTACTGTAGGGTACAGAAATATTAAGTAACAAATTGCAAGATATTAAAAATAACACAAATATACACATTTACTCAGAAAATAAATATGTAAGAAATATTCTCATTGTTACATGTTTACAGGTGCAGTCTGTATTGAGGTATGTTAATAGAGAACTCTTAAGGGAATTTAGACTGGGGGAAGATTTGATGGCATCTCAGAGGTTATTCTATATTTGCGGTGCTCTAAGGAAAATGAGGAACGGGTCACTTAATTTTTGTATTGTGGTATTGCAAGTAAGGTTCAGGTCCTGGATCGGAGGGTATAGGAGGAGAGAACTGCTGGAGGAAGCAGTCTATTCAGGTAGGATTGTAGCTTCCCAGAAAAGCTCAAACACCAGGTTGGAAAGGTGAGGGTGCGTCTGGATTCCAGCGATGGCCAGTTAAGCTCTTTTATCATGTCAGAAATTCTCAGAATGGTGGGTCATGTAGTGGAATGGGTCACTTAATGTTTGTATTGTGGTATTGCAAGTAAGGTTCAGGTCCTGGATCGGAGGGTATAGGAGGAGGGAACTGCTGGAGGAAGAAGTCTATTCAGGTAGGGTTGTAGCTTCCCAGAAAAGTTCAAACACCAGGTTGGAAAGGTGAGGGTGCGTCTGTATTACAGCGATGGCCAGTTAAGCTCTTTTAACATGTCAGAAATTCTCAGAATGGTGGGTCATGTAGTTACATTGTAGCAAAAAGCGGCAGAATGAGTTATAAAATGTGGTAAGTTTATGAAGGTGCATTTGCGGGGCAGCTGCATACACTACATCTCCTTATTCAATGACCAGCATAAGCATTTGATGTACAATCTGCTTTCTTACTGTGGGGCTCAGGCAGGATTTGTTTCTGTAAAGGGCATGTAGCTTGGGGTAAAGATTAGGTGAGAGTTTTTCAATGTGAGGGCCAAAGTATAGATTTGGATCTAACACATACTTGAGAGAACGGACTGTGGTCAGTGTGTCATTTGATTTTGTCCTGACGCATAGGGCATCATTACAGTCATTGCGCTAAAACGGAAACGCAAAGGAGAAAAACCTGCGCCTGCAAGTTTCTCCTTTGCGTCCCCATTTTAGCGTGATATTACGATGCAGGCGCTAAAAAAGCTGCCTTCATAGTTATCGGGCACTAAACCCTGGGATGCGCGCGGCAGCACTAAGCGCCACCGCAAGCATCCACTCCATAGGACTCTATGGCAGACGGCGCCAGTCACATGAACTGTTGGATCTCACCTTGTGAGATCTGGCAGGTTGGCGTAGTGATCTGCAGGGAGAGACTGGGGAACTTTTTCCCCCAGCCTCTCCATGCTCCCGGCAGCCAGAGGAGGCGGTGGAGTTGTGGTCCTCGCCGTGGGATAAGAGGTGAGTACATGATTAATTCTGGGGGGTTTCTGCAGCAGCAGAATCCGTTAGCACCAAGTCCTGGCTGTGGTTAACTTTTCCGTAACCGCAGCCGGATGGTAATTAGCGTTAGTATATTGGAATACTAATGCTAATTAACACTTTGCGCTCCCCATGTTCAGCATAGGGAGCGCAAAGTACAGTAACCTCACGCTGAAAAGAACAAGATACCAATCGCTAATGGGTTTTTTAATCCGTTAGCGTTTGGATTGTAATATGGTGCACCCGTGCTAGGGCCACCAGGGCTAACGTTAACACTCACTCAGTTGAGCGCTAACGCGTGAAGACTGTAATGGTGCCCATAGATGGGAAGGTTGTAATTTTTGTAGTTTAGGTGCTGTTCCAAAGAGCATTGTGATAGTTTTGTCAGTAGTTAGAGTATGAAGTTTGCTATCTGCGATCCACTTTTCTACTTCTGTGAACTTTTCTTGCAACACTACCTCCAGTGGTGGGAGATTTGGTTTTCTGGTATAGATTACGGTGTCATCTGCATACATGTGTAGAGTTGAGGCTTTGCAGACATTGGGCAGATCATTTAGGGAATACTGTGAATAGCAGGGGGCCTACTATCGAGCCTTGGGGTACACAGCATGTGACCGGGAGAGGGAGGGAAGCGCTGTCTGAAATGGATGCATATTGTGATCTATCCGATACATATGATTGGAACCAGGTTAGCGTGCTATCATCAATACCCGAGTTTTTAAGTTTTTGTAATAGGAGGCCATGGTCTACTGTATCAAAGGCCTTGGCAAAATCAAGGAAGTTGTTTCCAGTTAAGTCTCTTTGTTCAATGCCAGCTTGGATATCATTGCAAACTTTTAAAAGGGCAAAAAAATAGGAAAACACAGATGGCAACAGTGTCACGTGGTATACAGCAAAGAACAAGATCAAGACCTCCATGAACTGGTAAGCAAAAACACTGAGTCCTTACGCAACACCCTTAAGTAGCTGTTCAAATATCCAGGTGGAATAGGGCAGTTCCATGTAGTTTTCTACAGGTGGAGTTGCAGCAAAATCTGTAAGCGAACATGTAATGATCCTGAGGGAAAGCAGGGAAGAAGGTCATTAATGGTGGTGGCACTAGTAATGGGAAGTCCGGATGAGTGAAGGGATTCAGTTCATTATGAGGGATTAAGATTAATCGGATCGTGAACCGAATAATTGAGTCACCGAGTCAGATTGGTGGAGGAGGGAGTGACTCACCAGTAACTGCTCCTCTGACCCTGAGTAACTCCCCACACTGCCGATTGGCTCCCCCCTTCCATTTCATCAGTAAACCTTCTGCATGCCTACTGTGCTAATGTCCTTGCACTGAAGGCAGGCAGAAGGAAGGTAAACCCTTCCCATCACACCCAGTACCTGCAACATCCCCCCCTTTAGTACAGGCTGAGACAGTTAGAAAAGAAAGATGATTAAGTTGTAAACCTCCTGCAGTGTCTGCTGTCTTGCTGTGGGGATCTTTCAATGAATCCACACAGACAGCAGCAAGAATGTAAGAATTCTGCCCAGGAGGGTCTTCCAGATCCAGACAAGTAACCTTGTGACACAGGCAACGCAATGATACCTCCTGATACTGATAACTGTGTGTGAGCCAGGCAACTCACAGGGCACATTGATATCCCAGCATGGTGTAACGGCAACTCATAGGACACAGCTTATATCCCAGCATGGTAGTACTGTTCTGCTAAGAACTGCTGCCTCCTGATCTATCAGTCAGTGACTGTGAGCTGCTCTTTGAGTTTGATTCAATGAAACAGTTAACTAATGACTCAAAGAACCATTCTAAATGGATCTCTGAGCCATTGTACTGTATACATTTGAATACATTGCAGGGCCAGCAGAAGGGATTCACTCACTCTAGGATCAGATTACTTGTGCAGTTTATGATTCACAGACTGAACTGTTACAAACTGATCAGTTCAGTCTGATGAGCCGAATTACTCAGTTCAGTGAAAAGATTTGGATCAAAAGAACGATTCCTTCATGAATCGGACATCACTAGCTGGTATGAATCAGGTCTTTGCAGAACCATACAGGCAAACCAGCTCTGTGCCCCATCTGTGCCCTGGGCTTTGCTTCTGACTGACAGCATGACACTTACTAGTTTTAAGTTGTCTGCAAACAGAGGAATATAACAGCTGATAAATGCCAGTTTGACCTATTAAGGATTAGAATCGGTCAGCACATATTCAGCTAAACATGACAAACAAGAGCATATCCGCGTTTAACTCTTCGTGTTCTCTGCTAGTCAAATAAAGATGAGAGAACAAGAGAAGTCATACAGCTGCTGAAACAACTCACAGCATGCTTAGGATATAGACTGCTGAGAGGATGCTTAGAGCAGTGCATCTTACCAGCAGGAGAAAATGAGAGATAACAGCCTTTTTAGAACTGCTTTGTATGTAAGATTCTTTTTTTCCATTTTTTTCCCGTATTTAACTACAGATAAAGGTTTTAAAAGCCTCTCTGTGCACTTGACAGTATAATTGACCCTTTGCATTCCAGAAATCTGTGTGAAAAATACTGTGTGGGTAATAATTCTGTACTGAAAGGAGATGGAAGCAAAGGGACAATAAGCAGTGTATGTGTAGTTATATAGGAATACGAAATGTAAGGGAAAGAGATTAAGTGTATAAATCTTAGAATCTCTAATATAATAAAGGTCTTTAAGAGGGGTCTCTCCCTTGAGTAACTTATCACATCTAATGGCAAACTGTAGACTTAACCGTGTAGAATACGTAAAACCATAAAACATTCTTTGCAAAATGTAATTCAATGGCTTACAAGCAGTAACATTCTAGCACTGTTAGCATTGAATGTTATACCATGACTCTTGCAACGTAGGTATGACATTCAAATCTTAATCACGACAGCATATTATTTTATTTTTTTACTTTCAAAGAACGGATACCATTGTGTAGGATATAAAACTTGACTCTTATGTAAAGGGAGATTTTTATTTTGAATCCTGAAATCTTTCTATCCAAAGTGTGCATTGTATTTTGTTTTTCTATTATTCTTTGATTTCTCATCCCTCATAAATGAATTGTCACTGACTGCCAAGAGCTACACAATAGTGAGTCTTTGTCTCCTTTATGCTTTATTGAATTCCATTATAAGACAAGCACATCTTTCAGTCATTAGGCACCTTGCTGACAACACCTGACAGTATGTCACTCTATTCCGAGACAGATACCGCGGTGCTTAATTTGGCAGCATTGTAAAAAAACACAGAGAGAGAAAATAAATCTGGGACACCTGTTCTCACAAAACAGCACTGATATAGCTATTATTTTCTATTCTTTAAGGGAGGTAAGATTTAGTTATGGCCAGTAATTCACATAACTATTATTCGTTGTAAATAAATATACATATAAAGCGCTTGCATAGTTAATTACATTTATTATTAACACATCTAGGGAGTATTTTATGAAGTATTAAGAAACACTACAGTAACAGGATAATTAAGATAGTAGTAAGATAATATTATGAAATGTGAAGTCCTGCTTTTTTGCTTTTAAAGATAAATCCAAAAATAGTTTAAACGTAACTTTTTTCCACTGCAAAACCACCATGCTGATCACCTCCCAAAATTCCCAATAATGTCCCATCAGGGCTGAAAATATTAACAGCTGAGTAACGATTCAGGAATGTTAATTTCCACCAGTGATCACACCCCCTTTACCTCTTGAAATAATCCCCACCCATCATAGTACATGTCATGCCCCATGACTCAGGGTTTATTTGTATATTTTAATGTTATGTGTTGAATCTGCCTTTTGCTGCTTAGTTATTATTTCATAGCTATTTTGTTCCTGCTGGGTTCCCTTAGCCTTGCTGTATCCAGCTAGCTCCACCCCTTTTTGTTCAGTCTAGTTCTGTGGTACTTACTGGTCACCTAGCAGCCATCTTTGCTCAATGCTGGACAGAACTAATGTCTTTTCACCTGCATTGCTGTACACTATTACAAAGATTGTCAGTCTGATTATTAAAGTTTTCAACTGGATTCATCTTTCCACGTGTCAGTTTTGCTGAGTTGACACTGTCTGCTGAACTTTCATCATGTGAGTACTGGTCAATACAGGCTTAGTTAGTCTCAAGCATCCACGCCTCACAGCTTTGCTAGGGAGGCAGAATATTACACTTCCACCATTCTGATGCTTTTCATTTGTTTATCAACTGAAAATGAGCTGTCTTTAAAGGGACACTCCCACCAATATAAGCGTTTACTAAATTACTGTACTTGTACATTAAAAACAAAACCAGCTTATAAATCACATGTTGCTGCTATTTATTCTTTCTTCAAAGTAACTGAATGTAAAAAGAAAAAAACAAAGATAGGTTTCTTCTCTTGCTCTCATATTATGAATATTTTCCCATGATTTAACATTTACCAAAATCTTATGGTGAGTTTTAATTTGTGGTTGTGCTTTATCATATACAAAATTTAAAAGATAATGAGGTGGAGGAGGGAATGTTTAAATAAGCCTATTGTATTGTGTAGGCTAGTCAAGAAAATAGATGGTAGCTGAATGAGATATGACAGGGAGCTTAAAAGACTTCCAATCAACCCTCTGGCGATGTCCTTTGAATACATCCCACACTATACAATGATTTGAGTGTGCTGGCTGTCCCATTGAGCCCATTCTTTGGCCATTGCCACAGAGTGAAGAGGAAGTTATGGAAAGATACTGTGGGAGGGCAGTTTACAACACAAAAGAACACACAATGGATGTATCCAGTGACACATATAGAGTAAAATACTTTCTAAACTACACATACAAGAGTAAAACTAAGCACATGTAAGATATCAGCAACATAAAATAAACACAATAAAAACATTTAATTTAAAAAGCATAATAAACAGTATGAAGTTTATTGTCAGTGATAAGTTTCTTTGGTTTTACATGCATTCACATACGGTAGATATTTAAGTTTTCAATAATGACCATTGAATAAGGAAAATAGATAAGGCAGGTTAAAAGCAGTGTGGATGTCTACTCAGCCATGTGAACATATCATGATCCCATAATGTCACTAATTTCAAGTCAATTAACCCGCTCATCAAGCCAAGGAATGCATAGTTGAAACTCACTAGACTTTCATTGATTGACATGTCAGTTTGTCTGGCAACTAGACTATTAGACTACAAATCTATTGTTTCCAAGGTGATCAGCATTCACGTACATCTGTCAATCAGAATTCCTGCAACTCAGACGCAGTACTACTCTTGTACATTAGAATGTCATGAATCTAGAAAAACATTTACACATCTAAGCAAATGTTCTTCGCACAAAGAGCTCCTTTGCCAGTAGCAAAGCATTTTGGGTAGGACATGCAAATGAAGTCCACAATTTCTCTCTTTCTTGCAGCTGATGTCTGCTGTAGTGCAGACAGCCCACAAGTCCACATTCCAGGGCAATGCCATCCTAGCTGTACAGTTTAGATTAGGTGTTAGCAAGCTTAGACCTTTCCCCATGATGTTTTGGAACTACGTATTCCATGATGTCTAATCATTATAGAGAGTGTCTGCGCATTATGGGAGGTGATAGTGTGCTATTAAGTTCCATGTAGCGTTTGAAAACTATCAGTCAATTCTGGTGCCCTGGTTGTTTTCAGTAAAAGTGGTGATCATATCAGTTACAGTACACTGGGTGGTATATGAGATATACAATTCAAAGTCATGCTAATTCTCTAATTAAATAACTGTATAATGTCACTAAGTATTAGAGACATGAACCACATCTTACCTGGAGAGGTATAGCAAGTTGAGGCATTTGAATAGTGATTTTGGATGTAAGTTTAAAGAAAAGATCAACACTTCATAAATTCGTAATACTTTGCAAATATGCAGATTATTTTGCACACCATGTTTTCATCAGTTCAAAAGCCATCAGTGTCTGGATATCTGGACATCTGGATAAAAGGAAGTCGTTTTTTTAATGGAGTTAAAACTGGATGCAAAAAGAGAAAGAAACTTTGCATCAAACAAAGAAGTAAAGGACGCACAAACATGAGCAACAAGGAAAGGGAAGATGGGTTCCACATGTTAACATCGGGAGCCACTCCACAAACCTTGAAATCAATTAGCAGGGAAGCCTGTCATTCTATAAGCTGTGACATATGAGTTGGTTTATTAAATATGGAGGGCTACATTACATTATTTGTGGTAAAACGGGGACGCTAGGGAGAAAAGACTGCACACGCAGTTTTCTCCCTAGCGCCCCGTTTAACTGCAAAATTACAATGCAGGCGCTTAAAAAGCTGCCTGCATCATTACCGGGCGCTACACCCCAGGATGCGTGCGGTAGCACTAAGCGCCGCCGCAAGCATGCACTCGATGGAGTCCATAGGACTCCATTCAGGCAGACAGCGCCGGTAACGAGATCCTTGCGAGAACTTTTTCCCCCAGTCTCTCCTTGCTCCCGCCAGATGGAGGAGGCGGACGAAGTCGCGGTCCTCGCCGTGGGATAGGAGGTGAATATCTGAGTTTTTTTGGGGGGGTTACTGCTAGTGCTAAAGGATTCTGCACCAGCGGAATCCGTTAGCACCAAGTCCAGGCTGTGGTTAACTTTTTGCTAACCGCAGCTGTACTTTAGTTAGTGGTAGGACTTTGTAATCCTAATGTTGAGTAACACTCTGCGCTCCCCATGCTAAAAAGCGCAAGATTCCAAACGCTAACAGGTTTCTTAACCCGTTAGCGTCTGGATTGTGATATGCCGTGGCTACCAGGGCTAACGTTAACGCTCACTCGGGTGAGTGCTAAGGTTAGCACCAAGTATGTAATGTAGCCCGCAATGTTTTAGCCCAAAAGCTAGATCCTAACGTTAAAGGTTTTTTAATTACTGATGGAGTACCCGACTTCTGTTATTTGGTTTCATGGTGGGTTGGGTGTTCCTTAAAAAATAAAACAAAGAAAGTACTGCTCACCTGTTAAAGTTTATGTAGTTACTGTGACAGTAAAAAATTCACCATTATCAGATGTATCAGCACAAAGTCAGAGGTTAGTAATGAATATACCTGATGCTTTTATGTGGCCCCTGAGAGTGTTTGCTGCCAAAAGGCCAAAATGGCCTCATTTTAAAATAACCTGTGAAAAGAACAGAAAGGGTTAAGCTCTTGACAGTCTGTATACTCAGCAGTTGAAAACGACTAAATATTTATTTATACATTCTCTATCACAATTTATGTGATTACAGGTTATAAAAGGATTACTGAATTCAAATGTATACTGTGTTTAGTATTTGTGGAACTGAAGTTGTATTGTGGACTAAGTTTGTATAAGTTTGAAGATACGGACTCAGAAAGTTTTTTTGTGCGAATAAAGTTTCCTGCCCAAAGGAAAAAAATGTCACCACCCGCTGCTTTTCATCCATAGCCCCTATCTGCTGTTTGTATGAGGCTTTTTAGAATTAAAGTAATTTGAGATAAAGTGTCACACAGGGCATGTGGTAAAGCTTGCTAAGCACCTAGCTGTTTTTGATATAGATTATTCTTGAAATGTGTCTATTTTTCATGGCTTACCCCTTTCTTCCTGTTTTAAAGCTTATTACATGCTCCCTAGGATCTAAAGCTATCTAGTAATTATATGTGTCAATAAAACAAGGCAATTACGGGAAGTGCTAAAAGAAAGTCATGAGGAAATCCAATGTAAGCGATGATACTGACCATAAGCTACAGGATTGCTCACTTAGTCACTTGAATATAATGCAATGCATTACGTATGATCTCACTATGGGCCTTAATGAATGCACACCCTTGGAAGTCAATTGGTAATGCAGGAATCTTATCGCATGTCCATGTTAAATAGTCTTAAGTGCTTTACCATGTAATTTTCTTGTTAGAGATACTTATTTATATATGTCAGATGTTTGAGAAACAGTAATACAGAAAGAGAAAGGATTTGGACCAATTTGAGTTTTATCCTTCCTTTCTCTCATATATCCCATGTACCCCTGTGTGACCTTTAGATGCGCCAAGGTCATTAATGTTTACATTAAATTAGGTACTATGTTAATGTGCATGCGTTATGTGTAATAAGCAAATTTAAAGAATCTAAAGTTTGAAAAGCAAATAGGTGTTATCAATGGATATGATAAAATGACAATTTCAATACATACAGAATATTAATGCAGCATTTATTTCAGGGTCAGGTCAACATTTGGGCTGCAGCTCCAGGCCCATGGCCCTCCTCTATGAAAAGGTTTCTTTATGTGATTTGAGTTTGCTCCTAATTACAGATATGATAAGGTATTGATTCAATGGGAGTGAGAGGAAGGGGGCAATATATTAATGTGGATAAGAAATGTAATGGGACAATGGCACAAGGGGGTAAGACGGTATTTCCCAAACCCAGTCCTTAGGACTCTTGAACAGGCCAGGTTTTAAGGATCACCTTGGGGAAATGCAGACTGAATCCTGCAATCACTGAGCGGCAAATCATATCACCTCTGCTGTGCTTCAGATATCTGGCAAACCTGACCTGTCAGCTGGTCCTGAGCACAGGATTGGGAAACAGTGGCGTAAGAGGAATAAAGAAATGACACAATGGTTATTGAGAAGGATAGAGCAGTAAGGATGATAGATATAGGGAGAGGCACATCAAGACGTATAGCTCAAGGCCCACTAAGATCTTTATTTTGTTCTGATTTCATTGGAAAGATTTTCTTATTTGGTTTTGAAGTTGTGTAGACCGCCAGTACAGTTTATAGTCAGCATTGCCTGGTCAAATCGGTTGAGGTTAATGAAGGGCGGGTTTATTTGGGGCGGGAGTGAAAAATACTGAAAGGGAATGAGAGCTGCATGTAGAAATACGACTTTAAAAGTAATGCATCTCTACACACTAAACATGATTTAAGTGATGTATTAAGTGTTGTTGTAGAGAAAAGAAAGCAATCTCATGGCTGATTTGACAATGGATTATAAATGACTGATATGGACATTAAGGAAACCAAAGGGCAGAGATCTGGAGCACTCCAGCATGGAAAGGTTTTCTGTGCATCAGTTTTCATGGGGATAGATGTTGGGCAAGCCATTGACCTCCACAAGCATTTCTCCACCAGAAGTCTCACTCTCTACTCTGTTGTATAACCACACCTTTGTATTTTACCCCACACCTCTAAGATTGTAAACTCACTTGAGCACGGTGCACTTTTCACAATCATTTCAGTGTGTCAAAAGTTTTTTATCTTTATCTTTGTTTTGTCCTGCCCATTGTACAATGCTGAGGAATATGTTCACTGTTTGGTAATAATTGTAATGATAATTATGTATCATTATGTATTTATTTGCAGCTTTTACAGTCAATTTGGTCCTGTTCCTATTAATTATTTTTTCAACATTCTTACACACTTATTCTATTTATAGTACACACTGCGTGATCAGATGTCATTAAAAATAGCATGTGATAATAAAGAGAAAAATATATAGAACTTTTTCTGTTTTTGTTTTAAGACTGGAATAACAAAGCAGTCACAAAATTTTAGTGGCATAATGTGAATATCACACGTGGTAATAGTACTGTTGGAGGCAAAAATATGGGTACATATCTACAGACTGTCACGGTTCGCGGATCCCACCATGCAGTCCTTAAAGCCCAACACTCCACAGAGCCCAAAAGCTACCAACAGGGTAGCCGTAAAAGAATCGCTAACTGTCTGGTCCTTACAATTGGCCAGGTATATATATATACTAGCTAGACAGAAAGGGTTAATCAAAGACAATGTCGTAATACAAAACCAGGTCAGCAACAGGGGGGTAGTCAGACGAGCCAGAATCAGGAAAACAGAGTATAGAATGGTCAAAGGGAATAGCCGGGTCGATATCAGTGCAGGAGCGTAGTACAAGGAAATAGTCTAGGGCAACGGAAGGCAGAATAGTCAGAAAACAAGCAGAGGTCAATAACAGGTTCAATCACGAGAGAATACAGGTACAGGGAGCTCAGGTATGGATAACCACGATCTGGCACTGCTTAGAAGGAACTGTTGGTTTTTAAAAGACCTGGACTCCTCTGATAGGTCCGCGACACCAGACTGCGCCCCCCTCTCAAGCCGCGCCTCTTGCAGCCACCTCCCTGCCTGTCTCTATTTAAACCGGGCGCTGGCAAGCGAGCAGCATCAGACTTGCTGCCGCCGAGCACACCGGAGGGGCTGGAAGCCCCCAACGTTACACAGACTTCCTAAGACTAGGGATGAGCTGTTCAGTTCGATCAGTTCGGAGTTCGATTCGAACTTTGGCCGTTCGCAAGTTCGCGAACTTTGAACTTTTTGGCGTGTTCGGTTCGAGTTCATAAAAGAAATACATTTTTTTTACAAATACTAAAAAAATCTAGAAATAAAGAGACTCTTTACTGCAGAATATTATAAGCAACGGTTTATTAGATATTGAATTAAAAACTAATGTGTACGTGCAAAGATTCTCACCTCTAAATGACCTGTGTTTTCAGACGGTAAACAACAGGTGTTTTTAGTCTAGTGTAATGAATGATATATTGTATGTATGTAGACTATACTGAGGGTGTGGTGTCTGCTGCTGAGAAGTGTTTATTTCTCTACTAAATCTTCCTCTAATATGCTGCATTTCACTGCTGTGTGCTCAGCTCATTTTTACCGCTTTCGCTCATCATGTTTAAACGCGAATTGAAGCCACATTGTATTAAATAACCCAGACATATTAGATATCGTTCATTCCGGCAGACTCAGCAGATTCCTAATATATCATTTTTATATGTATACGTCATGTCCTGCCTGTATATTATGACAAAAAATGCAATAAAAATTGAATTTTTAATCATCTGCATTGTGTAAAGTGTTTTTTTTCTCATTTTAGCAGATGAGCGTTTGCGGTTATGTTTTCTATAGGGTGCGCTTGTACAAAAATTAGAAATGGGGACTTGTTACATTTTGTGGGGGGAATTACGTGATTTATAGCAAACGCACCCCATAGAAAAAAATCATTAGTGCATCATCGTTCACATTATAATTGAAATGTGAACAATATTGCTGCATTAATAAAAATAACACACAAAAAAAATACATGTTTTTATTTTCTTTTTCTTTTTTTTTACTTTATACCTGGTCGTGTTGGGTATCATTCGAAAAGCCATGCTCAGGCCTTTTGATTGACACCCCCATGACCCCCTAGCTGCCTGGAGATATCGGGGTTCAAATGAACCCCCTATCTCCACCAGGGGATTGGCCTGGGCAATATATATATATACGCATGATGTGAGCTGGTCTGGGCCTGGGCAATATATATACGCATGATGTGAGCTGGCCTGGAAGGATGGCGTCCTCCATCTCAGATGGGGTCATGGGCTGCGTGAAAATCAGCCCGGGGGTATCCTCTCCTGGATCCGATGTGACCATTAGGAAAGGGGGGCAGAGGGCATCGGTGCTCTGCCCCGTCGCCAGCGCTTCAGCTGGGGGGATAGACACTGACACAGTGTCATCTGGCAGGAGGATGGCATCCTCCATCTCCGGTGGGGTCATGGGCTGCGGGAAAACCAGCCTGGGGGGATCCTCTCCTGGATCCGTTGTGACTATTAGGAAAGGTGGGCAGAGGGCATTGGCGCTCTGCCCCATCGCCAGCGCTTCAGCTGGGGTGATAGACACTGACACAGTGTCATCTGGCAGAAGGATGGTGTCCTCCATCTCCGGTGGGGTCATGGGCTGCGGGAAAACCAGCCCGGGGGGATCCTCTCCTGGATCCGTTGTGACCATTAGGAAAGGTGGGCAGAGGGCATCAGCGCTCTGCCCCATCGCCAGCGCTTCAGCTGGGGGGATAGACACTGACACAGTGTTGTCTGGCAGGAGGATGGCATCCTCCATCTCCGATGGGGTCATGGGCTGCGGGAAAACCAGCCCGGGGGGATCCTCTCCTGAATCCTTTGTGACCATTAGGAAAGGTGGGCAGAGGCCATCGGCGCTTCAGCTGGGGGGATAGATACTGACACAGTGTTGTCTTGCGGGAGAATGGTGTCCTCCATCTCTGGGTCTGGGGATGGGCAGAGGCCAGCGGCACTCCGCCCTGTTGCCAGTGCTTCTTCCTCTTCTGCTGCGGTCATGAGGGGGAACCAAGGGAGCGCCTCAGGCTCCAATTCGTCTGTGTCACTTTGACTGCCTGCTTCTTCCGCCAGACAGTCCCAGGTAATGGGGCTCAGGCCTAGCTGTGGAACGTCGTCGAACAGCCTTTTGTAGGCCTTTTCGAGCTCCCATTCCTGCTCAACCAGGAACTCCAGTTCCTCTGTATCACAGTCATCGTCAAGGTCTTCCAGTTCCTCATACCAGAGGTCCAGGAGTTGTTCCCGCCGCCACTCTGTGTCGTCCCCAAAACCAGGGTCTTTGCCCATCCTTGTATACAGCAGCCCTGTGCCGCCATAGTCAAAGCCTACTGTTGGGCCGCTGTCTGCTATGCTGGGCATTAGTTGGGCTGTAAACCACTGGAAGGCTCTGTAGCTGGCGTCCAGTATAATTTCGCTCTGGACCAGTTCGCCTAACTCTGTCAGCCATTCTTCTCGGGGCTGTTCTCCCAAAAAGGGCACCCGTAAGTACCACTGGTGCTCGTACCTCTCCGTAAAAGTGGGAAGGGCTTCTTCAGGGCAGTCCTCCTCCTGTTGGATGGCCTCGTTCCACATCTCCTGGCGGACAAAATCTTTCCACCAGTGCTCGTCCTGCCAGGCACCAGGTTCATCCGCCTGGGCCACCGCCCTCCTTACTCTTCGCTGGAACTGGTCTCTTATGGACGGGGGTCCCGTGTCCTCTCTTCGCTGGTCCATTTCTCTCAGATCTTTGACCAAGGCCTTTTTGCTCTTTGAGCCGGCGGTCCCTCCATGGCTCTCCAGCAGATCTCGCAGAGTGTCTCGTTTACAGCTGGAGTAGGCTGCCATGCTGAGATGAGGGTCTCTTCTGGGGGTGCAGAGAGCTATCCCACCGCTGCCACCAATGTGACAGAATGGGGTGTCCGCCTGCGGTCCTGCTCCTATCTGACCCCCTAGATGGCGTCCGGCCCGACTACCGAGTGGCTCGGCACTCTGCGTCTCGAGCATTCGGATTTACCGACCTCTTGTTGGTGTGGAGGTGGCTGCTGGGCTAACTTGAGGCTCCTTTTCCTGGGATAGACGTGATGTAGAAGGCCGCCGAGTGCCTTCTTGGTGCAATGTGATATGCCCTGAAATAACTCACCAGACGAAGGCTGTATGACTTTAAAACAGGAACTGTTTTGGCAGATGTATTTATACACAAAATCTTCAGACATGTCCAGACTTAAATGCCCTCATACAATACAGGATACATGTTAATACATCACACTCTAATAAAAACCACACCAGTAAAACCACATCTAGAAATGAAATAAAATGTCCATACACTTAAACGCACAACCGACATATAAAAGGAAAAAATGGTCTTTAAAATTGTCAGAGTCTTTAGTCACGTGACTCGCTGGAAGGAGCGCTCAGGTCTGTTCTGTGACAGATAGATTAAAGGAAAAGCATTTACCGTCATTTGCAATGTCATTTTTTGGTTTTTACATATTTCTATACATCCTAAAAATCCACCACTTCACGGGCAGGTTATGGGGACCTCCTAGGCATGATATTTGAAGGAATTTTTCGTTTTAATTTTTACCCCTTATTTCATGGAAAACTCACTGTCCCTTTAAAACCGTTTTTTTTTTACTTTTTGTCCTTGTTTCCTGTCCCCCAGGGCACTACCCGGACCTCCATACATTTTTTATGGCAAATATCTAGCATATATGCCCTCTTGGAGGGCACTCTAAAAATCGAATTTTCAGCCCCATTGACCTATTGAGTTCGAGTTCGAATCCGAACATTTGGAAAGTTCGAATTCGAACCGAACTAGGGGGTGCTCAGCTCATCCCTACCTAAGACATGAGAGTGATCTAGAACAGGGCTCAAAATTTCAAGTCCCAAGCTACTAGCCAGGCCTTAAGAGTTACTCGCCACTAGTTGCCCCACCTAACCCCTCATCCTGCCCTGCCTCTGCATTCCCAGGCGTGATCTAGAAGCATCTTTATCATTTATATTAAGAACGTTTCATGAAATCCTGCTGTGATCATTTCAAGAGTTTCTTTCATTGTACATTTTTTAAACACACTTGCATATCAGTTCTTTTGCAACACTTGAAGGGTTATTCGATAAGTGTTGAACTTGCTACCGAATTGAACCGACCGGTGAATTAAAGTTGCAGTTCTGCTATTCTGAGAGCTGGCAATTCGCCAAATATTGGCTAATTGCCAGCAAAATACAGTATAGTTCGCTTAAGATCACAGCAATTCGGTGTCAGTGAAATTGTAACATAGAGAAGTAATGGTTAATCTATTCAGAGAATGCTGAACTGCACCAACATGTCAGTGAAATGCCCTGAGTTTCAATGGTTCAGTTCGGCAGGTTTAACCACTTCGATGCTGAGGACGCGCTCAGCGCGTCCTCAGCATTCCCGCTGGTATGCGGAGGACGCGCTGAGCGCGTCCTCCCATTGGGGTCAGCGTTCGGCCGGGTTCCGGCCGATCGCTGGCCCCCCCGGTGCGGGCTGACATCCTCGATGTCAGCAGCGCATCCGGGACCACAGCCGCCCGAATTAGGTGTCATCGCGGCAGCGCGATGACACCTAATTCAGGCGCCCCCCCGCATGTGCGGAGGAGGCGCCTGAAAGGGAGGGGGGGAGGTCCTGCGGACCTCTCTCCCTCCCAATCGGCGGCTCTGCGGGGGTTAACCCAGGCATCATTTGGAAGGGCACAGCCTGCCCTTCCAAATGGTGCCTGGCATTAACCCCTGGGGAGCTGGATCGCGAATCGGCGCTGAAAAGCGCCGGTTTGCGATCCTTTCCCGGAGCTGGCCGACATCTTGGATGTCGGCCAAGCCTCCGGGAACTCCCCCTGAGGACTGGCGTCATCGTGCGTAGCACGATGACGCCAGTCCTGGACTTAACCCCTAACTGCCACCAACTGTGGAGATAGGGAGTTCCAATGAACTCCCTATCTCCCGATCCGTGGCAGTTAGGGGTTAATGTTTGGTATGGTTGGATCGGCCAGAGCATGGCCGTTCCAACGATACCAAACATGAAAGTGAAAAAGTTTGTAAAAAAAAAAAGAAAATGAAAAATAAAAATTAAAAAAAAAATAAAAAAAATTATAAAAAAAAAATAAACACTTTTTTTTTATTTTTTTTGGTTTGTTAATGCAGCAATATTGTTCCCATTTCAATTATAATGTGAACAATGATGCTGCACTAACGATTTTTGTATGCGGTGCGTTTGTTAAAAATAGTGTAATTTTCCCCAAAAAAAAATGTAACGAGACCCCATCTCTAATTTTTTTAACAAGCGCACCCCATACAAAATATAACCGCAATTGCTCGCATGTTAAAATGTGAAAAAAAACACTTTACACATTGTAAATTATTGAAAATACATATTTTATTGCATTTTTTGTTATAATATACAGACATGACATAACGTATACATATAATAATGACATATTATGAATCTACCGAGTCTGACGGAAAGAACGATATATAATATGTCTGGGTCATATACTAAAATAAGCCTTCAAAACACGTTTAAACATGATGAGCAAAACCGGTAAAAATGACCTCAGCACATGGGCGGGAAAAGCCTCAGCAGCGAAAGGGTTAAACAGACGAATCCTATAGGATTCAATGTAAAGAAATATTAGCATCTTTATTTTATTTTTTCAACCGTTTATTCTTTTCATTTGCAGCTAAAATTTAATTTTCTTTGAATTCTTATAGGTATTTTTCCGGATTTCTTTTATGAGATATTTGATTTGAACTTTTTAATGGTGTTTTTTTTATTCTGTAACAGACTGTTTTATTATTTTTATATGACCTTTTTTTATGATTTCCATGCATTTTTTTTTGTTATAAATGCCTTTTTTAAAATTGCAGAGCTCTTTTTTTTTTAACCAGTTCTGCTTTCGTGGGCTTTTGGCTGATCGTTTTCATTGTTAATTTTGTTAGCTTGTGGACCAATTGGTGGTTCCTTTTCTTTAAGACACTCTGAATTTTATAAGTAAAGAATAGTAGTGAAGCAAAGTCTTTCTCCTCAAAACTGTTTCCCCTTAATTAAGCTGAACATTTACATCTGCTATAATCTATGACCCTTTTAAAGGTTCCTGCTGTTCATCACAGAGGTTTGCATCAGTAACTAATAGCTATGCTCGTACGATTGTCACCATTGGCCTTTTTCTTTTCACAAGTCTTTATTCCTTTTAAAATTTATCTCATACATTTTGTAAGCGTGACGGAGAAATTAGAAGATTTTATACCATCTGGTCCGATTAGCAATAATTGTTTTTATCATTTAGGCTATCAGTGACTCATAAAGCACAATAAATCTTTAGAAAGCTTCCCTTATAAAGTCAAACAACAAACATCTCTTTATTTTGATTCTGAAGCTTGTATAATAGCATTCTAATGTGCCAGTTTGAAACTTTCTTTTTAAGTTGGCTGCATTAATAGTTTAGCAGATAAAAGGAAAAGTTGTAAAGACTGCTGATCAAGGTGAAACAAAGAACATTGGCTCCTTGAATCAATTTTTATGCCCATGCTTGAAATTCACAGTGTTCTTCAGTTTAGACAGTTTTCTAGGACCTATCAAGTTTGGTCTCTAGCACATTTTGTTTTCTTCAACATACTTTCTGTGAACACAAGGAGATACTAATGAGACGGTAAAAACATCTTTTTGAAGTATCAATTCAAAGGTTTACCATCATCATTTGGACAGCTATTGTAAATATAAGGTCACATGTATTCCATCCAAAGGTCTATCATTGAAAAAGACGAGTTTGGCGAGTGTGGGACTCTGCTTTTACTTCTGATTTGCACTGGTTTGCTATTTAACTTACTCAATCATAACAGTATTGTTCCGTGTATAAGACACGTTATATTGTTAAGCCAGAATTTGGGGGTCGTCTTATACACGGGAGTAACTGGTACCAGATACCAGATGTGGGTCTGTTCTGAGTGTTACAATCAAACAGAGATGCACTCAAGTTGCAAAAAAATCATACTTTATTAATATCACAACACATAGATGAAATATGATATATACACATAAGTAAGCAATATATGGACAAAAGCCACTAATGCAAATACATCTAACTCCAAAAATAGTCTTAATACAATATATCAAACACCAAAAATTACCCGGCACTTGGAAAAATGTGAACAGGAAAACGGATACATTTAATTTTATCCCCTGATAAAGATATTTGCAGTCGAAACATTGGGTGGGATCCTTGGCTCCATTTTCCTGTTCACATTTTTCCAAGTGCCGGGTAATTTATGGTGTTTGATATACTGTATTAAGAGTATTTTTAACCGTATGAGGAGTTAGATGTACGTATTTGCATTAGTGGCTTTTGTCCATATATTGCTTACTTATGTATATATCATATTTTATCTATGTGTTGTGATATTAATAAAGTTTGGTTTTTTTGCAACTTGAGTGCATCTCTATGTTTGATTGTATTGACTACAGGAGGTTTTGGGAAGCCTTGTATTGGAAGTTGCACCTTTTCTCAATTCAGTGTGCGGAAGTACTGTTCTTTTAGACAATTCTGTTCTGAGTGTTACCATGCTTACTTCAATGATCGCAGACCAGAATGGGATGCCGCAGGAGTAACTGGCTTTACACTGGTGAATCATGCAAGGTTCAAAACTGCCAAAACCTTCCCTCTGCAAACAGGCTTCCTCCAATCACAAGCCTTCCCTCTGCAAACAGGCTTCCTACAATCGCGAGTCTTAACAGATGTCATAGACATCTGATGCTGAACATACCAATTGCAACTCTGAAAGCATCTCGTTGGTAGCAGTAGCATGTAGGCATTGTGCCGATGTGACTGATGATGTCTGAACAACACCGGCATTTTGAGCACTCTCCCATGAAACTGACAGAAAATGAAAATAATAAACAAACGTCTTATTCTGCAAAATTTAAGCAAAATTTGTTGTTTTATGTTTAAAATATTTATTTCTTAATTTTCAGCTAGAAAAGTAAGGGTCGTCTTATACACAGGGGCATCTTATACTCTGAAAAATACAGGTAATTAGTACTTTAACCCCTTAAGGACCACTGACGTACTATGAACATCCTGGAGAAAATTCCACTTAAGGACCAAGGACGTACTATGTACGTCATGGTCCTTTAACCCCCTCCCTCCCTATAGTCACTTCTCTGACCAGGGTCCCACATTGGAATGGGTTCCTTGAAGCCTGCCCGATGGTTTTATGGGCCCTGGCCATCATCGTCATCACCGGGTGCCTGCAGTGATGAATGTGAAAGGGAGGGCGGCTCCTTTGGAGCGTTCTCCCTCCCGAACGGCTGCAGTTAGAAAATAAAGAGAGGCACCGCTGAAGAGGGCAGAGCCTGCCCCTTCCACGGTGCCTCTCTTTAACCTTTTAGGTGTCGGATCATGATTCGCTCCCAGAAGTGGCTGACAACTTGGATGTCAGCCAAGCCTCCGGGTCACCCCCTCACACTCTGAGATCATCCCCATATAGTGGGCTAGTTAACCCCCTAGCTGCCAAGTGGAGCTAGGTCGATCCTTTGGATCCCCGTATCTTCCGATCCTTGGCAGCTAGAGGGTCATATATGTATCATTAGAAAGGCCTGATCATGAACTTTCCAATGGTAACAAACATGATTAGGTCTGGTGAAAAAGTAATATAAAAAAATAAAGTGTTTTTTTTGTTTTTGTTTTATAATTTGTCTGGGGTATAATAAAATAGGACTTCAAATCACATTTAAACATGATGAGCATAAAACAGTCAAAATGAGCTCAGCACACAGAGGTGAAATGGCTCAGCAGTGAAGGGGTTAAAAAGCAAAACCATGTAAAAATTGGGTATTTATAGTTTTTTCAAATTTTTCATCATATTTCCTAATTTTTATAATACTAAATTATAGGATATGATGAATAATGGTATCCATAGGTGTCTCTAGGGGGGGCAGGGTGGGCAATTGCCCCCTAGGTTATTCCTTGCCCCCCATGTGCCTCCCCACCAGGGATCAACATCCAACTTTGCCCACATTTTCGTATGTGACCCTTGTATCTCCGGCCCTCTGCATCATATGTGGTCGATCGAGGAGTCATTGGAAAGGGCATAGTTTGGCCTTTACAAAGATACCCAACATGACTATATTCAGAGTAATTTCAAAATCATAAAAAATAAAATTAAACATGTAACAATTTTTTTAACAGGGTTAGTGGTCAGACTTAATATTACAATGTTTATTACTTTAGTTTTTGCCTTGGTTTAGTTTTTATATTAAGGGTTAATGGGCAGGCTTCATCCCTCACAGTATACATTTAATTTTTTCCTTTATTAATGGCATTTTAGGAGTTAATGGGTATGCTACATGCCTCGCAGTGTATACAGTTGATGTTTTCACTTGTTTATTGGCATTTTAGGGGTTACTGGGTAGGCTACATGCTTTGCAGTGTATATATTTCACGTTTTCTCTTGATTACTGGCATTTTAGATGTTAATGAGTAGGCTACATGCCTCACAGTAAATTCATTCATATTTTCCATTGATTAATGCCATTTTAGGGGTTAATGGGTTGGCTACATGCCACTCTGTTTATTATTTTTATTGTATTTCCCTGCTTTAATGGCATTTTAGGGATTACTATGAAAGCTAGAATCTAAATGGTCTATTCATCTTCAGGTCCGTTTCGGGGGAATCAATTTCACTGAAAATATGGTGAATTCCCTATTTAGCGAATGATCACCTTAAGTTGGGAAAATTGGAGTCGCTGAAGCATTTATCAGACTTCGGCAAAACCCGTCGAATTGTGGCAAATAAAATATTGAATTTAAGTATCAGGTTAGTACAACATAAAAGGTATGATTGTATCACATTACTCTGGGATTTTGGAATCTTATTTATATATATATATATATATATATATATATATATATATATATATATACTTATTTTTTTTTTTTCAGTGGTATGATTTAGTGACGAAAATTATTAGTGCCGCCCAGTTCTGACTGTGGTTTATTATGTCCCCCCCCTATATATTGTTCCTAGATTCACCACTGATGGTATCTTTATAAAGTACATTTAATGGCGAGAAAAATGGTATATAACATGTGTTGATTCCATAAATGAGTAAGGCTAGGGTCAGACGAACGCATTTTTTTGCATCGTCCGTGAAAAAGTGCTTTCGAACGAACGGACGGATTTTTTCACGGAATACCCGATAGCGGTCATACGGTGCGCATTTTTGTCCGTGATTTTGTATGGATCATCAATAAAACACTTTTTGCGTCGGGAGGTTATGTTGGCCGGACATTAGCAGCGTCTGACATCTCCTAATCACGCACACACGCCGCTAGCGGACGCAGCGCACTCTGTACGTCAGTACTAGCGGTTTCACGTTCTCGAAAAAATGCGTTTGTTTGCCGCTTGTGTTGCCTGGCCGAACTTTCGTGCGGCAGTACTTCGTGTATTGCCCGTATTTGGCCGTCATTTGCTGCTACTACGGCCGTGATAAAGTGCGGCTGCACGCGCGTTCGCACTGCATTCGTCTGACCCCAGCCTAAGAGGAAAATTAGACCTAAACACAAGCAGCTCAGAAACGTAAAAACAGCAGTGGGTACTTTCAGACTGACAATGGTAAAATCACCCAGTCACTATGGGGTTAAATTCATTCACCATCTACATAGCAAATTGGAAAAGTAACCAAACATTGCACTCAGTGTAAAGTCTATGCTTTTTAAATAGACCTCATCGTTTTTTTACATGTACATAGTAGTTATGTTGTGCATGGACATGTAAAAACAACAATTGCTCTTTTCAATGCCTCGTCGAGCTTTTCCTTGTGATATAGAGGCAGTCAGTTTAGGCCTTCTTTGGCACCACTTACCCAACCAATCACCTTCCATAATTTCATTATTCTACAAGTATACAAGCATAAGAAAATTGAATTCATACCATAACATCATGCAAACAAAACTAGCAGCTTTGCAAACCAGCTTAATTTAGTGGAAATCAGTATAATTTGCAAAATATTACTTATAAACATCTGGGCAACTAACTTTGCCATTCCGAGGCTGTGCACTACATGGCAGCATGAGAGCGCAGACAGCTGGAAGTAGTTCTCTGGGTATGATACACAGCAGCTGTCTAATAGCATGGGTTAGCAACAAGTTCTTTGTAGCATGTGACTAATTTGCTGACGCACACTCTTCGATATACATCATAGGCCAAGTTATAAGATATTCTTTTTTTGAGTAAACATGTCCTTTGGTGTCTTCTTCTGCAGGTCATCGTGGCGATTCAAGTGGTTTGGATTACATAACAAACATTTGCACTGACAGCCTGGTCTTCTAAGAGATCAGTTGAATTTTTTTTCAATAATATTGTCCTGTGCAGATTTGACATAATGGAAGTAATACTATGAAAGGTTAACACAATATACATTTTTTAATAACAAACTGGAAGAATCTGTCGGTCTCTGAAAGGTTGAGAAGGTTAAAATCTATATTTTTAAAGCTTGATTAGCAATGTTTAGTTGAAAACCATCTGACAGCGCAAGGTTACCAACAGGACATTTCCTGCAGAACAATGAGCAGCTGAAAAGAATCCAAATCTTTTGAAGGTGATAAGGATCAAGAGAATTACATTTAAGCACAAATTGTGAATATAACCAATTTGCGGGAATGACATCACTGCAGCTTTTATTCACTCCAGTACAATAAGAAGTAATTTATCATCCTTATCACAAAGTAAGCAAAGGTGCATGTTTGGAATTCATTTTAACACACGATAGAATTTCTGCTCTGAAAAGGTGAAAACCCACTGCAATATTCAATTAACAACTGTGAGGCCATTGTATTATCTCTAGATTTTTTTTAACGGAATCTTTGTGATAAAAGTGTATATTAATCAAAACAAGAGATGTACTGAAAATAATCAACACGGATCATTATTCTTTGAATCGTGTGTATTATACATTTTTGCATGCTAATTTATCATTTGTGTTGGTATAAAGTGATTATTAATCTTCAACCCCTTAATATCATTTATTTTGGATTTGCAAATATGAAAATAGTTTTGTAATGACTTCATAGTCCAAAGCTACTCTTTAAAGAGTTAAATGAACATTCATCACCACGGCAACATTAATTTTGGGTTTAGCAGGATGAGTTTCCATCCTCCTTGCTTTCCTTAGGGCAGGGCTCAGGAATCTTGGCCCTTCAGATGTTTTGGAACTGCATCTGCGATGATTCTAAGTCACCCAATAATTTGTTTGAGCCTTTTTGGGAAATGTAGTTCCAAAACCTATGGAGGACAAAGGTTGCTTACCCCTGCCTCAGAGAATATGCTAACCTACAAGGTGGAAAGTCTTCTATGTGCAGTCCAGCTTTTCCACAGCTTGTAAAGAGCTGATTGGCCACTATCTTTCAATACACTTTCATTGAAAGGGATGTGTATCATATGCACAATAATCACACACATGCCAGTTGTTGTAACAGCAGATGCTGGCAGCTTAAAAGTGCACTGAGGGAGACCTGAGTGGAGGGCTCACTGAATCCCAGACCACTTAAACCACTGCCCTTCCTCAGTGCTATCAGACTTGAAAAAATAAAAGCTAAAGAAAAAATAAAATACACCTATATTCAAAATAACCAGGTCCAATGTTTTTTTAATTATAGATTTTAAGTGGTCTCTTATTTAGTTTTGTATCTGTACCCTGGTGTTTAGATTATGTAACTGCTACGTTAGGCTTTATTTTCTGTTGTTGAATAGCTTTTTAGACTTCGTGGACTCAATGTCCGCAATGTGCCAATATGCATACGCGGGATGTCTTGGAAGCCTATATTGGTAAAAATTCTAACAACAAGAAAACTCAAAAAATATATATGTCCGAAAATTGTTATTGGCAGTAGCACGTTTGATGATTTGCACAGAAATACTGATACGGTTTTATTTTATTTAACTATAATAAAAAAATAGAAGGACTAGATTCACTAAAAGGGTTTCTATGCAAAGAGTGCCGAACTTGCCACAGAATTGCAATGAACGGTGAATTTCCACATATGGTGCAATTTTCTGGCAGTTCGTCTATTCAGAAAGCTGTCAATTCGCCAAGTACTGATGAATTGACAGCGATATACGGTGCAATTCGCCGCAATTTGGCAGCAGCAATTTGTCCCATAGTGAAGTAATGGGTAATCTATTCACAGAATGTCAAACTGCACCGAAGTGTCAGGGGAACTGCCCCGATTTTCAGTGGTTCAGTTCGACAGGATTAAATAGGCGAATCCCATTGGAATTGAAAAAAATATTGTTTGTATCTATAGATTTATTCTTTTCATTTTCAGCAAATAGCCTATTTATTTATTTTTTGGGGATTTTTTTTTTAAATTTTTGATTCCCAATTTTTTGGGAATTCTGTAAAAGACTTCTATTATTTTATAGGACCTTTTTTATTATTTCCACACATATTCATGCATTTTTATTGTTTTAAACACCTTTTAAAGAAGAGCATAGTTCTGTCCCCCCGCAGTTCAGTGGCTTTCGTCAGTCAGTTTGATGCAGTTTGGCGGGCTGATCGAAGGTTGGTGGCAGTGTTCAGTGGCTCCATGTTTGCTGCACTTTGGGGACCCTGCGGTGAATAGTGAATTCACCGCAAGGTCAGCGAACTGGAATCACTGAGGTGCTCCAAACGAGAAAGCACTGAAATTTCAATGACGTTTCGGTGGTTTCTGAATAACGTCTTAGATGTTGCTATATCCATGATGGTACTCGCCCGACCTAGGAAATTCTCCCAACATACTATATTTTACATTTTGCCATCACACAATTGGACGACTACTGCACAGAGCAACCAAAAATATTATGTCTGCGATGGCTACAAGTTAGAGCAAAAATTCACAGTGACATCTGCAATGACTGTAAATCTCACAGAAGGTACACCATAAATATGATGGTACAATGGAAATTGTTCCACTTTAATTATATCAGAGACCCGCCCGAGGGATACTATTGTATAGTACAGACGTCCACTATATTTATACTGGAGACTCGCCTGAGGGATTCTATTGTATATACAGATGTCCACTATATTTATACTGGAGACTCTCCAGAAGGGTTCTATTGTATAGCACAGTTGTCCACTATATTTATACTGGATACTTGCATGAGTGATTCTATTTTACAATACAGTATATCGGTTGCTGGCAATTATACGGAAGACCCGCCATTTGGATTTTAATGTAGAGTATTAAAATATGAGGACAGTTACTGTGTAACATGCACAGTCTACATATTAGTATGTGTTCATTAATATATAAATTTTTAGCCATGTAATCATGCATATGTGTAATTTTTTTTAGAATATTTACTTGGGCATTTTTGCATGTCTATTGTGTTTTATCTTAACATTACATAGGAAAGAAGATAAGTGAATCTTCACAACAGAACAATATGACATTTAGAAAATGCATTCAGAGAGAAAATGATGAGAAAGATGATGGCCCAGTCTAAAGGTCCCTTTGAATGAAACCCTTTGAAGTAAATCTAGAGTGTATGATGCTATTGGTGGAAAAAAAATCATTCAAACTGTCAGACCTTTTTAGATATAAAATTTCTATAACGCAGGAATGTTTAAATTTGGGGCCAGGAATTGCGCCACACGAACAACTTGTCTGCGTCGTTAATATATAACAAGAACAAGAGATAAGCTAAACTCGTTAGTGTTACGCATACAAGAAAGGACATTTAACATTGATCAAAGACAGTCTAATGGACTCTGTTTATTTTATTTATTTGTTACAACCAAACAGGGTTTAGATCAAATGGTTTAAAAGTAAGGGAACACAATGACAACTAAGATAGATATCTCAGTATTGTGTTTATTTCGTCAGATCGAAACTCTGAAAGACCACGTAAACATGGAACAATAGGTTGCCCAATAAAGAAAAAAAACCAAAGAAGGTTAAATGGCTTGGGTAAACCAGCTTGCTATTCGGCAATATGTACTATATGGTATGAGAATATTTATTAGTTAGAACTGATAATTTTAGCATCTTATAAAAACAGAGGCCCTACCACATTTAGTTGATCATCACAAATGTCTGGTGTACTAATCCGCATGAAGCCAATTAAGTCGGGTAACGTGTGACTGTTAAAAACGATACCACGAATGAATGATTGTATGGCCCCTCACATACACATCCCTGTGGATATAAGTAAAGGGGGATGAGATGCCACAATAGAAATAAATTTTAATTTGTTAATAAAATCTATGGAGTCCCGGGATATAGGAATAAAACGACCCCAAACCAGTAAAAGATTGGCCAAGCCCATAAATTAATTCCTGCAAAAGGTTGATGGTTGATCTGAGAGCGCCATCTGCTGGCCAGGTAACATAACACCTGGACAGACCCCTGGAGTTGATGAATATATATCCTCCAATCAAATGAGGCCACATAGTGATGGGCTAGATCTAAAACTGGGCGGAAGACCACTATATAGAGGGGACACTCCAGAGCAAAAGGACACTGAGAAAAGCTGGGGAGAGACCTGAGGGACGCTTGGAGGGAAGAAAGGCAATCACCATCGGCCGCCCCTTTAAGACCGACCACACCCTAATCTTCCACCACTCTATCTTCACTAACCAGATGGTAAAGTATACCTGAATAATATGATATCTATTTTCTAATTGCATAGTCCTGACTTTAGATGTCCATCACAAACTAAAGGAATATAAATAAATTATTTTGCTGTTTGAGCCTAATAATCAGTAGAATAGAAATTCTGCCTTTACAGTTCACTGCAGAGGACTACTAAGGGAGAAACCTATTACCGGCTGCATACTTGAGCCATAATTTAGTGAAATTATTTATATTCCAAGAATACTGTTTGTGGACATCTAAAGATCAATTATATACCTATAGTGAGATACGCTGGGACCGTGAAATAGCTTTTATATGTCAAGTACTGTCCGCCCCATTCGTAACCTAGCATAACTCCTTCCATATCCATCTTGCAGCCCTTCCGAATGAATGCATGCACTGTAAGTCATTAAGAAGCGTTAGGTTAACGTATATCGAATGAAGTGCTGTGATTGATCTGTGGAAGAGATAGTCTCCCTATCGAGTGTGTTATGTATCTCCCTGAAGGAAGTTGCATTTAGTGAATAGGCCCCCACAATAATAAATTGTGCTGCAGGTGATGCCCAGTAACTGAGTGTTTATCTTAGCCAGGTGGAGGATTGGTTTATAATGGGAAAGGTTTAAGTGAATAGAATAGAGTTTGGTGTTTAAGAATTGAGGCGTGTATATCTGTGGTGCGGTCTATAAACCTAAAATATCTGTCCATTAGATTATTGCGTGTCGCAGTATCGCTACTAATCACAATCTATAATCACTTGTAAATTGTGTTTTGCTAATCCGTTGATAACATACGGTTGTATGAAACTTGACGTGTGAATAAATTTTGGTTTGAATTGTTTTACCGTTACGCAGTCTCATATCTTTATTGATTTTATTGTGTTTAAAAATATCTAGAGAGCATCAAAAGAACTCGGGATAACGCGCCATATATTTGTTAAGACGTATATTCATTGATTGGTTATTAATCCCTATCTTAGGGGTTAAATACCAATTTATACCGCTGGTATTGGAGGCACTGTCAATAATATATATATATCTATGTATATCAACAATAAGAAAAATATGCGTCATAATTAATATATCCCTGACCTATTAAAGAAGTCAATAATCTCTAACATATTGGAGGCACTGCTGAGATGCTAAATGAATTTTTCACAATAAAATCAAGTTTATCTATCAAGTAAAAGAGCAAGTTAGTGGTTGTGAGCGCCAGATCAAGTATTTGTGAAAGTAACATAAACTTGCTGGTCGTCAAGTAGCAGATTAAGCTATTGGATTAAAACAGTGGTAATCAAGTAACGTTTGTTGTTGGCTGTGGATACTTTGTTTTGAATTATTGTTATCTGATTGCTGTAGCGCAGAAACATGTCTGATTCAGATACTGGTAGCCAGAAGGCAATCTCTCAATCGAGACTTAAAAAAGTAACAAGACGTTTTGAAATATGTAAAGTGGTAGAACATATCAGAGAGTCATTGCATATTAAATCCAGTCTGATGGTGCTTGTTGATACTATCAAAGACCGCGCCCAAAGTCTTGCACACGATATGTGGGACAAAGAAGGGGATGTGTGTAAATTCTTGGATGTGTTTACAAACACAAAAGACAAGGAAACAAGGAATTGCGTTATAATGGAATCATGGCCCTCCATAATGTATTTGTGTTGTGCATTGGATAAACAAAACAGAAAACAAAAGGTTGTCATGATGGAGACCATCGCTAACTTAAATGCAAAAGTAGAAAATGTTAATGATTTAACAGTCAGACTTGAGAAAGCCACCACAGAAATAATTACTTTAAATAAACAGAGCCAGAAACTGCAAGAACAACTCCAAAGCTTACAAGCTGTATATAAAGAGAGTTGTGTTGAATTAAACAGTTTTAAAGAGAAATGTTCTAATTTAGAGCAGAAACTGGATGGCTATATGCAGGAAATAATGCTTTCAAGTGGGTCCGAGGTGTCAAGCAATGATGAAGGTGTTGAAACTGACACAGATGAAATTCAATGCTCACTGGAAACCTTGAAGGTACTAAAAGCCCGGATAGACTCCATATCCCAGGTAAAGAGTAGACAAACAGAAACTGTTTCCTCTGACCATAAGCCTGATGCTGGCCCTCATTTAAAAGAGCATGCCAAGACAGTGGGGTAGATTCTGGAAGTAGCCCCGCAGATGATGTTAAACAGGGCGAAAGGGGGATCCCTTCAAGGCCTATAAAAGTGCAGGTCCAGCCATCTAATGAGACCAGTCGTGGGAGTCATAGGTCAAATAAAAGGGCCCATACCACAAGCCAAGTTGCCCCTAAGCAATATCAGGATGCCTCCCAGGTATATGTTGCCAGGAGGAAATCATACGCTGAGGTGGTAAGAGGGAATAATCCAGATAGGAACCCCAGGGTCACGCCTGCCCTGCACCCACCAAGAAGTGGGGAGCAGAGGTCACCCAATGACTGCAGAAGGTATGAGCAATGGCCACGACCGCACAATAGTCACAGGGAATATGCCCAAGGGCCTAGGCCTGCCCAAAGAAATAGGTATCCCCAATCTAGTGATTCTCCTCAAAGTGATGATCCCCCTCAAATAGGTAGGTCACCCCCTCGCGTTAAGGTCCCTGAAAATAGAAGGGGAGGTCAGACAGGAGACCCCAGGCCCAGATCACACCGTCAGAACAGAAGTAGTAATGCTGATTCTGACACATCAAATAATTCTAGGCCCGAGCGTAATAGGATCCGCAGAAATAGATACCTTAAACGAAATGATCAGAATGACCGAATAAACCAATTAGAATACCGGTTATATCAATTAGCTGAACAATTGGTGAAGATCACCGAGTATGTATGGGCACGGCGGCCTGATAACTCTTTAGGGATAAATCCAGTGGCCACCCAAGGGCCACAGGATCAATAACATCTCAGATGTTATTGAATCAGAGGGAACAACTGAATGAAATAGTATAGGTGGCACAACCTGACACCATTGAATCCCCAGGTCTACATATTAATAAGGAATCTAAAAGTATGTAAAGGGGGATTTCTGCTGTTGGATGCTAACCATTCTCCTATTTTTCAGCCTACTTCTAGTCCCTCTGATATAAACAGGCCATTAACCGCAACCGACTCTCAGGAGATCGTCGTAGCCAGATGCCCCGATGGAGAGCCAGCTACCCGTTGCGCATTAGCCTACAAGAACCTAAGGTTCTCTGTACGGTGGGTAAGGATGAGAATCTCCCTACCCCAGGTAAAGTGATTTTCAACACCAGTTCATGGAGTTGCCCTCGGAGGTTAGAAACAGGTATTAACAGGGTCTGTTATAATAAAACCCTACGATAACTGCATGATTGCAGGAGTAAACCTCGTGGGAAGGACGAATCCAATCACTGGTTTTAACTCGTTAATACGGTCAAAGAAATTAAATTTGTAGGAAATATATATATATACATGTATATATATATATATATCTCTACAGGGCGATATCCTATTCAGTCCCCTATTAGGAAAGCAAGCCCACAAAAGGGGGATGATATACTTAATGGCTCACAAGAATTGAAAGGGTTAATAATCTATGTGTCACTGTCTTGATGAAATGCATTAAAATTAAAATAAATGCCGCGCGGCATCTAAGGGAAAGCATGGAATAAATCAGAAATGGGGAAGATTACCCGTTTCCATTTACCATGATCCTAAAGTCACATAGATGAAGTGTTAACCTAAATATTTACATGTTGTGTATATCAATTCTTATGAAGTTCATCTCATTTTAGAAAGATAAGATGAGTAAAGTGACAATTGGTCACTCGCATGGAGACGTGTCCTAAAGACTCAGATGTCAGGAGCAGCCAGGCTGGAAGTGACAGAAAGTCATGTGAGCACCCCGTCATAAAGGATACCCAAAGAAACGGAAGGATGACGACAAGTGCATTATTGGTTATTTGAAAATCAACCTCCATAGATGAAAAGATCAACAAGCCACAAGATGTTTCGCTTGAAAGGTCTTTACCCGGGGAAAACACTGCTTGATTCAAATCCATTTTCATCAACTGGAGTTCATTGATTCACCCTCAGATTACCCCGTTCGTAAAGAAAATGGGGGAACCACAAAAGGGGGATGGTCGTGAGAACCCATCATGCATTTACCAATTTTTTTCCTTCTGCACCAATTATCGCATGGAGTCGATACCTAACAACTTGTTAAAGACTAAGGCTACCATACAGATGTAAAATTTCCTATCCAATTGGTCCATGTCAATTCCTACTCATGAATCTGGATGAGTAGATATTGAAAAGGGGGATTTGTCAGACCTTTTTAGATATAAAATTTCTATAACGCAGGAATGTTTAAATTTGGGGCCAGGAATTGCGCCACACGAACATCTTGTCTGCGTCGTTAATATATAACAAGAACAAGAGATAAGCTAAACTCGTTAGTGTTACGCATACAAGAAAGGACATTTAACATTGATCAAAGACAGTCTAATGGACTCTGTTTATTTTATTTATTTGTTACAACCAAACAGGGTTTAGATCAAATGGTTTAAAAGTAAGGGAACACAATGACAACTAAGATAGATATCTCAGTATTGTGTTTATTTCGTCAGATCGAAACTCTGAAAGACCACGTAAACATGGAACAATAGGTTGCCCAATAAAGAAAAAAAACCCAAAGAAGGTTAAATGGCTTGGGTAAACCAGCTTGCTATTCGGCAATATGTACTATATGGTATGAGAATATTTATTAGTTAGAACTGATAATTTTAGCATCTTATAAAAACAGAGGCCCTACCACATTTAGTTGATCATCACAAATGTCTGGTGTACTAATCCGCATGAAGCCAATTAAGTCGGGTAACGTGTGACTGTTAAAAACGATACCACGAATGAATGATTGTATGGTCACATACACATCCCTGTGGATATAAGTAAAGGGGGATGAGATGCCACAATAGAAATAAATTTTAATTTGTTAATAAAATCTATGGAGTCCCGGGATATAGGAATAAAACGACCCCAAACCAGTAAAAGATTGGCCAAGCCCATAAATTAATTCCTGCAAAAGGTTGATGGTTGATCTGAGAGCGCCATCTGCTGGCCAGGTAACATAACACCTGGACAGACCCCTGGAGTTGATGAATATATATCCTCCAATCAAATGAGGCCACATAGTGATGGGCTAGATCTAAAACTGGGCGGAAGACCACTATATAGAGGGGACACTCCAGAGCAAAAGGACACTGAGAAAAGCTGGGGAGAGACCTGAGGGACGCTTGGAGGGAAGAAAGGCAATCACCATCGGCCGCCCTTTAAGACCGACCACACCCTAATCTTCCCCACACTCTATCTTCACTAACCAGATGGTAAAGTATACCTGAATAATATGATATCTATTTTCTAATTGCATAGTCCTGACTTTAGATGTCCATCACAAACTAAAGGAATATAAATAATTATTTTGCTGTTTGAGCCTAATAATCAGTAGAATAGAAATTCTGCCTTTACAGTTCACTGCAGAGGACTACTAAGGGAGAAACCTATTACCGGCTGCATACTTGAGCCATAATTTAGTGAAATTATTTATATTCCAAGAATACTGTTTGTGGACATCTAGAGATCAATTATATACCTATAGTGAGATACGCTGGGACCGTGAAATAGCTTTTATATGTCAAGTACTGTCCGCCCCATTCGTAACCTAGCATAACTCCTTCCATATCCATCTTGCAGCCCTTCTGAATGAATGCATGCACTGTAAGTCATTAAGAAGCGTTAGGTTAACGTATATCGAATGAAGTGCTGTGATTGATCTGTGGAAGAGATACAGGGTTATCCACAGAGATTCGAATTGCTTGAGAAAGGTAACCGAAGGCTGAAAATCAGCCTTCGTTACCTTTCCTGGCCATTCGGCTATCCAGAGAGCAGGCAATTCGCCAAATCCTGGCGAATTGCCTGAACATACGGTGCCTGTTCGGTCCCTGTTCGAGGGCAGTGAATCCCCATGAAAAAGCAATGCTTCGTCTATTCAGAGAACACAAACCAGCAGTGAAAGGTTCCCAAAATGCCCTGCCATTCGGTGGTTTAATTCGGCAAATTTATTCAGGAGAATCCATAGGCTTCAATGTTAAAAATATTCCCGTTTAATTCAATATCTAATAAACCGTTCATTATTAAATTCTGCAGCAAAAAGTCTCTTTATCTATAGATTTTTTAGGATACTTTAAGCATTTTTCAGAATTTTTAAAAAAAAATTAAAAGTCCGATTTTTTTTTTTTTTTCAGTTTACTTATTTTTTTTGTAACAGCCCTCTTTAGTATCATTCCCTGGACCTCCTGTGAAAATTTCAGACATTTTCGCTCAGTAGTTTCTTTGCAAACAGCGTTTCATTTTCCCAGATTCATACAAATGGTTTTTCTAATTTATTCACTGCCTCCTCTACATCACAGCTGCTTCGGCTCTGTGTGATTCGGCTCCTTTTCGGCTCCTGTTCGGCTCCTGTTCGGCTTTTTCAAAGGTTAATCCAGATGTTTTTGCTTGTTTTCAGCGTGCATTCGGTTTTAGTTTTCGTCAGGTTTGCGGCAGCTTTTCCCTGCAATTCGGGGACCCTGTGCTGTTTGCTGAATACACCGCAGGGTCACCGAAATGGGATCGGCAAAAGGAACCGAATTGAAGAGAACGAAAAGTCACCGAACGTGCGGTGACTTTTCGAATCTCTTTGGATAACCCTGATAGTCTCCCTATCGAGTGTGTTATGTATCTCCCTGAAGGAAGTTGCATTTAGTGAATAGGCCCCCACAATAATAAATTGTGCTGCAGGTGATGCCCAGTAACTGAGTGTTTATCTTAGCCAGGTGGAGGATTGGTTTATAATGGGAAAGGTTTAAGTGAATAGAATAGAGTTTGGTGTTTAAGAATTGAGGCGTGTATATCTGTGGTGCGGTCTATAAACCTAAAATATCTGTCCATTAGATTATTGCGTGTCGCAGTATCGCTACTAATCACAATCTATAATCACTTGTAAATTGTGTCTTGCTAATCCGTTGATAACATACGGTTGTATGAAACTTGACGTGTGAATAAATTTTGGTTTGAATTGTTTTACCGTTACGCAGTCTCATATCTTTATTGATTTTATGTGTTTAAAAATATCTAGAGAGCATCAAAAGAACTCGGGATAACGCGCCATATATTTGTTAAGACGTATATTCATTGATTGGTTATTAATCCCTATCTTAGGGGTTAAATACCAATTTATACCGCTGGTATTGGAGGCACTGTCAATAATATATATATATCTATGTATATCAACAATAAGAAAAATATGCGTCATAATTAATATATCCCTGACCTATTAAAGAAGTCAATAATCTCTAACAAAACTGAAATACAAGAAAGAACTCTACAGAACTAAACCGCCAATAATAAGCACAAACACAATGCAAAACAGTATACTGAAAGAAATGCACTATGCCCACAGACTGTTACCTGCCATTCAAAAGACATCACTCGATATGACCAAGATTCTCCAGAAATATGAATGGGACTTGTTTATACATTACGGCCCCTATTACATTCTTCACGCAATTGGTTTTGAGTGCGCAAATGCGCATTAACGCGAGGGGCAAAACCCTTTGCGCTGAACGTCGTATTACAACGTTCGCGCATATGATGCGTGTTATCATTTAACGCGGATGGACCTGCGTGAGCGTGATGAACTGTGCGCGTCCTATACTTAAAATTGTGAGCACAAATTCGTTCGTGCGCTGGTATGCGGATGGTATTCCAATCGATGCGCATCTTTTTACGAACGGCGTTTGTGCGCATAATTTTAACGGCTTTGAAAAGCTGGTGGTAACTGCGAATCTGAACGTCCTGGCAGAAACAAAAGACACCAGCACAAAAAAAAATACAGCACAGTATAGTTACACATTCTACAAAAACCCAAACATAAAAATTGTGAATTCGTGCATAGTTTTTTTTTATTGCTACAGCATATATACTCAGATTTACTTTGACAGGCGCAAAAACTAAAGTGAGTCAATTAAAGTAAATTGATGTCAATTAAGGTTCTTCATTCTGATTGGCTGAATCCAGCGAATAAAACAGTCCGCACACTGATTTACGTGTGCTATGTTACTGTGCGCATATTACTCTTCGTTTTGCGCGTCGTTTTTACGAACGTGATTTTAATACTCCGTTAAGTTTCACGCGATAATAGCAGACGATGCGCGCAAAAAAATTTGCGGGACGCGAACGAAATTGCGCAAAGAATGTAATAGGGGCCTACTTGTACTGCTTCTATTAGTGTCTCTTTTTCCAACCGTCAGACTGTGCTGAAACATTTTAACTGTAATGTTTCCCAGTTTAGCTTAAATTCAGGATATGAGTTTAAAATAAATTACTTATTTCACTACTTGCCATATAGAGTCTTCCCTTTTTATATGTAAATGGTTTACTTGATAGTTTGGTGGACAGACAGGTTGGCAGAAATAGAAACCAGAAAAGTGCATTTGTGCAATCATAAATATGTACAGCCCATATTTTAGGATGTGCAAACACGCCACAATTATTACTTACAAACTTGCAAGTCACAAGCTGTTCATTTTCATGTATTTTTTATCACAAACTAAGTAATGAAAACCCAAAATGTGTAGCTTGTAACCTAAGGGAGTGAATGCAGGAGCAACTAATTGAGAGTGTGCCAATCACACATTCTAATTTGTATGAATTCTGCATTTATTCATCTGAAACACAATTCAACAAAAAGACATCTTGACAATCGAATGGAAATATTAGTTGTATGGAAAATATTTTCATTTTGCAATTACTTGGTGCACTTGGAAACATCATTTGTAGGTGCATTGCAATAGATTTAACTGAACCCCCCTCCCATGGCTATTGGGTAATGGTTTAAATCAGAGCAGGGCTGTTTGTCTAGGTCTTAATTAGTCTCTCACCTGCTGGCCGTGAGTGGGCATGTAGAGGAAATTGATGTCCCACCTATTTATCCATTTTGTAGCCAGCCCATAGATCAGGAGATAGATCCACAGGTGGATGAGCAGAGGGGTACAGAAGCCCACCGAGCTTTGGGCCCAAACGCCTCCTTAACAATAGCGCTCACATAGGTGAACTTTAGCTCTAGGTTAATGGAGGTGATAGTGTTACGCCCGTATCACATCCCAATCGCTAACGGGTTAAAAATTCCTTTAGCGCATCGGTAATAACACTTTCTAGCGCCAGCCTACTGTACTTTGCGCTCCCTATGCTTAACATGGGGAGTGAAGAGAGTGATTAAGGTTACGATCACAAAGTCCTAATGCTAATTACAAACAACTAAGGTTAACTGAAAAGCTAGCCACATCTCTAAGCAGGTGCTAATTGATTCTGCTTCTGCGGAATCAGTTATCACCATCTGAGAAGCCCTCCCAAAAATCAGACACTCACTTCTCATCCTGCGGCGAAAACAGCTACCGCTTCTGGCTGCTGGGAGCAGAGTGAGACTGGGGAAAAAATCGTCCCCAGTCTCCCTCCAAGATCACTCCGTGTCCATACACGATCTCTTGGAAGCAATATCAGATGGCCCAGAAGCACAGTGAGTGCAAATTTTTCCCCTTAGCATCCCCATTATAGTTCAGGGCAGATGATAGTGCCCCTTCGTGGGCCATGAGGCTCAGGAGTTAATAGGCTTCTTGGCGGTCCATCCATTCTCACGTTAACTCCTGCTGCCAACAGGTGAGGTTTTAAATAAACGTTTAATTACTTGTGTATTTACAAACGACAAATTAATTTTAATAAAACAAAATATGTTGTCCTAATTTTACATGAACCATTTAAACTGTACAATAAAACTTGTGCAAAATTCACTTATAAATCATCCCCGTATGAAATCTGTTTAAAAATATGTTATAAGCACAAATTACATTCACTTCATAATTTCAAAGTGCAAACATATGCTTTTTTTTAGCATAAATTATGTTATATGTATTTTAGCAGCAGCAAAAAATAATACAGGTCACAAATTTTAGTATTAAGAATAGTATTTGAATTAATATTTTTATGATTTCTAAAAATATGTTGGACGTACATCTAATGAAACGTTTGTATATCGGCCTTTAACTGCTTTGATTTACATGTTTATTAAAAAACATAGGTGTAGTCAAATTAAAGTTTAGAAAATTAGTAAAACAATGTTAGAATCAATTGACTTTGCTTTTTTTAATCAACAAATTGTCAAAAAAGATGTTATTGCAGAGCATCCTACGGATTAAATCCCCAAATCAGTCTGTCTGTCTGTCTCACAATCTACCTATCTATTTATCTTGTAAGTTAGGAAACAGTAAAAAAATGTGGTTTTACTACAGTTATAAACTATTGACATATTTACAATGGAAGGTAATAGCCTTAGTGATAGAACTGAAGATTTAAGGGCATTTCGAGACAAAGGCGATAACTACAATCCTTTTGAAAAGTTTTATTGCTAAAGGGCAAGATAAGGAGCCTGTCAAACCCATTCTGAAGTTGGCAGACAAATTTATCAAATTGTCAAAAGCACAAAGCTAAAACTATCCATCGAAATCATCCAACCTATTCTTATCCTTTCTTGGAGCCTTTTTCTGCATTTTATTTGTCATCACATGGCCTCTCTGTTTTTATGTTTCTAGTCTAATCATGTCAAAGTCACCAGTCTGAAAAATAAACTCTGTATACTATATATCTGATTAACCCCATATCTCCCAAATTAGCTGAGAAAGCATTCCAATTATTTTGCTGTCTATTAGTGCAAAAAAACCTTTAAATTTTACCTCCAGTCTCATGTAAATGATATTGCATTTTTGAGCCTACATTTAAAACAAAGAATTTTTTTAAAGAAATGAGTGGGCAGTAGACTTTAACATTTGGAAGAATCTCAATTCATTTGAACTTTCGACTATGGTTGATTTGTTTGACATTCGAAACATGTGATATGAGCAAATCACAAAAGAATCGAAATACACAAGATGTGATTTGCGAGAAAATCTCCATTTAGTTAATCTCACCATTAGATACATGGGAGAGAGGGTCTGTATTAGATTTACTAGATGACTCCTCTCCATGCGTTACAAAGGAATTCAGAATAGGCCATTACCTAAAAATCAAGATGGAGCTACATGAAACATCTGAAAAAACAGTTATGAGCTAATTAAACCTAGTAATTGTAGCATGTTCAACCTTCATGTTTAGATGAGTGTTTAACTTTGTGCTACAATGTAACTACATGACCCACCATTGTGACATGTTAAAAGAACTAAACTGGCCATCACTGGACTCTAGACGCACCCTTCACCTTTCCAACCTGGTGTTTAAGAGCTTTTCTGGGAACCTACCACCCTACCTGAATAGGCTGCTTCCTCCAGAAGTTCTCTCATCCTATATCCTCCCATCCAGGACCAGCACCTTACTTGCAATACCACAATACAAAAAGAAAGTGGCTCGGTCCTCATTTTCCTACAGAGCACCGCAAATATGGAATAACCTCCCAGACACCATCACATTTTCCCCCAGTCTAAAGTCCCTTAAGAGCTTCCTATTAACATACCTCAATACGGAATGCACCTGAAAAACATGTAACATTATTTTCCTTTCCTGTAACTTTATTTCCTACATATTTATTTTTCTGTTGATCTGTATATTTCTTTATGTGTTAATATCTTGCATTTTACTATTTTGTATTTCTGTAACCACTCAATGTTCTTGAACCCAGGACATATTTGAAAACAAGAGAAATCTCAATGTATCCTTCCTGGTAAAATCCTTTATAAATAAATAACTCATTTGTGGAGCTAAAAAAAAATCATGGTGCCAATGGTTTGAATTTCTCTGAAGTGATATATTTCACATAGACAAACTTAGAGAGTTATGTACTTTAGATGATGAAAAAGAAGAAAGATATATATATATATATATCTCATACAGCGTAGGCGCCTATTTATAAACCAGATTACTATAGTGTTATGAAGTAGTTAAATTATAACTAAAAAGTAGTGAGATGCTGCCCAAAGGGGTAAGCGCAATATACAGAAAAAACAACCAAAATCTGCATTAACCAAAAATGAAATTATAGATACAACCTTTGTAGCGCATCAAAAATAGATTTAAAGGTAGACTTCAACAAAGAGGTATATCAAACATAAAGTGCTTCAGTCTTAAAGTGCTTCAATCTTAAGGTGACAAATATTCAATCAATGTACACATATAAAAGTGCAATGTGCCATAGAACACAGTAAAGTGCAACAATATATAAAATTCCAGCAGTGCGATGGGTATAAGAGAGTCTATAAAGTGCAACAGTGTCCGAATGTGCAAAATGTGAAAATTCAATGATATCCAATACAACAGTATGAATACCAGTGGGAAAAATTCCTTAAAATTTACTTCTCTTTATGTTCAAGCGATGCACAAATATAGTCCTCCTTTCTTGGTCTGTGTATCTCTTGCCGTCTCTCAATAGTGGAGAGGATAGCCAGAAAGGAGAAAAAAGTGAGAGAAAGGGAAAAAAAAATAAATAAATTTGGAGGGGAGAGAAAAAATGAAGAAATAATCGTGCAGAAAATCCCAATTAAATATGGCAAATAAATCACTCGTAGGAATATGGAAACTCACATTTATAAGAGCCCAAAAAATCCCTGGCTCTAGGTTTAGGAGCTTCCAGCCATATAGAGGGTGGCGTATCCCTTCTTAAATCTTCAACTCTGGTTGCGATGGCTACAATAAGATAATAGACAGCGCTCCCATAGTATATTACCGTATTATTATGATAAAAAAGAGGTCATAATGTATTGAACTCACCAGATATGGAGCCTCTTCCACACAGGCTCACTCAATACAGCGTCAGGTACACTATGGTGGATACCCAGAACCTCTTACCAACCGTCTGAGGGCCAGATATCAGGAGCTTCCAAGCGGTGGCAAGTATATATCCAAGGAGAGTAGTCAATAGAATATAAACCATATAAAATTTATTAAAAAATTAATTGCATATTAAAAAATGGACAGATGCGTTACCGAGACGCGTTTCGGCATTAACAGCCTTCCTCAGTCGGTATATTTAGATGCACTATTGTCAAAAAAATCTCCAAACAGGAGCAAAAGTAAAAAAGTCCTCTTTTATAGTCCTTTCATGGGATTATGTGAACCACATGAACAACATAAGACTTCCTGCATACTGTTGTGTGACCTCTGTGATTTCATGTCCGCTCATCAGGACACTGGATGCTGTATGGTTTCATTTTGCTGAGCACTGGGCAGGTGATATTTGGAGTCTGATTGCAGATGCAGTTTTTTTGTTATATACTCTATGTTTTTTAGCTATTTATTTTTAAATAGTACAAAGTAAGCATAATCTGTATTTAAATTAATTGGACTAGATCTAATTCTAGATTTAAAACTACTACTATATATAGATCCGACATCCTGTTGTGTGACCTCTGTGATTTCATATCCGGTTCATTACCCAGAGGTGCTTTGCAGTAATCACCTGACAGAGTAAACACAAAAAAAAAAAAAAACCTCACTGACAACCAGGAAAAGGAAGTAAATAAAAAAATAAAAAACACTGCTGCTCAAATAGGCAACAAACAAAATACATGGAGCCTGGAGATAAATGTCCCTCTGTGTATGCATCGCAAGTCCACAAAGGGGCACACTGTATCAGAATAACACAGTAACTCTGTGCTCAATGTCCAAACCATATATGAAGAAACGGGACCATATACAGAACCCATTATATTAAAAACACATATTGTCATTAGCATCAATAAGAACATATGTACCGCATGCCAGCTAAGAGAATACACATGCCCATAAAGAATAAAAAATAAAAAATATATATTTAAAGGAAAAGGTCTATGTGATTATCCTAAAATGGGGAGTTCTGCATATTATATATTATTCTAAACACTGGATAAAAAATGCTAAATATTAAAAAAGGGGGGGAGGGGCTAGTGAACCACTGTCTATCACATCTAAATACAATTATTCTAATTAGATAGGAAGGAGATAAATATAAACTTGTATAATATATACATTGTGAAGTTTGGGGGCCCACAGAGCACGTGCACAATGTCTTTCACAAACAAAACAGTTTTATTCACCCTTTCAGGGCAGTCAAAAAGGCAACATAATAAGTACACGCTTTGGTTCAGCGAAATTAAAGCAAAGTCCTGATCTTCAGCACAAATAAACAGAGAAATAATAGTGTCTCACCAACGCTTTAAACAGTCCCAAACCTAGGGAATCCTTTCCCCAGTATGTAGAAGCCTCTCCAGCAAGGCACAGCACGTCTCCTGCTTTTGGAACACAAACACACTGCTTCCACTGATTACTTTCCTTTTTCCTAAAAACTCCCACAATCCTATCTGGGAGTTGCTGGCTTTAAAACTCTTCCTGGACAGGAAGATTAACCCTGTGGTTACACTTAAAGGGTCCACAACCCAAATAGGGGTGAAACATATTGTCCATCCAGGACCCAGCCCTGCCGACCTCTACAACATATATGTGCACATGTATATAGATGAATGGGTATAATCATGTAATGCTTCTAATGAACCACAGTCTATCACACCTATATATAATTCCTCTAATTGGATAGGAAGGAGATGCTGTAAAATTCTATAATAATACATGAAGGGGAGGGATAAATATATTTGCTGCATCTAAAGTCGAAAGAAAAAAGGAAAATAAGCTGTAGACGTACGTATATAAAGAGAATGGAGTACCAACAAAAGGGCCATTATTCATTAAGAAAATGGCAAAGTTCGAAATCAGCGTTCAATCCGTATGGTTGTAGTGAATTCATCAAATAGATCCATTTCATCTCTTCTTTACCTAATCTCTTCTCCAAACTACCGCCTCTCCAGAAAGGTTCCAGTTTCTTGACCGCTCTAAAAACGAGGCCCTCCGGATTCTGATTATGCTTAAGTTTGAAATGTAATGACACACTATGCTTCTCGAAACCATTCCGAATATTCCGTACGTGTTCTTGTATTCGTTTATTCAAATGCCTTGTGGTGCGACCCACATAGTTCAGTCCATAGAACATATATTACGTTTCTAGAGAAGCAAGTCTCTCAATTTGATGGTCTCACCATTTCTTTCTATCTCTGTTATCGTATTCTTCTTCCCTCTAGTATTTCTGCAATTCAAGCAATTACCACATTGATGGAATCCTGCTCTTATGCCAAAATGATTAGGGGGTTTCTTTTTCTTTAATTTGTGTGTGAGTTCCATCTTTAAATTGCTTGTCCCTCTACAAATAATCCAGGGTACTTTTGGTAAACTATCTTTCAGCATAGGGTCTTTACATAGGATAGGCCAGTGTCTCTTAATACTCCTTCTAATCTCTTTATTAAAAGAGTTAAATGAAAAAACAAAGGGTACATCTTCACTGAACTTCTTTTTCCCAATCATATCCTTTTTCTTCAATAAGGCTGATCTTTCCATTGTCCTAACTTCCATCCTTCTTTCATCCAGAGTATGTGTCCTGTAACCCTTATCAGCAAATTCTGAATGTAGTTTAAGGGATTGCGTGTCATAATCCGAAATGTCCGTGCAATTCCTCCTCATCCTCATAAACTGTCATCTGTTCTTCATAGGATGTGGCATAATAAGTCAGGCACTGCCACTGTGGATACAGAAGGGTAGACCAACCTTCTAATGATATAAACTTAATGGGTTATTCAAAGAGAGCCAAATTGGCCACCGAATGGTGAATATCCCCATATGGTGCAATTTCGTGGCCATTCGGCTACTCAGAAAGCTGGCAATTCACCACCAGCAAAATACAGTGCAATTCAGCTGCAGTGAAATTCCCCATAGTGAGGTAATGGTTAATCTATTCAGAGAACACCGAACAGCAGGGAAAGGTTGTCAAAAATTTTTATTCAGCTTTTTTTTAAAAAGGCATTTTTTTATTCTGTTACAGACCTTTATATTGCTATTTATAGGACCTTATACATTATTTCCATGCATTATTTTTGTTTAAAATGCCATTTAAGAGTTGCGTTTTCCTTTATTTTTTTTTACCTCTGTTCAGCAGCTGGTCGGCTTTTTCTGGTGGCATTCAGCAGTCTGCTCAGCAGATCGTCAGCTGTGTTTGGCGGTTTATCAGAACCATTTGGCAGTTTTTCGGCAGCTTTTGGTGGTTTATCGAATCGGCGGGTTTATCGGCAGATCAGTTTGGCGCTCTTCGGGGACCCTGCAGTGAATGCTCAATTCACCGCAGGGTTGGAAAATTGAGCTCATCAAAGTATGCCAAATGAAAGGAGTATCTTTGAGGATGCTTAGGCTCGGGTCAGACGAGTGCATTCTGTGCGTCCGTGCACAACGGACGTACTTTCTGACTGACGACAAGGTAGTGGCCACACGGTCCGTTTTTGTGACTGACTTTTTTTGACTGATGTAGATGGGAAATAAAATTAATATGAAAAAACATTTTGTACGTCAAAAATGCAGTCCGTCTGACTACGTTCCATCACTCACACACAAAGCTATGCGGACGTTGCGCACTCCGCATGTCCGTCCTAGCGGTTTTACGTTCTTGCCTAACTTGCGTCCGTTTGCCGCGTCCGTTATGCGTCTGCACTCCTGTGCGGACGTACTTCGTATGTGAGTCTCTATTGATCAGAATTGTATGCTACCACGGACATACTAATGTGCGGCAACAGGGACGTGAACACTGCACTCGTCTGACACAAGCCTAAAGGGGTTATTCAGTGAGGTTATTCATGCACTGTCTATTGTTTAGGTCATATGGAGTGTCTACTTGGAGGAGTCATGACGACTGTGGAATTCCTCTTCATATGCATTTTATCACCTCAGCTAAGTATCACTTCCTTTAATTGTATTTATCATTTACTGTATCATTGTTTGTATTTGTCTTTATTGCATCCTTTTTATCTTTATTGTTTTTGTTCAGTATAATTTGTTATTCACTGCACACTCTCTTGCACTATCTTATGGTATACCTAAAAGTCACGTTTCAGAACATCTGGGACACTCAACTTCAAATTGCATTCTGTATTGTAATATGAAAAGATCAAAAACTGTATCTATAAGTGTTTATTTGTAATAATTTATGAGGAATATGTGTTCTTTTTAATATATAGTATTTAATGATTGCTCAATCTTTTGTGAAAACTTTTTAAAAAAAACATTACCACGGGCATTCAGATTTATATTGCATGCTTTATTGAAATATGTCATTCAGGTTTTGATTGGGCTCACCCTTTAGTGTCTATGCCAGAGACATGTTCAATATCTCCCACTCATCTATATATTCTAACCTCTATAATTAGTATGGGGAAATCCTTTCAGATCTCATTAAATGATGTGAATCTTAGCGAGTGAATCTCCTTTTTCTTTTGTGCTGCAAGCTGCTCACAGATCGGATCTATATATAGTAGTAGTTTTAAATCTAGAATTAGATCTAGTCCAATTAATTTACATACAGATTATGCTTACTTTGTACTATTTAAAAATAAATAGCTAAAAAACATATATATAACAAAAAAACTGCATCTGCAATCAGACTCCAAATATCACCTGCCCAGTGCTCAGCAAAATGAAACCATACAGCATCCAGTGTCCTGATGAGCGGACTTTAGCAGGAGCTAAAAGAGTCACTGACAATTTTATAGATTGAAATAAAGCTTAATTTTTAAAAAGACCTGAGAGTACTGGCAGCTTTCTGGAAAGTCCTCCCAGGCAGTTGTTTTTAACCCTTTCACTGCTGAGGACGTGTGGGGAACGTCCTCATTGACTCCTAAGGAAAGATAGGGTGTTCCTTTGAACCCCAATATCTCCCGACTGTTGTCAGCTACAAGGGTTATGTTTGGTATCATTAGAAAGGCCTTTCCAATGATACCAAACATGACCATGTTTAAAGTAAAGAAAAAAAATAATAAAAATAATAAAAAAAGAAAAACTTTTTTTTAAGATGTGAAATGGCTCAGCAGTGAAGGGGTTAAGATTTGGTTATTTATTTTTTGAATAGTTTTTTCTTTAATGCATGGGAAACATAGATGTTTCCCTCCACTGGGAATTCTACTCTGTTGATATAGATCCATCAGAGTGATATAGACTTAGTGCAATATCTTTCTTTGTTATATATATAAATTATTATTTTCCGTTATGTTAGTCATGTTGCTACATATACACAAAGATACTGATATGTTTCTGTGAACTACGCTGGAATGTTGCATCATTGTATCCTATATGCAGATTTTTTTACTTTCTGTGTGATTTATGCTTTATATGTTACTGTCATGGCTACTAGGCTTGCAGAACGTGTCCACGCCTGCTTTTAATTGAAGAGGCAGACACACCTGTGGGATCCTAATTGGCTGGTATATATATATATATATATATATATATATATACACACAAATATATGTGTTTGTTTATACGTTGGCTATTCCTGAAGAAAGTCTCTTTGGGGACTGAAACATTGAACTGCTGCCTTAATAAAATTGAATTTTATTCATCTCTAAAAAGAAGTCTCCGTGTGCGTCTGGATTTTGGTTCTTTCTCTTTCTTTATATATATATATACACACACATACAAAACCTTTTGTTCTATATATACATACATATACACGAGGATTGTGGTGTGGACGAAAAGTGAGATAAAAAGACTCCACGCTATAATTAGTTATGTTTATTATTGAAGAAGTGGCTTCTGCAATAATAAACATAAATATATATATATATATATATGCATACATATATACGCACACACACTTTATTGTGTGTGGGGGAGCTCTTTTGCACTCAGTCACTTTTTTCCTTTAAAACTGATGGGACAAGGAATAAAATTCAATGGCAATGTAGCTGAATTAAAATTACGCAAAGCCAGAGAGATGATTCATATCATGTTCTACTTTATAATCCTGAAATTCAAAATTGAATTTGCGGCTGAGAAATGGCTGTAAATTGTAAAGTTCTAAAACAAGGAAGGTTCATTTCATCCAGTGTAAATAACTTCTAAGAGTAGATCAAGCGAAGCTGTAAAAATGTTCTAGCATCCCATGAATAGCAATTGACTGATTTCATTAGTATAATTATAATATTCACTGCTTTTAAAGAGCTTCTTTATTACAGGAGACAATTTCATGTTCCTTATTCAAAGTCCAATTCAAAAGTAATTGTTTCTTTGTACATTTTATGCTAACAAAAGAAATACTAAAAGTTATGATTTATTTGGGAGCTTTGACCTGTTACCTACAAATCAAAATAATTACTCGGCTACATATCAAGTATCTGATTAAGTTGTTTGACTAGAATGAGGTATGTGGACGTTTATAATTAGTATTCATAATAATATTAATTATTATAAAACCAAATGATATGTTAGAATATTCAAATTTGGTTTTACATGTTCCCAATTATATATCATTGCATTGGTTAGCTTTTACTTGAAATTGCAAATTCTAAAATATAATACAGAAAAATTCAGTGACTGGGGTGCATAACTGATTGCTGGCTCTTCTTAATTTTTTACTACATTTCTTCTTTATATTTATAATTTCTATTTTTAATCTAACTTATTGCTCCTAGCTCAGAATAGTAGGACATGTATTCCTCTTATAAAGGTGTTTAGTTCTTATCACAATGATTAATCTGCAAGGTAGAGCAACAGGGTACCACAACTCCTCAGTTTAGTTACTCGTCATCCATTCACCGTTTCTGGGCTCCTCCTGGTGGTGTTAAGCATCTGTTATGGTATAATAGTAGGTAGGGAGAGTCTCAGCCTTGTTTGTCATTAGTCCTGTCCTCTGTAGGATTTATTTATTTATAAAGGATTTTATCAGGAAGGATACATTGAGATTTATCTCGTTTTCAAGTATTTCCTTGCTTCAAGAACATTGAATTGTTACAGAAATACAAAGTAATAAATTGCAAGATATTAAAAAAACAAGAAAAAACAACACAAATATACATATTAACAGAAAATGAATATATTCACTTTGTTACATGTCTACAGGTGCATTCTGTATTAAGGTATGTAAATAGGGAGCTCTTAAGTGACTTTAGACTGGGGGAAGATTTGGTGGCGTCTGGGAGGTTATTCCATAATTGCGGTGCTCTGTAGGAAGATGAGGATCGAGCCACTTTCTTGTAAATTGCAGGTCCTGGATCGGAAGTTATAGAATGAGGGAACTGCTGGGGAAGCAGTCTATTCAGGTAGGGTGGTAGCTTCCCAGAAAAGCTCTTAAACACCAAATTAGAAAGGTTTAGAGTGCGTGGGTTGTGTAAATGGTGGGTTGTGTAGTTACATTGTAGCACAAAGTGGCAGAATGAGTTATACAATGTAGTAAGTTTCTGAAGGTGCATTTGCGGGGCAGCTGCATACACTACATCTCCATATTCAAAAGCTGGCATAAGCATTTGCTGTACAGTCTGCTTTCTTACCGCAGGGCTAAGCCAGGATTTGTTTCTGTACAGGGCACCTAGTTTGGGGTAAAGTTTAGATGAGAGTTTTTCGATGTGGGGGCCAAAGGATAGATTTGGGTCTAACCACATACCTAAATATTTGAGAGAACTGACTGTGGTCAGCATGCCATTTGATTTTGTCCTGACACATAGATGTGGATTTTGCAATTTATGTAGTTTAGGTGCTATTCCAAAGAGCATCGTAACAGTTTTGCCAGTGTTTAGAAAATGTTTGTTATCTTTGATCCACTTTTCTACATCTGTGAATTGTTCTTGCAGCACGGCCTCCAACTGCAGGAGTTTTGATTTGCTGGTATAGATTACAGTATTGTCTGCTTACATGTGTACAGTTGAGGCTTTGCAGACGTTGGGCAGATCTTTTATGAATAGCAGGGGGCCAAGTAAGGAGTCTTGGGGTACACCGCAAGTGACTGGGAGGGGGAGGGAAGCGCTTTCAGAAATGGACACATATTGCGACCGATCAGATACATATGATTGAAACCAGGTTAGCGTGCGATCACCAATACCAGAGTTAAGTTTTTGTAATAGAATGCTATGGTCTACTGTATCAAAGGCCTTGGCAAAATCAAGGAAGATGGCTCCAGTTAGGTCTCCTTGTTCCATGCCAGCTTGGATATCATTACAAACTTTTAAAAGGGCAGTTGTAGTTGAATGATTTGGACGAAAGCCGGATTGATCTGGGGTTGAATAGTTCCAATACTGATAAATCACGTAATTGAGTGTAGACACATTTTTCCAGAATTTTTGACATTATAGGGAGCAATTATATCGGGCGGTAGCTGGATACCAAAGTATTGTCTCCACTTTTATGGATAGGTACCACCCTTGCAGTCTTCCAGAGTTTGGGTATGTATCTAGTCGCCAGTGATTCATTGATTAGAGTTGCGACAGGATTTGCAATTGCCAGTGCACTGATTTTCAATAGGATTGCTGGGATTTGATCAGGTCCAAACTGGTATTTCATTTTTTGATTTCGGAGAAGTTTAGTAACGACACTGAGAGGCACTGGTCTAAAACTGAATTTCTCTCTGGTACAGGGTCTTTGCACAGTTGGAGGGGCCTGACCTATGTGCTGCCTTTCTGAATGCGTGTTGTTTGCTAGCTTAGCAATCAGGGTGGTGGCGCACCCAACAAAATAATTATTAAAGGTATTTGCTACATCTAGGGGGTGTTGCAGGGTTTGGTTGTTTACTTTTAATTAGTATTAAAACAACATTCCATCCTAGGAGTTTCTCCAAATATGATATGAACTATAATTCTCCCCATGTTTCATGACAGGGTCAGTCATGTCAACCGCCCTTTATCTGTAATAAGTGCTTCTACTTTTCTCTAATATATGTCAGAGAATATGCTAACTGAACCACTGCACTGCTCTAATTTTTCCACCTAGTTCATCTATGTTTATTAGGATGGCATCATCACAGCTTGAGGGAATATAACCCACAGTTTTTAAAGGTTTAAGTTTCCAAACATAATAAACCTATCCTTAAAAATTAGCCCACAAAGACCAACATCATTGGAATCACCTGGTTGTTTTCTGGCTGATGACTTCTTTATTTGTGGGAACTATTGTCTTTCTAGTAGCATGTCTTGAGGGTAAATACAGGGTTATTCAAAGAAAGCCGATCTTGCCCCGAACAGAGAATTTCCCAGTACGGTGCCATTTTGGGGCTATTCAGAGAGCAGGTAGTTCGCCAAATTTTGGTGAGCTGCCAGCAAGTATGGTGCCTGTTTGAGGGCAGTGAAATCCCCATAGAGGGAAGCAATGGTTAATCTATTCAGAGAACACCGAACAGTAGGGAAAAGTTGCCGAAATGCCCTGTTGTACGGTGTTTTCATTCAGCAGGTTAATTCAGGCGAACCCCATAGGCTTCAATGTTAAAAATATTCCCATTTTCACTTAATATCTGATAAGTCGTTTATTCTTTAAATCTGCATTGAAAAGTCTCTTTATTTGATTTTTTTTAGGATCTTCTAGGCATTTATTTGGATTATTTCCGCAAAAAAGAATCTTTTTTTTATAACGGTTTTTCTTTTTTCTGTAACAGACCTTTTTATTATCATTCATAAGACCTTATATGTTTATTCCAGACATCTTCGTTCAGTAGTTTTTTTGCAAACAGTGCTTAAATTTTTTACCACGTTCGTCAGCTTGTCGGCTTTTTCCGACTGCTGGTCTGTGCTGCGTTCCGCAGCTCGGCAGCTTTTTCCAGACATATTCGGCATGTTTTTTTGTGGTTTGAGTGATCCCATACTTTGGATTGTATCGGATCTGCTTTTCAGCAGGTGCTCGGTGGGTTTTCGATTGTTTTGCAGTGGATTTTTTGGTCCATGCCCTGCACTACGGGGACCCTGCGGTGAATGCTGAATTCACCAAAGGGTAGTGAAATTTGATTCCCCCGAAGTGCAGGGAATGGAAGAGCACCAACATTTTGGTGTTCTCTGACTCACCCCCATAGTGCTTATGGAGGCAGATGTAGGGGGTTTAAGTGATCCCGATTTTCAAACGTAATGTAGTAACTTCTAAAGGGAATAGAGGGCATGCTGACTTAATTAATCTTCTAGAAATTTTGTTTGCGTAGAACATAATTGGTTGATGTGAGAAGCATAGAGATAAATGGTCCCCAGGAGAAAGGCATAATTCTAATGACCGCAATTTAAAATGAAAGGGGTAAAAAAAATTGCCGAAAAAATGCTTGAAAGATCCTTAAAAAATCCATATATAGACTTTTTACAGCAGAATAAAATAATAAATGGTTTATTAGATATTGAATAAAAACGGGAATATTTTTAACATTGAAGCCTATGGGATTCGCCTGAATAAACCTGCCGAATGAAACCACCGAACAGCAGGGCATTTCGGCAGCGTTTCACTGCTGTTTGGTGTCTCTGAATCTGCAAAGCATTGCTTCTCTATGGGGGTTTCACTGCCCCCGAACAGGCACCGTACGTGCTGGCAATTCACCAAAATTTGGCGAATTGCCTGCTCTCTGAATTGCTCCGAAATCTCCCCGTTCGCTGAATTTCAGTGTCCGGTTACTTTTCGGCAACATTTCGGATCTCTCTGAATAACTCCTAATGTCTATATGTTTATTTGATATGTATTTTACAATAATATCACATAACTAACATCTATGAAAAAATGTAAATGACATGACTGTGATTATAATGCATATTTAATTAACTGGTATTTTTTATTTGTAATAAGTTATTTATCTTGAAATGACCAGGCAGCAACTGGAGCAAAAAAAAAGGTTTCTTTGTTCCACTATATAATGAAATTTCACTGAGCTTTTGATCCCCTGTGCTCTTTAAGCACTTAAACTATACTAACATAGAAGCATGAACATTACAGAGCATAGCAAGTATTTTGTAAATATTTCTTTGGCACAAACCTATTTCCGCTGTGCCCTTGCTTTCCTATAAATAATTCAATGGACTTTAATTTCAGTACTTCATATGTGAAATCCAATAACAAAAATTAAAAAAAAAAAAAACCCTAAACAAAAACCCCTGTTGCTCTGTATTGCCATTATATTCCTACATATTTATTTTCTGTTAATCTGTATATTTGTGTTATTTTTCAATATCTTGCATTGTATTACTTTGTGTTTCTGTAACTGTAACACTTCAATGTTCTTGAACCCAGGACATACTTGAAAACGAGAGAAATCTCAATGTATCCTTCCCGGTAAAATCCTTTATAAATAAATAAATAAATAAATATCCATTGTGGGTCAACAATTAGTGTAAAAATAATATTTTTATCATTATAAACCAGCATTAGTTAGATTTATGAATGTATACATGGAATCTTTCCTTGGGCCATGCATAGGTACAGCAATACTGAGCTTAAATTTATGTTTAACGCACAAGAGAAAAATGAGAGAAAGTCACATCTGGACATGTGTAAGAAGCATAAAAAAAATGGATAACAGCAACTGTTTCATTAACTACTAAAATTAATCCTAGTGGGTGAAATGTCGTTTCTAAATCCTGATATTACCATTTATCAAACATATATGGATTTTTTGCATTGAAACGCTTGTCAAAGTTCATCTATGGAGGCGATACATAGACGATATTCTGATTTTTTTTCACTGTTACACAATCAGAATTTGATCAGTTTGTCTATAATTTCATTCAAAATTCATTAAAACCAAAGCTCAAATCGAAAAGTCAACAAAATAGGATGCAGTTCCTTATCTTCACCATAATTAAAAAACTTATATGGAACTTAAGCAAATTCCGCAAACCAACGGTTAAAAATAGTGTACAGCCATGGTGAAGCTACTACCCACCGCCACTGAAGCGGGGCATCCTGACCAGGCAATACTTCTAAAAGAACTTCTGCATTTGAAGAATACATTGAATATAAAGCAGCTGCTCTGGAACAAGAAATTAAGCTGAAAGGATACCCAAATATAATAATGAATCAGCAAACAAATGAGCCTTAAGTAGCAATAGGCAACTATTATTAACAGACAAACCCAAAGTAATGACAGGGTTGCCCCGGGGTCAGATGACGAGGACCCAACAGGCACAGCCGCACCGAGTCTGCAACCCGTTGCAGCGTCCAAATCGCCAGGCAGGGGGCGTGGAATGCCCTCACCCACTGCTCTTATTGGTAGGGTGGACGTGGGGCTTCAGCATTGCCGCAAAGGCATCATTGTGTCGCCAAAGTCATCGGCTGTGGGGGTGGAGCCTGGTGCTATTTAAGACCGGCAGTCCCTCAATGTGGCGCCCTGTTGTGGTTTCTGATCCGATAGGATAGAACAAGGGAAGAGCATGCTGACTATATTACTGATTACCCCTGTACTGACTCTGCATTTCTGATTATCGGTATACTGGCTCCAGCTGTCATGACTACGTTACTGATTGACTTCTGGTCATTCGTGTTCCGACCCAAGCTGTCTTTACTAGTTGTTGACTACATTGCTGATTATTCATTTACCGGCTCTGGCTGTCCTGACTTTGTTGCCCCATGGAGGGTCTACTCCCACTGGTGACTACTCCATTGGCACACTCTGCGTGGGCCTGTCTCCTCTCTCTTAGTTGTCACCCCAGCCACATAAGGACTGGGCTTGCTCTATATCCTGTCTGTCCCCCAAGCCACTCAAGGACTGGGTTTACTCTATATCCTAGTGCAGGGTTCAGCAACCTTGGCTCCCTGATGTTTTGGGAACTACATCTCCCATAATGCCCATTAGGCTGACTGAGCCACATGGGAAATGTAGTTCCCAAAACATCAGGGAGCCAAGGTTGCTGACCCCTGTCCTAGTGCATGGTGGGAAGCCACCCAGACACATTAGAAGCCCAGCTATAATAATGACTGATAATCGGGTCTGGTGTGTCCTTCCCAATCCTTCATTGCTCCCTTTTTTCCTGAGAATTCAGGATTGGTGTTATTTGTGGTATAGAAGATTTTTGGTGCTGTGTGTTGGGGTCTCTCATTCAGCTCTGTCGCCCTCACAGGTACCAGATAATAATCTTGCCAGGACAAGTATCACAGCGATGCAAACATTTGAGTGTTACATTGATGCACAATCATTTTAAAGTACTAAAGCTCATAAGTAGCCTATAAAAGGGACATACACGTGTGGTAAATGAAAGTTCTGTAACATGTATACAAACCTTCACAAATAATATTGCATTCTGACAGCAAACAATTGCTACAGTCAAACAGGTTTTTAACTATACAACTGTGGGAGTAGTATTGCATATTACAATGTCCCTGTAACTATGTAATGTCCCTAGTAATTATGTAGGAAAACTACAAGACCAGTAAAACCCCGATTTTGGCACATATACCATCCATTAGAACAGTGTCTCCCATACCTGTCCTCAGGACCCTCAAATAGGCCAGATTTTGCAGATTACCTTGAGGAAATGCAGACTGAATCCTGCAATCACTGAGCAGCAAATCATATCACCTGTGCTGTGCTTCACATATCTATTATTATTATTCTTTATTTATAAAGAGCCAGCATATTCCGCAGCGCTGTACAGTAAGCACAGTATAGACAGGGTTACAATACATTGAACAACATTTGACAAACAGTACAGGAGGAGATGAGGGCCCTATTCCCGTAGGAACTCACAATCTAGGAGGGTTGGGGTTGGAAACAGGAGGAGAGGACTGTAAGGTGAGAGTGATTGATGGTTGTGTCAGTGAGTTGGGTGGTAGGCTTCCCTAAATAGGAACGTTTTAAGGGAGCGTTTGAAGGAAGAGAAGTTAGGGGAAAGTCTGACAGTACGAGGGAGAGCGTTCCAGAGAGTGGGGGCTGCGCGTGAGAAGTCCTGCAGTCTATCATGGGAAGAGGTGATGCGGGGAGAAGCTAGGCGAAGGTCACTGTTTGACCTTAGGGAGCGGGCTGGGGTGTATTTGGTGATTAGTGAGGACAGGTAGTGGGGCGCTGAGTTAGTGAGGGTTTTGTAGGTAAGGATAATGATTTTGAACTTAATTCTGTAGTGGATGGGGAGCCAGTGAAGGGACTCGCAGAGGGGAGCGGCAGAGACAGAGTGGCGGGTGAGGTGAATTAGCCTACGGAGGCGTTCAGGATGGATTGTAGGGGGGAGAGGCGGGACAGAGGGAGGCCAGATAAGAGATTATTGCAATAGTCGAGTCGGGAGATTACCAGGGCGTGTATGAGTTGTTTTGTGGTGACAGCGGTAAGAAATGGCCGAATTCTGGAAATTTTACGCAGTTGGTATCGGCAGGAGGAGGAAAGAGACTGGATGTGGGGGATGAAGGAAAGAGCAGAGTCAAGTGTAACTCCAAGACAGCGAACTTGGTTTGATGGGGAGATGGTGATACCCTCCACCATGATAGAGAAGTCAGGAGGTGGGGAGGCATTGGAGGGAGGAATAAGTAGGAGCTCAGTCTTTGACATGTTGATCTTTAGGTGGTGGGAGGCCATCCAGGAGGAGATGCCATATAAACAGTCACTGACTTTTGAGAGGACAGGGGGAGAGAGATCAGGGGTAGAGAGGTAGATCTGAGTGTCATCAGCATAGAGGTGGTAATTAAAGCCAAAGCTGTTGATGATTTTGCCCAGGGAGGAGGTGTAGATGGAAAAGAGCAGAGGACCAAGGACAGAGCCTTGAGGTACACCAACAGATAGAGGCAATGAAGAGGAGGAGTTACGAGCAAAGGACACACAGAAGGACCTGTTGGATAAATAGGAGTCAACCCAAGCAAGTGCAGTGTCACCGAGACCCAGAGAGTTGAGGGTCTGTAGAAGGAGAGGGTGGTCAACAGTGTCAAAAGCAGCCGAGAGGTCAAAGGATGAGAATAGAATAGTGTCCGTGTTTTTTAGCAGTTAGGAGGTCTTTGGTGACTTTGGTGAGGGCAGTTTCAGTTGAGTGTAGGGGACGGAAGCCAGATTGCAGGGGGTCAAGTAGGGAATTGGAGGACAGGAAGAGGGAGAGGCGGTTGAAGACTAGTTTTTCTAAGAGCTTTGATGTGAAGGGAAGCAGGGATACAGGGCGGTAGTTGGATGGAGAGTTGGGGTCTAGGGATGGATTCTTTAGTAAAGGGGTAACTAGCGCGTGTTTGAAGGCGGATGGAAAGGAGCCAGTGGAGAGAGATAGGTTGAAGATGTGTGTGAGAGCAGGGGTGAGGGAGGAGGAGAGGGGAGGAATTAGATGTGAGGGAATGGGGTCGAGCGGGCACGTGGTGAGATGTGAGGAGGACAATAAGGAATTGACTTCCTCCTCAGTGGCTGGGAGGAAGCAGCAGAGGGTGGCAGAGGGGACCTGTGGGAGTGGAGGTGGCAGATAACTATCTTGTGTTGGGATGTTGCTTCTGATAGTTAGAGTTTTACTGAGGAAGTAGTCTGCCAGGTCTTGAGCGCTGAAGGCAGCTGAGGGGGGAAGTGCAGGTGTGTAGAGGAGAGTGTTGAAGGTGGACCAGAGCCGTTTAGGGTTGGAGGACAGCGTAGATATAAGAGATGAGAAGAAGGATTGTTTGGCCAAGTGGAGGGCAGAGGTGTATGACCGGAGAATAAACTTGAAGTGAACAAAATCAGCTTCAGAGCGGGATTTCCTCCAGGCACGCTCTGCGGTGCGGGAGCATCTTTGCAGGTAGCGAGTCTGGAGGGTGTGCCAGGGCTGAAGCTGGCGGCGTGGGGCCTTACAGAGTCGAAGAGGAGCAAGAGTGTCTAGAGCAGAGATAAGCGTAGTGTTGTAGTGATTAGTGGCAGCATCAGGGCAGGTGAAGGATGAGGTATGAGGGAGGTGGTGAAGTAGGTTGGAGAATTGATGGGGGTCCACAGCATGTAGATTTCTGTGAGTGTGTGTGCGGGGTGGGGGAGCAGGGTGTTTAGGAAGTCCAGATAGGTTGAAAGAGAGAAGGTGGTGGTCAGAAATGGGGAAAGGGCGACATTTGAACTCAGAAATGGAGCAGAGGTTGGAAAAGACCAGGTCAATAACGTGACCATCGCGGTGGGTAGGGAGGAGGGAGGATTGTGTGAGTCCAAGAGAGGACGTGAGTGAAAGAAGTTTGGAGGCAGCAGGAGCGGAAGGATCGTCAATGGGAATGTTGAAGTCCCCGAGAATTAGGCATGGAAGATTAGAAGACAGGAAGTGAGAAAGCCAGGTAGCAAAGTGGTCAAAGAACTGGGAGGTTGGTCCCGGTGGGCGGTAGATGACTGCCACCCTGAGGGCCAGAGGAGAGAACAGGCGGATGCAGTGTGTCTCGAAGGAGGAGAAGGAGAGGGATGGGGGTGGAGGGAGATGCTGGTAGGTGCAGGTGGGAGAGAGCAGGAGTCCGACCCCGCCACCATTTCTCTCACCCGGTCTGGGGGTATGGCTCAAGTGTAGACTGCCATGTGAGAGAGCAGCAACGGAGGCCATGTCAGAGGGAGTTAGCCAGCTTTCAGTTAAAGCTAGGAGGTTGAAGGAGTTTGAAAGGAAGAGGTCATGGACGGCTGTGAGTTTGTTGCACACAGAGCGAGCGTTCCAGAGGGCGCAGGAGAAAGAGGACAGGCGCTGAGGGATGATGGGAATGAGGTTGCTGGGCTTGCAGGGAGGTGATTTATGTGCGATGGAGATAGGATGAGAGGGAAATATTGGATGTGTTGTGGGGCCAGGGTTAGGGGATATGTCACCTGAATAGAGTAACAGCAGGAGGGTGAGAAAGAGAAGGTGGGAATGGGATTTGTGGGAGTGGGAGGCAGCACGATATATCTGGAAAACCTGGCGAGGCAGAGGGTCCTGAGGACAGGTTTGGGAACCACTGCATTAGAAGAAGCAAGGAGATCCCTGTAGTAAGTGGTTTTCAGTTACATTAAAAATGCATTTGATAAAAAGTACAAAACTGTTCTAATTTGTTTATTTTGCAAATACATTAGAATAAACACAAATTAGTTTTAATATGACACAATAGCACAAAGGTCACAAAATGAGAGAAATGATTCAGTGGACACATTCTTCTAAGAAACATGTCTTTGGTTTTGATTATTTTAAAGCACATGGATAAACTTCAAATTCTTTTTTTCTCCACCTCTCTTTTGGATGGAGGGCATTATTGGTAGTGCATAAAGCAGCAGATGGGATGCACATTTTCAGTCTCAGCCCATCTGCACAAAGCAGGCCATAACATTTTTATATATGTGTGCATAGTCTGTTGGCTTAGTCTTGTGATAGTTAAAGAACACACCGAATCTGTTGTCCAGCGATTTGGGCAATTATGTGAACTTTAACAATTTGTTGTTATTGGTCGCACATGTCTTGGCTCACTTTGTTTAATTAGTTCCCAAAAAAAACCAAAACAAATGACTCAATCTTGCACAATATTTAAGCCAGCACATTTATGTTAGCTCAATTGAAATAATCATGACCTTAATGTAATCATGCCAGAAACTACTTTGGAAGGTAGCTGGTGACATTGAGTCAAAGGATTTACAATGGGCACTGCCAGTAAAATGAATTATACTCATACAGATAAATAAATACAGAGCTCTACAGATGCAACATGACTGGTTGGTATGCTAACATATTCTATAACATATATCATTTATTTTATTTTAAAACTGGACAGGCATGTTTTTTTTCACGAAACACATATTTGCAATAATAATAAGCTATGACACAAGAATCCCCTTGTTTTTTGTAGTAGAATTTTTTTAATTTTTTAACGTTCAGTGACTTTTCGTTCTCTTCAATTCGGCGCAATTTGGCGATCCCATTACGGTAACCCTGCGGTGTATTCAGCAAGCTCCACAGGGCCGTCGCAATGCAGGGAAAAGTCGCTGAAAACTCAGCGCAAAACCCGGCGAAGGCACACCGAAAACACCCGCAAAAACATCTGGATTAACCCCGCCAAACACGCTGGAAAAACCCGAGCAGGAGCTGTTCCCAGCGCAGAGCAGCCGCCGGAAAAACCTGACACCGCAGACGAACGGAAAACAAAAACAGTACGCTTGAATGTTTGAAAAGTGAAACGCTGTTTGTAAACAAACTACAGAACGAAAATGTCTGAAATTTACATTTAAGATCCAATGAATGATAATAAAAAGGTCAGTTACAGAAAAAAGAAAAAATGATTTAAAAAAAAGAAAAGGGGAAAAAAATGTTTGCAAAAAAATCCAAAAGTAAAGAGACTTTTTACTGCAGAATATCATAAATCAACGGTTTATTGGATATTGAAATAAAACGGGAACATTTTTAACATTGAAGCCTATGGGATTCACCTGAATAACCTGTCGAATTAAACCACCGAACAGCAGGGAAATTTGGCAACTTTTCACTGCTGGTTTTTGTTCTCTGAATAGCCGAAGCATTGCTTCTCTATGCAGGAAAGGTAACCGAACACTGAATTTCAGCGTTCGGTTACCTTTCGCCAGCAATTCGGATCTCTTTGAATAACCCTGATACTTTTTTAAAATTTTCAACAGATGTGAAATATTTTTGACAGCGCTGCAACTATCCATGTACTTTCCATCTTGTCACAATCCTCTGATCTATGTTTCTTGATAACAAAACCGAGACATATTACACACGTGAAACACGTGAGCAAATATTAGTGCATAAAATATTATAATCATAATTTCATTTATTTACATTTTATACTGAGCGTTTAAATGGGGAAATTATGTTACATAAGTGTAAAACTGATCAATAACCTAGCAGCTGTGGTCTATAATGCAATCAATAGATCGTAGGCTTGGATAGTTATGCAGATTCTGAACAGGTGGGCCATTTGAATGCAGAAGGCAATAAGAAACATGTAGTTTTCAGGGAAGGGGTGGTGGGGAATAAAATGCAGCATGATCGAAAGGAAGAAAATCGTTTGTAGCAGCTGGTAATTAAGAAACAATTTTCACATTATGAGCAGAATGCTCTCTATAAAATAGTTTTGCAAGAAACTATCGTGCCATTATGGCAAAGGGTCATATTTTGCACAGGATCACATTTAGAAACCTGTTCAGATTAAAAGGTTAATATAGCAGATGGTATAGGAAAATTGTTTGAATTTCAGTGACTCCAATTACAGCGATATCTCCAATATGTTGCAGTGCTCCAACATACCTGATGAATTTCGTTAATAGACTTTATTATGATGACTGATCACCCGTGGTGAACTAACTTTAATTCCTGTGCAACGCAAACTGGATGCACTTCGTATATAAATTTGACCTACACAGGACAGAAAGCTTTGCATTGTCATTTTAATTGGTCCAACCAAAAGGTGTCAAATACACATCTCTAAAAGCATTTGTGGTTCCCAGACATACACTGTTAATTACAATCAAAAATATGTTTATTTTCTTATTTTAAAGTTGGAAATGTGAGCTTTAGGATTGGTAATTGGATGGGGAAATATCATCATCTAGCATTTTTTGATGCAGCAGATGTGTCAGTATTCTTTCTCAGCAATTCATGTAGGGGTTACACAAAGAACTTACGTGTCTTTGCGGAGATTGCAAACAATGGAGCACATCGCTGCTGCAATGACTACAAATGCCAGTGTTTCACAAAAGGGAAAGCCAAGCAGTGACAGGAGAAGCCTCACTGTGAAGATTCTCCTGCATGGTTTGGATTTCCTTTTTATGAAACGCTGAGCCTTGTTGCCACTGCAACTGCAACATGAGCAGATCACAACCTGTCAAAAAGAAATTGAGCAAACTTTCCTCAGCATTGCAATAGCCAGATAGAACTGAGGGATAGTTGTGGGGCCACTCAGTACTGTACTGAGATAAGATTCAGTTGGTTATTATAGAATATCCCTGTACAGAACAGATACAAGGTGTCACTGTAATTTCCATATCCAGGATACAGATTTTCCACACACTGATATTATTTCTAAAATTCTATTTGTATTTTGGTAGCCGCTTCGCATTACCACATTGATTTGATTAAGATAGCACAGTACCACCCAAAAGGAGGGGGGGCAATTGGAGAGTTGCAAGTATGCAATAAAGGATCCGGGTAGTAGTCTCAACCAAAAGACTTGCAGGGCTTAACCCTTAGATGTATAGAGAAACTCACAGATCCCAATGATCCAAACAGGGATGAGGAATCATATTATAGTCACCACAAATACCCAAAAAAGGAATTTCTGACCATTTTTATTATGTATCTTTAATTCTTTCTCACGTTTACTATATATGACAAAAATGGCATTACTGACTGTATCTTAATATTGCAGACCCGTGTGAAATTGTGTAAGATAAGGGGCACCAGCTAGAGCAGTGCTTCCCAAACCTGTCCTCAGGACCCTCCGCCTCGCCAGGTTTGCTAGATATCTGAAGCACAGCACATGTGATAGGATTTGCTGCTCAGGGATTGCAGGATTCAGTCTGCGTTTCCTCAAGGTGATCTGCAAAATCTGGCCTGGTTGAGGGCCCCGAACAGGTTTGGGAAACACTGAGCTAGAGTTTAGGGGACGTATTTGAAAGTTGGTGCTAACTTAACCAAAGCTGTTGTAAACTTAACGGGCCCTATTACATACTTAATGTTAACATTGGCGCTCAGCTGTGTGAGCATTAACGTTAGGTTAAGTGGTCCATATTACATTCCGATCGCTAATGGGTTAAAAAACTTCAAATCGGAGATTGCTTGAGTCTACTGAACTTTGCGCTCCCTATGCTTAACATGGCGAGCGCAAAGAGTTAATTTGAGTTAGAATTCTAAAGTCATAATGCTAATTACATGCCTCTGTGGTTACTAAAAAGTTTACCACAGCATGGATTGCACTACTGCGGAATCAGTTATCACCAGCTACAAATCCTCCCAAAAATCAGATACTCACCTCTCAGGCGGCCCGATCCGTCGCTTCTGGCCACAGGGAGCAGAGTGAGATTGGGGAAAAAAAGTCTCCAGTCTCCCTTCGGGAGGCGCTGGTTTTCCTCTTTAGTGTCCCTGTTTTAGTGAGCAGTATGTAATACTGCCCTATAATGGCTCTGCTAAGTTTACAACAGCTCTGGTTAAGCTAGCACCAACTTTGGAATATTACCCTAGAACTTTTCAGCCATCAATGTTTCTGTATATTATAAAAAATACATGAAAAGTTAAAAATTAGCAAATATACATTATTTTATGCTTTTAGTCTCAGAATAACAATTATATTTATGCAAAATATACTTTTTATTCTACATTTGAATGTTGGCTATGCATACCATTATTCATTAAAATAGTATTTTTTAAGAAAGGGCACTAATACAGTATATTGGATTAGTAACACTTTGATAACAATAGTAGGAGATATCTTTCCTGATATTTCATACTACCGTAGATAGAAACATAGAAAATGTCGGCAGATAAGAACCTTTCGGCCCATCTAGTTTGCCCAATTACATGGATACTTTACCTGGATTTATCTTTTGTTTAGGATAGCCTTATGCCTATCCCATGCTTGCTTAAATTCAATTACTGTTTTGGCCTCTACCACTTCAACTGGAAGGCTGTTCCATGTATCCCCCACCCTCTCAGTAAAATAATGCTTCCTGATGTTACTTTTAAACCTTCGCCCCTCTAATCTAAGACTATGTCCTCTTGTTTTGCTACTTTGTTTCCTTTTAAATATACTCCCTCCCTCTACCTTGTGGATTCCCTTTACGTATTTAAATGTTTCTATCATATCTCCTCTGTCTCGTCTTTTTCCAAGCTATACATGTTAAGATCATTAAGCCTTTCCTGGTAACTTTACTCCTTCAAGTCGTACACCATTTTAGTAGAACTTCTCTGAACTCTCTCCAAGATGTCTATATCCTTCTGGAGATACGGTCTCCAGTACTGCACACAGTACTCCAAGTGAGGTCTCACCAGTGCTCTGTACAGTGGCATGAGCACTTCCCTTTTCCTACTGTTAATACCTCTCCCTACACAACCAAGCATTCTGCTAGCATTTCCTGCTGCTCTATTACATTGACTACTTACCCTTAGATCCTCTGAAATAATGACCCCTAAATCCCTTTCCTCAGATGTTGAGGTTAGGACTGTATCAAATATTCTATATTCAGCCCTTGGGTTTTTACGTCCCAGGTGCATTATCTTGCACTTCTCCACATTAAAACTCAATTGCCACAGCTCCAACCATTTTTTTTAGTTTACCTAAATCATTTGTCAATTGGCTGATCCCTCCAGGAACGTCAACGCTGTTGCAAATCTTTGTGTCGTCAGCAAAAAGACATACTTTACCATTAATACCTTCTGCAATATCACTAATAAAAATATTAAAGAGAATGGGTCCAAGTACTGACCCCTGAGGTACCCCACTGGTAACAAGACCTTATTGGAATCCAAGCTCAAAGATTGCAATTTATTGATAAGCCTTCTATGTGGAACAGTATCAAAAGCCTTACTGAAATCTAAATAAGCAATGTCTACTGCACCACCTGTGTCTATTATTTTTGTTACCCAATCAAAAAAATCAATAAGATTAGTTTGGCATGATCTCCCTGAGCTAAACCCATGTTGTTTCTGATCCTGTAATCTATGTGTTTTTAGATGTTCAACAATCCTTTCCTTTAACATGGTTTCCATTATTTTCCTCACTACCAGATACTCGAGTATAGCGCGACCCGAATATAATGTGATGGATAGAGATTTATTGTGGAAATGAGAAAATACTAAAGACTCGAATATAACGCGAGGAGCAAAATTATAGAAGTATACTGTACCGGTAAACAATTAAAATTCTTCGAGCTTCTCTTAACACAGTCAGGCTCCCCCTCAGGTCAGGGTGCTCTGCTCTAGAATGATTGTAGTTGTTACTAAGTATGAAGCCGCTGGCCACCCATCTTCTTTACTTGTGATAAGATGGCCGGCAGAGCGAGGCGACCAATGCAGTGAATCATTCACCGATAGCCAGTACGCCAGGAGGTGTCATTTTCTGACCTCCGGCTCCAGCAGGCAGGCTCAACCACCAAATTGTGGAGCGAGGGTGCATGCTCGGTTTTAAGCCAATCTTGAATGATTGGCTTAATCCGAGCGTGTCCTCTGACTGTGATTGATCCCACCTCTCCCGAATCTGGGAGTTCCTGAAGTGTTTGCGGGCATCAGGGAGCCCACATTCAATTCAGGGAGACTACCGGAACTTCTGGGAGACTTGGGATCCCTAAGCAAATCAAGTGTTTTTTTAAACTCGATGCAGATGTCTTGAATATAATGCGACCCCTCCAATTTTAAGGTAAACTTTTGTCACCAAAATCTAGCGGTATACTCGAGTATCTACATTTATCATAAATACGTTTATAAGCAACTTTCTGCATCCTGGATTAGAATTAACCCTCAATTAATATAACAAAAAAAATTATGTAACATTTGTCAGAAACTGAAAAAATATGCATATTGTATTTCCTATCAATCATTATTAAGTTGTCAGGGGCAAATTATGCAGCATACATAATGCATTATAATTGTATGTTTATCCTCGTTATCAATAGAACATTGAAACACATTAAATGCATACATTCTACTAACAATTTGCAATACTGTATGACAAAGTGGTAAATAACAATGGTATTTTAGACACAGAAGATCTTGAATATAAAGAATTATATTAGTGGAATAAATTGATTTTATTATTTTACTTAATTAGATATGGCTTCAAAGGCTATAATACCGTTTATAAACAAAACTACTTTAATATTTTCCATGGCACGTTTGTATTTTGGATAACATTACTCTATGCGATTTAGTTAAGTGCACACATACAGGGAGGAAAATAGTGTGTGGTTCTTTTAATTAATGTGTTAATATGTTATGCAGTGTGCTTGCATGTACATTATTTCACTTTTCCATATACTGTTCTCCACCCATAATGCTCATGTTCACCTTGAACAAATGTTGAAGCTGAAAACCATTTCTTCAAAAAATTATTAGTCATTAAAAAAATAAAAAAACTTTGCAATAACTGAACGGAAATGAGACAAAACCACAAACAAACAAAGGAATAGAAACATGAGGCATAGAGGGCCCTGCTCAGAGGAGCTTGCAATCTAGGAGAATTGTGGTGGAGGTAGAAAAGAGTTTTATGAGTAAAAGTTTTATTGATGTCAGGATCACTAGCACTAATGTTCTGTTTCTCCACCAAAGCACTGAGAATGTGATCTCTTAACTTACTGTTGTGATGAGATGGCTATAGCTCCCAGTCTAGATGAATTACAGACAGTGACTCAATCGAGATGACACCTTGAAGATCTGTTGAAGTTTTATTCCAAAACTGTAGAAAATCCACAACAATATACTGTACATCCGATAGGTCAAAAAATCATAATGAATCTGAGTCCATAAGGCTTGCAAAGGATTACTGGGAAGGGAACAAGGGTGGAGCTATCTGAACAGGAAATCCCTGCGCCATGAGGAAGGGAGGAGAGAAACCCAGGGGTAGATAAGACATGTGCAATTCTTAAAGGCATATCACAAGTCATGTGAAACATGACACTCCCCGTCGAAATCTATGATTTCTATAATTAAATAACTTTGACTAAAGTTCAAAACAAATAAGTGAAGATTCTTTTCCAGGAACATCTGAAAAACAAGAGGGAAGGGAAGAACAAGAGAAAAGAATGCAACATTAACAATTCTTGCAGATCTTGATATTGATGGTTCAGGCTGTGTCAAGAACAGTCAGTGAGCCCATCTTCAGAGGGGAAGGCAGCAACATGCACCAATCCTTCTTTCCTCTCTTTGTCTCAAATTGATGACTTGTGAGGCTTGTCTTCTTCTTTGGGCAGAAGGAGTACTAGTTCCTTTATAGGCCTGAAGTAAAGGTGTGGAGAATCTTCTTTCATGAATAAGTTGTAAAGTTTTCTGGTCCAGTACCAGTCCAGGAATTTTCTTGCGACTCCAATTGATGGAATGCACCAAATACGATCAGGCTGCTATGAAAATATTGATTGGAATACAAAATGCTTATATGCCTTGAAATGAACTTTGCTCTAGTTAGCATTCTATTAACAGGCTGACAGTTCAGAAATGCATCTCACCTAAGAATCTGCAGCCATGTGTAAATGTCTTAAAGCACACCCAAGATAAGGGCGGAGGTTAGGAAAATAGGGAGTAAAAAAGTCCAGAAGCAAACAGATGTTAATTCCTGTTAGATAGTGAAACGTTAGGAAAACTTGTGAAACTGCAGAAATGTTTATCTTTGTGTTACTCTGTATTTTAACTTTTAACATGCTGCTGTATGCATTTTAGTAGGTGTTACTTCTCTCTGATAAGATATTGAAATGTCATGTAAATGTATATAAGCACATGTAACCAAACATACAACGGAGAACGAAGCGAAGGAAAACTTTGTGTCTTGTCATTATTTCCAGTTACTTCCTTCTCTCTGGTCGACCATGAGTTATTTTGTTACGGAGAGATAGTTTAGTTAGAGAATAGAAGATTACGGACACACATCAAGCTGAGGCAGAATTTTCCAGCTATCACCAATCATGCGTTCCCAAGAGTCTCCCATGTGAAAGGAGTGAGGTGGGTTGAATTCCCATTTACACTTGTCATTCAAGAAGTTCAGTATCTTTTCTGCTCGAGAGGCCTCTTGAATTGTGGGGGGGGGGTCTTTACAGATGTGCCGCTTGTGACATTGTTTGTTTGTATCAGAGCTGTTTGTAAATTGATGAGCAATGTGAAAAAGGCGTGCAATGGCTCTTACAACAGAAGACCACTTGGAAAAGCGTTCAAAACGGTGAGGACTCAGCCTTACCCTTTCTTTCACAGAGGTGTTGAGTGTAACGGTAACAGCTCTAATTTCTTTATCCAATTCTGGTTCAACCAGTTCAAATGTAGAATTTGTAGAATTTGAGATGAGGTCTTCATTCAAGAGTATTGGTGGGGATAGCCATAATGTGTCCAGAAATGCAGTAGCAGGTACTGCACGCGTACCTCGATCAGCAGGGTTGAAGTTAGTGGACACATAGTGCCATTGTTCAGGTGCAGAGAACTTTCTTATACGTTCCACTCTGTTGCCTACATACACGTGGAACTGTCTTGTCTGATTATGTATGTATCCTAGCACTATTTTACTATCTGTGTAAAAGTCAAAGGAGTCTATTTCAGTGTCTGTTTCAAGTTCTATAAGCTCAGCAATTTCCACACCTAACACAGCTGTGCAAAGTTCAAGCCTTGGAATCGTATGTGCAAGTTTTGGTGTGAGCTTGGACTTGCCCATGATAAATCCTAGACTTGCTCCACCGCTGGGATCTGTGACCCGAAGATAAGCCACTGCAGCTATGGCTTCGTTGGATGCATCGGAGAAGACATGGATCTCTCTTCTGGTGGCATTCTTTAACAATGAAGGGGTGTAAGCACGTGGTATCTGGAGTTGTTCTAATGCTTGTAGAGATTGTTTCCAGGATTCCCACCTTTGTTGTTTCTCCTTGGGTAAGGGGGTATCCCAGTCTGAGCTTTCAGAAGTAAGCTGTCTCAGCAGTATTTTACCCTGAATGATGAGAGGTGCTATGAAACCCAATGGATCATAAATACTGTTCACTGTAGACAGAACTCCTCGCTTTGTGAAGGGTTTATCACAGGTTGATGCTTGAAATGTGAACGTGTCTTGCTTAACGTTCCAAAGCAATCCAAGACTGCGCTGTGTAATGGAAAGGTCCGTTCCTAGTTGGAATTTCTTCACACTGACAGCGTAGTCATCAGAGGGAAAGGCTCTCATGGCCTTGTCGCTGTTCGAAATGATTTTGTGAAGTCTGAGGTTTGCAGTGGCAAGCATGTTCTGAGTTCTAGTGAGAAGGTCAATAGCTTCTTCTTCTGTAGGCAGAGATTTGATTCCTTCGTCTACATAGAAGTTCTTTTCGACGAACTGTCGTGCATCAAACCCAAATTCTTTCTCTCCTTCTTGAGCCGTTTTCCTCAGTCCATAAATTGCTACTGCGGGAGAAGGACTATTACCGAAAACATGTACCTTCATCCGGTAGTCTATGACTTCATCATTGACATCATTGTTGCGATACCATCGGAACCTGAGGAAGTTTCTGTTGTCTTCACGAACGATGATACAGTGGAACATTTGCTGAATGTCAGCCATAACAGCAATTGGTTCTTGTCTGAAGCGAAGTAAAACTCCTATGAGGTTGTTGTTCAGATTAGGCCCAGTGAGAAGACTGTCATTAAGGGAGACACCTTCATGTCGAGCACTTGAGTCGAAGACCACCCTAATCTGATCAGGCTTGCGAGGATGATAGACACCAAAGCATGGAAGATACCAGCATTCTTCTCCTTCCTTAAGCGGAGGTGCAGGCTCAGCATGATCTCTCTCAAGCACTTTCTGCATAAAGTCCACAAAGTGTCTTTTCATCTCAGGTTTCCAATTCAAACTGCGTTGTAAAGAAGTAAACCGTGCTTCTGCATGTTCTCTGTTGTTTGGTAGTCTCTTTCTTGGAGTACGGAATGGTAGAGGTGCTACCCAGCTGTTGGAATCATCTTGGTGGAACTCTTTACTCATGGTTTTCAGGAATTCTTTGTCTTCCATGGTAGCTGCCAACTCGTTGTCTTTAGATGTTACCTCAAACACTGTGTTGCCGATGTTGTCATCCAAGAAATTAAGAGCTTTCTCTTCGTCCTGTATTATGTGTCGTTGTGCGCTCTTATGAAGCAGTCTTTCCTTCACATGATATTGGTGTGGTCGTCGTGCAGAACAAGAAGTCCGACCATTTGGCAGGACGTGTGTTTTAAAGGAGGACACAGAGTAAGGTTTTCTGCCTTTGTCTCGACAAACATTGCCTATGATGACCCAGCCTAGATCCAGACACTGAGCATATGGAGCATCATGTGGACCGTTGATTTGTTGACGAACTTTGTGCACCCTTAAGATGTCTCGGCCAAGCAACAGTAGGATCTCAGCACTTCCGTCGAGGGCTGGTATTTGTAGGCTATGTCCTTCAAGTGAGAATGGTGCAAGGCAGCTTCCGGAGTAGGGATCTCCTCTTTGTTGCTTGGAATCTGGTTGCACTCAGTGATAGTGGGCAAAGGTATTTCCACATTGTCGTTCAGAGGAGCAACCACAAGACCGCTGGCTCTCCTACCTAAGACTTCTGTAGTGCCGGTGCAAGTAGTTAGGGTATATGGTAGAGCATTTTATTTTATGTTCAAAAGTTCAAAAAATTGTGTTGTTGCAAGAGATCTGTTACTCTGATCATCCAGAATGGTATACAGTCTTATGGCCTTTTCAGGTTGACCTCTTGGGTATACACGAACCAAACATATCTTTGCGCAGGATTTGTCACAGAGTCCTTCTCCACAGACTTCCGTACATGAAGAGAACACTGAGGTGGAAGGTACTGCTTGATCTGTGCGCTCCCCGCCTTGCTTTGCCTCAGGAGGATTGTTTGTGGGCTTAGTAAAGTTGTGCGGATATGGATGAAGAGCTTGTACATGGTCATCGCTGTCACACTCTATGCATTTAATGATAGCTTTACAGTCCTTTGCAAAGTGTTCTGTGGAGGCGCAGCATTTGTAGCAGACCCCAAATTTCTTTAAAAGTTCTTTACTTTCTTGTAGGGTTTTCTTTCTGAAGCCAATACATTTCTTAAGTGGATGCGGTTTGTTATGTATGGGACATTGGCGATTTGGGTTCTCGATGTTCTTGTTTTGTTCAGTCTTTTCAAGAACTGTAGCAGGTGCAGGTAGAACAGTGGTCCTTTTCACGGACACTGGTCCTCGATGGTCTCTGTGTGTCATCCGTGTGTTTGTAGGTCTTGGAGGGGGTGAACTGAGAGGGTTACCTTCACCATAGGAGAAACTTGGGTCATTCTTTGTGTCTGCAATTCGTTTGATGAACTCACAGAAGTAGGAAAAAGGAGGAAAGGCAACTTGATGTTTTTCCTTGTATTTTGATCCAAGCGCTGCCCAATTTTCTTGAAGGCCATACAGTAGCTTGAGAACAATAGGGTTGATGCCACGAGGGGTGTCAAGGTAACTGAGACCAGGTAAGCGGATGTCAGCTTTAGCGAGTTGAAGCTCCAATAAAACATCGCTGAGTTCTTGAAACTTTAAATTCTCTCTAACGGAAATCCTTGGGAAACTGTGCAATCTTTTGAATAAGGCATCTTCAATGGCTTCTGGACTGCTAAAGGTACGTTCAAGTCTGTCCCAAGCAGCATTAAGGCCTGCAGCAGGGTTGTCAATATGAACCGCTTTGAGCCTCTTGATGCGTTCAGTAGACTGGGGACCTAGCCATCTGATGAGCAGATCTAATTCTTCTGTAGCAGTGATGTCTAGGTCACTCATTGTGGCTTTAAAGGTGGATTTCCATCCTCTGTAATTTTCAGGCTTGTCATCAAACTTGGTGAGGCCTGTCTTTGTGAGCTCTCTGCGAAGCATGTATTTAGCAAACTGCGACATGTCCATGTTTTCAGACTTTGGGTGCATGACTGCAGGTGACTTGGGAACATATGTTGGTGCTGAGGCATTCAACACTGGAACTGGTTTAAAGTTCATTGGCATGTTGGTTTGTAGCTGTGGAGCAGTGTGCTTGCTAGTAGGTACTTGGCTGATGTCAAGGTAAGGTGGATAGTTTATTATGCGCATGCTATTGTCCACTGCTTGGTGAGATGCTGCAGTCTGGTGTACTGGAAGATACAGTCAGGTCCAGAAATATTGGGACATCGACACAATTCTAACATCTTTGGCTCTATACACCACCACAATGGAGTTGGAATGAAACAAACACAATGTGCTTTAACTGCAGACTGTCAGCTTTAATTTGAGGGTATGTACATCCAACTCAGGTGAACGGTGTAGGACTTACAGCAGTTTGCAGATGTGCTTCCCACTTGTTAAGGGACCAAAAGTAATGGGACAGAATAATAATCATAAATCAATCTTTCCCTTTCAATACTTGGTTGCAAATCCTTTGCAGTCAATCACAGCCTGAAGTCTGGAATGCATAGACATCACAAGATGCTGGGTTTCATCCCTGGTGATGGTCTGCCAGACCTCTACTGCAACTGTCTTCAGTTCCTGTTTGTTCTTGGGGCATTTTCCCTTCAGTTTTGTCTTCAGCAAGTGAAATGCATGCTCAATGGGATTCAGGTCAGGTGATTGACTTGGCCATTGCATAACATTCCACTTCTGTCCATTAAAAAATTCTTTGGTTGCTTTTGCAGTATGCTTTGGGTCATTGTCCATCTGCACTGTGAAGCGCCGTCCAATGAGTTCTGCAGCATTTGGCTGAATGTGAGCAGATAATATTGCCCGAAACACTTCAGAGTTCATCCTGCTGCTTTTGTCAGCAGTCACATCATCAATAAATACAAGAGAACCAGTTCCATTGGCAGTCATACATGCCCACGCCATGACACTACCACCACCATGCTTCACTGATGAGGTGGTATGCTTAGGATCATGAGCAGTTCCTTTCCTTCTCCATACTCTTCTCTTCCCATCACTCTGGTAGAAGTTGATCTTGGTCTCATCTGTCCATAGGATCTTGTTCCAGAACTGTGAAGGCTTTGTTAGGTGTTGTTTGGCAAACTCTAATCTGGCATTCCTTTTTGAGGCTCACCAATGGTTTACATCTTGTGGTGAACCCTCTGTATTTACTCTGGTGAAGTCTTCTCTTGATTTTTGACTTTGTCACACATACACCTACCTCCTGGAGAGTGTTCTTGATCTGGCCAACTGTTGTGAAGGGTGTTTTCTTCACCAGGGAAAGAATTCTTCGGTCATCCACCACAGTTGTTTTCCGCGATCTCCCGGGTCTTTTGGTGTTGCTGAGCTCACCGGTGCATTCCTTCTTTTTGAGAATGTTCAAAACAGTTGTTTTGGCCACACCTAATGTTCTTGCTATCTCTCTGATGGGTTTGTTTTGTTTCTTCAGCCTAATGATGGCTTGCTTCACTGATAGTGACAGCTCTTTGGATCTCATCTTGAGAGTTGACAGCAACAGATTCAAAATGCAAATAGCACACTTGAAATGAACTCTGGGCCTTTTATCTGCCCATTGTAATTGGGTTAATGAGGGAATATCACACACCTGGCCATGGAACAGCTGAGAAGCCAATTGTCCCATTACTTTTGGTCCCTTAACAAGTGGGAGGCACATCTGCAAACTGTTGTAAGTCCTACACCGTTCACCTGAGTTGGATGTACATACCCTCAAATTAAAGCTGACAGTCTGCAGTTAAAGCACATTGTGTTTGTTTCATTCCAACTCCATTGTGGTGGTGTATAGAGCCAAAGATGTTAGAATTGTGTCGATGTCCCAATATTTCTGGACCTGACTGTATGAAGGCAAATTGTCTTGGAGTACAGTAGGTGCGGAGAAGAGACCTTGGTTGAGTGCTTTGGTTGCTGTGACAGTGAGCTGACGTTCTGGAGAGGAATGTGAAGAATCTGAGGCATAAGACACAGCTGAGTGTCTGCTGCTACTGTTGTCTCTTTCACTTTCACTAGCAGCCTGTTCTAAAACTTTTAATCTTGCCATGGCCGTGGCATGTTCACATTGTTTTTCCAAAAGTTCCATTTCCACTTTGTGGCGTGTGGCTTCAGCTTCCTTGCGTGCGACTTCAGCTTCCAATTCTGCCTTCTGGCGTGCGGCTTCAGCCTCCATTTCTGCCTTCTGGCGTGCGGCTTCAGCCTCCATGCGTGCGGCTTCAGCTCCCATTTCTGCTTTCTTTTTGGCGAAGGCTGCCTGAATTTTGGAAGCTTCAGCATCAGCACGGGCCTTTATGAGTTGTTGACTGAGTGTGGAAGACCTTGATTGTAGGGATTTGGAAGACCTTGAGGAGTGTCTGGAGGATGCAGAGCGGTGGGATCTGGATTCATGGAGCTGTGCAATTCTTACTTCTGCCTTTGTCTTTGTTTGCAGCACTAGATTGTCTCTTTCTAGATTGAGCTCAGTGAATCTCTTTAGTTCTTCCAGTGACACTTTAGTGTTGTACCGCTTTAAGAGATGAATATATTTAACACACAGTCTTTGATAATTCTGATAAGCGACATCTAATTGCTTAATAGTGCTCTCTAGTTGTAATGCATCATGACATGGTTGAGAGAGAGCTGACATGCATGTGACATTAGTACACCATAGATCATTCGTTTGAGACACCAACTCTTTTGCGTGAGCTTCAAGATTTTCTTGTACTTTCCAGGTTGGTTTTGTTAATCTTTTTTCTCTTTTGTTTGGTTCAGGGTTTAATTCCTGATCTGAAAGGATTTCTGAGTCTGGTAGTGTGTCAGTTTGCATGTTGATTTGCTGGAACATTTTGCTGACAAGGAGAGGGTTAATGATCTAGTTCTATAGCAGCAGAGAAATGTATCAATTTTGCTCAGCTCAGCTAGTATTTCTAGGCACTGGGTGAAAAAAGATTTGTTTTTACTTTCTTTTCACAGTCAAATCACATGCAATGCGTACAGAGAAATAAACTGGTTGTAGTGTACAGATGCACTGGATAAACTGTTTGTAAGGCACAGATGTATTGAACTTTCACAGCACTAATATCCTTTGTTGAATGCTATGCTGGGACTTGCTTGCAGGCACATACAGGCTTGTGGTAATGGCTGCACTGTGTGAAGCTGCTATTTCCACTGTCCCTACCGTGTCTCCCTGTGTATCCAGAGCTAGCAAGGATCCTATGGAGGATGTCTGACTGATCTTTCTTGATCTTTTGGCTGATCTTTCTAAGATCTTCTGACTGATATATATGATTTTTTGACTGTTCTGTTTCTCCACCAAAGCACTGAGAATGTGATCTCTTAACTTACTGTTGTGATGAGATGGCTATAGCTCCCAGTCTAGATGAATTACAGACAGTGACTCAATCGAGATGACACCTTGAAGATCTGTTGAAGTTTTATTCCAAAACTGTAGAAAATCCACAACAATATACATCCGATAGGTCAAAAAATCATAATGAATCTGAGTCCATAAGGCTTGCAAAGGATTACTGGGAAGGGAACAAGGGTGGAGCTATCTGAACAGGAAATCCCTGCGCCATGAGGAAGGGAGGAGAGAAACCCAGGGGTAGATAAGACATGTGCAATTCTTAAAGGCATATCACATGTCATGTGAAACATGACAACAAATGTTTAAAAAAATGGGGAGGGCAATGAGAGGACATCTGTTATGTTGTGGAATAGGCGAGAAGAAGGATTAATCACCATCAGAAATGTGACATGCTAATCTGAAGAGATGGATTATGAGGGATTTCTTGAAGGACAGACAATAAGGGGGGAGGGTCTGACAGAGTGAGGTAGATCGTTCTATAGGACTGGAGCTGCCATTGAGAAGTCTTGGGCGCATGAGTTAGCTGTAGGGTGGAAACAGGACAGACAGTGGTCACTTGCAGAATGGCATGATCTAGATGGGGTGTACATGTGAAGTAGAGAAGACCTGTAAGGAGGGGTTAAGTTATTGAGGACTTTGAACCTGAGCGTCACTATTTTAAAATGTGTCTGAAAGTAATAGTCAATGCAGGGACTGGCAGAGGGGGAAGTATGCGGGGACTGGCGGGTGAGTAATACAAGTCTGGCATCTGCATTCATTACAGATTACGAGGGAGCAAGGTGGGCATTCGGGAGGCCAAAAAGGCGCAAGTTCTAGTTATCAAGTTGTATATAGGGGCAGAAAAAACTGTTTTGTGCCTACTTCCTAACAGGGTGGCTGCGTGGACCAGAAGTATCCAGCATGCTCCATTTGTAAAACATAACAAGAAAAAAGGTTGTCATTTGCGATCACCCCTGTAGCTCCACGCGAAACAAAACAGAGGTTTTAGTTGAATGGCCATTAAAATGTAAGCTCATCCGACACATCATGGCACCTCTAGTCAGGTCAGGTGAGTCCAACCTAATGAAACCAAGAACTGTTTTCTAAGCAAACCACATATGCTCATGCTGCTTCTCAGTCATGCGAGAGGCTGGTGGGTTTACATTTATAGCCTCAGAAACAATTCCACTTTGGGATTAAAAATAGTAGTAATCAAGTGGTAATGCAAGTATATTGATGAGCATTTTAACCGTATCTTGAGTCAGAAAGAGGTTTAGAGATTTACAAGCACAGATTTTCTTTAGACAATGGTATTGACTAGAGCAGTGTGTCCCAAACCTGTCCTCAGGATCCTCCGCCTCACCAGGTTTGCAGGATATTTGAAGCAAAGCACAGGTGATATGATTTGCTGCTCAGTGATTGCAGGATTCAGTCTGCTTTTCCCCAAGGTGATCTGCAAAATCTGGCCTGGTTGAGGGTCCTGAGGACAGGTTTGGGAAACACTGGTCTAGAGCATGCAGAAAATATTAAAATGTGAGTATATGCAGATAACTTGAGCTTATTCACTAACCACCATTATTATATGGTAATAACTACAAATTTACTTTAGTGATCTAAGGTGGATCAACTATGTGGAATCTATAGTGAATTCACTATTTATGGAACTTCTACCAGAATATGCAGTAATTTTCACCTTTTCTTCCCCTGTAGTTTCTTTTAAAGTTGTTCATTGAGGTTTTCAGTGGAGTTTCCACAGTAGTTTCTGCTAATGTAGTTCAGCATAGATTTTACTGTATTTTTCATTGGAGCTTCAGTTGAACTTGTCTGGTGTTGCTGTTACTGCTGATTTCATTGTAGTTTATTTTGGAATGCTATAAAGATCACCCCTTCAAAACTGCTTACGTATATTCACTGTTGTTCCAAACAGCACTGGAGCAACACTGAATGGAGGTGCGAATAGCAGTGGTTTCCTCCTATTACAGAAGACTAACGGTGTACCGTTGATCAAGGTTGTTTGTACAACTTCGACTGCCACTAATCAATTTTGCTTCTCCCGATAGCCAAAGTTTACTGTTCATTGTTTGCAACAATGGTGAATGTTGGTGTTACAGAAATAGTTAGTGAATAATCCCTTATGTCTGCATCACACACTGACAAAATAATGATACATTGACATAAATAGTCAAAGGCACCTCAAATGACTTTAGAAACTGTGCACATATTAGCTTCAGATGGATGAAAATAAAGAACGAAAGCACAAAATACAAGCTGTCAGATCAGAATGTAATGCCAGGCTATAGAAGACAGTGATAGCATTTGGGGAAATACTAAATTCACTTACTAAGTTTATATGTTGTCTAGTTTAGAGACCAGTATTTGGAATGATTGAAACAAAAGAGCAGCAAAATTGGGAACGTGTCAATCAGTGGGTGTTTGAATGACTTAGAGAGTTTTTAATTGAATCTCTAGTTTTTAAATGAATTGATACAACAAAGGTAATTACTCTGCAGGTGGATGCATTCAGTAATGGACTTGTGCAGAGAATGATGCCAGGATTACAATGGAATGCAAACGCAGTTTGGACACAGAATTTACAATATCCTTGGCTTATACACACCAATACACACCAATGCACACCAGAAACATTAACTAGAAAAGAAGAGCATGAAATGGTTTTTGAATATAATAGCAAAGGATTACAGATTCAGAACCTGCTAGTTTAATATTTAAAAACGGTCATATCAGCTTGATGTATTTCAATGTATCTATAGAGACGGAATGCTTCTATAGTTGCAAGGTAAGTTTAATAATGAATTATTAATAATTTTTTGTACATGTTTTTACAATAGTATGAAGTAGCAATAACTTGATAATGTCATTTATATCTTGACTAGCTCATTGTTTCAGGGATCCAATGTTTTTATAAGAAATATTATTTACTACTATTCAGAGTTTGCATCCTTTTTATGCTATTTTAACAATATATAATTTTCATTTGAGCTGATTGACTTAGACTGTAAATCAATGTGCCAACTCAGTCTAAAAATAGATAGATGCAATTTATTTAAAAATAATAAACCAGGACCGCTTTTATAACATTATTAAGAAATTATATTCGAGAAAAGTATGTTTTCTAAGTATGAGATATTTTATATAGTAGTTTAAGATGAAAAAAGATACAATATCCATGAGGTTCGAACTTATACTGTACATATCCCTATTGGTGTTGATTCAAAAGACCCTCATGGTGCATTTTCCAGTTGTACATAAAAGGGGAAACATTCCTTTAACCCTTTCACTGCTGAGGCATTTCATCGCTGTGTGCTGAGCTCATTTTTACCGGTTTCGCTCATCATGCTTAAACGCGATTTGAAGCCACATTTTATTATATGACCCAGACATATTATATATCGTTCTTTCCGGCAGACTCTGCAGATTCATAATATATCATTTTTATATGTATTCGTCATGTCCTGCCTGTATATTATGACAAAAAATGCAATAAAATTTGAATTTTTAATCGTCTGCAGCGTGTAAAGTGTTTTTTTTTGCATTTTATCACATGAGCATTTTCAGTTCTATTTTCTATGGGGTGCGCTTGTACAAAAATTAGAAATGGGGACTTGTTACATTTTTTGGGGGGAATTATGTGATTGTTGGCAAACGCACCCCCAGAAAAAAATCATTAGTGCAGCATCATTGTTCACATTATAATTGAAATGAGAACAATATTGCTGCATTAATAAAAACACACAAAATTTTTTTTTATTTTTTTATTTATTATTTATTTTTTTTACTTTTTTTTTTACTTTATACCTGGTCATGTTGGGTATCATTCGAAAGGCCATGCTCAGGCCTTTCGAATAACACCCCCATGACCCACTAGCTGCCCCGGTTCTGGAGATATCGGGGTTCAAAGGAACCCCCATCTCCACCAGGGGATTTCCTTGGGCAGCTAGGGGTTCCCCGGGCATAGAGGGGGGACCCGGGGCAGGAGCAGCCATCCAAGATGGTGGCCCCCACCGGGGCTAGGCCGCACTTCGCATGTCGCAATGACGTCATTTACGTCGGGATGGGCACGGACAGAGATGTGAGTATCTCCGCTGGGGCTCCTGCAAAGCGGATGACATGTGGGACACGTCCTCTGCTTATAGCGGGCGTCTATGAGGACGTGTCCCACACGTCATCCGCAGCGAAGGGGTTAAGTTTCCATATTTTCAATCAGATTTCTACTTACACAAATTAAAATTATAATTCATTGCTTGTTGATACATTTGTTTATATCATATTTTACCAGAAAAAAATCCAGAGCTTTTTAAAAAGCATTAAATTAGATAAAACAACATCTGACGGAGGAGACTTCCATAGTGTCTTCATTTGTACTATAAAAAAAACTTACTTTTGAAGCTGACAAAATTATCTTTCCTCCAGTCGCACTGGATAACCTCATGTCTTATGTAAAGCCCTGTTAATGAACAGGTCACCAAAGAGCTCTTTGGATTGGCCCTATTTGCATTTAAACATTGTACTCTTGTCTACTATTAGACTTGTAGCTTTGTAGGTCCCTACTAAACAAGTCGCTCTTCATATGGAAACTATTCCATTCCATTTATTAGCTTAATAGCTCACCTCTGCACTTTCTCCAACTCCATAATATCCTTCTTCAATACAGTTACCTATGACAGCACCTCATATTAAAGATGGGGTCTTATCATTGCTTTATGAAGAGCTAACATGAATATTCCATGACATCAACTAATATCTCTTTTTATACATGACAGGACATTACTGCACACTGTTGCAAAGTTTATCATCTATGATTATACCCAGTTTCTTCTCATTCACTGACACCCCCAACTCAAATTAAGTGTTTCGGCAATTTGTTTTTTTTCTATTGATCTCAAAACCCACCCCATTACGGTCGCTATTTCCCAAATCCTCTTACTTGAATGTTTAAAAAAACTTTTCTATCTTCGGAAATGGGTACAGCGCCCTCCAGTTCTTATAGGTGTCTCTGTGCCTTTAAACGAGTCTTCTTTTCATTAGGGATGGGCTGCCGGGTCGATTTGAACAGGAGTTCGAATCGAACATCGGCAATTCGAAGGTTCGGCGAACCTTGAACTTTTTGCGATGTTGGCAAAAAGTTCGACCGTTAGTGAAACGCTGTTTGCAAAAAAACTACTAAACAAAAAATGTCTGGAATTTACACATAACATCCAATGAATGAATGATAATAAAAAGGACGGTTACAGAAAAATGAAAAAACGAAGTAAAAAAATGAAAAAAAAATTCCAAAATAAATTCCAAAAAATGCTTAAAAGATCCTAAAAAATATAAAATATTCTTTACTGCAGAATATAATAATAAACAGTTTATTATATATTGAATTAAAACGGGAATATTTTTAACATTGAAGCCTATGGGATTTTCCTGAATAAACCTGCCGAATGAAACCACCGAACAGCAGGGCATTTCGGCAACTTTTCTCTGCTGGTTTGTGTTCTCTGAATAGACGAAGCATTGCTTCTCTATGGGGATTTCACTACCCTCGACCTGGCACCGACCAGGCACCGTATCTGCAGACAATTCGCGAACTGCCTGCTCTCTGAATAGCCGAATGGCCAGGACACTGGACACTGTTCCAGAGCCACACGTGAGATTGCATTTCTAAGAATATTTGTTGTTATATTTTATACGGAACAACACTATTGCTGTCTCTTTTGAGGTACACACTGTCTATATATATCAGAAGAGGACTGCAATATCTAGGATTCGAGATTGGTGGGAGGAGCCCCCTTAGTGGCTCGAAAGCGAAGGAAATTAGCTATTATGGTTCCTGACTTGTGAGTGTTATACCTCTGTTAACTTTTTGTGTGGAAACTATGCAATATTGCATCATTAGGTCTCTTTTTTTATTTCATGATATAGGGATGTTATTGATGCACCCAAAGTGGATTCCACACATCCCCATTAAAGAATAAAGAAAGTACAGTAGTATCATAAGAAATTGTGCTCCCGAATTTACATGTATTTTTTGTCATTCTTAGTTTGTGTGTGACGGATACACCCAACGGTGAGCAGCATTACATTTATGTCCACATCTTTGCTGTCTATAAGATTTATTTCACCAACATTAAATTAGACTAGCGCCTAGACACTGTTAACCCTAGTTAGGTATTTTTTTTACAATTAAGACATTGCAAAGCTAAGATTATGGATGTAAATATAATATTAAGAGGAACCCCAGCAAGGAATGGCTAGATGAACAATAATAAAACATCACTTTTATTGGGACAAAGCTAAAAAAATAATGAAACATATTTAATACACTAGGAAACAAGATCAAGACCAATACTTCAATGTTCAATGTTCTTGAACCCAGGACATACTTGTAAACGAGAGAAATCTCAATGTATCCTTCCTGGTAAAATCCTTTATAAATAAATAATACTAATTGCTCCAAAATAGTTTGCAAAGTTCACTGCATGTTTTTCTCCAATAAAGCTGCAAGTTGGGATAGTGCTAACAATGTATTCGAGTATGTATCCTTATATTTCAAGTCCTATGTCTCACAAGAGTGTTTATACAATTCCCAGGTTTCACTATTCATTTCAAACAATATGAGGGCTTGGACCCGTGGCCAAACGCCCCAAACTAGCACTCAACCGGATTTGCAAAGCTCATAACCTCACTCAGTGCTAAACTACCAAAATGCTATACACATTTCTATTCTCAAAATAGTCCTGTGTAGCTTTAACAATAAACTGAAACAATCCTTCAGTGAATCCGTAATATGATTTCCTCACAACAAACAGTGCACCCGACGCACGGCTAATCAGGGTTGCTAAACAACTGTGTTAAGTTTCTTCAGATTTGAAGACTTGAAACGTTGTGATTTCTGCAACATTGTATGCGAATGTACTATTGGAGGGAACATTGGTTGTGATTTATTAGGATATATGGCGAATGGGTCCTCCATTGAATTACTTGTTCTGGTGCTGTTGTTTTGAGTACTCAGATAATTTTCTATTACATTCTTCATGCAAAAACGCACGGTAAACGCGTGATTTTTTGCACAAAGCTTTAAACGTTAACGCGTGTAAATCAACGCTGGTATTACAATCCTCCCGCATTTTCTCATCCGTCAAAAAACAACACGCGTAAAACGTACGCACAAAAACGTTGCGCGCAGAAATCAATGTGCGGACTGTTTATTCACTCAATTCAGCCAATCAGAATTAGGAACCACAATTGTCTCACGTTAAGTTTTTGCGCCTGTCAAAGTCAATCTGCGCATATATGCTGTATCAATAAAAAAAAAACACGCACAACTTCTCAAATTTATTGGTTTGGTATGAGTACAATGTGTAACTATACTTTGTTGCGTATTCTTTTTTGGGCTGGTGTATTTGGTTTCGGCCAGGTTGATAGAATTTGCCTTTAACACCAGCTTTTAGGAGTTGCTAAAATTATGCACGCAAAGGCTGTGCGTTACAAACTGAGCATAGATTGTAATATCATCCGCATACCAGCGCACAAACGCATTTGCGCTCACAGTGTTAAGTATAGGATAAGCAAAGTACAGTAAGCTCGCACAGCGTTCGCGCAAGTTCATCCGTGGTAGACGTATACACGCGTTTGTTGTGCTGAGATTGTAATACAACGTTCTGCGCAAAGGGTTTTGCCCTCTCGTTAATGCGTTTTTTGCGCTGGTGCAAACATATGTGCAGAGAATGTAATAGGGCCCTAAGTGTATTATATATATTTCAGTAATTATTTTGATTTGTCCCTATAAAAGTGATGCTTTAGTATATTTTTATCTAGCCAATCCCTGCTTGGGTTGATTTTGGTTTTGTGTTAACTATTTATTTATTTACAAGCTAAAGATTCTTGTTGTTCGGTTTTGCTTTCACAGTGATTTAAAAGCTGCAAACGCTTACTCATAATAAATGTTATTACCTTCAACCAATTGTCAACACTATGCTAACCTCTAACATAAAAGATGATATCAATCTATATGTCAACATTAATGCATGAAGATCACACATTGAGCAGTGAGAATGGTAATAAGAAGAAAGTCCAAAAGCCACAGCAGCTCCTGTGATGGGCGGATTACAATGCAAAAATAGTATTAAACTAAACATTAAACTTTGAGCAGATTTGCTGCAGATTATCAGAGCAGCTCATTCTAGAAACTTTTACGGCTGACTTGCTACTGAGCAGCAAACATTCGCAGCTTACCAAGTCAAGCAAAATGACCTGTTAACTGGGAACAGGTATACTATTTTAGAATTCTATCTGGGGATGCCTTTTGATATGAGTGGATTTTGATTTGAGTTTTAGTTTTGTTTTAATTTTGTTGTTAGTTGAGACAGGTATAGAGTGCTATCACAGTGTCAAAATGTGTCGCGGGCTTACCTGGAGCTGGGGCAGAACCGCCCTAGGAAAAGAAGCCAGGAAGGGTTCTAGCCTCTGTGTAGTGGGAGTAGTCGCTGGGGCAGAGCCAATTACACAGTACAGGAAAGGGATAAACCAAAGACGTGGTCAGACGGTGCACAGGTTGAGGCTGGCAGAATAGATTCAGAGCTAGAGCAGGCAGAGGTCAAATCCAGAGAGGCAAGCCCAAATACCGGTAAGTAACAGCACCCAGTGTAAGTAGTACAATCAAGTGCTGGGACAATACGGAGGCTGCGTTATAAAGGCATGGATGTCCCATCAGGTGATGTTAATTGTCAATAGACTGCAGGAGGGAGACCAGGAGCATGATCTAAGCAAAAGTCATTACAACCATGATTACTTTAAGGATTAGGAGAACTAATGTGGTGGACTAGACAAGTCCAATATTGGATCCCCGGGATATGTCACAGACGAAAAGTCAGCAGGATAAAATGAAGTAAAATTTATTGCAGCACTAACGCGTTTCGACCTAATTCGACCTAATTGGTCTTTATCAAAGTGCAAAAAAATATAAAAAAAATATATATTTTTTTATATATTTTTTTATATTTTTTTAATATTTTTTGCACTTTGATAAAGACCAATTAGGTCGAAACGCGTTAGTGCTGCAATAAATTTTACTTCATTTTATCCTTTTGACTTTTCGTCTGTGACATATCCCGGGGATCCAATATTTCATCTATGGACCAGGTTATCACCACGGATGGTTGCTGGTAGGAAGGGCTGGTGAGATCATATCCACAGATTTATGCCTATATAGTCCAGAGCCGACTTTATGGGGCTCAGAAAAAAGTGAGTTGAATACTTTCTCTCTGGAAACCAGGTGTCATAAGGATGTACTGCGCAATGTATGTCTCCTATTATGTTTTCTAAATTATCTTGAAGTATTACTCACTGGACACTTGGCGTAAGCGCGAGGACTCTACCCATTATTTTAGAATTATCTATTACTGGCTTCCTGTCATTATGTCTTGAGCTGCGGAGGCAGGTGAAATTAACCCTTTCGCTGCTGAGCCATTTCACGCCTGTGTGCTGAGCTAATTTTTACCGGTGTCGCTTATGTTTAAACGCGTTTTGAAGCCTTATTTTATTATATGACCCAGACATATTATATATCGTTCTTTCCAGCAGACTCGGCAGATTCATATATATCATAATTATATGTATACGTCATTTCCTGTCTGTATAATATAACAAAAAATGCAATAAAATTAGAATTTACAAAGTGTAAAGTGTTTTTTTTTCACATTTTTAACATGCAAGCGTTTGCGGTTATATTTTCTATGAGTTGCGCTTGTTAAAAAAATTAGATATGGGGGACTTGTTACTTTTTTTGGGGGGAAATTGACACAATTTTTAACAAACGCACCCCATACAAAAATCGTTATTGCAGCATCATTGTTCATATTATAATTGAAATGGGAACAATATTGCTGCATTAACAAAACAAAAAAAATGATTTAGATTTTTTTTTAATATTTTTTTTTTCATTTTGATTTTTTTAACAATACCAAACATTAACCCCTAGCTGCCACAGATCGGGAGATAGGGGGTTCATTTGAACCCCCTATCTCTACCATTGGTGGCAGCTAGGGTTAACTCTAGAACTGACTTCATCGCGCTATGCATGATGACACCAGTCATCAGAGGGAGATCCCGGAAGCTTGGCCGACATCCAAAATGTCGGGCAGCTCCAGGAGAGGATCGGGATCTGGCACTTTTTGGAGCCAAATCGCGATCCGGGGCCCCCAAGGGGTTAAAGCCAACCACTGTTTGGAAGGGCAGGTTGTGCCCTTCCAAACGGTGCCTGCCTTTGACAGCTGACCTTTACGGAAGGGGAGGGAGAGAGGTCCAAAGGCACTTGCGGGGGGCACCTGTAATAGATGCCATCGCGCTAGCGCGATGACATCTATTGTCCCGACGGGGTCCCGGAGTGCCGAGCTGACATCCAAGATGTCAGCCCGCACCGGGGGGGTCGCAACAATCGGCCGGAATCCCAGCCGATTGCTGCCTCCTGTGCTAGGACGCACTCAGCGCGTCCATAGCATAGGAGAACCACTTGGCTGGACGCGCTGATTGCGTCCTTAGCAGCCAAGTGGTTAACAAGATTTAACAGAATTATAGCAAAAATAAAAGAGGAGACGTACAGTGGGCACTGTTTAGACAAGCTCACATAGTACAGCACTTGGGTGGAGGAAAACAAGAGGAATAACAACTTTATTATAAATTTAACGATGCAAAAAATGTGCTCTTTAACTTCATATCGAAATACAGCTTGTGGTTAGTGAACATGTACTAACCTTGACAAATGTATTTTGCAGAATAGATTATATTTTTTTCTTTACCATTCCATTTAGAATATTGCTTACATTCTTATCAGACTGTGCATATAATTCTGAGCACATAAATGTTCTACAGGATAAGCCTCATAACCCGTTGTTATTTGATTATATGATTGTGAATGTTATATATATTATCTAATTAAAATTATGAATTATTGAGTCGTGTTGATTGCTGTTTTTAAATTATCTCGTTTAGATAAATGATTCTGCCATCTGAGCATCTTGAGGAATAGTAAACATACATTTATATTTTGAATGCATTATTTAAGAATTGTAATAAAACAACTGCAATGATCATATACCTTTTAGCAGTGTACACAAAATATGTGACTGATAAATTAATTCTGTAACCTTTCCATTATATACTGTGCATTAATATATTCATGAAAAAGTTTATAAAAAAAATTGAACTGTACTGTTGAGCTGCCCTACTTTTTCTCTATTTGCTGTTCAAATGTTATATTCCTAACAGAACTTCTGCCACAGTAGTACTACATGCTCTTTTCTCCATATACATCTATAATTATTGGGAACTGTCAGGAACCTAGAAGAAAATAATTATGCCATTTGTTAATATTAATTCCAAAATATGTTACAAAGGCAATAAGGGCACATTAATAAACAAATAGAATTCATACATCTGTCTTCTAATATCACACTCAGTCATAACATGTTCTGTGTCAAAAATATACATTTCTACCCTGCTAATTGAATAATGGTCACAAAATAATTTTCAATATAGCCAGGGGTCAAGTCGGACAGGAATGCTTAAGAATGCAGTCCTCCCCTATTGTTTCAGGAGGAATGGATTTCCCTTTTGTATTTTATTTATAATGTATTTTATCAGGAAGGATACATTGAGATTTCTCTCTTTTCAAGTATGTTTATTGCTGTAGCGCTCTGTATCACCCTTATAAAACTGCCCATTACTGTGGAGCTCTGTGACAGCCCCATAATGTGTAGTGTTTATGGGGGTGTAACAGAGCTCCACAGTAATGTGCAGTGATGTATGGGTGTCACAGAGCTCCACAGTAATGTGTGCAGTGTATGAGCAAATCACAGAGCTCCATAGCAATAAACTCACAGTAATGAGGGCTGCTCAGTCCAAAATGCCGTGCCTATATTTTGTCCCAGTCCAGGCCTGGCGCTGCGTTCCGGGGCAAGATGCCGAGGTAGAATCTGCCTCGGAATATCACGCTTAAATGGGGACGCTACAAGGAAATCTGCAGGTGCTGAGTTTCGCCATTAGCTTCCCCATTTTAGTGCAAATTACAGAATTGGGACCATAGTCTGTATAAAAACATGAGCAGAGGAGTCACATGCACGTTTTATTGACTGTACAAGATAAAATGTTTTGCAGGGCTTATTCAAGCTTGTCCCCCTCGGATGAAAACAAAGTTTGCGATGGGGAATTTGTTACAGCCCTCAGAGGGGGATGGGGAACATTTTTGAATGAATTTTTTTATACAAAAAAAGTTAAACATTGTAGGAACTGCAATCCACTTCCCTTTATCTTGCATTTATTGGCCGACAGATAGAAATGGACTTCCAGGCGCACCTTCTCAATAAAACACTGTTTATTGAGAAGGTGCGCCTGGAAGTCCTTTTCTATCTTTCCATTCATATTGTGTTCTGAGGTTGTAAACACACACCTTCTGGTTTGCAGCACTGACTTATAAACGAGTGTACCCTAACAGAATTTTAATAAGAAAAGCGCCAGATTCACATCCCCGCCTTCTTTCCATTTATTGTCCGACACTAAAACAAAATAACCAACTATGCATTAGTTTCAGTTTGAGTTGATATTGGAACCATGATTGAGACATATGTTTCTGCAAGGAAAATGGTTATTGTTGAAAAAGTTATTGAATTTCACTATTATGTTTTTGAGTAACATTACTGATACTAGTATATACTAGTATCAGTAATGTTATCATTGATTAATGTTGTTACATTTACCCTATTGTTGACTGGTATTATATGTAACACTTTTTTTTTCTTTTACAGCCAATTAAGTGAAGTCACGTTTAATCATCAAATTTACAAAAATGTGAACATTCAACCCTCCAGATCCCAGATAACTGTCAAAAAACAACTCTCATAATAAGTCCAGTAAAAAGCATAGTTGCTATGGTTGGTATTTGTGGAAAGAAATAAGGTAACCGTTTAAGAAAAATGACATTTCAGCGTTGAAAAATATTTACAGAACATGATTCTGTGACACATAGTATGCATGTACATGGCCTCTGCTACTTATTAAAGCAATTGTAGCACATGTAATCAATTTCATGGAAAGCCTAAGAATAAATTCACCATGAAATGAAGACCAGCAAGAGTTTTCTGAAACAGCAACCCAATTGCATAAAGAGTGTTGGGCAACAATGTCAACACAAATAGAAAAGATTAAATAATATGTATGGTGTGTTGTCATCACATTACTTTCTTGGATTTCTACCTGATGTTTGTAAATATGAAGTATCAGCTATATCCGTAAGAGATGGGGCGAGAGTTAAGGATGCATAGGAGTTACCAAATGTACACCTCTTTAGATTCTGCTTTCTGTAAATTGTCTATTTCAAAGACATCATACCAAACATCCCAACATACAGGGTTATTCAAAGAGAGCCGAACTGGCCCCGAAATTGCACCGAACAGTGAATTTACCTGTATGGTTCAATTTCGTGGCCATTCGGCTATTCAAAACCTGACAATTCGCCAAATATACTTCTCTATGGGGATGTCACTGCCAGCGAAACACTGTGATCTTCGGCAGCAGTGACATCCCCATAGAGAAGTAATGGTAAATCTATTCAGAGAACACCGAACAGCTGTGAAATATCAGTGAAATGCCCTGATGTAGGGGGTTTCATTCGACAGGTTTAATCAGGCGAATCCCATAGGTTTGAATGTTAAAAATATTCTCTTTTCTTTAATATTTATTAAGCTGTCTATTCTTTTAATCTGCAGCAAAAAGTTTCTTTATTTATTTTTTTAGGATTGTTCCGGCATTTTTTGTGATTTATTTGGTAATTTTTTTGTGATTATATATATATATATATATTAAATCGTAGTTTTTTCTGTAACAGACCTTTTTATTATTATTCATAGGACCTTATATCTAATTTTCGTTTAGTAGTGTTTTGCAAACAGCTTTTAAAAGTTGGGGTGTTTTTTTGTTTGTTATATTTTTACCCTGTTCTTCTGCGTGCCAGCTTTTTCTGGCAGCTGGTCGGTGCTCTGTTCTGCAGATTGTTGACTTTTTTTGGATGCGTTCGGCGGTTTTGTACCAGCTTTTTGCGTTGCTCATATTTTTTTTTTCCGCCGGCTTTGCAAAGGTTTTTCGTATACGTTCGGCGGATTTTCTCTGCACTTCGGGGACCCTGCGGTGAATGCTGACTTCACTGCAGGGTCGGGAAATTTGATATGCCCAGAGTGGGAACAAAAGAGCACCATTTTTGAATAACCCTGATAATGTTCAGTTTATTCACTTTTAATGGTACTGAAATTGAATTCTGTGAAATATGGATAAATGGGGATTAGGGAACTGGGCAGTAAGTAATCTAATTTATTGTGTTTAACTTTTACAATAGTATAATATGCACAAAACCTATCTGCCTAAAATAAATAAAAAAAATCGAATTGTATGTCTCCTGGGAAACATCTAATCCAAGCACATTCAAATAATATAATGTAGTGAAAAACTGGGGAATAAAAGAGAAAAATATAACGATATAAAGGAAAGCTGTTAGAGGAAAACTTGGCTCTGAAATATGCAAATTACAGGTATTCAAGAAATTTCCCAAAAAGAGAGAACTACTTCATTGTGTAAACCTCACTTGTCTGTACGGTCTGTTGTCCTAATATCCAAAACACTCTCCTGGTCCTGGTTTAAAAATTATATATATATATATATATATATACACAATACTTGTCTGTACAGCCATGGACATATGTTTTGAGAAGGACACAAATATTAATTTTCACAAAAGGTTGCTGCCGCAGTTTTTATGATGGCAATTTGCGTATACTCCAGAATGTTACAAAGTGTGATCAGATGAATTGCAATTAATTGCAAAGTCCCTCTTTGCCATGAAAATAAATTTAATCTCAATTAAAAACATTTCCACTGCAGTTCAGCCCTGACAAAAAGAGACCAGCTGACATCAGGTCACGGATTCTCTCATTAATACAGGTCAGAGTGTTGACGTTGACAAGGCTGGAGATCACTCTGTCATGCTGAATAAGTTAGAATAACAGACAATGCTTCAAAAGGAGGGTGGTGCTTGAAATCATTATTCTTCCTCTTTCAACCATAGTTACCTGCAAGGAAACACGTGCAGTCATCATTGCTTTGCAGAAAAAGGGATTCACAGGCAAGGATATTACTGCTAGTAAGATTGCACCTAAAGCAACCATTTATTGGATCATCTAGAACTTCAAGGGGAGAGGCTCAACTGTTGTGAAGAAGGCTTCGGGTGCCCAAGAAAGTTCAGAAAGCGCTAGGGTCATCTCCTAAGTTAATTCAGCTGCAGGACTGGGGCTGCTCATGAATGGCAGCAGGCAGGTGTGAGTGCATCTGTTCAAACAGTGAGGCGAAGACTTTTAGAGGATGGCTTGGGGTCAGAATGGGCCACAAAAAAGCCACTTCTCTACAGGAAAATATCAGTAAAAGACTGATATTCTGCAAAAAGTACAGGGATTGGACTGCTGAGGACCGGGGTAAAATCATTTTCTCTGAATCCCCTTTCCAATTGATTGGGACATCTGGAAAAAAGCTTGTCCGGAGTAGAAAAGCACTACCACCAGTCCTGTGCCATGCCAACAGTAAAGCATCCTGAGACCATTCATGTGTGGGTTTGCTTCTCAGCCAAGGGAGTGGTCTCACTCACAATTTTGCCTAAAAACACAGCCATGAACAAAGAATGGTGCAAAAACATCCCCCGAGAGCAAATTCTTCCAACCATCCAAAACAGTTTGATGAAGAACAATGCCTTTTCCAACATGATGGAGCACCTTGCCATAAGGTAAAAATGATAAATAAGTGGCTCGAGGAACAAAACTTAACATTTTTGAGTCCATGGCCAACAAACTCTTCAGACCTTAATCCCTTTGAGAACCTGTGGTAAAACGTCAAGAGGCAGGTGGACAAGCAAAATCCCACAAATTGATTATGCAAGAATGGTCTGCCATCATTCAGGATGTGGCCCAGAAGTCGAATGACAGCATGCAAGGGCAAATTGCAGAGGTCTTGAAAAAGAAGGGTCAACACTGCAAATATTGACTCTTTGCATAAACTTAATCCCAGCGAGCACTTCTCCAGTAAGTGACCTTGGGCAAGACACCCAACGGTACATACTCGCCACCCAGGACATACTTGAAAACGAGAGAAATCTCAATGTATCCTTCTGGTAAAATCCTTTAAAAAAAAAATTGGCGGGCGTGGCCGGCAGCGATCGAGGGTGGATGTGCATGCCTGGAGCTCTGATATACACTCGGCAAATACAGCGTTTCTAGGCAATTCGGATCTCCGGTTCCTCTCCTTTCCTACCTCGCATATTGCCGGCCATCAGGTGCAACACTCCGGAGCCTGCTCATTCCCCCCTCCGGACCTGCAGGAGCGGTGAGGGCCACGAGAGAGTCATCCTCGCTACAGACCGGCAGCCATCTTTGCGGCCTATTGTACCTCCGAACCCACAGGCGAACGGAGTGGAACACAGCCTTGGGATGGCCTGGTTCATCAGGGCTTGCTGACCCACAGGAGACACGGGGAGACCTCGCGCTGAGTCGAGAGGTGATTTTGTGAGCTCTGGAAACGCCCGGAACGGAGACGACGGCCTAGCAAGGGCAGCCATTTTGGGAGCCTGAGGAGATACCACGATTTGTTGCTGCCACGCCAGCTGCAGGGAGGCATACACTGGTCCCGACTATCGTACGGATGGGTAAGAAGAATGTGAAGGGGGATGACTCAGTGCCGAACCCAGGCCAACGCGACATCCGAGACTCCTTAGGTGGTGGGCGACTGTTCGCTGCGGGTCTCCCTTCCCCCACCCTGCCTCCGGGATACGGTTCCTCTGACGAGGATGGCTTCACCTGGTTGAGAGGGAGCGGTGATGAAGCGGACCAGCCCTACTCGGCGACTTCGTTCCAGGACCAGAAGGCCAGGAAGGCCTCTGCAAAAAGGGCAAATAAGGCGGCCCGCCGACGGGCGGCACTCTCTGTTTCTCCCGATGCTGCAGCCATCCAGACAGCCTCGTCCGCCTTCCTAGCAACTACCCCAGGGGAAGACGTTCAGCTTGCGACTAAAGGCGACATCAAAAGAATGATGAATGACATGCGGGCAATGAGGAGTGCTAACGTGGTGGGGGTTAAAGCTGAGGTGACCCTGGTACAGGAGCATATAGTAGACATTCAAGCACGAACAACGACTGTAGAGACCACGCAAACTCATCTTGCCTGCAAGGTGGAATCTCTTCAGCTACAGGTGGAGAATTTGTCACGTACAGTGGAGTCGTTGGACGCCTGACACCGCCGGCGTAACATCCATATTCAGGGGGTCCCGGAGTCAGTGCAGCCTGAGGCGACGTTGGCATATACCAACCGCTTGGCAGGCCACCTACTGAAACTCCCTCCTAACGCCCCAGAGACTTTTGGCATGGCAATACGTGTCTGGAAATCGGTGGCAGCCCCGGAGACGGCGCCGCGAGATATTATTGCGGTGGCGCGGGAGATACCCATGAAACTAAGGCTGATGTCGCTGCCTTTGGCGATGGGTCTTATTGCAATTGAATCCTTCGTGGTGTCTCTGTATAACGATCTGCCCTTCCTGACGCTGGCGGCGCGCCGGAGGTTCCGGGAGGCGGCAACTTGCCTTCGGGCTAAGGGGGTTCGATACAGATGGGGAGCAGCTGGCACCCTGCTCTGTACACTCGACAATGTGCCGTATATTTTTGGCACCCCGGATGAAGTGTGGCTGGTTTTTGCCTCCCTGGGAATTCCCAGAGGTCTGGAGACCGTGGTGGTTGGTGCTTCGGCTTCACCCTCTCTGGATCCAGGCTGAGTGCCTGCTGACTTCCACCTTCGACCCTGAGGCTTGAGAGTCCGGCAGCCCATAATCAGTTTGATGAATTTGTTATCCCCTTATTCCCTTTCTCCGTTGGCTGAGACGCCCAGTTGGGTATTTGTGACTTTTATCTTACGTTTATGGAGGTCTTTTGTTGTTCGTCATTATATTAATCCACCTTTTGCATTTATCCCTCTTTAATTCAGAGATGCTTTCGACACAACTCTTTCTTTTTCTTGCTGATATTCCCTGTATGGGGATAGATCTGAGACATTCCTCTTTTTTTTTTTTTTTTTTGATCTCACCGAAATATTTTTGACGAATTTTGCTACAAACCCCTCTCTTTTTCCAACATTTTTGCTGACTTTTTATGCGGCCCCCTCCTTTTTATGTTATCTATATTTCTTATGAGAGTATGCTATCTGGCCCTGCGTGGCTGACTATGACGGTCAATCTGTGACCTTTATTTCTTTACAAAGTAAAAAAATTTAATACAAAAAAAATTGTCAATAAAAGCCTTTGACACTAATGAAATGGTTGTATTTATACTTCAGTAACCATAGTAACATCTGACAAAAAGATCTAAAAACACTGAAGCAGCAGACATACAGGATTATTCAAAGAGAATCGAAAATTCACCGTACGTTCAGTGACTTTTCCTTCCCTGCACTTCGGGGCGATTCAGTGATCCTATTTTGCCCCCGTAGTGCAGGGAAAACCAGCCGTAAACCTGCCGAACACTCGCCTAACACTCACAGAAACCCGCAGAAAACAGCTGGATTAACACCACTGAACACGCCGGAGAAACCCGACTAGCCGCCGATCACAGTGCAGAGCAGCCACCGGAAAAACCCGAGACGCTGACGAACAGGGGTGAAAAGGAAAAAAAAAAACAGCACACTTTAAAGTTTGAAAATTATAATGCTGTTTGTAGAAAACTACTGAACGAAAATGTCTGGAATTTACACATAAGATCCAATGAATGATAATAAAAAGATGTGTTACAGAAAAAAGATAATACGATTTAAAAAAGAAAAGCGGAAAAATAATTTGCAAAATAAATTCCAAAAAATGCCTGAAAGATCCTAAAAAAATCTAAAATTAAAGAGACTTTTTACTGCGGAATAAAATAAAAAACGGTTTATTAGATATTGAATTAAAACGGGAATATTTTTAACATTGAAGCCTATGGGATTCTCCTGAATAAATCTGTTGAATGAAACCACCGAACAGCAGGGCATTTCGGCAACTTTTCCCTACTGTTTTGTGTTCTCTGAATAGACGAAGCATTGCTTCTCCATGGGGATTTCACTGCCCTCGAGCAGGCACCGTATGTGCAGGCAATACGCCAACATTTGGCGAACTGCCTGTTCTCTGAATAGTCGAATGGCAAGGAAATGTAGCCGTATGCTGAATTTCAGTGTCCGGTTACATTTCGGGGCCAGACCGGCTCTCATTCTCAAAACTTTTGGCCATGACTTTACAATGCATGCCTTCCTTTAAATCCATTCACTTCAGCATGGATTTATTTTACAAGCACGTTTTGCATGGGGTTGAGTAATAACAGTTAGGATGAAGGTGTTCAGCTTTGAAAAATGTGCTTACAAGTAAAGTAAAAATGAAACAATATTTCACATTCATAATTAAGACTAGTGATGAGCCGAACACCCCTGTGTTCGGTTCGTATTTGAACAGCCGAAATGTTCGAATACGAACTTGAACACAATGTTAATCAATGGGGGCCAAACACGCAAAATGTGTTCACAGTTCTCCTAAATGTACCGGCGGCCGCCGGTACATTTAGGAGACCTGTGGCTGCGGTGCCAGTAACTCAACCGGTCCGGCAGCTGTCCCGGCCTCCTGTTCCCCGGTCCGTCAACTCCTCCGGTCCGTCTGGCCGCGGCTCCTCTGCCCCACGTCTTCATGCTGAATGATCTGATTGGGCAAAGTCCTGCGCCTGACCTAGACTTTGCCCAATCAGGGCTCTAATTCAATATTGAGCCCTGATTGGGCAAAGTCCAGGTAAGGTGCAGGACTTTGCCCAATCAGAGCTCAGCATGAAGATGAGGCCTGGGGCAGAGCTTTAACCAAGCTCTGATTGGTTAAAGTCGGTGCAAGACTTTAACCAATCAGAGCTTGGTTAAAGCTCATCTTCCCAATTTTTGCGATATGTTATAATGTAACTATAATATTCCGGGGCAGGCACTGTCTCAGCACCTTGTCCCGGACCGTAGCGCTAAACACAGTGATAGTCGCGGTAGCGTTTCCTCCATGGAGCGTTGTGCTTCTGGGCTGCGAGAACCTGCAGTGCCGCAGAGTGATCGCAGTGGGAGACTGGGAACTATTTGTTTCCAGTCTCACTTTGTTCCTGTGGACAAGAAGTCATGGATCGGGCCACCGTTCTCGCCGAGGGATGAGAGATGAGTATCGGATTTATTGGAGGGGGTTGGGGGTGGTAAATGACTTTGCAAAAGCGGAATCATTTAGCAGTAGCTTTTAGGTGTAGCTATAATTTTGGCTTACCGCTTCTGTAATTAACGCTAGGACTTTGTTATAACTTACTTGATTGAAACGCTAATTGAAATGCTAATTACGGATTACGCTCCCCATGTTAAGTATAGGATGCGCAAAGTACAATAAGCTTGCAAAAGCCATCACAATCAAAGATGCGCTAATGGATTTTTTTACAGGTTTAGCATTAGGAAGTATAAAAACAGCAGTGAGGGTTAATGGGAAAAAACGCAAATAAACGTAAATACATAGCTTGCTAGTGAAGACTCCTAAGGGATGGCTCCTCTTCATCCGTCAATAATACATAAATAAGAATATAAGGAGTCTCACTGTAAGACAAATGAAAAATACATAAGGCAGAACTGCATATATAAATGATACAGAAACCCCTGCTCATATAACATGCTCACAGGATATTAATGCAATAAGGGCACATCAATCAATATTCTCAGCTGCTGTAATCCGCCTGTAGACCTGTGGTGTAGCTGGAAACCGATGGTGAATCAGCTTTCAGAATCACTGAACACCATATAGAATGCAGGATACAACAAAAAGGCTGGATTAAATAAAAGTATTAAAATCTAATTTAATAGGACATAAATGCCGATGTGTTTCGTTACATAAAAGTAACTTTCTCAAGGCAAAAAGTCCATAAAAACACAGGGCAGGGTTTTCTGTATCATTTACTGTATATATGCAGTTCTGCCCTGTGTTTTTTTCATTTGTCTTACAGTGAGACTCCTTATATTCTTATTTATGTATTAGGATTAGGAAGGTAATATGGGGGGCATGCGTTAAAGTCACTTATCCTGGTGTTAACACATACTCATCCGAACGCTAACGGTAGCTTTGACTAGGGAAGAGTGTCCTAAGTAGGCTGTTTGAAGGTGAAGAGTTATTCCATACAACAGAAAAATTGTATTGATGCATTGGCCCTGGTAGATTAACACTATATATATGTACACTAAAAAGACTCTAGGCAAAGCTAAGTAGTATTGATTGTTATACTAAACACAATTTTTACTGATAAACCGCTATTCCTATGGGGTTTGGTAATTTTATTTTACTTTTGCTCATCTTGCACTCTAGAAAGGACCAAATAACTTGTTATTCTTAAAACTAAAAGGAAAAAAATAAATTATATATTACATAACTTAGAATTTCTTCAGCAACCATTTTTTTGGAAAAGACTTGGCATATGTGATATTATTTGCTATTTATTGCTCCCCGTTTAGCATTGGACTTGGAATAAGGTGCCCCATATTTTTCTTTTATTTGCGAAGGCTTACTTTAGGTCATTTAGAATTCTGAAACTAATAGCTACATGAAATGTTAGCCATACTAAATAATTAAAAGGAAAGGTATAGTGCTACTGTAGCATACTGTATATATAGAGCATCACAAAATGTCGAGGAAGGAAAGTATAAATTGAGATCTAGAAGTTAGGAAAATTGGTTAATGTTTAAAAAGTAATTTTAATTTGTAGTATCCATCACATAAAAGATGCAGAATTACAAAGGTACATATTGTAAAGAGAGTGACTAGGAAATGAGCCAGATGTCTTTTCTAACATTTTATATATAATCATGTTTTTATCAGTACACACAGTCCTGCAGGAAGGCATGGGAAAGCAATTCCCTCACTCTTTTAGCAGGAGGAACTTACCACTGTTAGTGGAACTTCAAACTTGTTTGCTGATATTGAAAAAACAATAAGGTGGAAAAAATGGCGCAGATAATGTGTAGATGGTCGGTCTTGGGTAGCAGCAAGGGCACAAACGCACACTCCCAAGTGCGAATAGTCAATGGATAAAATAATGGGTAGAGTCCTCGCGCTTACGCCAAGTGTCCAGTGAGTAATACTTCAAGAAAATCTAGAAAACATAATAGGAGACATACATTGCGCAGTACATCCTTATGACACCTGGTTTCCAGAGAGAAAGTATTCAACTCACTTTTTTCTGAGCCCCATAAAGTCGGCTCTGGACTATATAGGCATATATCTGTGGATATGATCTCACCAGCCCGTCCTACCAGCAACCATCCGTGGTGATAACCTGGTCCATAGATGAAATATTGGATCCCCGGGATATGTCACAGACGAAAAGTCGGCAGGATAAAATAAAGTAAAATTTATTGCAGCACTAACGCGTTTCGACCTAATTGGTCTTTATCAAAGTGCAGAAAAATATACATCAGATGTACAGATGTCATTTACGTCGGGAGGAGCTTGACTTCAGCGTCTGAGGACGCTGAAGTCAGAACTCCGCGGGACCACGAACAGAGAGGTGAGTATCTCCGCCGGGGTCCCGCAAAGCTGATGACGTGTGGGACACGTCCTCCTCAGCATACAGCGGGAGTAACTGAGGACGTGTCCCACACGTTGTCAGCAGTGAAGGGGTGAAGGGGTTAAAAACTTATTTTTTTAACTTTTTGTCCTTGTTTCCTGTCCCCCAGGGCACTACCCGGACCCGGACATTGTTTTTAAATGTTTCTATACATCCTAGAAATCTGCCACTTCACGGGCAGGTTATGGGGACCTCCTAGGCATGATATTTGAAGGAATTTTTCTTTTTTAGTTTTAACCCTTGTTTCATGGAAAACTCACTGTCCCTTTAAAAACTTTTTTTAACTTTTTGTCCTTGTTTCCTGTCCCCCAGGGCACTACCCGGACCCCCATACACCTTTTATGGCAAATATCTAGCATATATGCCCTCTTGGAGGGCTCTCTAAAAATCGAATTTTGAGTCCCATTGACTTGTATTGAATCGAGTTCAAGTTTGAATTCGAACTTTTGAAAAGTTCGAGTTTGAATGCGAACCAAACTCGGGGGTGTTCGGCTCATCCCTAATCACCAGTTGTAAAACCCCCCAAATATCAGATACTCATCTCTCATCACGCGGAGAGAACAGCGGTCTGATCCGCCTCTTCTGGCCGCCAGGAGCAGAGTGAGACTGCTGAAAAAAGTCCCCAGTCACCCTTCGCGATCAATCAGCGTAATGCCCAAAGAGCTAAAACTGTGTAAAATTGGCTGATTAATGCCCTAACATCGGACATATCTCAGCCGATGCAGGGGAAAAAAAATAATCAAGCTGCAGCAGTAACGGCTGTAACTCAATTTGGCAGTAGATGGTCAAATAGGCTATTTACAGTAAGAAATACAATGGGAATATGACCAAATATTTCTTTCTGTAAAATTAATGAAATATGATTTTACAAAAAACCCTGGTTTTTGACAATGTTTTTTTGTAAAATCACTTGGTAGTGAAGGGGTTAAACTTTTCATAACAAATGCATCTCTCATCCCATTTCGGCATTCACGGCACTCTCCAGGTCTTCTCCCAACTCAGCAAAACATGTATTTTATGCCTACAATTATCCTGAAAAGGTTATATTGTTGGAATTATATGTATAATTTTTATATTCTTTGCTTATTTTATAATATTGCTTTAACAGAACTAGCTGTTTGGCCTTTCTTGTAATCTTCATAACACTTTTGTAATAATTTAAACAAATATAATTAGCCATTGATTTAATCATTTTTCTCAGTGTGTATTTGGTCAGCTGTGCACTCTGGAAAGTTAACATGGTTCCACTGCTGACTGGATCCCTGGCTCTTATTGTAACATAGAATAATTACTTATCTGTGTGCAAATTGTGTTACTTGAAGTGGCATGACTTTGAAGTAATAAGAGCTCAATGAAATTACATTGAGAAAATCGGCATTATGATTTCATTATATATAATTAAGTTTTCATGTAGCAATATTTTTTTTTAGCCTCTAATCATCAAACGGTGACTCAAATGTAGCCTTTGTTCTCAAACGCAGCAAATATGGTTTCACATTTCATTGCTTGTATAAAATGTTCTTCCTGACCAATCTAATTAAACAATTTGCATAAAGGAAATAGACATTAAATTATTCAACTAACTTCATTAACACCTAGATTTTAAACTTCTGTTTATGGTACATTATTTGATCAGATACGGTGCAAAAATAAAAATCTGAATGGTAATTAAAGCATAATGATTGACAGAAAGACTTGCAGGATTGATAATGGGAAAGTTTGCAAAATCGAACAATGTGTGTACCCTTGGAACGTTAACACTTAGGCTAGGGTCAAACAAACGCATTATTCGCAGCGACCGTCAAAAAGTGCGTCCGAACGCATTGACGTATTTTTTCACGGAATGCGGGAAAACGGCCATACGATGCGCATTTTCATGCGTGATTTGTTACGGATCCAAACTAGGAAACTTTGGGTGTCTGGATGTTATGTTGGCCGGACATGAGTAGCGTCTGACGTCTCCTAATCACGCACACTCGCTGCTATGCGGGCGCAGCGCACTCTGTACGTCAGTACTAGCAGTTGTGCGTTCTCGAAAAAATGCATTCATTTGCAGCTTGCGTTGCGCGGCCAGACTTTCGCGCGGCCGTACTTCGTATATTGGCCGTCATTTGCTGCTACTGCGGCCGTGTTTAAGTGCGGCTGCACGCACGTTAAAAATGCGTTAGTCTGACCCCAGCCTTATTTTCATAACATGTATGTTTTGCTAGATATTTGTAAATACCAATTTAAAGTAAACTTGCAAGAAATGCTGGCCAAGATACTGTTGGAGCGCTTTTGGACTTGCAAATGAATTGTAGATCATAACACACTGACATTTAACTGACACGTGGAGGATGAACTCAAAGTGATTTGCTTAGGCACCAAGTGAATGAGAGGTGTGTGCAAAAACCTACATAATGTTACAGATTTATGTGGAAGGTAGTGACAATGATACATGATACCTCATTGATCAAGTTGGTGGTGAAATACATTAACGCAATAATGACAGACAACCCTTGTAACCATAAATACATTAAAAAAAGCCTTGCATCTGTAAACACATTTGATGTTGTGCTCATATTGTTGTTATGAGGTTTATCTCTCATGTTTCCAGAAGAATGACCCCTGACAGAGGACCCAGGGCAGTGGGAGTGAAACCTGTATCAAAAGACCGTTGCCACGTGTGGTCATATGACAGCAAGATTATTTTTGGCATTGTAGGTATATGTAACATCTAACAATATACAGTATAATCATGCTTCGAAGTTTGAGGAGCAAATTATATTGTGTAAAAGTGAAGGACATGATAATTGCTCAGAAAATAAAGTACAAAGATAGAAACAACTTTTTATTATATTCCTTAAAGTTTTCAGGTGTGTAATTAATTTCCCTCTAAACAACCAGCTACCCTGAAATATTTTTTATTCTTTTAATTAAGTTTTTCTTACCATCTGCTCCAAGTTAAGTAACTCTTTATACTGGAATCATTCTGATACATGTATAGTACAGAAATTGAACGTAGGCCTGAAGCTCTCACCATTGTGTATGCAAATCTATCAAAGTCTAAAACAAACCAATACTTTACTTAAATAAGACAAAGTCATAAAAACCTATTGCAAGCAATAGATTTAAGGTGTTATTCACGAAACATGGTTGTTTTAGGTCAACAATGGCAGATTTTCTTTAGCAAACTATGGTGGAACCAAATGTGTCAGTATGTCACATTCCAAATTTCTAGTTCTTAAGGTGAACCTGTCATGCATAGCCATGCATTATCATACAATCTTAATTAGAAAGTCAATTAGTATGTGTCACATAGTCCCAGGGAACCTGTATAAGTATGGAAATAATATTAACTACTAAATTGATTACTATATACTACAGGGGGGTCCTTCATTGACAAGCTACAGGATATCAAACCTTTTCTAATTAATGAAATAAACTCTGTTTCCCCCTATGGATGCTACATGTTGACGGGAAGTCCTTTCACATACTTTCTATTAGCATGTAGTAGTTATGTGTTTAACGGTCTGTGCATTTTGATTGACCGTCTTGGTGACAGCATTTTTATAGGAATAAAAATAATGCTAACAGTGAAAATGAGAATATTTGAAGCTCTGCCATTCAGGTTAAAACAAATTGATGTAAGCCATTGTTGTGATTGTTTAGTAAAGCCTCATTGGATTGGAGTGCCTTGTCTCCTAATCATCTTTCTATTGAAGTTACAATAAACCTACAGGGTTATTCAGAGATAGATGAAAAGCAGGAGAATGACTGGAGAAGGGAAAATTCTAGGTCAAAATAGCTGATTTGGAAAGTGAGATAAATGGGAAAATTTTTCTGGTTTGGCTATTTTGACCTAGAATTTTCCCTTTTCCAGTCATTCTCCTGTTTTTCACCTCTCTTTGAATATCCCTGTATAATTCTCTAAAGGGACCCCTCTCCCTCCCAATCAGGAGGAGATTAAAGTAATAGAGAGGTACTGCTGGAAAGGGAAGTCTGACCTTTCCAGTGATGCCTCTCTTTAACCCCTGAGGTGGCGGTCCATGATCCTGCACCATTTGCCACCGGATCGTGGACCTCTCCTGGAGCTGGCTGACATTTTGGATGTCAGCCAAGCCTCTGGATCTCTCCCCGCCCACTGACATCATCATCGCACATGGCAAGTGTGAGAATTAACCCCTAGCTGCCAAGGAGTTTCCCTATGGTAACCCTATGGTGGAGGTGGGTGGGTCCTTTCGACCCCCTTATCTCCGATCCGTTTAAGATAGATGTTAATGTTTGGTATCATTGGAAAGGCCAGAGCATGGCCGTTCCAATGTTACAAACATGTTAAAGGTATATAAAAAAATAACAATTTTATAAAAATAAAAGTGTTGTATTATTAATGCAGCACTATTGTTCACATTTAAATTATAATGTGAACAATGATGCTGCACTAATGATTTTTTTAGTTTTTTTAGCTAAAAATCACGTAATTTCTTGGCTGCCGTGAATAGCTTCCTCCTTTGGTCCTAGAACTCCAACACAGCAGAACTGTACAGCATCTTTTACATATTTTATATTGTCCCCAATATCTCGGACGACACTGATAGTACTAGGTCAAACATAATGGTTTATTGTAGGAATGCATAGGAGAGAGATGACCCAATTACGGGTCGAATGAGTGTAAAGGCGCTGGTATTATACTATGGAGAGGTTAAATTGATGATGTACCAGAATGCAACTCACCGTTTAGGTGTATCCCTCACCCAACAACAATACATAAAAAAACAAAATACCGCAGTATATTCGGGAGCGCAAATAAATAGTCTGTCTCCTTAGGGTAATAGTCTTAAGTTCCTTAGGAATCTTCAAAAAGATCTTTAAATCTTCAGTGGAATCTCCAATCACAAAGCCAATATGCAATGAAGAAGAGAAAAAGAGAGAACATTTGGGCAATATCGTGTAATATATATATGCCAATCTGTGTATTCTTATGGAAAAAACTCACAAGCGTGGAGCTAGATAGCTCAATGGGTGTAGACAGTTGAGTCACTATGGGGGACTCCTCCCTTCAGTTTTAGCAGTTCCTAATCTCCTGTTCAACTCAATGGATTTTTCACAGCAGGTGTACCTCAAAGGAAATGTACATAGCGTGATAACGTCATAGTAGGAGAGAGGAAGAGAACTTGATGGAAAGGTACTCACATGTACATGAACCTCCTGTATGGTGGTTCCGTATTACCGCAATAGACCACTTTATAGGGGGTCTGAGCCTCTGTCTGAATGTGTAGTTGGCGTCCAGTGGATGTGGTAGATGAGTAACGATGGGCAGATGAATAAAGGAGTGGGCAAAAAGTGTATATATATATACACTATAAAGTAGACATGGAGATGGTGGTGGGCAAAAAATATTTAATAAACCACTTAAAAAAACATGTTTAAAACAAGGTATTAAAAAGGATTGCGGGGGTCATCGAGACGCGTTTCTCTTACTGAACTGTAAGCTTCCTCAGTCGAATGAACCACCATTCATTCAACTGAGGAAGCTTACAGTTCGGTAAGAGAAAAATCCATTGAGGTGAACAGGAGATTAGGAACTGCTACGACTGAAGGGAGGAGTCCCCCATAGTGACTCAACTGTCCACACCCATTGAGCTATCTAGCTCCACGCTTGTGAGTTTTTTCCATAAGAATACACAGATTGGCATATATATGTTACACGATATTGCCCAAATGTTCTCTCTTTTTCTCTTCTTCATTGCATATTGGCGATTCCACTGAAGATTTAAAGATCTTTTTGAAGATTCCTAAGGAACTTAAGACTATTACCCTAAGGAGACAGACTATTTATTTGCGCTCCCGAATATACTGCGGTATTTTGTTTTTTTATTTATTGTAGGAATGCACCTAGACCAATACAAGTATCGAATTCGGTTCCGATATCATGATCTGCACAAGTATTTGGTACTCATGCAGATGCCCCTGATATCTCCCCCGATACCGGAACCCAGCGCTGAGCTGGCTTGCCTGCACCCGAGGGTCTGGGGCGGCTGGCTGAATGCTCCAGCAGCATTCTACCATGGTCCTGAGGCTGGTCGTGTTTCATCGAGAGGCCGCAAAGGATTAGAGCGGCTGCTCGGTGGTAACCCCCCCCCAGCCGCGATCTCGCAAGATTCTTCAGTTTGAAATCTCGAACTGCGCATAATCTCGCAAGACCGCAGCTGGGAGGGTTGCCAATGAGTGGCGCCCTAAACATTTGCAGCTGCTCGATGGAACCTGGCCAGCCACAGGGGCATGGTTGAATGCCACTAGAGCATTCAGCCAGTTACCCCAGTGTCTGCATCTGAGGTCTGATGTGAATATATATATATATATATGAGGGAGGTGTGGCAGGTAGCCCTGACAGCGCATCAATAGTGCAAAACAGTGGAATGCAATTGAAACATTTGCATATGCATATATAAATAATGAAATAAAGTGCATCAATAGTAGGCACAATAGTGAAATAAAGTGCAACAAAACAGTAAGGTGCAGCGGTGCCTTAAAAGAATAAAACCAGCAGGGCTAAGTGCAATAGTGCATATAGGAGGATACGTAGATACCTGTAGATAATAATCAATAAAGTGCACAAATTAAATGTCCATTGCGAATCCGATGGACATGCACAAAAAGTGCAAAAAATGTCCAATATTTCAATTGAGTGCAATAGTGCGTATAGCAGTCTGTGAAAATGGAAGATAAAATATAGGGACCTGCGAAGCTTCGAAATTCGATTCGAAATCGAATCGCTGGTCGAATTCGAATTTGCAGCTCGATTCGAAAAAATTTCGAATTGGGAAGATCGCAGCGTGCCTCCAGATGCTCAGCACGCGGCACACGGCTGGGAACATCACAGCACGCTGCTAGGAGCCGCCCACCCCAAGGTTCAGAGGAAGCTGCGGTGGAAGGAAGCTGCGTAGAGGCCCTGGACGGAGTCTGAACTGGAGCTGTGGACGTGTTCGGAGGTCGGAGGACAGAGCGAGGAGAGAGTACAGGCTGGGCTGTGTCGTGTCACGTTTGGATGGTGCTGGTGAGTATAATTTAATTAACTATCGGTATCCCTGTCACGTTTACAATGTGCTTCTTTTGCAGGAAGCCAGAAGATGGCCGCGGGGGGGGGGGTGGGTGATCCAGGGGGGGCCCTTACCCATCATTTTTTTATGCAGAACAAATGAGAGAAAAAAAAGGAATCAAATGTAAAAAGAAAAACCCTGGCATTAGCTAGCAACTATACATGAACAATATATTTTAATTTTGCCAAGCCAATTTTTTTTTATTTAAAGCTGGCATTTATTTATTTGCTGCTCATTTTTTATATATCCATAAAAAAATCTAATAATTATATATGGGGGTCACTCTGTCTGCTCTGTGTGGGAGATAATCATATGGGGGTCACTCTGCTCTGTGTGGGAGATAATCATATGGGGGTCACTCTGCTCTGTGTGGGAGATAATTATATAATTTATAATAATTAATAATTTTTAAATATATAAATCATATACAAGTTTTTTTTACGTTTCATGATGTGTAGGTTTGCTATAGACTAGTATATTAAGCCCATCACTGTTAGATTGCAGCTTTAACGTCAGCTGAACCTGAGGCTGTATACACAAACAAAGCATACCTATCCAAGCTGTGTATCGTACACGAAAGCATCACTTTTCAGAAGTTTTCGATTCGATTCGATTCGATATTCGATTCGAGTTAGAACCTTTACAGCCGATTCGATTCGTGATTCGATTCGAGCGAAAATTTATGATTCGCAGGGTCCTAATAAAATATTCAGGAGTCCTAATGTTTGTGGTGCTCTTTCTTATTCCGGTGGAAAGTTCGTCACGTCCGCGATTTCATAAAAGAGAAGCACACGGGGAAATCTTTGGTGCAGGAGATCTTATGACAAATCGGGCAAAGATTATTATTGGTAGAGGTATATACCACTCACATTTAAATGAGCCTTTAAGTGACAAACTTTCCACCGGAATAAGAAGGAGCACCACAAACATTAGGACTCTTGAGTATTTTATCTTCCATTTTCACAGACTGCTATACGCACTATTGCACTTAATTGAAATATTGGACACTTTTTGCACTTTCAGAGTTGTTTGTGTTGTGTCTTGCATTTCAGTGTGAGGACAGAAATTTGAGCATGAGCTCGATCAGTTTAGGGCCAGTTTGTGTGTGCTAATTGTGCTACGTTACCTGCTGATTACCATTCTTGGTGCTTAATTTCTCTCATTGTGGGAGCCCCTTTAAAAGGATTATACGTTGCATTGATTGTTCATGTTATCATTGAGCACTGCCATTAATACTGGGTTCCTTTCCAATATACCCTGCAATGCTTGTTGTATATGTATGTTTTTAATTTTTTCGCTCTGGGAGTGTCTAATTGGTTAATAATAAATGTTCTTTTTCATTTAGTCACTCCTCTAGTACTATTTAACAGTTCATGCTAACTGTTGATTAGTTTTTGATGTGTACAATTTGTAGGTCAGGTTCAATCCTGAAGTAGAGTGAGTGCTGCCCCTACTTCCTGGTAGGGACAGGTGATTACTATTTGGGGTGTCCCTGTAGGTCACAGGGTCCTCCACCTTCTTCCTTCAATCCTTCACTTTATTGATTATTATCTACAGGTATCTACGTATCCTCCTATATGCACTATTGCACTATTGGTTTTATTCTTTTAAGGCACCGCTGCAATTTACTGTTTTGTTGCACTTTATTTCACTATTGTGCCTACTATTGATGCACTTTATTTCATTATTTATATATGCATATGCAAACGTTTCAATTGCATTCCAGTGTTTTGCACTATTGTTTAGCACAGATTTTGGTTGTTTTTTCTGTGTTTTTTATCCCAGGGCGGCATCATATCACTTACTGGTTATAACTTATCATCATAATTGCATTTATTGGTAAAAACAATATATAACTTTATAGGCGCCCACGCTTTAGGGTATATAGCTTTATACCCACACTCCTTTTATATATATATATATATATATATATATATACATACAAGGGTTGTGGTGGAAGACTAAAAGCAAGATAATTATTATTATTATTTATTATTATTATTATTTTATAAAGCGCCAGCATATTCCGCAGCGCTGTACAATAAGCACAGTACAGACAGGGTTACAATACATTGAACAACATTTGACAAACAGTACAGGAGGAGATGAGGGCCCTATTCCCGTAGGAACTCACAATCTAGGAGGGTTGGGGTTGGAAACAGGAGGAGAGGACTGTAAGGTGAGAGTGATTGATGGTTGCGTCAGTGAGTTGGGTGGTAGGCTTCCCTAAATAGGAATGTTTTAAGGGAGCGTTTGAAGGAAGAGAAGTTAGGGGAAAGTCTGACAGCACGAGGGAGAGCGTTCCAGAGAGTGGGGGCTGCGCGTGAGAAATCCTGCAGTCTATCATGGGAAGAGGTGATGCGGGGAGAAGCTAGGCGCAGGTCACTGTTTGACCTTAGGGAGCGGGCTGGGGTGTATTTGGTGATTAGTGAGGACAGGTAGTGGGGCGCTGAGTTAGTGAGGGTTTTGTAGGTAAGGATAAGGATTTTGAACTTAATTCTGCAGTGGATGGGGAGCCAGTGAAGGGACTCGCAGAGGGGAGCGGCAGAGACAGAGCGGCGGGTGAAGTGAATTAGCCTGACGGAGGCGTTCAGGATGGATTGTAGGGGGAGAGGCGGGACAGAGGGAGGCCAGATAAGAGATTATTGCAATAGTCGAGTCGGGAGATTACCAGGGCGTGTATGAGTTGTTTTGTGGTGACAGCGGTAAGAAATGGCCGAATTCTGGAAATATTACGCAGTTGGTATCGGCAGGAGGAGGAAAGAGACTTGATGTGGGGGATGAAGGAAAGAGCAGAGTCCAGTGTAACTCCAAGACAGCGAACTTGGTTTGATGGGGAGATGGTGATACCCTCCACCGTGATAGAGAAGTCAGGAGGTGGGGAGGCATTAGAGGGAGGAATAAGTAGGAGCTCAGTCTTTGACATGTTGATCTTTAGGTGGTGGGAGGCCATCCAGGAGGAGATGCCAGATAAACAGTCACTGACTTTTGAAAGGACAGGGGGAGAGAGATCAGGGGTAGAGAGGTAGATCTGAGTGTCATCAGCGTAGAGGTGGTAATTAAAGCCAAAGCTGTTGATGATTTTGCCCAGGGAGGAGGTGTAGATGGAAAAGAGCAGAGGACCAAGGACAGAGCCTTGAGGTACACCAACAGATAGAGGCAATGAAGAGGAGGAGTTACCAGCAAAGGACACACAGAAGGACCTGTTGGATAAATAGGAGTCAACCCAAGCAAGTGCAGTGTCACCGAGACCCAGAGAGTTGAGGGTCTGTAGAAGGAGGGGGTGGTCAACAGTGTCAAAAGCAGCCGAGAGGTCAAGCAGGATGAGAATAGAATAGTGGCCGTGTTTTTTAGCAGTTAGGAGGTCGTTGGTGACTTTGGTGAGGGCAGTTTCAGTTGAGTGTAGCGGACGGAAGCCAGATTGCAGGGGGTCAAGTAGGGAATTGGAGGACAGGAAGAGGGAGAGGCGGTTGAAGACTAGTTTTTCTAAGAGCTTTGATGTGAAGGGAAGCAGGGATACAGGGCGGTAGTTGGATGGAGAGTTGGTGTCTAGGGATGGTTTCTTTAGTAAAGGGGTAACTAGCGCGTGTTTGAAGGCGGATGGAAAGGAGCCAGTGGAGAGAGATAGGTTGAAGATGTGTGTGAGAGCAGGGGTGAGGGAGGAGGAGAGGGGAGGAATTAGATGTGAGGGAATGGGGTCGAGCGGGCACGTGGTGAGATGTGAGGAGGACAATAAGGAATTGACTTCCTCCTCAGTGGTTGGGAGGAAGCGGCAGAGGGTGGCAGAGGGGACCTGTGGGAGTGGAGGTGGCAGATAACTATCTTGTGTTGGATAAAAAGCCTCTACACTATAATAAGTGTGTTCTGCAATAATAAACATATATATATATATATATTATAAAATCCAACAAATGGCTGCATTCTAATAAATTTTGTTATTTTATTTTTGATCGAGTGCAGCCATTTGTTGGATTTTATATATTGCATACAGGCCTAGCACCTCTTCTTTCACTGTTTAATTTTGAAAGCTGTTGCTGGACGTTTTATATATTATATATATTTATATGCATTTACACTCTGGTCTGGGATCTGAGTGGGTATACATGTATCTGGGGTCTGTGCCTGTGTATACATTTTTCTGGGGTCTAAGTGGGTATACATGTACCTTGGGTCTGTGCCTGGGTATACATGATTCTGAGGTTTGTGCCTGGGTATTCATGATTCTCGGGTCTGATTGGGTATACATGATTCTGAGGTTTGTGCCTGGGTATTCATGATTCTCGGGTCTGATTGGGTATACATGATTCTGAGGTTTGTGCCTGGGTATTCATGATTCTGGGGTCTGAGTGGATATACATAATTCTGTGGTCTGAGTGGGTATACATGTAACTGAGGTCTAAGTGGATATACATGTATCTGAGGTCTATTTTGTATACATGTATCTGTTGTCTGTGCCTGGGTAGACATTTATCTGGGATCTGGTGTGTATATATATATATATTTTTTTTTTCTGTGTGTGAGGTCATGGTTTGTGCATGCAGTAGGTAAATGAGGTGTCTGGCTATACATTTCAGTATTAACATAAATTGGACAGGATTTCAGCAAAATCCTAAAATTATTTATTGGAAAGTGGTCACATGACATTAAATAAAAATATCGGTACTCAGTATCAGTGAGTACCTGAAAAAAATTATCGGTACCCATACTCAGTCTTAAAAAATTGGTATTGGTGCATCCCTAGTTTATTGTAACAGCATACATATTTATACCCCAAGAAAAGGGGTCCCCTTAGGCAAGGCTCTCGTATTTCTGTGGATATATAACCTTTGAATGTGGGTGTATTATATATTCATGCACTTAATTTATAATGGAGAATCGATGTTGCTTGAATCAATGTGTTCTGCACTCCACTGCTACTTGTGGGGCTATCCAAGGAATGCTATATGTGTAGTTGAAACATCACTGGTTTAGTTTATAAAATTATACAGTGTGTCATCTAATAAAATGCATAAATGAAACAGAAAACAATGGTTATAGGATGATTATAAAATGACAATTATAAAATGACATTCAGTGCTTAGTGCACAGACAATGTAAATCGTGATACATACAGTGGCACCATAAGTCTTTGAACAGTCTCTGAATGATATAAGATGGGGTAGAGGTGTTTTCATGGTCCCAAATGCTTGAATGGATTCTTTGTCACTGAGTCAATGCTGGTGGCAGGGTGCAAGCAAATCTGCAGCGTGGACAAAAAACTGAGAGGCACAATTGCACAGTACATAGGGGGGAAGGTAGGGGCCAGTACCACTATGGGGTACGTACGAGATTAAGTGCTTCTGTTGATTTCATGAATCGATTATAGACAATTAAGGAATGAATAAACCTGTCTCATGTTTGGCACAGGCTCAGGATATATATAGAAATTATTTTAAAAGAATAACACTGACTTGCCCACATCATTAAGTGACTTCACTGCCAATGCGTTCAATGAATCAAAGTCAATGGGCAGTATTACATACTGCCCGCTAAAACGGGGACACTGAGGAGTCAAACCTGTGCCTGCAGGTTTCTCCTTAGCATCCCCGTTTTAGCTCCATATTATGGGGCAGGTGCTAATCCAACAGATCTGCGGAGTGATCGCGGAGGAAGACTGGACTTTACCCCAGTCTCACTCTGCTCCTGGCGACCAGAAGTGACAGATCGGGCCGCCAATCTCGCTGCGGGGTGAGAGGTGAGGTGATCTAAATTTTTTGTTTATTTTAAGCTGGCGCTGACTGATTCCACTTCTGTGGAATCAGCTAGCACCAACTCCAAGCTGTGGTTAGCTTTACAGTTAACGGCATTGGTGAGTAATTAGCGTTAGGACTTTGTAATCCTAACGCTAATTACTCTTTGCTTACTCTTAGCGCTCTCCATGTTAAGTATAGGGAGTACAAAGATCAGTAAACTCACGCAAACGAGTGCAATCTCCGATGCGGTAACTGTTTTTTTAACCCGTCACCATTTGGATTGTATTATGGGCAGGCTGTGCTAGGGACACTTAACCTAACGTTAACGCTCACATAGCTGAGCGCTAACGTTAGTGGTACGATAGTAATTGCCCAATGTCTTTAATCCTTGATATGCGAATAATAGTTTTATTTTTATTTTTATACAAATGAATAAAACCAGAGTTTTAGTTAATCTAGTCTAAATCCACAAAATATTGCTCATATATACAGTATATATGTATAAATAAATAGGAGGAAGCTGGGCACTCTTTTCCAGGTAAGGTAGCTGTAAGCCAGAGCCGCTTACAGAATGGTATGTGCTCCGGCACTATCTCCCAGAGCAGTAACAATATATAATAAATGGATGGTGGAGGGAGGCATGCAGGGACTTGAATAAAACCAAAAACATTTATTAATTACATGTACGAAATTGAGTTAAGACTTTTATATCAATTTATATGAATCTGTTTCTTTACATACATTCTTGAAAACGAGAGAAATTTCAATGTATCCTTCCTGGTGAAATACTTTATAAATAAATTATGATTAAATGTTTCTTTGGAATCTAGCAACAAGCTTGAAGTCTCTTCCCATAGGACTCCAAAGAATAGTATTTCTCTCTTACACTCTAGGTTTACCGGAACTTGTAACATCGTTGGGAACATTTGGATTGAAGGACTAATTGGTTTTTAACTGACATGGTACTAATTCAAATATATAGAAACAGCTTTGAGCAGTATTACAAAGCTGGTGCTAATTTAACCAGAGCTGTTGTGAACCTAACAGCTCCATAGACTATAATGGCTCTGGTAGATGTACAACAGCTCTGGTTAAGATAACACCAACTTTGTAATACAGCCCTTTATAAATACTCAGGGTTACAAACAATTATATAAAATCTGTTACAGTTTAGTCTTGTTATGTTTAATGTTTAGAGAAATACAAAAAGTGTCGTTACAGCAGTCAAATATAATACAAGCAGGGCAGGAAGATATTGATGAGGAGCATCATCATCTAGGATGTGACATAGGATCTAGGATACAAGACATGTGATCCCAGTACTGCCAGTGAATGGATCATGCAGTGTGACATGAATGAATGCAACTGCAGTAAAGAAAAGCTTTGGAGAACAGCGCTAGGATGACAGATGGAAAGGCCCATCGGTTCTACATGATTGAGCATATGTCAAACTGGTCCACCTAGTGAACCCATCAATATCATAAGTTTTTTCATTGTACTCTTTATTTTTGATATAATTTTTTTTTATTACATTGCTAACCAAGTGGGGTTTGTATTTCTTTCTACATAAATAAATAGATCCCTAACAAGTATAGTTATTTGCGTATCAGAATATTAGGCTATACATAGATTTAGTTATTTAGGTTTCATTTTTACCTTAAACAAATCAAAGCAAAGAGGTTGCACGTGTCTTTGTATTTAACCCTCAAAGAGCTAGAATCAGGCCACTCCTAAAAACATTACTTTGTCATGTCTTTATTCTCAGCTGTTTATTGTTCTCAGTAGATGTTTTAGCCTCTTGGCCACATTGCTGTGTTTATTTTTGTGCAGCTTTGTTTCTGACAAAATGTTTTCAATATTGATTCTTAGGAGTCAATATTTTAATTGATAGTTTTAAACTAGCATATTCAATTGACTTTTTAAAAAAAAAAAAAAAGCAACAAATGAACTAAAGTAAATTTGAATAAAATGTAAATATTAAAAATTAAAATCAGAAATATTCTATATTAGTAACCTCATTAAAGATTATTGAAGGAATAAATGAAAACATCATCCTTCTTCCTCCATCTTTGCATTTTATTGATGGTGTGTAACACTTATATTGCCTGTATGGTAAACAGTGGCACTAGACATGTGGAAATTGGGGGACTGAATTAAAGCATCTTGTTTTCTCCTGTTACTACTTCTGTAGGAACAAGATGAACACAGAATGTCAGATTCTTTAATCTCATGTCATCAGAGGAGGCAGAGATCCGATGTTAACAATTTTATGCAACATCTGCTCAAATTACAGTTAGCCGTATACAGCTTGTATAATACCTAACATGGCATAAAAGGATAGGATCTCCATGTCTGTTAAGTAAAACATCATCTTAATATGCTACATCTATAAAACGGTGATAAATGACTAGTCAGGTTAACTGTACTTTTCTGCACTGCATTCATGCAAAACAGCCTAAAAATAGAATTAATACAAAAAAAGACATTAGAGATCACAGTATGAAAATAGTGAAATGGAGATTTTCGACTATAGGAGAAGGTTAAAGCATGTGATGGATTACTGCACATGTGGTGTAAAGGTACATTTTGTTGCAGCCATTAAGGGTCACTTTTCTTGTGCCCAAATAATTGTATTAGACCATTTCAGAATTAAATAAAAATAATACATTTAAATATTCTGGTAATTGTCAGGCTCGAGCCAGGATGGCTCCATGGCAGGGCCTTATGTTTAGGTTTATATCCCAAGCGCTGAGTGTGAGCAGGTAAGCAGACACTGGAGACTTGGAATGCAGGTAATAAAAGGTATATTGTATGCACAGCAGAATAACACAGTCCTTGAATATAGGAATATCAATATACACAGGCAAGGTGCAAAATAAGCAGAGGATGGTAGGCTGTGCAGTCAGCAGCTGGGAACTCCACTTGCGTAGTAATACCTTGATAGAAGGTCCTAGCAGAAGGCACCAGATGGATGGCTGGCAGCCAGGAAAGTCTCAAAGCCCCAGAGGATAGTGGGCCACGTAGTCAAGAGGCTGCAGATATAGAGGAAGAGCACCAAGGACCGGGCGATAGTGCTTCTCAGGTAAGGCAACAGGCTGGAACTCAGGCAGATCTGCAGTCCCCTGGATAGTGGGCTACGCAGTGTAAAGTCCGGCAGCAGGATCCACAGGAATATCACAGAACAAGGGGTAACACTGACAGACAGAAAGAGGGACTCGCAGGACCTCACATACACAGGGAAAACAGGAAAATGACAGCGCAAGGAAGGGTGTGTCCAGGTTATAAGCACACCCACTCAGGAGCTAGCACAGGGATTAACCCCTGAGTGGATGCAGACAGGGAGCAACAGCAAACATGGCGATGAACAGGCTTCTCAGGCTGAGGCATGACAGTAATGGCACAAATATAATAAATTACAAAACATCAACCTATCCCACAGCAATTTATGGGCCAGATAAGAACCTGGCCGCAAAAGCACAGTGCTCGAGCGATGTGCTTATTTTTTACCCATCCTATTCCATCCGGGATGCAAACTCAGCTTGCACCAGTCACTGTACAGTAATGACTCCTATACTTTGTTTGGTAGATGCTAAACCCAGCAGATGAAGAGGAGATATTTCAACTAGCTCACTCTTTATGTCTGACGTCATTCAGGTTTGAATAATGCTTTTCAGACCCTAGTGTTAAGTGATTGCCATTTGGCACAATCACATAAGATATAAACCTAAATCCACCTAAAAATCCCATATTAATCTCAGATCCCTCAGGGGCGAGAGCTGCTCGATCCGTTGCTTACTCGTTCAGCAATCAGAGGAACACTGGGAACAAATAGTTCCCAGTGTTCTTCCACGTATTCCTCCGCTGCTCTGGCCAGATCTTATTTGTTTGAGATCTCCTCCATCTCCTTGGAGTCCTATGGACTACTGGAGCAGATACGAATACGAATGTTACATGCAAGCTGCATATGGAAAAAATTGAAAACAGCAAATGCAAATGTTTTCCATTTCTGTCACACCTTTAACGTCAAGGTCGTGATCAGGCCTTATGTTGGGCAAGACAGAAACATATTCAGAACAAAACTAGATGATCCCAAGCCATTTGATTTACTAATAATAGAGAACAAATTATACAGTTATGGAGAACATCATAAGGCCTGTAATTATGAATTTAATTCTTATTGAAACTTTGAGATAATATAGTGATTAAGAAACAGATACAATTTACAAGTATTTATAAAGTGCTAACATGTTCCGTAGTGCTGTTCAATGGGTAAGACAACCCAACAAATATACATACATGTCAGACACACAGAACAGTAGAAGAGAGGACCCTGCTCGAGAGCTTACAATCTAAGAGGAGAGGAGTGACACACTAGGTAAGGGTAAATAGAGAACCTGAGTAGAAAGGTACATAGGGGCTGGGTGGAAGATGGTGTAAGGCATTAGACTTGTTACTTTTAAAGCTTAAAGTGATACCTTCTGTAAATGCTTAACCCCTTCACTGCCGAGATTAAGATAACTCGGGACTGCAAAGGCACCGTCAGGTACCAATATCGAGTTATCTCAATCTCCAGCACTGAAGGACAAAAGCAAATTAAATTTCTTTGCCACAAATTTATTTTGTTTGCTTTTGAGCTGCAGAAGGTGCCCCCAAAGTTTTAGCCCTGTGGGCACAATGACCATAGAGCTAAAACTGTTTAAAATCAGCTGATGTATGCCCTGACCTATCAGGCTTTCTGCACCTGATGCAGAGAACCAGTGATGTACCTAAGGAACAAGGGGCTCTGGTGCAAGATTTGTTTTGGGCCCCCCCAAAAAAAAAAATTCACACCCCATGAAGCAATCACAAAAAATAAAGTTGAAAAATATAAAAAAATAGATAGAAAAAATATATATTTGAGAATATTTATTACAGAGAGCCCCCAGCTCACACATGGATATATTGCCCCCAGCTCACACATGGATATATTGCCCCCAGCTCACACATGGATATATTGCCCCAGCTCACACGGATATATTGCCCCAGCTCACACATATATATTGCCCCAGCTCACATGGATATATTGCCCCAGCTCACACATATATATTGCCCCAGCTCACATGGATATATTGCCCCCAGCTCACACGGATATATTGCCCCCAGCTCACACATGAATATTTTGCCCCCAGCTCACATAGATATATTTCCCCAGCTCACAAATGATATATTGCCCCAGCTCACACATGGATATATTTGCCCCCAGCTCACATGGATATATTTGCCCCCAGCTCACACATGGATATATTTGCCCCCAGCTCACACATGGATATATTACCCCAGCTCACACATGGATAAATTGCCCACAGCTCACACATGGATATATTTGCCCAAGCTCACATGGATATGTCCCCAGCGATGAGCAGTCCTGACTGCCGGGAGGCCCCCTATGACATCATCAGAGGGGGCCCATCGGCGGCCATCTTGAAGTCCCTGCTCGCTGGCGGCTGTGCCTATGTAGGCCCTACATGGGCCCAGCCGCCGGTGAGCAGGGACTTTAAGATGGCCGCCGGCAGGCCCCCTCTGATGATGTCAGAGAGGGCCCACCAGTCCTCAGAGGGGGCCCGCCAGCGGTCAGGACTGCTCATCGTAGGGGGCCTGCTGGCGGCCATGTTGAAGTCCCTGCTCACTGGCGGCTGGCCCCCCCAGGCTGAGGACCCAGTGCGCCCACACCGGCTGCAGTTCCGCCACTGCAGGGAACCATAAAGTGCAGCTGAAACTAGTGTAACTCCATTCGGCCAGTAGATGGTGCCATCTGCCTGACAAATTGGTTATTAGAGTAAGGAATACACTGAAAGTATGCCCTGTGATGATCAAATTGCTACCTACCCAGTCGTCACGTGTGGAGGGTGAGTGTACAAGGGGTTACAGATAGAGATGTGCAATTCATTTTGTTCCGAATTGAAATTCGGACGAAATTCACCATTTTCGTAGTTCGGGAGCATATCCGAAAACAAATTATTGACCACCTGAAATTTCGGATCGATTTGATTCGATGATTCGGATCATTTCGGCGATACGGCTCATTTCAGGCAATTCGAATCAGTTGGTTTTTCGGGTTTTTTAGGAGTTATTTTGTTTTTTATTGCTTATTTAAGAATGGCAAGTAGATTACTACCTATTAATAGTATGAAAGTTTCTTTACTTAATTATTCTTTTAGGATTTTTTAGGCATTTTTTGGGTGAAATATTAGGTTTCCTAAACAAGGCTTTTTAAACCATAGGTCTTAAAGCAGCATATGAATCGGCACACTGCCGGGCAGCGCCTCTCTGCAGTATAATTAATGCAGCATTTGAATCCACGCACTGCTGGGAAGGGCATCTCTGCAGAATAAACCAGCATAAAATTATAGTGGATATCTCTGTGCAGTGCATGATTACTGCATTTCCCTGAAGTACATTTTCCTTCCAAACCTTCAAAACATTTTTCTGAAAATAAAGATATAATGGGGAAACTGTAACTGTGATATACAGACTGTTTTCTTACATAAAAATACATTCATTGGTTTTCCTTTTTCAGATTGAATTTTCATGATAAAATGAAGCAACATTTCCAATGTATCTGAAGGTTATATTCTTTCCAGAGAATATGTGCTGTTACATTTGGATTTGTACTTTTTAATTAAATAATTATATCAGAAATCATTTTATCAGAAGATGGCAGCAAAACCTCATCAAATATCAACACAGGTACATACAGTATATGAAAGTCAGAAAATTGAGAAAAGATGTTTTGGGTAACATTATTTAGACAATATTAAATAAGATGTGGAGCTACTTCTCAGAATTCTTGATAATGGGGAAATGAAGATCTAATCAGTCGACAACAAATACGAAACTGCAAAATTATAATGAGGATTAAGATTGCGATATTTTATTTGCAAACAAAGATTCCAATGTCTTTAGATATTAACTGGAGTATTAAAAAGGCCACCAATTTATTTTTTAAGTAAATATATTCTTGTGCAGTAGTACCTCTGCCACAGCTACTCATTTAAATTTGTGTGTAGTATACAGTATTTATATTGCTATAATAAAAGCATAGTCACTGAAATAGTGCCAAATACTATAAATACTGATAGACTCTTTAAACTGTAGATATATTACATATTTTTGGAGTTAACAATTCACGGAAGATAGACCAACAGCCCATTTTCAAACTTGCAGGGTTATTTCACAAAGAGTCGACCTGGCACCGGAATGGCACTGAACAGTGAATTTCGGGGTCATTCAGCTATTCAGAAAGCAGACAGTTCGTCAAATTTTGCCGAATTGCCAGCAAGTACAGTGCCTGTTCGACGGCAATGAAAGTCCCCATAGAGAAGCAATGGTTAATCTATTCACAAAACAACGAACAGCAGAGAATTGTCAGTGAAATGCCCTGCTATTGGGTGGTTTCATTGGGCAGGTTTAATCAGGCGAATCCCATAGGTTTCAATGTTACAAATATTCCGTTTTTATTCAATATCTATCAAACCCTCTATTCTTTTAATCTGCAGTAAAAGGTCTCTTTATTCATTTTTCACACTATTTCACTATCTTTTACACTTTATTTTTGACAATTTCAAAAGTTTTTTTTTTTTTCTTATCCGTCCGGTGACTTGTTGACTTATTTCTGCGGCTGGTCGGCGCTACCGTGTTTCCCCCGAAAATAAGACACTATCTTATATTTTTTTTGCCCCCAAAAAACATACTAGGTCTTATTCTCGGGGTTGGTGGTTTTTTGGCGGTGTACATCTGGTATCACTCCTCATATGACAGGAGCTGGCGCTAGAAGAAGCATTGGCTAAGGCTGCGGTCACACGAGCGTTCTTCGAGCAGAAGAAATGCACTGAGTGCATCCGTGTGACCACACTTCCCTGAGTCCTTTGCTGCTTTGTGAAGGCTGGATGGGGATAGCCACATGGTGTAGCATGCAATCAAATTGCGTTCGCTACCACCGGACATGATTTCAGCCTCCCTGTGAAAAACCTATGACGGATGCAGAAGGGGTTACAAAGCACATTCCTCCAGAGGCACTGTTTCAGTGAGGTGGCCACACGGGTGTCAGAGTGGAAGGAATACCCACTCTTGCGGATGTCCTTCTGCTCAAAGAACGCTCATCTGACTGTGGCCTTATGTGGCACTGCTCCCTCCACTGCCGCCTCAATTCCTCTGGTGCCGGCATCACGGATTCTCTCCCGTAACTCTTCAAGTTGCCCTACAAATAGGTCTTATTTTCAAGGTAGGTCTTATAATTTAGCAGTTATCAAAAAAACTTATTTTCGGAGACACAGTGTATGTGCGGCAGTTTGGCGGCCCTCTGGTGGATTTGCGGCGGTTCATTCATAGGATGACATTTTTTTTTAAGACTCGTTGAAATTATCGGATCCGATAATTTTGACGGTTTGTGGCTTTTTTCTTTCGGCGGCTTTGCAGTGACTTTTCCCTACACTCCAGGGACCCTGTGGTGAATACAGAATTCACTGCATGGTGGAGAAATTTGATTCCCCGAAGTGCGGGAAAAGACAGAGCACTGAATGGTCTCTTGTATAGCACTGGCTGGGAAGTGAACATGAAATGTAAGCAGGGCCGGATTTGCATCTCAGGAGTCTGTAGGCACAGAAATGTGGAGCGCCCCCCCCCCAAACAAAAATAAAAACCATGCCAAAATGACTTTTTAGATTTTTGTTGTGGGGCAAACTAAATTTAAAAGAAAAAAAAAATGAAAACTAGATTTTCTCTGTGCTCAAATCAATAGAAGGGGCATAATCTGCTGCCTTGGTTGAGTTAATGCAGTGGCATTGTTTGTTTCATATGTAAATGCATATTTTGCCTCTCCTGGAGAACAGACAGGGTTATCCAAAGAGATTCGAAAAGTCACCGCACGTTCGGTGACTTTTCGTTCTCTTCAATTCGGTTCCTTTTGCCGATTGCATTTCGGTGACCCTGTGGTGTATTCAGCAAACAGCACAGGGTCCCCGAATTGCAGGGAAAAGCTGCCGCAAACCTGACGAAAACTAACCGAATGCACGCTGAAAACAAGCAAAAACATCTAGATTAACCTTTGAAGAAGCCGAACAGGAGCCGAACAGGAGCCGAACATGACCCGAATCACACAGAGCCGAAGCAGCTGTGACGTAGAGGAGGCAGTGAATAAATTAGAAAAACCATTTGTATGAATCTGGGAAAAAGAAACGCTGTTTGCAAAGAAACTACTGAGCGAAAATGTCTGAAATTTTCACAGGAGGTCCAGGGAATGATAATAAAGAGGGCTGTTACAAAAAAAATAAGTAAACTGAAAAAAAATCAAAAAAAAATCGGACTTTTAAAAAAAAAAAAAATCTGAAAAATGCTTAAAGTATCCTAAAAAATCTATAAATAAAGAGACTCTTTGCTGCAGAATTTTATAATGAACGGTTTATTAGATATTGAATTAAAACGGGAATATTTTTAACATTGAAGCCTATGGGATTCTCCTGAATAAATTTGCCGAATTAAACCACCGAATGGCAGGGCATTAGGGGAACCTTTCACTGCTGGTTTGTGTTCTCTGAATAGATGAAGCAGTGCTTCTCTATGGGGATTTCACTGCCCTCGAACAGGCACCGAACAGGCACCGTATGTTCAGGCAATTCGCCAGGATTTGGCGAATTGCCTGCTCTCTGGATAGCCGAATGGCCAGGAAAGGTAACCGAACGCTGATTTTCAGCGTTCGGTTACCTTTCTCAAGCAATTCGGATCTCTTTGGATAACCCTGCAAGAATAAAAAATATTTTCCTTTTAATGTTTTTCAATTTTTTATTTTTACACATTACGGGTCATGTTTGTATCATTGTAAAGACCTTTCCAATGACCCCTCACTTAAACCTTGTGCGCTGTACAGTTCAGAAATGCAGGTTCCAAAGTCCCTAGCCTAGGTTGTAGATGAAACAATACGCACAACATCAGCTCCACACTTGGTAGCAGTGAGGCGAATTAGCCCAGCATCACTGTTCACTTTATAATTGTAAACAGAATAATAGTGCTGTATTAGAACAAAAAATAGAAAAATATTATTTTGATATATATTTTTTTTTTACATAAATCTAACCTGGTTATATTTGGCCATAATCTGGCCTTTCCAGTGATACCTCATATGCTCCCCTAGCCATTAGGGCTCCAGAGATACAGTGGTCTAAATGATTATAAATTGTTAAAAAAAAATATATATATTTTTTTTTTTTACAGAGCAAGGTGCCCTCTTGTGGCAGATGCCTGTAGGCACATGCCTACTCTGCCTAGTTATAAACCCAGCCCTGAATGTAAGACTAATATTGTTTTCATTAAAAAATATTTACAAGATAATAGCCACGGGTTTTACGAACCTATGCTCTCAACAAATAAAGGACACATTTTTGATTTCAGCGACAGTTGTTAGAGCATCTTACCACGTGAGAAAGGGCAGCATATTTTACATTTCAAACCCATAAAAATTTATGTTTTAGTGATATGTTTTATGTATCATGTGAAATAAAATATGAATACAATGTTAAATGAGAAATATTTTTAATTGGGCACAACTAATGCAAATGATGAAAGTTTCCTTAAAATAGATGAATAAACTTCTCTTGATTTCAGGAATGCCCAATATATTTTAAGAGATTAGAAAAAAGTTGCAGCTGATAGAAGTCAAATACTAAAATGATGGAATTATAGGTTTATAGCTTAACATTTGTATGATTTGGTATATTCTGATTGCAAGCTTAATAGTGGCTACTGAGCCTAAAATTGCAACATTAACATATATATATATCTATCATATATATATAAAAACCAATAAATTGCCTGTGTAAGCAAGCCGAAAATTCCAAATCGCAATCGCATCTGTTGACAGCAACAGATTCCAAATGCAAATAGCACACTTGAAATGAACTCTGGGCCTTTTATCTGCACATTGTAATTGGGGTAATGAGGGAATATCACACACCTGGCCATGGAACTGCTGAGAAGCCAATTGTCCCATTACCTGTGGTCCCTTAACAAGTGGGAGTCACATCTGCAAACTGCTGTAAGTCCTACACCGTTCACCTGAGTTGGATGTACATACCCTCAAATTAAAGCTGACAGTCTGCAGTTAAAGAACATTGTGTTTGTTTCAGTCCAACTCCATTGTGGTGGTGTATAGAGTCAAAGATGTTAGAATTGTGTCGTTGTTGTCCAAATATTTCTGGACCTGACTGTATATATATATATATTTTTTTTTTTTTTGTAGAAATAGATATTCCACGGTATATTACAAGAAACATAATCATTTTATGTATTTTTTTTCTTCTAGAAAACACGGATATTCTTCTAACACAAATATAGACAGCTGAAACATAAAACATACTTGAGATGAGCTTTAACCTCCTGAATAAAATAGCAATAATTTTTTTAACGATTTCCACTTTTATTATTATTATACTTTATTTACGTACAGTTGTGTTCAAAATTATTCAACCCCCAATGCTGTAAAGGGTTTTAGGGAATTTAGTGTACATTTGTAATTGTATTCAGAATGAAATCCTACAAGGACTTTTTAAAGAACCATATGCAACTAAAATGACATCAATTGGTTTTGTAATACAGTAGTAAATGTTTCTTTTGTGAATTCTTCATTGACACAATTATTCAACCCCTTAAAGACTACCACTCTGAAAAACAGAGGTTCATTCAAGTGTTTTCAATCAGGTATTGAAAACACCTGTGGATGTCACGGAGCAGCAATAAAGCATAATAAGCAACAATTAGGCAGCTTTAAAATGACTGATACTCAGCTCCTTCTAGACATTTACTGGTGTGGTTACAAACATGGTGAAGTCAAGAGAATGGTCCAGGAAGACAAGAGAAGAGGTGATTACTCTTCACAGGAAGGGCAATGGCTATAAGAAGATTGCAAAGATGTTAAACATACCAAGAGAGACCATAGGAAGCATCATTCGCAAATTCAAGGCAAAGGGCACTGTTGAAACGCTACCTGGTCGTGGCAGAAAGAAGATGCTGACTTTCACTGCTGTGCGCTACCTGAAGCGTAGAGTGGAGAAAAGTCCCCGTGTGACTGCTGAGGAACTGAGAAAAGATTTGTCAGATGTGGGTACTGAAGTTTCAGCTCAGACAATACGGCGCACACTGCACAATGAAGGCCTCCATGCCAGAACTCCCAGGCGCACCCCCCTTGCTGTCTCCAAAGAATAAGAAGAGTCGACTGCAGTATGCCAAAAGTCATGTGGACAAACCACAGACGTTTTGGGATAGTGTTCTGTGGACTGATGAAACAAAATTAGAACTGTTTGGGCCCATGGATCAACGCTATGTTTGGAGGAGGAAGAACAAGGCCTGTGAAGTAAAAGAACACCTAGCCTACTGTGAAGCATGGCGGGGGGGTCAATCATGCTTTGGGGCTGTTTTGCTTCTGCAGGTACAGGGAAGCTTCAGCGTGCGCAAGGTACCATGAATTCTCTTCAATACCAGGAGATATTGGATGACAATGTGATGCAGTCCGTCACAAACCTGAGGCTTGGGAGACGTTGGACCTTTCAACAGGACAATGATCCCAAGCATACCTCCAAGTCCACTAGAGCATGTTGCAGATTAAAGGCTGGAACATTTTGGAGTGGCCATCGCAGTCACCTGACTTAAATCCGATTGAGAACCTCTGGTGGGACTTAAAGAAAGCAGTTGCAGTGCGCAAGCCTAAGAATGTGACTGAACTGGAGGCTTTTGCCCATGACGAATGGGCGGAGATACCCATAGATCGCTGCAAGACACTTGTGTCAAGCTATGCTTCACGTTTAAAAGCTGTTATAACTGTAAAAGGATGTTGTACTAAGTACTAAGATTGAATGTCACTTGGGGGTTGAATAAAACTGATAATGATGTGAGCACAGAAAAGACATTTGTGGTTATTTCATTATAAATGTTATGTTATATTTGTCTGACCTACACGTGCCTCTTTGATTTAATTGTAAGCAAGATGACTGAATGATCAAAATCAATGTCAAACTGGCCAAAACACTCAATTTCAGTGGGGGTTGAATAATTTTGAACACAACTGTATATAGCACCAGCATATTCTGCAGCGCTGAACAATGGGCACAATGTAGACAATAGAGATTTGCACTCATTTTTTTTTTAATTTTGTTTAGTTTCGGCTCGTTCATTTTTTAAATTTTAGTTTCGGATCGTTTCGAGCGATTTTCGTTTTGGCTCGTTTTGTTTCGATGCGTTTCATATCGACTTTCATTTTGTGATATCGGAAATTTTCAGTCTTTCGGATCGTCTGTTCTCGCTGTTTCAAAGGGTCTATTTAGTTTTGACTTAGACGAATGGTATTTCGGATGCTCCGATATTTCGGTCGATACGGTAATTCTGCCGATTCGTTCCTTCGGATGTATCGTTTTTTATGAAAGATCCTTTTTTTCTTATGAATATGCATTGCACAACTTTATTTAATTATATTAAAACTAGGTATAAAGCCTGCCCTAAGGGCAGTCATATATACATATATATATATATATATATATATGTTACAGGAGATATATATATATATATACACACCCTGTAACCCCATGTGGGTATATATACACACACACCATGTAACCCCATGTGGGTATATATATGTATATATATATAAATATATACACCCTGTAACCCCATGTGGATATATATATATATATATAAATATATATACACACACACCATGTAACCCCATGTGGGTATATATATGTATATATATATACACCCTGTAACCCCATGTGGGTATATGTATATATATACACCCTGTAACCCCATGTGGGTGTATATATATATATATATATATATATATATACCCTGTAACCCCATGTGGGTGTATATATATATATATATATATATATACCCTGTAACCCCATGTGGGTATATATATATATACCCTGAAACCCCATGTGGGTGTATAATATATATATATATATATATATATATATAGATTACACACCCTGTAACCCCATGTGGGTATATATATATATATACACACACCCTGTTACCCCATGTGGGTATATATATACACAGCCTGTAACCCCACGTGGGTATATATATATACACACCCTGTAACCCCATGTGGGTATATATATATACACACCCTGTAACCCCATGTGGGTATATATATGTATATATATACACCCTGTAACCCCATGTGGGTGTATATATATATATATACCCTGAAACCCCATGTGGGTGTATAATATATATATATATATACACACCCTGTAACCCCATGTGGGTATATATATATACATATATATACAGACCCTGTAACCCCATGTGGTATATATATATATATATATATATATATATCCACATGGGGTTACAGGGTGTGTATATATATATATACCCACATGGGGTTACATGGTGTGTATATATATGTATATATATACCCACATGGGGTTACAGGGTGTGTGTATATATATATATATACCCACATGGGGTTACAGGGTGTGTATATATATATACCCACATGGGGTTACAGGGTGTGTAATATATATATATATATTATACACCCACATGGGGTTTCAGGGTATGTATATATATATATATATACACCCACATGGGGTTACAGGGTATATATATATATATATATATATACAAACCCTGTAACCCCATGTGGGTATATATATATATACACACACCTTGTAACCCCATGTGGGTATATATATATATACACCCTGTAACCCCATGTGGAGATATATATATAACAACCATATATGTGTGTGTGTGTATGTGTATATAGGCAACTCGGCCGGCCTCCATGCTCAGGTGAGCCCCCGGCTCGGCTGGGCCTCTAGGCCCAGGCCAAGCCGGGGGCTCGCCTGGGCCTGGATGCCGGCCAAGCAAGTAGCTCGGCCGGCATCCAAGCTTAGGCGAGCCCCCGGCTTGGCTTGGGCCTAGAGGCCCAGCCGAGCCGGGGATTCGCCTGAGCCTGGAGGACGCCCGAGCAGAGCCTGGAGGACGCCTGAGCAGGCAACTCGGCCGGCCTCCATGCTCAGGTGAGCCCCCAGCTCGGCTGGGCCTCTAGGCCCAGGCCACGCCAGGGGCTCACCTGAGCCTGGATGCCGACCAAGCAAGTAGCTTGGCCGGCATCCAAGCTTAGGTGAGCCCCCGGCTTGGCTTGGGCCTAGAGGCCCAGCCGAGCCGGGGACTCGCCTGAGCCTGGAGGACACCCGAGCAGGCAACTCGGCCGGCCTCCATGCTCAGGTGAGTCCCTGGCTCAGCTGGGCCTCTAGGCCCAAGCCAAGCCGGGGGCTCACCTAAGCTTGGATACTGGCCGAGCAAGCAGGGTGGGTGTGGAGAGCACATACTCACCTACAATCGGCCTTGAGTCCTCCACCGGTTCCACACAATCTCACCTACATTGGCCCTTAGCTCCTCCAGCGATGGCAGTCCCGCTTCCAGTGTCCTCTCTCCGTTGGTCGCTGGTATGACATCACAAAAGCCTTTGACCCAGGGTCAAACATCCTCTTACATCGGCCCTGAGCTCCAGCAGTGACCGTCCTCCGGCTGCCCAGGCTGCTCGGCCGGTCTCCAGGCTTAGGCGAGTCCCGGCTCGGCTGGGCCTGTAGGCCCAAGCCAAGCCGGGGGCTCGCCTGAGCCTGGAGGCCAGCCGAGCAGCCTGCGACAGCCGGAGGACAGTCATCGCTGGAGCTCAGGGCCAATGTAGGGGAGTATGTGTAGGCAACATCCTCCTACATTGGCCCGGAGCTCCAGGGGTGACTGTCCCCTCTGGCTGTGGCAGGCTGCTCGGTCGGCCTCCAGGCTTAGGCGAGTCCCCGGCTCGGCTGGGCCTATAGGCCCAAGCTGGGGGCTCGCCTGAGCCTGGATGCCGGCCGAGCAGCCTGCCACAGCCGGAGGACGGTCACCGCTGGAGGATTCGGGACTTGCGCCGTTTAAACAAACTGGTAGCTGCGCGCCACTCGTGACGATTTTTTTTTTTTTTGCAGGTGGCTGACACATGCAGCTACCTGTTTGTTTTAACAGCCGGCTCGCAAACCCAGTTTCAAACGTCCGTCACGCATGCGCACTCAGCGCTTGACGGCGACGGACTTTGAAACTGTTTTATTATATAGATGGTATGAAAGGAAAAAAAATGAACTAAACGATTTACCTCTACAGAATAATGCATCATATGATTCTGCACACTGCCAGGAAGCACCTCTACAGTATAATTAATGCAGCATATGAATCCGCACACTGCCGGGCAGCACCTCTACAGTATAATAATGCCGCATATGAATCCGCACACTGCCGGGCAGCACCTCTACAGTATAATTTATGCAGCATAAAACGAAAAACCAACTGAACCGAATGACCCGAAATGATCCGAATCACCGAAATTATCCAAACGCCGAAATGACCCGAATCATCAAATCGACTCGATTTATCGAATCGACCCGAGATTTCAAATCATCCGAAATATCGAATCGAATGACTCTAAATTTGTAATCAATCCAAAAATTTTGTGTGGTCAACATTTCGGATTTGGGATGCTCTCGGAAGCACGAAAATGGTCAATTTCGTACGAAACAAATTGCACATCCCTAATAGACAGGGTTACAATACACTGAGACTGAGCAACATTTGATAAACCAGTACAGGAGGAAACGAGGGCCCTATTCCTGTGGGAATTTACAATCTAGAAGGGTTGGGGGTGGAAACAGGAGGAGGGGACTGCAAGGTGAGAGTGATGGACTGCAAGGTGAGATTGATGGACTGTGAGGTTTATCAGTGAGTCGGGTGGTAAGTTTCCCTAAATAGGAATGTCTTAAGGGAGAGTTTGAAGGAAGAGAAACTAGGGGAAAGTCTGACCGTATGACTTTTATATGGCAATTATAGCGCCAAATAGACATTATGCATTAAATTTTGGATAAATTATGGTTAGTTTTGAATGAATGAATTGCGACATGGATAAAATGGAAAAGGAACAAATTGAGTAATGGACACTTTCATACAGGGGTTCATTTGAACATGCAGCATTAAAGGTGGATGACCAGTATTTGCAAGCAAGCTGCCGTAGTGAAAAGATAACATAAATAAATGCATATGAAGGGTCACATTAACCCTCATAACGCCCTAAGACCCCACCTGACATGCTGTGAATGGTGGTTTATCATCTAACCAACTAACATCCCAGTGCTGCTGGGGTTGACTAGGCAACTATTGCTCCCCAAATATTAATAATGAATAGGGGTTCTTCTCGCTTCCTCCCTCCAATCCAATCCCCCTCCTGGGCGATGGGCCCATATGTTGTGGGGGTTGGTGCAATTAATACAAGTGGGGCCGACATGCCTTTGCTACCCCTCTGACTCCACACCCATAGGCGTCAAGCTAATAGACATGTTCACCCTCACAGCCTCCACCCATGAATGAGAAGGCATAAACAGTATTTACAAGTTAGAGGGGCATGGCATTGACCCCCTGCAGCTCCCTAACCAATGGCGATGCCGACAGGCACTGTTCTTTCTATGGTATTTGCTTGTACTCACACCTGTTTTGCCTGGAGCAAAGTGACAGCAATGCATTAAACACGGAATCTGCAACCCCTGTACAATAAGCTCTGCAACTACAGTAAACTACACAAGATCTGTATTGTACCGTACTAAAATTTACTCTGTCATGTTATAACACGCAAGGCCGTAAATTATAATTTCTACAGTTAGTTATAACACGCAAGTCCATAAATTAATATTTCTAGTTATAACCTGTAAGTTCTTACTTTAATATTTACATAACGGAAAATTAGCATGTTCAGGTTTTAAGATTAAAATGCACATGTCTGGGATTAAACATTAAGGGCACTATTACATTGTGAACGCTAATGATAGTGTTCGGATATGTAAGTGTTACCGCCAGGATAAGTGACTTTAATGTCCCCCCATATTACCTTCCTGAAGCTAAACCTGTAATAAATCACTTCTGTGCAAGCTTTCTGTACTTTGCACATTCTATACTTAACATGGGGAGCGCAATCAGTAATTAGCATTAGAATACGTAAGGTATTACAAAGTCCTAGCACTAATTACAGCAGGGATACATAAGCCAAAATTCTAGCTACACCGAAAAGCATTTATTATATTATTATTATACTTTATTTATATTTATATTGCACAGCGCTGAACAATGGGTATGATACAGACAGGGTTACAATACATTGAACAACATTTGATAAACTGATACATGAGGAAACGAGTGCCCTATTCCTGTGGGAACTCACAATCTAGAAGGGTTGGGGTGGAAACAAGCGGCGAGGACTGCAATGTGAGAGTGATGGACTGGTTGGGGCAGTGGTGTGTATTAGTGAGTTTGCACAATCATTTAGCACCCTCTAAAACTCTCCCAATAAATAGTATACTCACCTCTCATCTCTCGGCGAGAACAGTGTCCCAATCCACCTCCACCGCTTCTTCTGGCCACGTGCAGAGTTAGAGTGGGAACAAATAGTTTCCAGTCTCCCTCTGTGATCACTCCGCACCATTGCGCAATTTCGTCAGATTGCGCAGGGATCGCGGTCCGGAAGCGCAAGCCTTCAAATGTGCTTACAAGTAAACATAAAATGATACAATTGAAGTAACATAGAACAATATTTCATATTCAGAATTAAGACCAGAAAACAGGAAATTAATGATATAACAAGGAACAAATAGATACACACACACAAGCAGTTATGTAGTAGAAATGGTTTGAACTAGGAAATAATAAAAAATTGTGACGCAGACTAAACATGGTTAAAAATGAATAAATAAGTGAATGGAGCAGGGCTCGAGTCCAGCGGGAACGCAAGGGAACGGCGTTCCCACACTTTTCCCACAGCAGGAACGTTGCAGGAACGTAGTTTACGATAGGCCACAAACTCACAAAGTGTTAAAGTGCTCGCTGACGCCGCTCTCCTGGATCGTTGGCGCTCCCGGCTGACACTCACGCAGCTGTGCCTCTGCGTGTGGTCAGTACTGTAGGTGGGGCCGGAAGACAAGTGAAGTGAGTGACGTGCCCAGCTGCCAGCCGCAGGCACATAACACATGCGCTGGCTGTGTGAGGTCAAACAGTGTGACATTTTACAGGAGGACCCCACCCCTTCACTCTCATATGCGCTGCTATTAGACGCCATCTCACCACAAACATCGGTACAGGGGAGAAAGGTATCCGTGAGTGGCCCAGCCCCTTGCATAGACATTATTGTCCTCGCACAGGATCACATGTAGAAGCAGCTGTAGAATGAGAGGAGCTGCAGGGCCGGCCGTGGGGGGGGGGAACTCATTTATGCTGGTGCTGGTGCTGACCCCAGGTCATCCTGCACTGTCTCTGGGGATCATGTGAAGGAGGCTGCATGAGGAGCACACTGGGACCTCCCTCCCTAAAGCTTACCTGACAGCTTTCAATGCTGGGGGTGCAGGACACTCTGTCTCAGAGCAGGTCCTCCTCTTCCCAAAGACCTGGGAGCTGGGATAGATCCAGTGACGTCCTGGGTGAGGAACGTTGGGGTTATGGATTACAAAGTGGCAGCTCAGAGGTAAGAGGGACAGGCCTGGTCCATCCTGCAGAGTCTGGGGGGTGCCTTTAAAATGCTGGCTCTCCTGCAAGCATTGTCCCAGTCATGTGGCATCTCAGAGGTGACACAGAGAAATGCCCTCCCCTCTCCAATCCTGTGCAGGGAGGACACCTCAGCTTTACCAAAGTGTCACTCATGCTGCAGCCCACCATGGATGGAGAGGGGTTACAGAAATCCAAACCTACAGGAGTCAGAAAGTGTCCTCTCATCTGCCCTACACTGCAACTCCCATCAGACTCCTGCAAGCAATCCCTGCCCTAACACCACAGGAGGTGCAGTCCCCAGCAGAGCATGATTATTCCATACACCTAACCTGGAGTGCCTGGGCACCGTGTGCCCACCCTCTGTATGTGTGGCAAGTGTTTGGAATCTTATTTAGGAATACTTATTACAATGTTAATGTTATCGTTAGCTTTTTTTGGCCCTAACGTGGGCGCACCATATTAAAAACCAAACGCTAACGGGTTAAGTAACGCGTTAGTGTTTGGTATCTTGTGCTTTTCAGTGCGAAGTTACTGCACTTTGCGCTCCCTATACTTAACATGGGGAGCACAAAGTGTTAATCAGCGTTAGGATTACAAAATCCTAACGCTAATTAACGTCTGCTGCAGTTAACAAAAAGTTAACCAGAGCCAGGACTTGGTGCTAACGGAATCCGATGGTGCAGAATCCATTAGCAAAAACTTGAAAAAAACAAACTAAAATCAGATACTCACCTCCTGTCCCACAGTGAGAACAGCAGCCCCATCCGCTTCTTCTGGTCGCCAGGGGCAGAGGGAGACTGCGGGGGAAAAAAGTCCCCGGCATTGAAAGCCTCAATGGAGTCCTATGGACTGCATGAAGGGGATGCTCGCGGTGGTGCTTAGAACTGTCGCAAGCATCACACTTAAACGGGGACGCTAAGGAGAAACCTGCAGGCGCACCTTATCGCCCCCGTTTAAGTGTGATCTTCCTAATAAGGCTGCTAGTTTTTTTTCAGTGCTATGATTTAGTAGTGAAAATTATTAGTGCCCCCCCAGTTTTGACTGATATCTATGTGCCCCCCTATATAGTGTTCCTAGAGTCCCACCTGCACCAGCTACTGCCAGCCAGAGACTTGTGCACCCCCAGGCCAACTGAAGCGGCAGAGACAAGAAAAGTAAAAAATATGATGTAGAATGTTCTGACTTATATAAATAATATAATATTAATTAAACATTTATTTATAATAAAATGTCACAGAATAATTTCCCAAACTTTCTTAATGGTAAAAATAAAATTAATTGATAATAGGGTCTATTATTTTCACCGTATTTTCATGATGCCGCCATGAAATGCATAGCACTGTAAATAAATGTTGCAATCTCTTTTCTGGGAAAGGAAAATTTATATATATATATATATTTAGATAGATATCTCTCATGAATTTTTTTGCAGGTGATCGGGTTAATGGAAATCTTGAGTGAGTTCCCTCACTTTGTTTCCCAGGACTTTACCCCTGGAATGGAGTAATATGATACCAAAATTGAATCACTCAATTATCATTGAAAGGTATAGCTACAGAAACAGATATTTGACCCAAATTTTTATCAGGAGACAAAATGCTGGTAATTTGGAATCTGAACCTCCTGAACAAAAAACAAAAAAAATTGACAAAATGCAAATGAACAAGGTGCTGATTTCTGCTATTTGGCCGAATTAACTTTAGGTCACAGTTAGGGACATTCATATGCAAAGAACAATTCAAATCAGTTTAGCTTATTATATACACGTTGTGGCATACAGAAATACAAAGTAGTAAAGCTGGGGTCAGATGAACGCAGTGCGAACGTGCGTTTAGCCACACTTTATTACAGCCGTGGTAGTAGCAAATGACTTCCAACGCAGGCCCACACACGAAGTACGGCCACACGAAAGTTCGGCCGCGCAACGCAAGCGGCAAACGAACACATTTTTGCAAGAACGTCGAACCGCTAGTACTGACGTACAGATTGTGCTGCGTCCGCATAGCGGCGTGTGTGCGTGATTAGGAGACGTCAGACGCTGCTCATGTCTGGCCAAGATAACGTCCAGACACCCAAAGTTTCCTGGTTTGGATCCGTAAAAAATCACGGCCGTAATTGCACATCGTATGACCGCTATCGCGTATTCCGTGAAATAGTACGTCCATGTGTTCGGACTCACTTTTTTACGGACGATGCGAAATATGCGTTCGTTTGACCCTAGCCTAAAATGCAAGCTATTAACATAAAAACAAATATACAGATTAACAGAAAAATAAATATGTAGGAAATAAAGTAAACATGTAACATAATGGCTTTATTTCCTACATATTTAGTTTCTGTCAATCTGTATATTTGTTGTTGTGTTAATATCTTGCATTTTACTACTTTGTTTTTCTGTAACAATTCAATGTTCTTGAACCCAGGACATACTTGAAAACGAGAGAAATCTCAATGTATCCTTCCTGGTAAAATACTTTATAAATAAATAAATACTTTTAATTGCAATATATATACATATACACACACATTTGGTTTAGTCTATAAAAGGCTAATTAAGGCTAGGGTCAGACTGAGGCAGTGCGAACGCGCGTGCAGGCGCACTTAATCACGGCCGCACTAGCAGCAGATGCCGGGCAATGACGCCCAATATACGAAGTACGGTCGCACAAAAGTCCGGCCGCGCAACGCAAGTGGAAAATGAACGCATTTTTTCGAGAACGTGAAACCGCAGGTACTGACGTACAGAGTGCGCTGCGTCTGCTAGCGGCGTGTGTGTGTGATTAGGAGACGTCAGACGCTGCTAATGTCCGGCCAACATAACGTCCAGACCCAAAAAGTGTTTTATTGATGATCCGTACAAAATCACGGACGAAAATGCGCATCGTATGACCACTATCGCGTATTCTGTGAAAAAATACGTCCATTCGTTCGAACGCACTTTTTCACAGACAACATAAAAATGCGTTCGTCTGACCCTAGCCTAATTCCATGTTGTGAATGCAGACAAGTCTATGTCCACCCATTTACAGGTAGATCTAGAGACACACTATCAAGGTTATTCAGTGGGAGGTGAAACTCAGGAGAATGACTGGAGAAGTGAAAATTCTAGGTCAAAATAGCCAAACCAGAAAAATTCGCCCATTTAACTCACTTTCCAAATCGGCTATTTTGACCTAGAATTTTCACTTCTCCAGTCATTCTCCTGGTTTCCACCTTTCTCTGAATAACCCTGTATGTGAATTTGACCAACAAGAACTGTATGACAACATATGTAGACCTGGTAAGCACAGACCACCTTTTAATCTGGGGCAGTACAGAATGTGCCATGCCATAGTGTGGCATTTGTTGTACCATATGAATGCATTTATCAGACTGTAGATAGAGAAAGTCCCCTGGGCAGGGCCGGATTAACATAGGGGCTGATGGAGCAGCAGCTCCAGGCCCATGCCCCAGAATAGGCCAGAGAAAGGATAACTATGTCAGCATTGATGGGCATTTGGACCCTTTTATCTCCAAAACCATAGAAGCTACAGGATCCTGGAAAGGCCAGAGCAAGCCCTTTCCAATGATCCCAAACATGACCAGGTTTTATGTAACAATAAAAGTAGACATAATAAATCTTTCTTTATTTTTTCTTTTTCGTTCTAACACAGCAATATTTTTCACTTTTCAATTATAAAGTGAGCAATAATGCACGGGGGGGGGGGGGTTGGAACCCTACGTCACTAATCTTTACACCTAACAAGGTCAAGTGAGGCGCCATTGGACAGGTCAGAGTCTGGTCTTTGCATAGATACCATACGTGACCATGTAAAATCTGAAAGAAAGGAAAAAAAAAACTTTTTTTCTTTACCTAGTTTTAGTTCAAAAGCGATGGCATTGTCCATTTGCAACGTATAAAATGAGCAATACCACTTCCATTACTCACCTTCTCATTCATTTCCCACGCTAGGAGGAAGGCCAGTATTTTATACATACAGGGTTATTCAGAGAGCGTGAAAAGCAGGAGAATGACCGGAGAATGAAAAATTCTAGGTCAAAATAGCCGATTTGGAAAGTGAGATGAAAGGGAGAATTTTTCTGGTTTGGCTATTTTGACCTAGAATTTTTCATTCTCCAGTCATTCTCCTGCTTTTCACGCTCTCTGAATAACCCTGATAGTCATATTATTCATAAAACACCATCTTCCAAAACACAAGGGAAAAAAATATTTTTTGATTAAAATTGAATATGTTCTCTGAAAAATGCAGTATCAAGTTCCCATTTGATGATAAAATGGGAAAAAATAACTTTATACGCTGTAAATGATTGAAATCTGAATGGAAATATCCTCGCACAGTGTCTGCCAGGTTAGATACACCCATATCTGCACTATTAAATAACCGAAAATATGTTTTCATGTCACTAAATTCCAAAAAAAGCCCACCAAAATCTTCAGCTCCAGGCCCATAGAGATCTTAATCCGACCCTGCCCCTGGGTCCAATGAAGTAGGCAGTGATGGGAATATTATACCAATTTTGTAAACAAGGTCATATGAAAGAACTGCATTGTGATTCAACTCATCAATCTAGGTCAACTTTAAGATAATGATTTGAATGGTATAATTAGTTCAGAAGAAATTGCTTTGATTTTTAGATAAACAAACACACAAGTCGGTGATATAAATTTATTAAAAACCATACTATTGAAAGGGGTTACTCCTCATTTCCTTGAAAGAAACAGTCCTACAGGACATAATTGAAAATGAGAGCAATCTCAATGTATCCTTCCTGGTAAAATCCTTTATGAATAAATTAATAAATACTCAAATTAAATACAATTGTGTAACAGAAAGAAATCTGACAATCTCCACAAAGCCCAAAAATCAAGAATTTTATAAAGAGTAAAAAACAAAATGTAAACCAAAGATTCCCCTTACACATAGTGCTCCATATATTGTAGATAAAATGCATAATAGATAAACGGGAATCTTTGGTTTACACTGTTTTCCTGAATGTCTATATAGAAAAAGTGCTGTGTGAAGAGTGATAGATTTCTTTCTGTTACACAATTGTATTGAATTTGAGTCTATCTTGTAGATTTAATGCACTGATCCACCATGGCGCCATGATTCCTTCCTGCTACCCTTCATGTAAATGGGCACAGCATTTGCTAATTTCCAGTCTTCTGGAACGACTCCCGTTAACAAGGATTGGTTAACTAAATCTGTTAATGGTTTTGCTATTACACCACTGAGCTCTTTAACCCTTTCGCTGCTGAGGCTTTTCCCGCCCCTGTGCTGAGGTCATTTTTACCGGTTTTGCTCATCATGTTTAAACGTGTTTTGAAGGCTTATTTTAGTATATGACCCAGACATATTATATATCGTTCTTTCCGTCAGACTCGGTAGATTCATAATATGTCATTATTATATGTATACGTTATGTCATGTCTGTATATTATAACAAAAAATGCAATAAAATATGTATTTTCAATAATTTACAATGTGTAAAGTGTTTTTTTTCACATTTTAACATGCGAGCAATTGCGGTTATATTTTGTATGGGGTGCACTTGCTAAAAAAATTAGAGATGGGGTCTCGTTACATTTTTTTTTGGGGAAAATTACACTATTTTTAACAAACGCACCGCATACAAAAATCGTTAGTGCAGCATCATTGTTCACATTATAATTGAAATGGGAACAATATTGCTGCATTAACAAACCAAAAAAAAATAAAAAAAAATGTTTTTTTTTTTTTTTATAATTTTTTTAAAAAAAAATATTTATTTTTATTTTACATTTTTTTTTTTTTTACAAAATTTTCACAGTAGTGTTTGGTATCGTTGGAACGGCCATGCTCTGGCCGATCCAACCATACCAAACTTTAACCCCTAACTGCCACGGATCGGGAGATAGGGAGTTCATTGGAACTCCCTATCTCCACAGTTGGTGGCAGTTAGGGGTTAAGTCAAGGACTGGCGTCATCGTGCTACGCACGATGACGCCAGTCCTCAGGGGGAGTTCCCGGAGGCTTGGCCGACATCCAAGATGTCGGCCAGCTCCGGGAAAGGATCGCGAACCGGCGCTTTTCAGCGCCGATTCGCGATCCAGCTCCCCAGGGGTTAATGCCAGGCACCATTTGGAAGGGCAGGCTGTGCCCTTCCAAATGGTGCCTGGGTTAACCCCCGCAGAGCCGCCGATCGGGAGGGAGAGAGGTCCGAAGGACCTCCCCCCTCCCTTTCAGGCGCCTCCTCCGCACATGCGGGGGGGCGCCTGAATTAGGTGTCATCGCGCTGCCGCGATGACACCTAATTCCAGCGGCTGCGGTTCCGGATGCGCGGCTGACATCGAGGATGTCAGCCCGCACCGGAGGGGCCAGCGATCGGCCGGAACCCGGCCGAACGCTGACCCCAATGGAGGACGCGCTCAGCGCGTCCTCCGCATACCAGCGGTAATGCGGAGGACGCGCTGAGCGCGTCCTCCGCATTGAAGTGGTTAATAACTTTGGGTGAATCCCATCACTCCCCATTGACTTGTCTTTACTTTAGACAGCTGAAGTAGAACCTCCTCCTCTGTAAACTCATATGGAAATGTCTCTTTAGTGCAGTGTTTCCCAAATCTGTCCTCGGGACCCTCAACCAGGCCAGGTTTTGCAGATCACTTTGGGGAAATACAGCCTGAACCCTGCAATCACTGAGCAGCAAATCATATCACCTGTGCTGTGATTCAGATATCTGGAAAACCTGGCGAGGCAGAGGGTCCTGAGGGCAGGTTTGGAAAACACTGGTTTAGTGTTTTCTCCCGCGGTCCCTTTCCTTCCTTTTCTTCTGTAAAAACTGAACAAAAATATTAATTGAGGCAGTCAGCGAGACTTTTATCCTCTTCTACATACCTTCCTTCCTTTGTTTTCAATCAAACTAATCCTTGTTTTACTTTCCTTTTCTCGTTTATGTAAAAAATGTTTTGTCCCCCTTTTTTACTGACTGGCCTATGTTTTCCTCCGCGTGTGCTTTGGAAGCTCTTATACGTTGCTTTGCTTCTCTCTGCCTAGTCTTATAGGTTGCCTATCTTCTTCTCAGTGTGCGGACTGTTTTTTCACGCGATTCAGCCAATCAGAATTAAGAACCACAATTGTCTCACGTTAAGTTTTTGCACCTGTCAAAGTCAATCTGCACATATATGCTGCATTAATAAAAAAAAGCACGCGCAACTTCTCAAAATTATTGGTTTGATATGAGTAGAATGTGTAGCTATACTTCGCTGCATTTTTTTTTCTGCTGGTGTATTTGGTTTCGGCCAGGTTGATAGAATTTGCCATTAACACCAGCTTTTAGGAGTTGCTAAAATTATGCACGCAAAGGCTGTGCGTTACAAACTGCGCATAGATTGTAATACCATCCGCGTACCAGTGCACAAACGCATTTGCGCTCAAAATGTTGCGTATAGGACGCGCAAAGTACAGTAAGCTTGCACAGGGTCACGCGCGGTAAACATATACTTGCATTTGTTGCACTGAGATACGACGTTCTGCGCAAAGGGTTTTGCCACTCACGTTAATGCGTTTTTGCGCGGGCGCAAACATATGTGTGAAGAATGTAATAGAGCCCGAAAACTTTTGTTTTTTTGTGGTGTGGCTCAGTCACTGTTCTTATATTAATCCACAGTGACCTTTTGTGTCAGTAATTATTATTATTCTTTATTTATAAAGCGCCAGCATATTCCTCTAATAAACCTAGAGGGTAAACCCATGGTCTCCATTATGGAAAAGAGAAAATATCATGGCAGCCTTTCAATGTCTTCTCTGCAGGCAAAGATAGGCACAGAGAGGACACTAGAAAGCTTTTTGCTAACCATAAAAGGTCTACATTTCTGTGAGAATTACCAAAAACCTTGTGGCTATGTATGAATCCTATCTTTTCTGTGTGTATTGTGTGCCTGATTAAGGGAGATAGTCTTTTTGGAAGAAGGTGTTTAATAACGTTTTGAGAAAGCTAGTAGAAAAACAGGTCAAAAGGTAGAGGTCTCCCTTCCAAGGTGTCATTCAGCAGGCAATGAAGCAGTAAGTAGATAAAAGTCACACAGAATAAATGATACTATGGTCCCATTAGGCTATCATCTCCTGGAGCTATGAGGGTATATATCTCCTTACAGAGAGTCAATTCTTAGTCTGTTTTTGATTCCTGGGAGTTGGTAGGTGGGTATTAAATCGGTACTGTTTAATAGAGGAACATAACACATCAATAACCTCCCTGGCGGTCTTTTTCTTCAGCAAATTCTATTCAGCAAATTTTATTGCCCCCCCCTAGCGGCATCCAGAGTGTAGCTCAGGGTTAAATTCATATGTTGGAAGCGGTAACCCCGAGCACCACTCAGGATGCCGCTGGATACATTACCTCTCCTTGCGCTCCCTCGATGTCCCCAGCTGCCTCCTCCGGTGACCGGTGACCTCATTACTTCCTGGTTTCCTCCTCGCGAGATGGAATCCAGGAAGTAAAATGCTGCGATCGCCAGAGGAGGCTGCAGAGATCAGTGAGGGAGCGCACGGAGAGGTAATGTATACAACCCGAGTGTGTCTCGGGGTTACCACTCTCAACGGTGAAATTTAACCCCGAGACACACTCGGGATCACCGCCAGGGAGGTTAAAGAAAGTGTGAGGAGTGATTATAGTGTTGATTATTGGGAATGGGTTGTGGGAGAGGACGAGGTTGTGTCGTTACTGAACGCAGTCAGTGTCAATTCGAGATGGCCTGCTATCAAAGACGATGCAGACACATCATTGCTGGGTGTCATCAGTGTCAGAGGAGATTCATTGTGCATGTATATAGCTGCCACTTAAAACATGTGGGCAATGTCAAGCAAGGGTGCTGTAATGAAGGATCGGCAGGGACCACAATGGAGACACAAAGACAACCTCCAGGGCTCCTTGGTGTTAGAGGGGTGAGTCATTGGGGGCCATAAAATTCTGATTACCAATACAGCCATTTGAGTCTTCTTGAGCAAAACTTTTTTGGTTAATTCATTTTTTTCATAACAGGAGGGGACTCCTATTTTAACTTTGCTTAGAGCCTTTCTAGCTAGTGATTTGGGTTGCAATGATTTGAAGCAGGAAAAAGAACAACACTATGGGCTAAAGTACAATCTTAACACAAATGTTTTCGCCGGTACAAAAAAAAGTTAACGCGAGGGGTAAAACCCTTTGTGCCGAATGCCGTATTACATGGCGCAACAACCGCGCGCAACCGTCTACTGCGGGTAAGCCTGAGCGAACCCTGCGCGAGCTTACTGTACTGCGCGATTCCTATACTTAGCATTGTGAGCGCAAATGCGAATGTGCACTGGTATGCGGATGGTATTACAATCAATTCGCGGTAATTAGCGGTAAAACAGCCTTTGCGCGCATAATTTTAGCAACTGCAAAAAGCTGGTGGTAACAGCATATCTGAACAACCTGGGTAACCCGAAAAAAAAAAAAACACACATAAAAAGTAATGCAGCAGAAATATAATAGTTAATGGCAGGTGTGTTTGTATTATTACTGTAGCATATGTGCTCATTTTGCATCATAGACGCAGAACCCGTCTCTGATGCCTCTAGCAGACGCAATTCAGTTGCGTTTGATAGGTGTGTTTCATCATTTTGATTGGCTGAATGGGTGCCAAAAACTGTGCGCGCAAAGATTTTTGCGCGAGACGGCACTGAGACTGCATTTGTGCGCATACGGTTTGTGCGCGCAATTGATCGGCAGAAGAAAAAGCCGCGAGGATGGTAATTCCAGCAGTGATTTGCGCGCGCAAAAGTTAATGCTTGGCGCCAAAATTTCGCTTTCTGCGAGGCTTTTTGCGAAGATCGTAATATAGCCCTATATGTCGGATGTGGCAAGTTAGTGACATGGGGAAAACATGTGACAAATGAATGGTAAATCATTTCCAATAAGCTGTTATGAATCTCTGACATTTGAATGATGTGCTAAAAGTAGAAGGGATATAAGTAACAATGTTTCTGAAATTTCAAACCACTTTCCTGGCTTATCCACACGTCTATGATGGAATGCTACTTATTAAAAATAATGAAAAAATTTGTATAATTCTTCAAACACACTTTTCTTAGCTCTTCACACAAATCCTAAGCATTTCTCATGGATCATACGCTAATGTCTTTGATCTTGCTGCATAAAACTCGTATGAACACTTTGCAGCTTTGATAGTTGTTTGATTCGTGCTTTCCTTTTAAATGTGACATAATGCTTGTTATAAAAATATTTTTAACTGTTCTGCTGAACAGCAGGAATCCAGAGCAAAGTAGTTTTCTACAACCATAACAGCAATCTGTTATTAAAACACACAGCCAACATATGTGTTACCACACAAGTTGTGAAACGAATCTGCTTTTTTGTAGTATTGATAGGAGGGAATACCATAAATAATGGAATTTATGTGTGAGCATTCAGTTTAAAAACAAACATTAAACTTAAGAGAAATAAATGAGCTTGCCACATACAAGTCTCAGTATGGTTTTATCAAATTAGTTTATAATGATTAGATTCGCCACAGTTATAATAAATTAGTTTTGAAAAAACACTGACAATCTACTTTTTTATATAATTTGAGATCATCAGATCATTAGTGTTATTGCTTTTTATGCTAGATTAATTTTGCACTGCTGAGACAGCTAGGCAGCTACAGATACAAGCCAAGTGGCGAGGCACCATGAGCAGAAATGTTTACATCTCCTGCATGGCTGTGCTTGAGATATATATATCATAAATTAAATCTTGGAACATGTAAATCAAGCCATAAAAATTTTCAAGAAAGCAAATAGAATTAATGAAAGGAGTCAGTAGCCAGCATGTGTCTGAAGGACAGTCATCTTACAGAAATTACATTTATTATTATATTAAACCCCTTGAGTGGTAGAGAAGTTGAGCAGAATGTAGGGTTAAAATAAAGATTCAAGAGAAAAATATTAAAACTGCTGTTATATTATTCTCAATCTCTTTAATTGAACATATAATATCCAACATCCTGTGTTTTCCCAAAACCATCTTTACGAATATCCATATTTTTTTCTCCTGTAACCAAATTTTGAATATTTAATGAAGACAGTATAAATATTTAACCAATATATTTTGATACAAAAAGTTTAAAATTTATAATTTTAGTTATCCAGTTAATATACTGCTTCATGTCTGGGGAGATGTTTTGTCTATAAACCTTCACTAACAGTTTTCAGGACAAAACAGTCACCAGCAGAAACAGTTTATATCTTGAAAAGTACCATGCAACTTGATTTTCAAATATTGTTTCCATTTCATATGTGCAGCACCTTAAAATATAATTTGCAACATAACTTAAAGTTATAAATAAGATATTTAAATTTGTCCCCAGTTTAACCACACATTACTGCCATATGCCGGCTGGGTGGCGTAGAGGTAACATCACTGCTCTGCGAGGAGAGAGCCTGTGGAGTCATGGGTTCGATCCCGACGGGCACCTCTCCAGTAAGTGTCCTTGGGCGAGACACCTAACGTTACATACTCGCCACCCAGGACATACTTGAAAACGAGAGAAATCTCAATGTATCCTTCCTGGTAAAATCCTTTCTCAAAAAAAATATATATATATGCGCTCCCAAACCTCTCCATAGCTGTGACAGGGGCCATTTTACCCAAAACTGCCATCACATTGCTGTCACATAGTTCTCACATATCCCTATGCTCCACCACAAAATAACCCGTTGGCCACACATTCAGGGTTATCCAAAGAGATTCGAAAAGTCACCGCACGTTCGGTGACTTTTCGTTCTCTTCAATTCGGTTCCTCTTGCCGATTGCATTTCGGTGACCCTGCGGTGTATTCAGCAAGCAGCACAGGGACCCCGAATTGCAGGGAAAAGCTGCCGCAAACCTGACGAAAACTAACCGAATGCACGCTGAAAACAAGCAAAAACATCTGGATTAACCTTTGAAAAAGACGAACAGGAGCCGAACAGGAGCCGAACATGAGCCGAATCACACAGAGCCGAAGCAGCTGTGACGTAGAGGAGGCAGTGAATAAATTAGAAAAACCATTTGTATGAATCTGGGAAAATGAAACACTGTTTGCAAAGAAACTACTGAGCGAAAATGTCTGAAATTTTCACAGGAGGTCCAGGGAATGATAATAAAGAGGGCTGTTACAAAAAAAATAAGTAAACTGAAAAAAAAAAAAAAAAAAAATCGGACTTTTAATAAAAAAAAATAAAAATCAGAAAAATGCTTAAAGTATCCTAAAAAATCTATAAATAAAGAGAAACTTTGCTGCAGAATTTTATACTGAACGGTTTATTAGATATTGAATTAAAACGGGAATATTTTTAACATTGAAGCCTATGGGATTCTCCTGAATAAATTTGCCGAATGAAACCACCGAATGGCAGGGCATTTGGGGAACCTTTCACTGCTGGTTTGTGTTCTCTGAATAGCCGAAGCAGTGCTTCTCTATGGGGATTTCACTGCCCTCGAACAGGGACCGAACAGGCACCGTATGTGCAGGCAATTCGCCAGTATTTGGCGAATTGCCTGCTCTCTGGATAGCCGAATGGCCAGGAAAGGTAACCGAACGCTGATTTTCAGCGTTCGGTTACCTTTCTCAAGCAATTCGGATCTCTTTGGATAACCCTGATTGTCTCTGGTATGATGGTCATGCTGTCCATGCCACCGCATTGTTTCTTACCTCAGTTGTCTCTATAATGCTCCCAGACCCCCCTTATTACTTATCTCCTCACACTACCATTTCACAAGACTGCTTCTTGTCCCTCCAATTATTTGCATATTTCCACTTGCCATCACTTTATCCATTAGATGCTGTATTTCTCACTTCCAGTGTATGGTCTTCACATTACGTTTAAATCCAACTTTGCCTCTTGAACCACATTGACTCGACAGTCCCTTTTATTCACATACTGATTCTAACTTACACAGCTATAAACACAAAACAACCAGATACACTCACATATCCATTTCCATTCCTTTGTAAATTGCAAATTCCATTGTAAACAGAGTTCTCTTATTTCTGCATTCTACTCCTGTTTCGTTTTTTACGAATATTTATTGAAAGCTTGGTCAAAATTTCCATGTTTTTGAAAGAAAAGCAGATTACAGTAGCATGAAATTGATCAGAAATACAGTGTAGACATTGGTATTGTTGAAAATTACTATTGTAACTGGAAATGGCGGATTTTTTATTGAATATCTACCTAGGCATACAGAGGCTCTTTATCATGCAACCATCTTTCCAGTGTTCCAACGGCGTGATGTTCTACTCAACAAATAGGACAGACTAAGACCTGCAAAAAATACAGATGAATCTAAGTTTGAGATGTTCGGATCATGATGGTGGTGGATGATGATGAGGCAATGCTTGATGGAGCTGACGACATACAGGAATGATATGTGACTTATTCTGGAACCCCAGAGTCATATGCAAGAAGTGAATGTCACATGCATGATATGATTGAAATCAGATAGCTTATCTCAGGGCTCAAAATTTCCACTCGCCTACACGCATTTGGCGAGTGAAAATTGAGTGGAACTGAACATGCAGGCAGCACAATAAATTATTTTGTGCCGCGTATTCCAGCAGTGCCACCATGCGGCCCCCCTTCCCCAGGTGGCACGGTGGCAGGGATCAGCTGCCTAACCTGACCAAGCTTGTCTCTGTCACTGGCAGGGGGTGGAGGGGAGCTTCCCTGTCTCCTTGCTCTGCTCACACTGGGGTCTGATGACTGGGTATACATGTATCTGGGATCTGATGTCTGGGTATTAATGTGTTTTTGTAACTTTATTCTAAATAAAACCTTTAACAGTGTAATTTCAAAAGATAATTTAACCCCTTAGTGACCGGGCGGTTTTACACAAATCCGTCTTTTAGTGACCGCTGCTGTTTTTACGTTTCTGCGCTGTTAGTGTTTAGATTAAATTTTCCTCTTACTCGTTTATTCAACCCACACATATTATACACCCTTTTTCCCCGCCATTAAATGGACTTTCTAGAAATACCATTATTTCCATCATATCGAATAATTTACTATAAAAAAATATGAAATATGAGGAAAAAATGGTAAAAACACATTTTTTCGTAATTTAATCCCCAGAATCTACAACCACCCAAAAAGACCCCGGCTAAATAGGTTCAAAATTTTGTCCCGAGACTAGAAATATCCAATTTTTACATGCGTTTGCTTTTTATCCCCTTCACTGCTAAGACAGTTCACCTATGTGCGCTGCGCTCATTCTGACCATTTTGTGCTAATTATTTTTAGATGACAACCTAGGTCCTATTTAATTAAACCCCCCCAGACAAAAAAACTTTTTAGAAAAAAACATTTTTTTATTTTATTTAATTGTTTTATTATTTCTTTTTTATTTATTTATTTTGTTTTTAAACCAAACCTGGTCATGTTTGGTATCATTGGAAAGGCCATAATCAGCTGCCATTGATCGGGAGATATGGGGATCCTTAGGATCCCCTTATCTCTACATGGCAGCTAGATGGTTAACTGGCCCACTGACATCCTCACACATATGGTGAGGTTGTCAGTGGGTGGGGGGGGACCTGGAGGCTTGGCTGACATCCAAGATGTCAGCCCCCCTCCAGGTTCGAATCCCGTTTTGGCGCCAATTGGCGCCGAAACGTGATCCGGTGGTGAAACAGTTAATGCTATACACTGCTGAAAAGGGGAGACTCTCCACTTTTCAGCAGTATGAAAAGCATCTCCCTAGCTGCAATGGTTGGGGAGATAGAGGGCTCCGAAGGAGCCACCCCCTCCCCTCCAGTGCTTTGCATGGTGACGCCTGCTGATGACGTCACCACGCAGCGTGGCGACGTCATCAGCCTCGCCTGCCCATGTAAATCGCATGGGCAGGCTTCCTCCCTGCCAGATCGTCGAGGGATCCAGCGAGGGAGGTGAGTATCGGGCGGGAGGGGGATTAGGCGCCGCTGACGTACCCTGTACGTCCGCGGGTCTAAGGGAGACCTATGGACAGGACGTACAGGGTACGTCAGCGGCCCTTAAGGGGTTAAGGGTGTGTGTTTAGGGGCAGAGTTAAGGGCTGGGTAGGGGTTAGGTGGAGCAACTGGTGGCGAGTAACTCTTATGGCCTGGTTAGTAGCTTGGGACTTGAAATTTTGAGCCCTGGCTTATCTCGTCCCCTTTTGAAAACACACAAAAAACACACTTCACTTTATTGGAAAAGTAACAGCAAATAAAAGGTACAAGAAGGAGTCGGACCTGAAGCACAACTATAGTGCAGGAAGAACTTATTCAGCCGGAAAGCAACCCCAGCTAGACGTGATGTTTTGGACCAATGGCCTTAATCATACAATGTATGATTAAGGCCAATGGTCCGAAACATCACGTCTAGCGGGGGTTGCTTTGCCCCTGAATAAATTTTTCCTGCACTATACTTCTGCTTGAGGTTCAACTCCTTCTTGTACCTTGTGATACAGGGACATCAGCGTCCTTAAACGAGGGGGCTTTGCGGGGGCATTGTGGCACTGAGAATTGGCTCCCACCTAGGTAGGCTGTGGCACCTTCTATTGATAGCAAATAAAAGGTGTCTTGTGGGAAGAGAGGGCTTCTATTGGTATGCTTTGTTATGGGGGGGATAAAACAGGATGCAATAGCCCAGAATAGAACAGGATGTTTACTCACATGCCTCTTTGATTAGATTGACAGGAAGGCAAGCTTTGCTAAGGAGGAAATGGCACTGGGCCAAACTAACTACGTGGGTTAGACAGGGAGAGTGGCTAATCAATTTTAAGTAAAGCATAGGGGGAAAACAAATAAGGAATCTTGTTCCATGATATGACTTGATAGCAGAATAAAATACAGCAACAGCAATTTGATACAGCGAGTCTAACAATAGGCAGACAGAAGTGTGAACAAGTTGGATCGTGGTTAGTGGACAAACAGGTCATATAGGCAGACGGTAAACAGGGCAGCATTGAGCAATGTCAGCAGGTCAAAAGACAGGTGGCACAAAAATAATAGCAGGGAATAGCAGTAGGTCAATAGGCAGGCAGTGTTCAGGATAACAGTGAATACAAGGAGAGACATCGAGAAATTATGGTAGGGACAGGTAAACAGGAATACTATATAGGACTATATATAGGACTAGCTCAATGCTTTACAAATGAAGCGAGCAATGACGCACCCATCCGTTAAGTTTATATGCGGTGGTTTGAACTGCTACAGGTGTGTAGGTTATTCCAGCCACATCATTACAAAGAGCTTTGTTGCCCATGACATTGGGGAGGAGCACCACAGTTGGTGCATATTCCATTCAGTCTGAGGTCTGGAAGGATGCGGGAAGGATTGTTACACACTCTCAGCAGTAGCAGCGGCTATATTCATGGATCAGGTGTGGGGACCGATCCTCTGTGGTCCATCAGTGGTACTGGCCAGGCTTGTTTATTGAGGACTGTATAAATAGTAACCCGGCCCGATCAGGTGGTGTGTGTTACAATTGGTGGTAAAGTGCGAGATTTATACAGGATAAAATGGAACATGAAGAAGGAAGGATACCACTCCATTTTGCAACTCAGTTGCATGCCCTGTGCTGTACTGTGAAATCTCACTGGCGGGTTTAGAGTATAAATAATACTGTACACGTACTGTCCAGTCTAAATCCGCATGTGGGATTTGTTAATACAGTATGGTGAGACAGCTGTGAGCATACTATCAGGATTCTATTGTATATTAAACACATGAGCGGGATTTAAGCTGATGCACCATATTGTGCAGTAAATCCTGCTGATGAGTTTTACTGTACAGTATTATCCCTCTGTGCATTGACTGTAAATATAAATCCCACTAGCGAGTTTCCTGTATTACTATAATATTGTCATTAGTAAACTGTTGAGAATGTCTGTTAAGTATGCTATCACCTGAGCATTGTTATGTCACATTATTGTTACATATACATACATTTAAATTATTTTGTTGAAATATTGTCATTTTGATCATTGCTAAAAGTAAAAAATTAATATAGGCATAATTAATAACAATCAGAAATAAATAATAAAACATAAATATGTATCCATGTATTTTCAGACAAAATTATGATTTATTTGGATGGTGTTTATATGTGGAGTGTATTCAGGGGTTTAAATGCTTTCCTGCCTTGAGATTGTGCCCACAGATAACTTCTATGAGTTTGGAGCTTCTGATTGACTCCGGCATCGCAGCCTACTACTTTCATCGTGGTTTGTCGTTTAGCGACAAGTTAGCAATAACCTCCTTAGTTTTAACCGATGGAGAGTGGATTTGCTCGCATGTTGTTCAAACCCCATACTAGCACAATCAGTGTTTAGTGGTCTATATCAACACATGATGCCTCAACACTCTAGAGAAGATGTCCTTCATTCTGATAATTATTTTGCAAATAACAGATCTACAGATCTCTTTATACTGGAGACTCAGTTTACAGATGGAGCAATGCCCAAAATCACTAATTCTATCTTTCATCCCGGGTTACTACAGTAATAATTCAATGACCAAATCCAAAGGTGAATTAATGTTAACTATAGAGCATTTGACACATTTCCATATTGGTGGGTTATGGATACATACTTCTTACCATTAGTAGACAAAAGGTTGCTCAATAAAGGTATTATTTAGGAGCATAATTTGCCCTGCATCTTTTTATTGGCTTGTGCCACAATTATCTTCTGCTACTAAGTGCATGTAATTCCTCAGTATCTAAAATGTATGTATTTAAAATGAATTATTACACTCGAGAGATTGAGTTTGTTCATTAACATAACTTACAATCTTCTGACAGTTAAAACAAATTCAAATTTATACAAAATTTTAGTACATTATCTAAGCATTTTTATCCTACGAAAAAACATTTATGCAAGGAAGAAAAACTGAAAGTATTGTTCAAATGAAGCATCTGACACATGTTGAAAAGACACAGTAATAATAGCATTTCCTATTAGTTTAGTTTGTGTAATTTTAGCTTCCGGAAAACACATTTTTTGACTTAGCTCATTTAGCATCTACTACTGCATTCCATTTGATTGTGTGAAAGTGTGATTAGGGTCAGGGTGGTAGACCATAGTTCCCTCATTGTGCAGTCTTGCATGCAGGGTGAAGAGGGAGGAAGGTAGGTAAACCAAATTTTACTTTTAAAGATTGGCAAACGGCTTAGCCATTCACCATGTTAGACAGGTCTGTTCCAGTGCTTAGGTTGCCTCCTCATCCAAGATTAGGTGTTTATTTTGTATTTGTTTTAATTTTAATTTGTGAAATTGTACCCTGCAATGGCCGCACAATAAAAAGCAGGAATCTGAAACAGTGATATTCAGGTCCAATGATTATATCGCAAGTGGTGGAAGCGTGAGATTACTGTTTACCGGTGTTGCATACATTGAAAGGTACCGATCCCTTTTAAAATGGAGGATATTTTAGCCTTATTGCAGCAAGAGACCAATCAGACCCAGAAGAAAGGCAATCGCTTACTGGATGCACAAATGGAGGCCTTGGCTGAGGCACGAAAGGCTGATGATACACTGTTTCAAGAGACAGTACAACGCCTTCTAACCCATCCACAGTCTGACCAGAAAACTGGGATACAAGCCAACTTCTACCTGCAGAAAATGTTGCCTGAGTATGATGTGGAAGCCTACCTCTGTGCCTTTGAACGTACAGCTACTTGTGAGAGCTGGCCTGCAGAAAAGTGGGCTGGGATACTTGCACCTTTCCTGCTTGGAGAGGCTCAAAAGGCTTATTATGACCTGGATGAGGTGCATGCAGCTGACTATGCTCTGCTGAAAGCATAAATTCTGGCGAGGTTTGGAGTTACTACAGCTGTGAGGGCACAGCGCTTCTACAACTGGAGGTATGATAAAAACCTACCTCCCAGAACTCAAATGTTTGATGTAATACATTTGGCTCGTAAATGGCTCCAACCCGAGGTTCAAACCTCAGCCAAAATTGTGGAATCCCTGACACTGGATAGATTCCTACGTGAACTCCCATGTACCCTCCGCGAATAGGTGGGACAAGGAAACCCTGCTACCTATGATGATATGGTAGCCCAAGTGGAACGATACGGAAAAATAATAAGAGACTGCTGGAACAACAGTCTCTAATGTATAGCGTGCTTAGTACAAAGGATTGTAAAAAATAGTGGAATGATACATGGGTCCCAAAGAATGATTCCCAAAGTCACAGGGAGCCCACCTGCCCAGAGAAGAGTGCTTGGCCAAGAGTCGCAGGGATCCTCAAGCCGTGGAGAGGAACTGATAAAGTCTGGATCTGGTGAGTGCTTGTACGGCATTTATCATGGTGATAAGACTTTTTCTAGACCGGCTGAGACAAGAAAACTTCACATACAATTCTTTGAGTGTGGTGAGCCAGGACACACCTGGGCAAGATGCCCGAATGCTCCAAACCCATGCAGTGTGGTCTCTTCAAAGACTGCACACTGAGGGAACCACACACACCTCCTTTAAAGGGCAGGGCAATCCTAATTAGGCCTCAGCTGTTTAGTTAACCCTTTAGGGAAAAAGGGAGTCCTCCATCCACCAGCAAATAAACCTATGGTCTACCACCCTGTCACTAATCACACTGTAACAATAGCTATATTCACAAAAAAAATGAAATTCAGTAAATGTTGTCAGTTTACTAATTCAATGGACAAATTCAGAGAAAAATTGATGGGCACAAGTATCATTAAAAAAAATAGAAAGCAATATCAATAAATCAGAGTAGATTTGAGTAAAATTTCAAAATACTTCATAAATCATCTTTAAAATAGACACAAACACATATGTTAATTGTGGTATATAAAATACAGATACACTGCTTGCACAAGAATGTCAACATAAATAAGGTGACAAATAGTATTTAGTCCTAATATTGGCAGTTAACAAATCATTATTATATCACATGTAGTAGGGGTTATTATTGGTGACTATCGACATATGTATATTATAGAAATATTGGCTTAGATATCTAATTTGCATTACAGAGACCCTCTACTCATCCTGACGACTTTACAGTTATAAAGTGTTCAGGCTGTGAGGCGTGCCCCCCTTCTCACCCTCCCAACTCCACTGATCTGGTGAAAACTCGGGTGAAGTAGAGGAGTTTACTCCACCCTACCCAGTGTCACCAGTGATGTCGGCACGCTGAGAGCATGCCAATGTCACTCTCTCTGACACCAATCTCAGTAGCGATCGGTTTCAGAGAGGCAGTGGGTGGATTGGATTTCCACATGCTTGCAGCTCCGTTCTTTCGTTCCACACAGGCAAGAAACTTGCATATGTAAAATGTGAAAGTCCAGTTATGGTGTGCAATTTGTGGTTCCTACACTACTACACTTAGGTAGGAGCACAATTTGCTTTGAAAAGCATCAGGGACTTCCAGGCTCGGTAGTTCCTAAAGCCGAAGAGGAGGAGCAGTGTGTGGTGAGAAGATAAGGTTAGTAAAACTATGTGTCAGCAGCCTGTGCCCAGTTATTTAAGGGAAAAAAGGGACTCTATTTTTAATAATGTTCCTTTAAGGTTAAATAAACAATGTATACAATAAGCAATATTAAGTTAATTATGCAGCAAATTGACATCATACTTATTCATATGGATACAAAAAATGAAAAATGCAGACTTTTCATTCTCTAGATAGTATTTTCAAGCCCTCATACACAGAGCCCTATGGTCTCAACTTTAAAGCAGGATAATACTATAAGACTAAATATCAATTAGCTGTATCCATTATAAAAAATGGTTTGTTTCCTTTCTCCCTCGGACTTCCATTAATTGCCTGCCCCCTATTTAACCCCCCTTTCAATGAAATAATTAAAAAAATGTAATTTGCCTAAAAAATACGAACTTACATTATATACCCCTTGGGGGGGAAAAAGATTTGCCTCGCACATCCCTATTACATCCCTAATAGTAAACCTCATGAAAATTTGTTAGCGCATCGGTGATTTTGATAGCTTGCGTGAGCTTACTGTACTTTTGCGCATCCTAAACTAAACATGGGGAGCGCAATCAGTAATTAGTGTTAGAAAAAGTAAGGTATTACAAAGTTCTAGCACTAATTACCGCAACGATACGCTAACAATAAAGCTAGCGACATCTGGAAGTTGGTGCATACTGATTGCGCTTTTGCAGAATCATTTAGCACCCACTAACCCCCCCACATAAAGCAGAGAGTCAACTCTCATCCTGTGGCGATAATGGTGGCCCGATCCATCGCTTCTTACCGCCAGAAGCAGACTGAGACTGGGAACAAATAGTCCCAAGTCTCCCTCTGCAATCACTCTATGGCGCTGCACGATCTCGCAGCCTGGCAGTCCTATGGATTCCAGGAGGTGAGTCACGCGGCCGTGCGGAAGCACTACCGCGAGTATCACCAAGGGTAACGCATCATTCCGGGTCAAGGTACCAAAGTAGCTACTGCCCCGGAATATCACACTGTGAACGCTATGGGGGGGCAGGCGCCGATTTTTCCGGTAGTTTCCCCATTTTAGCGTGAACTATGTAATATGGCCCACAGTAATGTACGTTGTGTATGACCGTGTCACAGAACTCCACAGCAATAAAACTCACACTAATATGTGATGTGTAGTATTAAAAAAAGTCCAAATGGCCGCTAATAAGAGTAAATCACTCTGCACTCTTCATTCTGTTCCTTGCCTTTGTTTTAAGAGTACACAATCTGTGCCAATAGGGAAAGAAATTCAGTAATATAGCAAAACAGAAAAAATTATTGCATATGTAAATACCATATTTTTGTGATTTACCTAATTTGACAATATACCGTATATTGTGGTTTTTGTAGACACTGAGATATTTACATAAGGTTGATACTGCAATTCGCAAAATATTATTTGTTTTTTTGTTTTCTATACTAGAATTCACAAGAATAGTTAACAGCAATATAAACACACATTGATTTGTTTTATAGACATCCCATAGTGTCTTTTCTCAGGCATATAAAAATGTTTCATTCTATGCAAACGCAGTTGTAGAATGACAGGAAATGAATACCATCTAGACCAGTGATTTCAACTCTGGCCCCTGAGATGTTGCAGACTGTATTTCCCTCCTCTCATCTCCTGAGATGTTTGAGAAGAGATATGTAAAATGGATTGACTCGAAGATTAAATTTCCTCTTTTAGTATAACTCCTTTATACATAGTAAAGATAAATGCAACCACATTAGATAAATCCTCTAAGAAGTATGAAAATACTTTTTAATTCATCAGATCGCTTAAACAGTTGAAGAAATTCCCAATATTTTTTTCTTTAATCAGTATTAAGCATTTATTGTCCACTAAAAAAAAATATGTTTTTTTTAAATTGCTGACTAATGAATGAACGAAGAAAAATACTGTGCAAATATAATTTATTCCATATTGTCCTTGTAAATCATCCAGATGTAGGGAAACTACTTCAACACTCTAAAATTGATTGCAAGAGTATTATAATTGGAAGACGCTAGAGAACAAAGGCAAATGATGTTTTCTATGTGCACTCCCCTATTAACATCAGCTGGGTTCCGTTGGATACCACTTCAAAATCCCTCATTTGACAGTTTATATAATTACAATGATGTTTATTAAATCATATTTTCATAATAACATATCAAGCTTCTAGATTAACAAAGTGCACATAAACATTAATGCTTGTGTTTACAATAATATAATGTTTAATGTTAAACTCTTTATTTTAGTAAAGTGAATTTAACTTAAAAAAATCTTTATGGAAATACTGTTAATAATTAATTAGATTTATTATTAACATGCAAAAGCAGTAAATTGCACAAGAATGTCAAAATACAAAACTCGGAGCTGCTATAAATCTTTAAAAGTCCATATCTCCGTTGGCGAGACAAGAATTCAATATGCAGAGCAGGTTAATCTAGAGCATTTTAGCTAGAGGGAGTCTCAAGGGAATGTAGTCATTGGTCCAAAAGGTCAGAATGGCATGCAGCATGTCGGGAAGACAGCAAATGAAACAGTGACAGGCAGTTAGGAATTTAGAAGGATCACAAAAAGAGTTTACTGTAGGTAGAGGTACATTAGAGAACTGAGGGGTAGTACGCCATAATATACTGTATATCGGTGAGAGGAGACTATGCTTTAGTAGTAAAAGGAAATGGAATGGCAGAGGTGATATTACTAAATTAAAGCTGTGAGATACTGGAAGGGGAATGTGCACATAGAGGATTAGGGTAGAAAAGCAAATCCCTCTTTATCTTACAATTCTTGGTGGTTTGTCAATTAGCAGTATGTGAGTGTGGTTCTCCACTCATTAGGGTAATACTAAGTAAGGGGAAGATACTCTCTCTTTTTTTCTTACTAATGACAAACCAGGGATATCGTCTACATTATTATAGGAAACACATAAGGCTGTTATAAAGACACATTTAATCAATCAAGGCTCTTTCTTGAACTGTCAAAAATCATCTCAGGTCTCTAAAATCTATGATGGGATTTTGATACTGAAAGGCAACACAAACAACATCTTATTCCATCCCTCTTGTGAATTCTCTCTATAAATACACAAAAATTAGCTAATTCACTGCTTCTACAATTAGACTTGTCTTTAAGTGGATCAAGACTGTATACTGTGTGTTATGAATATGGTTAGAAAATGTGGCAAGTGCCTTGTTAGGGCCTTACAACCCCAGTCTTTAAGATCATGTGTTCCAAAAATCAAATCTTTTTCAGGGATTCTTTTACACCTGTTGTCCCAGATAGCCTCACCATTTCAAGATTTCTAAGCTTCTCTTTATAACATATGTCTTTCCCAGGGCCTGGAAACTTCAACATATCCACCCTAAATTTGACACACCATCTATCCTTCCGTGTTTTGGGTAAGCTAACAATGGACAAAGCTTTTTTTTCTGGAAATCCCAATCACTATTGAGGAATTCCAAATGACCATGAAATATGCACCATTTGGGAAAAGACAAAGCCAGGACAAGAACACTGTTGCTTATAATACAAAATTCCAGAATATTCTTAGACCTTAATTCCTTGTAGAGTGTATTGACATCTGTGATGTTCATTGGCTTCTTTCCCACACACAGGACACAATCCATTCATTATTCTTATTTTTCTTTTCCAAACAGTTGTTCAATTGTTCAATTGTTGTAAAAAATGACAAGCTCAGAGTCGTGTCTACAAATGCTCGCAGTTTAGTCAATAAAATCAATGAACTAGAGGCAATGATGGCAGCTGAAAAAGTAGATTTAGTGGCGGTTACTGAGACATGGTTCAGTGAGAAAAATAACTGGGACATAACAATACCGGGGTACTCTTTATATAGAAAAGACAGAGAAGGTAGGAAAGGAGGAGGAGTGGCCCTGTATGTGAAAAACAACATAAAAACGAACCAAATAAAAGTGAGCGAGGTGAACATAGAGTCAGTTTGGGTTACACTAACATTTGGCAATCATACAGTAGCTCGTGTAGGTGTGATCTATAGACCCCCTGGACAAGCAGAAGAACTAGATAATCTGCTGGTTGAGGAAATAGCCAAAATGGCAATGAAGGGGGAAGTTATTATCATGGGGGACTTTAATCTTCCTGATGTGAACTGGAAAACCAAAACAGCTGGGTGCACCAGGAGTACAAATATTCTAAACTCCCTACTGGGATTATCTCTAACACAAGTAGTTGAGGAGCCGACCCGTAAAGAGGCCATATTGGATTTAATACTCACAAATGGAGGTTTGGTATCGGACGTTGTTGTAGGTGAAAATTTGGGATCTAGTGATCACCAGTCAGTATGGTTTAATATAACAACAGGGATGGAGCCGCACCACACAAGAACGAAAGTTTTAGACTTTAAAAAAACAGATTTTTCTAAAATGAGATTTTGTGTGAAGGAGTCATTATCGGACTGGAGGAGTTTAAAGGGAGTCCAGGAGAAATGGGATTATTTAAAGGAAGCATTATTGAAGGCCACAGGAAATTGCATTCGGCTTGTTAGCAAAAACAAAAAAGGGAAGAAACCACTGTGGTACTCTGCAGAAGTGGCCAAAATAGTGAAGAACAAAAAGACAGCATTCAATAATTATAAAACAACTCAGAGTGAAGAAGATAGGCAAACCTATAAGATTAGGCAGAAAGAGGCAAAGCAATTTATAAGAGCTTCCAAAGCACACGCAGAAGAGAAAATAGCTCAGTCAGTAAAAAAGGGGGACAAAACATTTTTTAGATACATAAACGAGAAAAGAAAAGTAAAACAAGGATTAGTTAGATTAAAAACAAAGGAAGGAAGGTATGTAGAAGAGGATAAAAGTCTCGCTGACTGCCTCAATGAATATTTTTGTTCAGTCTTTGCAGAAGAAAAGGAAGGAAAGGGACCTCAGTTAGGAGAGAACACTAAAGAGAGATTTACATATCAGTTTACAGAGGAGGAGGTTCTACAGCAGCTGTCTAAAGTAAAGACAAATAAGTCAATGGGGCCTGATGGGATCCACCCTAAATTATTAAAAGAGCTCAGTGATGTAATAGCAAAACCGTTAACAGATTTATTTAACCAATCCTTGTTAACGGGAGTCGTCCCAGAAGACTGGAAATTAGCAAATGTTGTGCCCATTTACAAGAAGGGTAGTAGGGAGGAATCGGGGAACTATAGGCCAGTTAGTCTTACGTCAGTAGTGGGGAAATTAATGGAAACCATGTTAAAGGAAAGGATTGTTGAACATCTAAAAACACATAGATTACAGGATCAGAAACAACATGGGTTTACCTCAGGGAGATCATGCCAAACTAATCTTATTGATTTTTTTGATTGGGTAACAAAAATAATAGACACAGGTGGTGCAGTAGACATTGCTTATTTAGATTTCAGTAAGGCTTTTGATACTGTTCCGCATAGAAGGCTTATCAATAAATTGCAATCTTTGAGTTTAGATTCCAATATTGTTGACTGGATTAGGCAGTGGCTGAGTGACAGACAACAGAGGGTTGTGGTAAATGGAGTTTATTCGGCACAAGGTCTTGTTACCAGTGGGGTACCTCAGGGGTCAGTACTTGGACCCATTCTCTTTAATATTTTTATTAGTGATATTGCAGAAGGTATTAATGGAAAAGTATGTCTTTTTGCTGATGACACAAAGATTTGCAACAGGGTTGACGTTCCTGGAGGGATCAGCCAAATGACAAATGATTTAGGTAAACTAAAAAAATGGTCGGAGTTGTGGCAATTGAGTTTTAATGTGGATAAGTGCAAGATAATGCACCTGGGACGTAAAAACCCAAGGGCTGAATATAGAATATTTGATACAGTCCTAACCTCAACATCTGAGGAAAGGGATTTAGGGGTCATTATTTCAGAGGATCTAAGGGTAAGTAGTCAATGTAATAGAGCAGCAGGAAATGCTAGCAGAATGCTTGGTTGTGTAGGGAGAGGTATTAGCAGTAGGAAAAGGGAAGTGCTCATGCCACTGTACAGAGCACTGGTGAGACCTCACTTGGAGTACTGTGTGCAGTACTGGAGACCGTATCTCCAGAAGGATATAGACCTCTTAGAGAGAGTTCAGAGAAGGGCTACTAAAATGGTGTACGGCTTGAAGGAGAAAAGTTACCAGGAAAGGCTTAATGATCTTAACATGTACAGCTTGGAAAAAAGACGAGACAGAGGAGATATGATAGAAACATTTAAATACGTAAAGGGAATCCACAAGGTAGAGGAAGGGGGTATATTTAAAAGGAAACAAAATAGCAAAACAAGAGGACATAGTCTTAGATTAGAGGGGCAAAGGTTTAAAAGTAACATCAGGAAGCATTATTTTACTGAGAGGGTGGTGGATACATGGAACAGTCTTCCAGTAGAAGTGGTAGAGGCCAAAACAGTAATTGAATTTAAGCAAGCATGGGATAGGCATAAGGCTATCCTAAACAAAAGATAAATCCAGGTAAAGTATCCATGTAATTGGGCAGACTAGATGGGCCGAAAGGTTCTTATCTGCCGACATTTTTCTATGTTTCTATGTTTCTAGCCAAAAGGCTATCCATTAGTTTGTTGCAATTTTTGCCATTATTGGTTCACTCCGATTTACCTCACAAACCACTCACAATGCGTTACAATATCCTGGCACAAGCTTATAGAATTCCTCCACCCCCAGTCAATCCCAACTCGACTCTCAGCTTCTTCTCCCCAACCACATAGTATGAGGTCCATTCTCTACTGTCTTCCTCACGACCCACTAACTGTCTACTAGGCCCGCTCCCCTCACATCTTCAATCTTCTCTGTCCTTATCTATCACTCCTGCTCACATTTTCAACCTATCCCTCTCTTCTAGCTCATCCCCCTCTCCGTTCAAGCATGCCACTATCACACCCATTCTCAAGAAACCCTCCCTCGACCCAAATTCTCCTGAAAACAAATTCCCAATGTCAGTACTTCCACTAACGTCAAAACTGCAGAAAAGATTAGTCTAGGAGTGCTTAACCAACTTCCTATCCTCCAACTCCTTGGTTGACCCCCTGCAATCCATCTTTCGCTTCCAACACTCAACAGAATCCACTCTCACACAGGTTATTAATGACCTGTTCTCTGCTAAATTCAATGGTCACTACTCCATACTGATCCTACTTGACATCTCAGCTGCCTTTGATACAATTGATCATCTTATCCTCCTAAAGACAGACCATCTGCTCTCTTGGTCTCTGCGGTACCACCCTCTCATGGCTAAAATCTTACCTCTCCAATAGATCCTTTTCAGTATCACCTACTGGCAAGTCCTCCTCTTCAATGCCTCTGTCAGTTGGTGTACCCAATGGCTCAGTCCTAGGTCCTCTGCTCGTCTATATCTATACCTCCCCACTGGCTAAACTCATCACCATCTATGGCTTCACGTATCACCTGTACGCATATGACACCCATATCTACCTCACCACCTCTGTTCTCTAGCAGGTCAGTGAATTTCTGTCTGGGATCTCAACCTGGATCGCCGCTCACTGCCTGAACATCAATATGCCCAAGACCGAGCTCATTCTAATTCCCCGTCTAACTCTACTCCGATTTCTGACTTCTCTATAATTGTTGAAGGTATCACTATTCTTTCATCAGCCCAAGTCCTCTGCCTCTGAGTGACTCTTGACTCTAGTCTTTCCTTCAGCCCCTACATCCAATCACTCCCATCTTGCCGCAATCACATCCGCAAAATTGCCAAAATTCATCCATTTCTGACTGCTAACACCAAGCAATTTATCCACTCTCTTGTAATCTCCTGCCTGGACTATTGCAACAACTTATTGACTTGCCATTCTATCTCCCACTTCTCCCTCCTGCAGTCCATCCTAAACACATCAGCGTGGCTTCACCATCTCACCTGTCTCTGCCTCTCCTCTCTGCAATTCTCTACCGTGGCTCTCCATCCACAGCAGAATCAAATTCAAGCTACTTACCCTTACCTACTAATCCCTCACTAATGCCACTCCTCACTACTGTCCTCACTAGTCACCAGATAAACCCCAGCCTGCCCACTAAGATCAAACAATGATCTGCTCCTGGCATCCTCCATCATTACTTCTTCATATGCCAGACTGTAGGACTTTTCTCGTGCAGTGCCGATCTCTGGAATGCACTTCCTCGCAATATCAGACTGTCCCCAATCTGGCTTCATTTACACGCTCCCTAAAGACCATTCTGTTTAGGGAAGCCTACCACCCAACTCTGCAACAAGACATCCAACCGACTCAATAACTGTCCTCACCTCTCCGTGCATGTAACATTTCATCACTCCAGCCCCCCTTCTGTTTCTCATCCCCTCACCAATCTAGATTGTAAATTCCCATGGCAATAGTGCCCTCTTGTCCTCCTGACCTGACTCATTTATGTATTTTTGAATTGTCTTTACCCATTGCACCTTTGTACAGCACTGTGGAATGTGATGGTGCTTAACAATAATAATACCTCTCACAGATATTAAAGGCCCATTTGGAATAGAGGCAAGTATATTTCATATATGAGGATTTCTGATCACAAGTTTGAAAGTTGTGCTTTACAGAAATGCTTTATTATTATTCACTAACCACCATTTTAACACGGAAATAGCAGTGGTTTTACTTTGCTGAACTTTGGGTATCTATGGTGAATCAACTTTGGTAAAACTATAGTGTATTCACTATTTAGGGAGGTGACATTGTAATTTGTATTAGTTTTTGCATTCTTCCACTGTGAATTATGCAAAGTTGTCCAGAACAGTTCTCTGTGGGGTTTTCATCATATTTTCTGCCGAGCTATCTGCTGCAGATTCAGTTGAAGTTGCCTAGTGTTGGTTTTATCATTGTTTTAATTGAGGTTTCCATTGGAGGTTTGCACTTTAAATCACTAAAGAATATTTACTGTTGCGGAAAACAAGAGTAGAACAACGTTAAATGGAGAAAAGCCACAGTTTATTTGATTTATAAAAGGATAACAGTGATAATGCTGTTTAGCATCGTTCACCTTTGTTTCCATCAGCGTCCTCTGCCATTGCTAAATTTCCCATCCTTGGATAGTCGAAGTTTACCATACTTGAAAGAATGGTTGTTATTATCATTGTTTGCAGTTACAGTTAACTTCAGTGTCACAATGGTGCTTACTGAATAGCATATTAAGTATTTCGTAATAACAAGGATATATATATATTTTTTTACATGGCTTCTGTAAGTGATTGGGTTAGTCATCATGCCAAAAGTATTTATACATTTTTTTTCCCTCAAACATAAAAGAATATTTTAATACTGGAACGCCATCTACTACTTTCCCAGAAAGTTAGTATACTTTAAGTGACATTATTATTTATGGAAATTCATATGCCAGAATTTAATTTGTAGCAGGCAAGCTCATTAAATCGGATATGATAAAACAAGGACAGAGCAGTGCACTTCATCATTGATTAATGATCATTGCTCCAAGAACCATTTTTGACACTGTTGCAACCCAATCACATAATCACATTTAATTAATTATCATAACTCACGTATCAATTACATTGTACCACATATGGCAATTTGTTTGTACTCAAGGACAATGCACATGATACGAAAGTGGCAAATTATGTCATTAGAAATTTACTTTAAAATTAATTTTTTAACATGCGCACATAAACAATACAATGTTTATTTGAAGTAATTAGGTAAATAAGTAGGTTATTTACAAGTCACAATTTTAAAAAAAGTCTTTGTTTAAATATGTGATTATTGATAGCTCTCATCTACCTAGCGTTGCTGGTATTTATTTATAAACATGATTAGTCAATGATGTTTTAATTAAGGTAAATTTGCATTTAAATCTCTTTGATTTCACCTAGAGCTCTTCGAAATTGAGCAGTAGCAGTTGTTCGGGGCCCAGTAATTACTTCACTTCTTGGTATTACAATCTGAGCAGTAACTCTGTTACCGTTACAGCCTTTCCACAAGGACATGAAAAGAATTACTACTTCCAGGATTAACGTTCTCTGAAACATGAATCTGGTATCTTTTTTCTTAAATTTTCTTTACTTGTGACTTTGATGTTTGCAGCTTCTTATTGTAAATTAACAGGTCCTACACATCATATAGGAACTGTTCGTTTGTGGCTAGCTGATGAAGAACGAGCTATCCCAACATAGATCGTTTTTCTTGGCTCAAGCTGGTGTTCGGAAATGAATACTTACTCTCAATCTCTGATGTTAAGTTGTTTTACTTTAGCAAAATAACATAACACTGAATGTAAAAACTCACTTACCTCTGGCCCCATTTTATAGTTTTTTTATGTATCTATGCATCACATAAAAATAATGGAGCAACTAGAATGTTCCTATAATAAATATAAAATTTGATGTTACAAAATATAATTTTCAATTCAATAGCTATCTTAATGTCACTCCCACCAGCACAAGTAGTGCATATTTTCAAATATAAAAAACAATTGAATAATTATAAAATTGTTACAGTTACAAAGTTGTGGTACAAAATTGTGCATTTAAAGTTCTCTAGTGCTCAAAAGAATAAAACAATCAAGCAACATACTTCTATTTCACTCCAAGTTTGTATTTATCAATCCCAGTTCACTTTTAAAAATAAACAGAGTAATGTTGCATGTGTCCATTATTTATATAAATGAAAAAAGGACTAACGGTTTCACTCTCATGCTCACAGAGTTTCTGTCTTGATCACCTCTTGTTAACTTTTGGGGTGACACTGCCCTACTTTGTGTCGGAAACTCCTGGGTTCCTCCAAAGAAGCATGAAAGACTTGGGCCCTATTACAATCTTAACGCTAGAATCAGCGCCCAGATATGTGAGTGTTAACGCTAGGTTAAGTGACTTTAACGCATGCAAAAATTTGTTACCGCATCGGTGATTGAGCTAGCGTGTGCAAACTTACTGTACTTTGAGCTCCCTATACCTAACATGAGGAGCACAAAGTCCCAACGAAAAAGTTAACCAGTAGCTGGTGCCCCCCCCCCCCAGAAAGATACTCCCTCTCATCCCATGGTGAGAATGGTGGCCCGATCAACCACTTCTGGCTGACGGGAGCAGAGTAAGACTGGGGACAAATCACTCCACAGCCCTGCATGATCTTGCGAGGGAGAGATTGCGTTGGGCTCACCGGCCCTGCAGCACATCCCTCCATGGAGTCCTACCATAAGTACCATAAAAGGTTGCACTGCTAACGGGGCGCGCTGCTGAATTAGCGCCTACCCACTAATATGGTGCTTATCACACTTATTCCGCTAGGGGGCCGGAATAAATAGGACCGATTTTGACATAAAATATGTCAGAATCGGAACGCCAGGGAGGTTAATAGTGTCCTAGGCATACATACCAGAACCAGGTTTAGGTATAGGCTCCAACATCAGTGAGTACCTTTAATCCCGGTATCTTCGTGTTTTTAACCCCATACCACGGTGTAGGCTGTGCTCCGCGGTAGGGCGTTAACACCTGTGGGTGTACCCTCGAGGTCGCGAACAAATACCAGCAGTGCTGAATCTGGAACAGTCTCAGGGGCCCCACGAAGCTTGAAATTCTGGCACCGGCACCCGTTTTCAGGTCCAGCACAGCCCTCTGCAGACTATCCACCTGGGTTTGGAGCGCCAGCACATGAGAAGAGGTAGCGGCCTGTTTCTCCTCCATCTCACGTGACTGTTCATGAAGCTACAGGCAGTGTGACTGCGCAGGGGGTCTCCAAGGCTGCAGTGGAATCCTGCGAATAGGGAAAGATGCCAACATCCCGCAATCCTCCCAGGGAGAGGCGTATGTCAGAAAGGCGCTCTGCGCCCTGCAGCTCTTGTCCCGCTTTCCCATCAGGTCAGGCGTAGGCAGGTAGGGCAGGAAACAACCAAGGCCTAGGGTAAGATGGCGGCCGTCCTCTCACCTCTCTGGCCCCAGACCCAAGTATCCAGCGGCATGACGGGTTCAGGAAGAAGTTCTGAAGAACGAGCAGGTCAGCTGTCACACCTAAAGGTATTAGGGAGAGAAAGTCTAGAGCAGGTAGAGGGAATAAATCCAAATAGAAAAGAAGATTCACAGGAGCTGCTCCAGAACACATCTGCTCTCCTCGGTGTTCGGCCACACCGTCCCTCTGTTTATATTTAAAGTGAACTGGGAATGATAAATACAAACTTGGAGTGAGATATAAGTATTTTGCTTAATGTTTGATTCTATTGAGCACTAGAGTACTTTAGTTGCACAATTTTGTGCCAAAACTTTATAATTATTCAATTGTTTTCTTAGATTTGAAAATATTTAACATGCACTTCTTGCACTGGGGAGAGGGATACTTTTAGGGTTATTCAGAGAGCACCAACATGTCACTGACAATTCAGTGCTTTCTGATTCGCCGCACTTCGGTGAGTCCAATTCTCCTGGAGGGGGAGGATGCCTTTAGGTTTCTTCGGGCAGATGGGATGCACCTCACGGATATGGGGTCGGACATTCAAAATTTGGGTTTCGGAGAGCATATTGAGCAGGATGGGGAAGCTCATTCATAAGGGGTTATCCGAATGAACTTGTGGCGTGGGTGGGAGGCAGTGCTGGGGAAAGGGGTCTAACATTTAAATAGATAAGAACAGTGTTCACAATTGAGATTGTTTTCTGACCCTGCGGCGAATTCAGCATTCACCGCAGGGTCCCCGAAGTGCAGTGAATTGACCGGTGCCAGCATGCCAGCCGTCGCCGCCAACCTGCCAGACAGCCACCGAAAACCTGCCACCCCAACCCACCGGACAGTCGCCTCAAAGACGCCGGACAGTCGCCAAACACAGCCGACGAGCCACTGAGCACAGTGCCGAGCAAAAGAGATAAAGAGACTTTTTACTGCACATTAAAAGAATAAATGGTTTATTTGATATTAACTAAAAACGGGAATATTTTTAACATTGAAACCTTTGGGATTCACCCGATTAAACCTGCCGAATGAAACCACCAAACATCAGCGTATTTCGACAACTTTTTCACTGCTGTTTGATTTTCTCTGAGTAGATTAACCATTGCTTCTCTATGGAGACTTTTACTGCTGTCGAACAGGCACCGTATTTGCAGGCAGTTTGCCAAAATTTGGCGAACTTCCTGCTTTCTGAAATGCCAAATGGCTTTGAAAGTGCACCGTACAGGGAAATTCACCATTTGGTGCTATTTCGGGCTAGATCAGCTGTCTCTGAATAACCCCTTTTGCATATGTAAATTGCCATTATGTTGCAATACTGATAGGATATTGCTAGGCTCCCCTGCATAACAGCAGCATTCACCAGTCAAGTCATGTGAGAGCCACATTATATATTGTATAGATTTTTCAAACCTTTCTAGGCACTCTTCTATACCACATTTTGTTTTTAACCATCCTAATGTATTTATTGGATTGATAATGTACTTTTCTGCAAGCAAATTTTCCTGAAAAAAGTGTGTAATATTGTAATTTTAGCTTAGCATGAGCTCACGGGGCTGTGTTCTTCCCTTAACAGTGACATTCTTTCCATAGAATTCTCAAGAATCTCCCAAATATTCAAATCAGAGTCTAAAGCAAAGCTGGGAAGCCACACAAATGCTGCAAGGGGAGCACTATACATATTTCTCTGTTACTTTGAGAGTACCATCATAAAAATATATTCCATAATTCTATTATTGCGCATGCTACCAGCTTAACTATTCAATTCAGAATGTGACCTTGAGTTTGGGAACACCAAATGGTGTTATTAACATTTTAGCAGTACAAGAACAGATAACAGTTCGGAGTAATAGATACATTTTTCCCTCATAGATGGAATCCCTGAGGCTGAAGTGCCCAAACTATTTTAAAGTATGAAGCAGATTCTATTAAGGCCTAGTCAAGGACGGTGAACTCATAATTGTACTGAACAGCACAATCAGATGAGACAGCTGAAACTAGATAAAATCATTAGACTTTAACTTGCCTTAAGTATTCAGAAATAAATGAGTTTAGTCTTTTTCATGATTGATTAAACACCAACACAAAGTTATTATTATAACTGTCATTTATATAGCGCCAACAGATCCTGCAGCGCTTTACAATAACCAATGAGAACGAGACAAAATTAAAACAAACAGAAAGAAGAGGTGTAGGGGGCCCTGCTCAGTTGAGCTTATACAGTGGCAAGAAAAAGTATGTGAACCCTTTGGGATTACGTGGAGTTTTGCATGAATTGGTCATAAAACGTGCTCTGATCTTCATCTAAGTCACAACAATTTGAAAAACACAGTCTGCTTAAAATAATACAACACTAACATTATATGTTTTCATGTTTTTATTGAACAGAACATGTAAACATTCACAGTGCAGGGTGTAAAAAGTATGTGAACTTTTGGACTTAATAACTGGTTGACCCTCCTTTGGCTGCAATAACCTCAACCAAACGTTTCCTGTAGTTGCAGATCAGACCTGCACAATGATCTGAAGTAATTTTGGACCACTCCTCTTCACAAAACTGTTTCAGTGTAGCAATATTCTTGGGATGTCTGGTGTGAATCACTCTCTTAAGGTCATTCCACAGCATTTCAATTGGGTTGAGGTCAGGACTCTGACTGGGCCACTCCAAAAGGTGTATTTTGTTCTGTTAAAGCCATTCTTTTGTTGAATTACTTGTGTGCTTTGGGTCATTGTCCTGTTGCATCACCCATCCCCTGCGGAGCTGCTGCAATAACGTTGCAATATTCTTTTTGGACAGCAATGGCTTCCTCCGTGGTTTCCTCCCATGTACTCCATTCTTGTTTAATGTTTTCCTTATTATAGATGTGTCAACAAAAATGTTAGCATGTGCCAGAGATTTCTGTAAGTCTTTAGCTGACACTCTAGGATTCTTCTTTACCTCATTAAGCATTCTGCGCTGTGCTCTTGCAGTCATCTTTACAGGACAACCAAGCCAAGGGAGAGTAGCAACAGTGCTGAACTTTCTCCAATTGTAGGCAGTCTGTCTTACCGTGGACACATGAACATCAAGGCTTTTGGAGATACTTTTGTAACCCTTTCCAGCTTCATGCAAGTCAACAATTCTTGATCGTAGGTCTTCTGAGAGCTCTTTTCTGCGAGGCATGGTTCACATCAGGCAGTGCTTCTTGAAACCAGTAAACCCAAAACTGGTGTGTGTTTTTTAAAGGGCAGGACAGCTTTCAGCAACACATCCAATAATATCACACTGATTGGACTCAAGGTTGGCTCACTCCTGGCTCCAATTAGCTCTTGGAGAAGTCATTAGGCTAGGGGTTCACATACTTTTTCCACCCTGCACTGTAAATGTTTACGTGTTATGTTCAATAAACACATGAAAACATATAATGTTTGTGTAGTATCATTTTAAGCAGACTGTGTTTTTCAAATTGTTGTGACTTAGATGAAGATCAGAGCACATTTTACGACCAATTCATGCAAAACTCCACGTAATCCCAAAGGGTTCACATACTTTTTAGTTTGCAAAAGAGCACCTGGATGTTCCACAGCACTACTGGCAAAATATTCTGTGGACGGATGAAACCAAAATTGAGTTGTTTGGAAAAAACACACAACACACAACACTATGTGTGGAGAAAAAAGGCACAGCACACCAACATCAAAACCTCATCCCCACTGTAAAACATGGCAGAGGGAGCATCATGGTTTGGGGCTGCTTTGCTGCCTCAGGGCCTGAATGGATTGTTGTCATTGATGGAAAAATGAGTTCCAGAGCTTATCAAGACATTTTGCAGGAAAACGTAAGACCATCTGTCCGCCAACTGAAGCTCCGCAGAGGATGGGTGATGCAACAGGACAATGACCCAAAGCATACAAGTAATTCAACAAAAGAATGGCTTCAACAAAACAAAATACGCCTTCTGGAGTGGCCCAGTCAGAGTCCTGACCTCAACCCGATTGAAATGCTGTGGCATGACCTTAAGAGAGCGATTCACACCAGACATCCCAAGAATATTGCTACACTGAAACAGTTGTGTGAAGAGGAGTGGTCCAAAATTACTCCAGATCGTTGTGCAGGTCTGATCTGCAACTACAGGAAACGTTTGGTTGAGGTTATTGCTGCCAAAGGAGGGTCAACCAGTTATTAAATCCAAAGGTTCACATACTTTTTCCACCCTGCACTGTGAATGTTTACATGTTCTGTTTATATGTTTTCATGTTTTTATTAATGTTTGTGTTGTATTATTTTAAGCAGACTGTGTTTTTCAAATTGTTGTGACTTAGATGATCAGAGCAGATTTTTTGACCAATTCATGCAAAACTCCACGTAATCCCAAAGGGTTCACATACTTTTTCTTGCCACTGTAGAAGGGTTGGGGTAGAGGAAGACGATAGGCATTTTATAGATCATCAGGATCACTAGCACTAGTGTTGCAGAAACAGTGGCAGTGGGGGCCTCAATCATGATGTGGGGGTAGGCAAGATGAGGGCATGGTTGTCATCATTAATGTGGTATGCTAATCTCAGAAAGGCCGTCTGCTGGATTCTTACAGATAATCAGGGTTATTCAAAGAGAATCGAAAAGTCACCGCACGTTCGGTGACTTTTCGTTCTCTCCAATTCATCTTGATTCGGCGATCCCATTTCGGCGACCCTGTGGTGTATTCAGCAAGCACCCCAGGGCCATCGAAATGCAGGGAAAAGCCGCCGAAAACCCTCTGAACACTCACCGCAAAACCCAGACGAATGCACACCGAAACCCGGAAAAACATCTAGATTAACCCCGCCGAAGACGCCGGAGTAAGCCGAGCAGGAGCCGAACAGAGTGCAGAGCAGCTGCCGGAAAAACCCGACACGAATGGAGTGGGGGGAAAAAAAAAACAGTACGCTTGAATGTTTGAAAAGTGAAACGCTGTTTGCAAACAAACTATTGAGCGAAAATGTCTGAAATTTACATATGAGTTCCAATGAATGATAATAAAAAGGGCTGTTGCAGAAAAAAGAAAAAACGTTTAAAAACAAAGAAAAAGGAAATTTTTTTTGCAAAAAAATCCCGGAAAATGCTTAAAAGACCCTAAAAATCTATAAATAAAGAGACTTTTTACTGCAGAATATTATAATAAATGGTTTATTAGATATTGAATTAAAACAGGAATATTTTTAACATTGAAGCCTAAGGCTGGGGTCAGACGAACGCAGTGCGAAATCGTGTGCAGCCGCACTTTATTACGGCCGTGGTAGCAGCAAATGACGTCCAAAGCAGGCCAACACACGAAGTACGGCCGCACGAAAGTTCGGCCGCACAACTCAAGCGGTAAACGAATGCATTTTTGCAAGAACGTCGAACCGCTAGTACAGACGTACAGAGTGCGCTGCATCTGCATAGCGGCGTGTGTGCTTGATTAGGAGACGTCAGACGCTGCTCATGTCCGGCCAACATAATGTCCAGATACCCAAAGTTTCCTGGTTTGGATCCATAAAAAATCACGGCTGTAATTGCGCATCGTATGACCGCTATCGCGTATTCCGTGAAAAAGTACATCCATGCGTTCGGACGCACTTTTGTACGGACGATGCGAAAAATACGTTCGTTTGACCCTAGCCTTATGGATTCGCCTGAATAAACCTGTCGCAGGGCATTTCGGCAACTTTTCACTGCTGGTTTTTGTTCTCCGAATAGACGAAGCTATGGGGATTTCACTACCCTCGAACAGGCACCGAATAGGCACCGTATGTGCAGGCAATGAATTCACCAACATTTGGTGAACTGCCTGCTCTCTGGATAGCCGAATGGCCAAGAAAGGTAACCGAATGCTGATTTTCAGCGTTAGGTTACCTTTCGGCAGCCATTCGGATATCTTTGAATAACCCTGAATACATGCTTTTCTCCTCCAAACCAAGATGACCAATCAAACCTCTGATATTACAACAAAGCATCACATAAGATCTCAGGGCCAACTTTTTACCATTTCCAGGACCCCTGACGAGTCCTCTTATAATAACCCTCCTTATTCTCATTAATGATGTTCACAGAAAATTGTCATCAGTCTGGAATGAAATAATGAATGATGTATGGAAAAAAATATATTAACAGGGAGTAGCCACCCCAAATAGGGGATTTAGACCCTAGATTAACATAAACTCCAATCCTAAACATAGGAGAATGGTGTGGAATTGTGGATATCCCTTATGAGAGTGAAGAAAACATGGTGCTTTGTTCAAACTGTATAATCTTTATTGGTACAGTGTATTTACACAAATGGCCACCACAAACAATAAAATAACTGCAATAAATAATAATTAGTTCTGAAAACATTAAAACTGACCCGAAATCTGAATAAGAAAGAAAAACCCTTTTACAAACAGGTATTCCACACTAGCAGTGATTTGTGCTATGAGTGGCAACAAATTGCCAAGAAGTAGGCAAAAATTACTTAACATTTAAACTCCATGAGAACACTGGAATCAACAGCCAGAGAGAAATGAGAAGACCTATTAGTCATAGGGGTTAGGATTCCCTATCATTTCAAAATAAATAACTAAACTGTACCTCGCATCATTAAAAGTAGGGATGAGCTGTTCGGGTTCGGACAGTTCGGGGTTCGACCCGAACTTAGCCTGTTCGAGCGGATCGCGAACCTCAAACATTTCCGGGTGTTCGCCGCATGTTCGACCACAATGCATTTTCCCACTGCCTGAAGCTCCTAATTGGCTACAGCCTTGCACCTGACCACAGGGCTGGTGCAAGACTGGTTGAACACTATGCCAATCACCGCTCAGAGTCCTGATTGGGCAAATTTTGCCCAATCATGGGCTCACAGAGCTAAGTCCCGCAGCACACTCTATAAGGTTTCAACGCAGCGCTTTCTGCACGCATTTCAGAGGAGATTTCAAAGAAGATAGTTGTGTGTGTTGTTACTGCCGGTCTGCCACGCTACTGGGGGGTCTGGGGGGTCTCATTTCGACCAAATATCAGGGAATTTAGGTGATGTGTGTCTTGTCACTGTGCCAGCAATTTTTTTGGGGGTTTACAACTTTCTTTAAAACATTTGTGAATTGAGGTGATTTTCTGGGTCTTGTCACTGTGCCAGCAAATCTTTTTGGGGCTCACTAATTTCTTTAAAACACTCGGGAATTAAGGTGATCTGTGTCTCGTCATACAAAAAGTACCACAATGTATTTTGGGGCTCACTAATTTCTTTAAAACACTTGGGAATTAAGGTGATCTTCTGTGTCTCGTCACACAGCCAGCAATTTTTTTTGGGGCTCACTAATTTCTTTAAAACACTTGGGAATTAAGGTGATCTGTGTCTCGTCATACAAAAAGTACCACGCTGTATTTTGGGGCTCACTAATTTCTTTAAAACACTTGGGAATTAAGGTGATCTGTGTCTCGTCATACAAAAAGTACCACGCTGTATTTTGGGGCTCACTAATTTCTTTAAAACACTTGGGAATTAAGGTGATCTTCTGTGTCTCGTCACACAGCCAGCAATTTTTTTTGGGGCTCACTAATTTCTTTAAAACACTTGGGAATTAAGGTGATCTGTGTCTCGTCATACAAAAAGTACCACGCTGTATTTTGGGGCTCACTAATTTCTTTAAAACACTTGGGAATTAAGGTGATCTGTGTCTCGTCATACAAAAAGTACCACGCTGTATTTTGGGGCTCACTAATTTCTTTAAAACACTTGGGAATTAAGGTGATCTTCTGTGTCTCGTCACGCAGCCAGCAATTTTTTTGGGGCTCACTAATTTCTTTAAAACACTTGTGAATTAAGGTGATCTGTGTCTCGTCATACAAAAAGTACCACGCTGTATTTTGGGGGCTCACTAATTTCTTTAAAACACTCGGGAATTAAGGTGATCTTCTGTGTCTCGTCACACAGCCAGCAATTTTTTATGGGGCTCACTAATTTCTTTAAAACACTTGGGAATTAAGGTGATCTGTGTCTCGTCATACAAAAAGTACCACGCTGTATTTTGGGGCTCACTAATCTCTTTAAAACACTTGGGAATTAAGGTGATCTGTGTCTCGTTATACAAACAGTACCATGCTGTATTTTGGGGCTCACTAATTTCTTTAAAACACTTGGGAATTAAGGTGATCTGTGTCTCGTCATACATACAGTACCACGCTGTATTTTGGGGCTCACTAATTTATTTAAAATATTTGTGAATTAAGGTGATCTGTGTCTTGTCACTGGCTGCCAGCTTTCAGTGTGTCTCACTAAGTTATACCAGCGTTATTTAAATCTTTATACCAGAGTTGAATCAGAGTTCTGTATATATTAATCTATATATCACTAACCATGTCTGAAAGAACAAAAAGGACAGGCAGACGCTCCCAGCCACAGATAAGAGGGCAAGCAGCCCCTGTGTCGGGAGGCTGTGTCTCTGATCGTGGTGGACGTGGTGCATCCTCTGCAGGGGCACGCTTGTCCTTTCTAACTGGTGCTGGCCGTCTTAAGCAGCAGCAACATACAGAGGACTTGGTGGATTGGCTAACCAGGCCATCCGAGTCCTCCGAGTCCTCTGCCAGCCAGGCTTCTAGTGCTTTACAGTCCACCTCAGCTGCCAAAGCATTTAATGCAGCCTCCATGTCCACAGCTACTCCTGCCGTAGCCTCGCTATCACACACGGAGGAGTCAGCTGAATTGTTTGACTACAATGAGAGTGACATGCTGCTTGAGGATGCGCAGCAAGTACAGTGCTCTGATTCAATCTCTGAGGTTGAGCAAGGGAGTATAATCAACCTAGAGGAAGGGGGTGCCAGTGATGACACACAAATAACTGGCACTCATGTTGCCCCAGCAGCTGCAGCATACTGCCAAGTTGGCTCCAGTGATGAGGAGATAGGGGGTGAAGATGACATTGATGATGATGAGGTCACTGACTCCACCTGGGTGCCAGATTGAATTGAGGAATCAAGTCAGGAGGAGGAGGGGGAGGAGGAGGAGGCACAGCAAACACGAGGCACAACATCCTGTGTGACCAACCGTAGCACTAGCCAGTCCAAGGCATCACATGTCAGAGCTGCTCCGGTACAGAGCGCTGTTGTCTCAAAGAACACATGCAGGAAATCTGCTATCTGGGAGTTCTTTAAGAACTGTGCAGCAGACCCCACCGTTGCTATTTGTAATCTATGTCAGAGGAGGCTGAAGCGTGGGATAAACACCGGACGCTTGGGTACCACATGCTTGAGGCGACATATGAACAAGTGCCACACATCCTGTTGGGGCAAAACTTTGCGTAGGTCCTCCTCCTCCTCATCTGTCTCTACCCACACTGTATGTCCTGCCATGCAATTGCCTACAACCTCCACCGACAGGGATGATGCTACAGTAATGGATGTACCAGCAGGTCCGTCCTCACAATGTGACATCATCCCTGTAGTTGAAGATTTACGCAGTCAGATTACATGCCGCAGCTGCTGCAGCGAAAGAAAAAATATAGTCCCAACCATCCCCAAGCACAACGTCTAAATGCCAGCTTAGCAAAATTACTCGCATTGCAGCTGCTGCCTTTCCAGCTGGTGGACTCTGCTCCCTTCCGTGAATTTGCTGAATGCGCTGTACCACAGTGGCAGGTTCCAAAACGCCATTACTTTTCACGCAAGGCCATTCCA